>OX387187.1:38902335-39561918 GCA_947561395.2 Buxus sempervirens
ATCAGCAAGAAGAGGTATAGCCACCCAAATTCCCTGCTTCTTTTCGGTGCTACAGTGAAAATAGCAACAATGTAGGTGAACATCATTGCAAGGAGGGAGTTGAGCAGTACACCATATAAAGGGAAATTCGTTGTCAGAGCAGCGATTATGGAAATAGAAAATAAAAACACTAATCAGTTGGAAAACGAAAAATATAAAAATTCCAGTAGTTCCAAGGTCGATTTCCCAACATAGTGTGGATATTCCTCACTCGGGGGGTGGTGGTGGTCGTGGCAGTGCTGTTACGGAGTGGTATGGAGGTGTTCTGCCAAGTCCCATCGGGAGGGCTGAGTGCGGCTTGGTAAGTGGTTGTAGCAATTAACGTGGCACAAACCAGTAGCGCGTTGCGAACATCATTTGGGGAATCCCTACCCTTCCAATATTGAAAGTACCTCCCCAATTTCCCTAGATTAACTATAGGCAACGACAGCCAAATCTGTTTTAGAATAGGAGTATCAGAAGTAATATCCTGCGCTCTCAAGGCTCTGGCACGACAAATAAGATTTCGAGTCATGGAGCTCTGGGGATCCCTCCTTAATTCTCGATCAAAGACGTCTAAGGCTGTCAAATTCTGCGAGTTCTTGGCGTTCACTATCACCCGCCTTTTACCAATAATTCAACAACCTGCATAGTGCATACGAAACATATCAATGAAAAAGGCATGCAAGGAAGTTGCTTTCGGAATAACAGTTGATGTGCCCGATATCCATCTCTGTTAGAATCAAAATAACGTAACCTGCAACAAAATCCTCTCACAAAAGAAAAAACTCAACACACACACACACGAAAGAGGAAGAAATTAACAACCCACGTTCTCTAATACTTCATAAAGGAATCCCATTCACGTTCTCTATTGTGTACATATGTAAATAAGAAAGTGAAAAAAAAAAAAAAAAAACAAACCCAATAACTATGGACTCGTGTAGACCTAGCCTCCCAAAAGAGTCTCCTAGTTAAAAAATAAAAAAAAAAACTAACGATAACAACTATCCAGTACGTGAACTCTTAAATCCTAATCAAACTAAAACTTCAAAGATAAAAGGAAACAGGTTACGTGACCAAAAGTAGGTTTAATTAAGAAACACGTTTTCTAACAATCTCCTTTATCGGATCTCTGCCTTTATCTTTCCGTCCGGCACATCTTATGTCGCCGGTGCAAAATTAGCTGGTATACAGTGAAGTTTACATTACTTGTAACAAAAACAAGTGTAGGGATAAGAAAGCTTGCCTCGTGATAATTCAGAGATGCTGCGGCCATATGCAAGATGGTATCACCTTGGTCGTCTTTCCACTTACGGACGTGCCCCTAGTTGTTTTCCTTAAGCCATTCCATCATAAATTTGAACGCTTCGAGCTGATCGTGTTTCACTGCAAGGTGCTGAGCCGTTTCACGTTTAAACGTCTAAGCTTCAAAGGCCCTCGGACAGGCAGAAAGAAATTCCCTCAAAAGACTTGTGTTTCCAGTAATAGCTGCTTCATGCACAGGAGCGCTTCCCTCACGACCCTGGAACAGGACAAGCTTGCTGTCCATCTCTACGAGACCACTAGCTAGCAACTCATGTCCACCAGCGATTGCGAGATGGGGAGGGCTGAACCCTGATTGGTTTAGCTTTCTAGCGAACAAAGGGTTCAGATTCGCAATCTCCAACGCAAATTGGGTATTCCCAGCCCTTGCTGCAATGTGTAAGGGCGTATCAGCGAACCGGATAGCATCAAAACCGTCGAGAATACAAGGGTCTTCTCCTATTAACAAGTACAACGCATCGATATCGCCAGTTTCAGCTGCATTCTTCAATCTTTGGTCCATCAGGTTTGGGTATTAGAATAGCTATGCCTTCACTTAGAAATCTTTTAAGTCAAGCAATTTTGGTTGATTTAGGCAATGCATTAACAGATTATATATTCAAAGCAAGTCTGGAGGTGATCCTGGAGTGAATATGGTAATTAAATGATTTTAGAAGAAGAAAAAGACAGAGACTTACTAGAGCGGGTTATTAGGGTCAATGAGTGTTTTTAATATATAATTTCTCTCGCTCACATCTCGAGGCTTGCATACCTTTATCCGTCAAACTTTTCTTAATTCATCAATTTAGTATCCCAAAACTTTTATGTATTTCCTAATTAAGTAATAAACACAGTCAAAAAATAATTATACTTGGTTAATTAAAATGGTTATAAAGCAATTATATAACTAGGGAGGTAATATAAAAAAAGTGGGGTGTAGTACTAATGAGGACTGCGTTTTGATGTGGGAGAATGTGCTAGTGAGGATGCATTCGAGAAAATTCAACAATTTAAAAACTAAAACATAAAAATCAAAGCAAAATTAAAAAAAATAGGAAATGGAGATTGTGAGATGAACTTATCAGTTAAGTCTTTTTTTTTTTTCACCTTGGTCCCACTTAAGTTAGGACCAAGGTCTTCCTTATAAGTTAGGTAGAAAATCAAGATCGGAACATGCCTGGATGCATGATCGCTCCCACAATCTGTTCCTTTGTTAACATTTGCAAATGTTAAAATGCAAAAGGCAACAGCAGATGGCATTACTTTCATTGATTGACGGTTTCGGTAAAGTAATTATCGTTCACGAATACCACCAATATCTACTTACATCTGCTGGAGAATGGAGATACTAAAATTGCGGTCAATAATACAGGGATCATCAAATCACTGAACCAGCCGATGTCTTGACAACAAAGGTAGGTTCAAAACGGCAATGAATTTCCACGAACGTACGTCAAAATACTAACAAATCACCACGAACACACAGAAACTTTGCGCTGCCACAGTTCTAACTAGCGTTGCCTCTGAACAGTAGCATGTCATGTTATGCCACCAAATTTATTCTTGTGCGAAGCATGCCCAAAAGACTTTTTGTCATCTTTTGTATCAAAAAAGATTCCATTTTCCTTTTGCTTTTGTTTCTAATGTTCTCTACCTTTCTAGGATTGGTATGTGTAGCAATCCTTTTCGCTCGGCTCCACGGATTTCTTGTGCTCTGCTCACCATTTATTTTCTTATTAATAGGTGAGTTTCATCCATGGGTCTTGATTCTTCTCTAGCCCAATAATGTAGGCGAGGATAAGATCAAAGACCTTGACTCCCTGAAAATACTGCAGGGTAAAAGTCGGTCTTCGTAAAAAGACGTCCTACACTTCAATATCAGTAATCAAAGAGAAAACTTCCCACCTCATCTCTTTGGAAGTGTTTGACTATCACTTGGCGAAACCCTTTCAAAACTTAAGCAATCTCTTTTGACTACCTACAGTTCATGCTTGCCGTGGGATATATTCTTGTTTTTCCCAGGAGACAATGCGCTACTATATTTGAATCACTTTCATTCACCTTTAGGTTTTGGGGGAGATATATTAGTTCCTTTGCCAGTTGCTAGTATTTCAATCGTAATTAAATACAGCAGCTGGTCGATCCTTCTTTCTTCAATGACCCATTCATTTTGAGTTTATACCACATCTCCGCCTTACACCGAATCGAGGATTTCATATGTTCATCTCTGCTGAATGCAATAATCCTTCACCTTAATTCTATAATGTGGCTGAATTAGCTTTACTGGGGATGGCAACAGTTCGGTTTTGAGGAAAACCAAAACCCAACCATCAAGTTTGTAATAAAAACCAAAATCGAACTGAAACCGTTATGGTTTAATAACTTAAAACCCAAAACCGAATAATTTGTTTTTTCCTATAAACAAAACTGAACCGATTGCTTTTCATATCGGTTTTGGTCATTATGGGCTCAAATTTGAGCGTAATAACATATTATACTTTGTAATTTACAAGTAATTAAACTCTTTTCGATAGTTTGAGCTCAAACCTGTTTTACAAACTAGTGAATATCGATAAACCTATTAAACCAACTATAAATGTCTTTTCAATGGTTTCATATACAAAGTAACAATTAACCTATTTAGTAAAATGCATAATTGAGCGCACACAAACTTAATAATAGGTTTGGTTTCAGTTCAGTTTGACATTAAAACCGTAACTGAACCAAACCAAAATAGTTTTTCAAATATAAAACCGAACCGAAAACCAAAACTATTTAATAAACACCAAAAACCAACCCTAATATATTGGTTTAGTTTGATTTGGTTTTGCGGTTTTAACCGAACCATTGCCATCTCTAAGCTTTACGTATTTTGTAATAGATAGTATAAGATTTTATAACATGCACTATTGTTCATTCTAGGTTTTTTTTTCTTTTCTTTTCTTTTTTTTTTATATATTTCTTATGTTTTAAATAAGAAAAAATCTTTATTAATTTGGGTATATGACACTTTAACATCTCAGATAAGGTTTGTTTATAGTATGCATACAGTAATAGGGGCCCTCCAAATGAGCTTTCACGTGGGGGACCCAAAAAAAAAAAGAAAATAGGGGAAATTGACCTTGCTGGCTAGCTCCTTATTGTTATGTCCACTCCAACCTCGATCTAGTCAAAAAATATATATCTATACGTAGAATAAAATCAATAGAGCCTTTCATGGGCCAAATTGTTTGGGCTGTGATCAAGTCAGGCCCAAAAAGCACGCAGCTTGCATCACCTTGTAATTAAGCAACGTAGCGAGATCTTGAACACTTTCTAGTTCCTGCTATCATCATGATCTTATAAAAAGAGCCTTAATTTCTTTGGTATGATTTCCGTCAAATTTTTCTTAAATCATCAATTTAGTATCCTAAAATATTTATTGTATTTCCTAGTTAAGTAATAAATTGTAACATCCTGTTTTAAGTGTTTCTGTGAATTGGATTTACTTTCAACGCTATGGGGATTGTCTTGAATATTTTTGTTAATTCTTGATTTAATTAGCAAATTAATTATGGTTTATTGATAGATATTAAAGGGATTAATTAGCTAGTTGCAAATTATTTGATGTATTTTGGATGCAAGAATATTTATAGTTCAATTTTAATAATTTTCTGTTAATTGTGGTTAAATTTTGGTATTTATTGGATTTTTTATTTGATTTTATTGGGATTTAATTAGCTTTAAAAGTATTTAACTTTACTTTAATTGGTTAAAGGGTTTAAAGTATTTTCTTATGGTCTTTACGTTTGGACGTTGTAAGTGAAATTGTTAAGAGATTGTATGGGGCGGTGCATTGGCGATACACCAAATCACCCCTCATGATACAAATCGAGAATTCTCCGGAATGGGAGAGTGAGTGCTCCGAAACCCTATTGCACTGCTGAGCTTCTTCTCTCATTCTGTGTTCGTCCTCTCTTAGTTCTAGGGTTTTAGTCATTTTATTCTTGGGTTTAGATAAGCTGTGCCTACACTCCATGGTTTCGATTTAAGTGAGGTGATCATTGAAAAAGTTCTAATAGGAGATTACCTTCAAGAGAGTGTGATTGAGTTGCTGATTTCTGCACCATGGAGCAAGTGAGTCATCATATAATTTCTATTTCATGATATTGTTTAATTTTTATTATAATTATTTCATCGAAACACTATTCCTTAATAGTTTAATACGTTAGGTTGATGGTTATTATTGGTGCACTTGAATAATATGAAATGTTGTGTAGGTGCTATTATAATGAATTTATTAAAACACTGCGCTTGAATAGTTGAGTACGTGGGGTTGATGGTGCCATTGAATAGTTTAGTACTTGGAATTGAGAGCTATTATTGTTGTCTGCAAATACTTGAGATACCTATTATCTGTGGGTTGTAAACTCTTACATTTTATGGATTTGTAGATTTAATAGAACTCATTGACACCCAACTATAATAACAATTTGCATCGACCTGGGATTGACTATTTTTAAACCATTCAGATGATATAACTACTAAAAATTAGCAATGGCATTAGTTTGTATGCATGGAGAACCTATGCTATGTTATGTGGCTATGATGAAGCCATCTTTTAATAATTAATATACCAATGGCTGCAATAAAATGAAATCAAATGTTGTAAGTTATTTAGCTATAATGAATGTAAATCTAATAAGTATGCATGCAAAGCCCATGCATGCAAAGTTGTTAATTGTTAATGTAAAACAATATACATAGCACAAGTAAGTGCTATAGGAATTATTGTGTATGCTAAGTGGTTGCACTTATAACTTAGGTTTATGACTTTTCAGAATGGTTTAAGATGGTTTTACTAGGGTTTGGCTTAGTTAAAGGTTTGGTTAAGGACTTGGCCTAGTGGCTTAGGAATTTGTTTAAGAAATCAATTAGAACCTAATCAAAGTTTTAGCACCAAACTTATTGTTTGACCATGATATTACCTGAATTATTGCATGGGAAGTAATTTTGGGAAATTTGACCAAAATAGGGAATTTATTCATGAATGTGTTTTATAACTTCATGATTCCTTTATTGCAGTTGATTCTAATAAATTGTGTTTTATCGATTATATAAAAGTAAAAAGTTTCAAACAATGATTATTACCCTTGATATTTAACATTTCATGTGAATTCCACAAACATGGGTTTAAAACTGCACTATATATTATAATACTTTTAGTGTTGTAAAATTATGCATATTTGATTAGGTTAACACACACTTGAGTATTTATAGTTTTGATTTATACATATTGCACCCTTATTAAATTGGTTTTACCCTGTGATAAGTTTGACTTATCAATAATGGGTTAGCAATTTACTAGTTAGTAAGAGGAAAATGAATTTCACTATTTGATCTCAGAAGAGATCCTTATTATGTTTTGAATATCCAGTAGTTTGTGTGGATGCTTAAAAAGATAATTAAAACTTGAGTGTGTGAGGGCTCTTCAGTATGGGAGTAGAGGGAGTCGTACTGATTGTAGTGACGAAGTTGGTTGAGTCAAGGATTCCTCCCGGCATGGTTTCATTTATTTTGTAATGAGCCAGTCGAGACGTATGATTCCTTCTGGCAATGTGAGCGATATGATTGGTATTTCTCGGTAGAAAGGGATTTACCTGAAATGTGTTGTGTGTGATGATCTTATGATCCAAGGACTGTGCATCCTAGTCTGAATAGTATAGTTGTAGTCCGAGCAATGTCTATAGTTCTAGCCAGACATTATGTTAATTAGCCTGGTGACATAATATGATATGGTTTATCAGATTGATTTGATTGATTTGGTTTTAAGTTATGAAATGATTGATATATTCCAGTTGATGATTATTGTAATTCTTCTGAGCTTTATTGTAGACTCTTGTTATTTAGTGAGATATCTGTTTCTCTCACTTGCACATAATGATTTCTGATGTATCACAGTTTGGATTATATAATATATTATTTATTTAAGTTATATAAATGATGGCTTGCTGGGATCTCCAATCTCATTTAGTTTATATTTATAGATTATGCAGATGTATCAGAGGAGGACCCTAGTGATGTGGTTATTCCTAAGAGTGTTCCTGAGTCGGTCGCTGCGTCTGACGAGTGGTATGAGTCAAATTGGGAAGAGGTGGACATTTAATCTACTTCCTACCGTTATCTTTTGGTTTGTTTCATTTTAGACAGAGTCTATATATTCTAACAGTCCCGAGTTGTGGGAATTCTCCTTTCTAGTTACCTTTCAGTTTGGTGTTGTATATATTTGTCTTCCACTGTATATATGTATTTTGGTGTTGTATCTTCATTGAGATGATACTTCCACTATATATATTTGTCCTTCAGTTTGGTGTTCTATATATTTGTCTTCCACTGTATAAATCTTGTTTCCTTATTAAGGTTTGGATTTACTTGTCACCTGACATACCAATTCTAGTAATTTTGTGGTTTAACCCATAAAATGCTGGAATTGAACTAGTGTATGTCACATAAATATAATAATAAATAAATAAACTAGGTTTAAATGATTTCAGTATATCAAGAAATTATATAGCTAGGGAAGTAGGGGATGAAACTGTTTGCCATAGTGAAACTGTTCATTTTACATTTCCCCAGATGAAATGTCACCTAAAACGACATTTCACTTGGGGAAATATGATTTAAATAGCATCCGTGGGATGCTACATGTGGCAGTATCCCACGGATCCTGTAGGGTTTGCTGCAATTTAACTGCGATAGATGATTGAAACCCGAGAGGTAGTATAAAAAAATGCTAATGCGAATGCATCGAGAAAAATCAACAATTTAAAAACTAAAACGAAAAAATCAAAGAAAAAAAAAGAAAAAGAAATAAGGAAATAGAGATTGAGAGATGAATTTATCAGTTAAGGTAGATGTAGATCTTTTATTTTACCAAACATTGCAGCAATACATTTGGATGGATTCTCAACTGAAAATAAGCATTTTTTATTGTTGGAATAAAATGAAGTAGTAATCAAATGAATTATTGTTGGAATGGTTAGTCAAATATAACTAATAGTCCAACTAAAATCTGAAGTTCACGCACGCAACCCACTAAGATTACATCTTGTGCCAGCAGATACCGGTTATCTCGGTGAATGTCTAATGGCTATGATATTCGAAGAGTATTAAGTAGTTTTTTTCTTTTTTTTTTCAATTCCACCGCTAAGATGTCTATTGGCTATCAAACCTTTGGGGTTTTGGCAAATAAGTAATTTATGAGAATGACGTGCTGCAATGAACCTTTGTAATTAAATAACATGGAAGACTTGACTTGTTTTTTTTTTTTTTTTTTTATAGTGATGGAAGACTTGACTTGACCTTTCAAAATCAACGAAATTTATTTATTAAACTCAAAGCTAAAGCCCGATGTGAAAGCTACTTCAATTTCAAAGGAAGGACAAAGCAGTTGGAACTAAATGATTCCCACACCAACCCTCTTTTAATTATTAATTTTTTTAGGTTTAAGAAAATTTGATTTAGTTTTTGTAAATGTAATCTTAATTACAAATTCTCTCTCATAAATTAGCTATTTAAATTTCTGCTTAAAAACTTTGAAGTTTCTTTCATTTCAGTCCTCTAAGATCACCTATTTCTTTCATTTAAGGAGAAAGTAGGGACCAGGGAATAAGGGCTGCAACTCGGTCCGATCAAAACCGATCCAAACCGACTTGTTTCGGTTTTTATAACATTTGGTTTTGTTTTGGTTTTAAATATACTACAACCGAATTAGTTCGGTTCAATTTTGGGTTAAAGGCTCAATTAATCGAACCGAACCAAAACCTGATACTGTATACATATATATTATAAAGTATATATACACATACATATATATATCTATTTATATACATATATAATTTAGGGGTGTAACTCGGTTTGGTTTGGTCCGCTTTGAACTCAATGTAAGTGTAGACACTCCAAATTGCACCCCAATATAAGAGATTAACTAAGAAAGGCTCCAAAGGTCTTATTTGAGCCTTTACATATGTCAAACTTTCAAAAACTTTCAAAATCAGTGCCAACCGCACTGTGTATGCGGTTTTTATAATTTCGGTTTCAACCGCACAGACAGCACGGTTCAGGTCCTTGCTTGTTGCGCTGGCGGCCACGTGGCTTCGAGAAGCTTCGGCCGTTAAGCCGCGTGTCCAGCACTCAATTAAAGCATAACTGAATTGAACCGTTCTGTATATGCGGTTTAGTCGATTTTGTATTAAACCGCACTTTGAGTGGCGGTTCTGTGGAAACCGCACTGAGTATACGGTTTTGGCTGTTTCGAGGCTTTGCGAAATGGCTCGATCTCTGAGCCTTATTTACGCATATTACCTCTCTCTTAGGGACTTGAACTCCCTATTTCACCCTCCGAAACTTGCTGAATTACACCAATTCATGCCTTGGAGGAGAATTGGAATAATCTAGAAGGCCTTTTTGGCCTACCCTTGGGACTCTTCTACCCTTGACTTGGCCTATAAATAGAGAGGCCCTCCTCTTGCAAATGGCTGACAATCTGAAGCTTAGAAGCTCTGCAAGAAGAAGGAGAACCTCTGCTGGATTGGCTACTCAACTGCTCAAGCTACTAAGTGTAGACACCCAAAAATTGCACGATTTTTGATAAATCTTGAAGGAGAGAAATATTTTATTGAATTTTCAATTCTTAGCATTGGGTTTAAGATCCTTAACCCATTTGAATCCAAAGCCGCAAAGGAAAAGGCCCGAATTCAATCTTTTATGCAAAGTCAAACTTTTTCGGGTTGAATTTTGTTGACTTTTGACCCCAGAAAATGAAATATTTTTTAAAGCAAGATTTGAAGATAATTTTTCCCGGTAATCAGGTTTTTAGCAATGTTATTGCATAAATGAATTTTTTGAGATTTTTAATCTTGACGAATACCTTTGTATCAACATGTTGAATCTTTTTACCGGACCTGAAAAACCGAAATTTAGCCTGGAACTGGAAAGTTGACTTTTTATTCACTTGGAATTTGGGTCTGGAAATATTTTTAATGGATTCAAATGGGGGGGTGTTTGCTTATTTACATGTAATATCTTAAGTAAATGGAGATTAAAAAATACGAGGACATTTACTTAAACGATATTACATGTAAATAAGCCTGGCCTGTGCAGCTAAGGCTCAAAACCAACCAAAAGTGTGCTGACCGTGGTATATGTGCGGTTTTTGAGAATTTGGTCTGAACCGCACTGCATGTACGGTTGCAACCGCATACACAGCACGGTTGATGTTCATGCTTGTTGCGTGAGCTGCCACGTGGCTTCCGGAAGCTTCGGCCGTTGAGACACGTCGACAGCAATCATAGCGAGCGTAACTGAATTGAACCGCCCTGTATGTGCGGTTGAGATGAATTTGCATAGAAACCGCACATATAGGACGGTTCTGTAGAAACCGCACTGAGTATACGGTTTTGGCTGTTTCGTGCATTTGCGAAAAGGCTCGATCTCTGAGCCTTATTTACGCACATTACCTCTCTCTCAGGGACTTGAACTCCCTATTTCACCCTCCGAAACTTGCTAAATTACTCCAATTCAAGCCTTTGAGGAGAATTAGAATAATCTAGAAGAGCTTTTAGGCCTACCCTTGGGACCTTTCTACCCTTGGCTTTGCCTATAAATAGAGGGGTCCTCCTCTTGCAAATGGCTGACAATCTGAAGCTTAGAAGCTCTGCAAGAAGAAGGAGAACCTCTGCTGGATTGGCTACTCAATTGCTCAAGCTACTAAGGTAAGGCCCATTTGAGATATTGCTTCCCTTTTACATTCTAGCAAAATCTCTCATCTTCTACCTTTCTGTAGTGTAAGGCCTGTGTGTATTTTTGCAACCCCAAACCCCTTCTAAAGTACCTGGGAATCCTCTCTAGCCGTAAAACGTGAAGAGAGAGCCTGGGGAAAAGGAAGGTGGTATGGATCCTCTAGGCTTAGAACCCTCAAATGATGAAAAGCATGCTATATGGTTGTTTTGAACCTTTGGATGCTTCTCTGATTATTTTTGTATTTGGAGAAGATGTGAATCCATGCTCTCTACAGCCATGGATTCTAACTTTCTCATAGAAATGTGATTTTCCACACCAATATCACACACTTTTTCACTGTTTTGCATCAAATAGGCTAGATCTTGGATTCTCCATGCTCAATATGGAAAATCTGAGATCTCTGGCCTTAGAATGAATTTTTAGGACCTCATGAATTGTTCTTCATGATTTCAAGTTATTTTGGTCGAATCCACTTGCACACATGCACTGGTTTCACACTTTTACTCAAGGTTTTTCAAAACAGGGCAGCATCTGTACCATGTCTTAGAATGCTCATAACTTCATCCTCTGGATGAATTTTTGAGTGATTCCAAGGACATGTGATAGATTGGAAAGCCTATTTAATATCTGAAAATTTTCGTCCACTTCCATGTAGCCAATTTTTGACACCATCTCTTCAAAGTTTGTAAGACAGTTCAGCCCAGATTGCTGAACTTGCCGCTTTGATGGTGCACTATTTGCTCAGTTTTAATCCGTTTCCTGTGATTCCAGTTTCTGAGTTTTCTTTGAGAAGTCTATTTTCATTTCCAACTGGTTTCAGCAGATTTCAATCTGTTTTGTGCTTTGGGTGCTCATTTGACTCAGAAGTGCTCGCTGGCATAGTCCAGAGCTCATCTGTGGTCTTCTAAGCCTGTTCAAGAGAGCACACAAGTCACATCCGGATAGAGATTGGTGTGAGGTTTTTTTCTTTGGAAAGATGGCACTACATACTTCCTCCATACCAATTTTCAGGGATTTTTATTGAGCCAAACTCCACGAATAGAGCTTTGAAAATGCCTACTTAACACTTTTTCTGAGTTATTACAGCAGATTTCATATGTGGATTTCTCTCTAGTTTTGAATCGGATCGAGCTGAACTTTTTGCTGTATATTCTAATATATACCAGTTTTCAAATGGCTTTGGTTTCATTTGATTTAGATTTAAATTGAATGAGTTATGACTTATCAAAGCTTTCAAGCTCTTTTGACTGAATTTCTCCAAATTTGCCTTGGCTTAATTTTCTTCATTTTACTTTGATTTCACTTCACTCATGAAGTTTTAGAAGTGATGAATCCACAAAGAGAGTCTAACCTCATTAGACTTCTCATGTGGAATGGTCACACACATTGTGCTTGTTAAGCACCCTTTTGTTTATTTTACTAGCAAACAATTTATAGCATAAGCAAGCATGTGGCAACCGTCCTAGACGGATGAGTGGGGGTGCCTAACACCTTCCCCCGCTCATAAATAATTCCCCGTACCCAATCTCTGGATTTTTCCCTATATTAGAGCCACTTTGGCTCTATTTGACATCTATGAACCCTTTGGTGTCCATTCACACCTAAAAATGGATGGTGGCGACTCTAACATTTTTATCGATCCCCGCGTGGCGATATCGGAAGTCATCAGAGATGACGAATCCATGTCTCACACTAAGGTAAGGCCTATTTGAGATATTGCTTCCTTTTTACATTCTAGCAAAATCTCTCATCTTCTACCTTTCTGTAGTGTAAGGCTTGTGTGTATTTTTGCAACCCCAAACCCCTTCTAAAGTACCTGGGAATCCTCTCTAGCCGTAAAACGTGAAGAGAGAGCCTGGGGAAAAGGAAGGTGGAATGGATCCTCTAGGCTTAGAACCCTCAAATGATGAAAAGCATGCTATATGGTTATTTTGAGCCCTTGGATGCTTCTCTGATTATTTTTGTATTTGGAGAAGATGTGAATCCATGCTCTCTACAGCCATGGATTCTAACTTTCTCATAGAAATGTGATTTTCCACATCTTTGCACCCACTTTTCACTACTTTCATCAAATAGGCTAGATCTTGGATTTCCATGTAAAATATGGAAAATCTGAGATCATTGGCCTTAGAATGAGTTTTTAGAAGTCCATGAGTTGTTTTTCATGATTTTAAATGGTTTTGGTCGAATCCACTTGTACACATACACTGATTTTGGCTTCTTATTCAAAGTTCTTCAAAAACAGGACAGATCTGTAGCCTGTCTTGGAATGCTCATAACTTCATCCTCCGGATGAATTTTTGATTGATTCCAAAGACATATGATAGATTGGGAGGTCTATTTAATATCTGGAAATTTTCGTCCATTTCCATGTAGCCAATTTTTGACACCATCTCTTCAAAGTTAGTAGGACAGTTCAGCCCAGATTGCTGAACTTGTCGCTTTGATGGTGCACTATTTGCTCGGTTTTAGTCCGTTTCCTATGATTCCAGTTTCTGAGTTTTCTTTAAGAAGTCTATTTTCATTTCCAACAAGTTTCAGCTGATTTCAATCTGATTTGTGCTTTGGGTGCTCAGTTGACTCAGAGGTGCTCGCTGGCATAGTCCAGAGCTCATCTGTGGTCTTCTAGGCCTATTCAAGAGAGCACACAAGTCACATCCGGATAGAGTTTGGGGTGAGACTTTTTTATTTGGAAAGAGAGCATTACATACTTCCTCCATACCAATTTTTATGGAATTTTATTGAGCCAAACTCCACGAATAGGACTTTGAAAATGCCTACTCATCATTTTTTCCAAGTTATAGCAGCAGATTTCAGATGTGGATTTCTCTCTCATTTTGAATCGGATTGAGCTGAATTTTTTACTGTATACTTTACTATATACCAGTTTTCAAATGGCCTTGGTTTCATTGGATTTGGATTTAAATTGAGTGAGTTATGGTTAATCGAAGCTTTCAAGCTCTTTTAGTCTGATTTTTCCAGATTTACCTTGGCTTGATTTTCTTCAAATTTGACTTAGATTTTTCTTTACTCATGAAGTTCTGAAGTGACATATCCACGAAGAGAGTTCCATTTCATTGGATTGCTCATGTGGAATAATCACAGACATTGTGCTTATTTTAAGCATCTCTTATTTTCTCTATTATTAGCAAACAATTTTTAGCATAAGCAAGCATGTGGCAACCGTCTTAGACGGATGAGTGGGGGTGCCTAACACCTTCCCCCGCTCATAAATAATTCCCCGTACCCAATCTCTGGATTTTCCTTGTATTAGAGCTACTTTGGCTCTATTTGACATCTATGAACCCTTTGGTGTCCATTCACACCCTAAGATGGATGGTGGCGACTCTTAACATTTATTGATCCCCGCGTGACGATATCGGAAGTCATCCGAGATGACGAATCCATGTCTCACAGTAAGACCGAACCAAAGCTATTGGAAGTTGACCCAAAACCGAACCGAATCGAAATATAAACCGATCTTATTAAACCGAAAACTGAACCAATTATAAATAAGAAATCCGAAATCCAAACCGAATCATATATTTAGTTCGGTTCTAGATCAAAACCAAGCAAATAATAAACTTTTTAATTATTAAAAAGTTTAGTCTGGCCTTCAGTTGAATCGATTCATGAGTTTGAACCGTTTAGGGGGTTAAACCATTTAAAGAAGAAGGCTTGGTTTAAGGCATGAGAGAGGAGGGGTTGCTTTTATAACAGTCGACCAGGGAAGAAAACTTTTCCCTGGCGATGTGGGACCCAAGGGTTGTTGGTAATGGGCAGTGGCCACATGTGCTGGTTAAAGCCTTTACTTTATTAAAGACCTTTTTTGACAAAGGTAATGGCCACATGTGTTGATTAAAGCCTTTACTTTATTAAAAGAACTTTTCTCACAACTTTTTAATATATAAAATAATTATTTATATTAGGGTGCAACTCGGTCCGGTCAAAACCGAACTCAAACCGACTTCGGTTCAATTTTTATAACGTTTGGTACGGTTTTGGTTTTAAATATACTAAAACTGAATTAGTTTGGTTTGGTTTTGGGTTAAAGGCTCAATTAACCGAACAGAACCAAGGATAGTGTGATTTGAAAATCCAACTTTCAAAAACCATATCAAATAGCTTAATGGACTTTGGATTTTGGATTCTTTGGGTTTTAATTGGCATGGTCTTGATCGCCATTCAAAATCAACCACATGAGGATGATGTTTGGAATAATGGACATTGGTGCAATGAATTTTCCTTTAGAGCCGGCAAAATGCGACCTAACCCAACGGGCCAACCCGAATTAAACGGGTTTGGGTTGACCCGTTTATTAATTGGGTTGGGTACGGGTTGAGGTTTCCCCAACCCGCCAGTAATCGGATCAACTCGATTATGACCCCGGCACCCGATTAAAAAAAAAAGCGCAAAAGTGTCCCATCCCAACCCGATTAACCCCAACTCGACCTGAACCTGATCCAATTAACCCCCCAATCCTATTTTAATCATTTTTTTGAAAAAATAATAATAAACGGGTTGGGGGGTTGGGTTTGGGTTAGGGTTTTCCAACCCGCCATAATTTAGTCCAACCCGATTATGACCCCACCCAATCCGACCCATTGCCAGCTCTACTTTCCTTCGTAATTAAATAACATGGAAGACTTGACTTGACCTTTCAAAATCAACGAAATTTATTGTAGGTGCCTTTTTTGAATCCACGTCCATGTGTCCAATGTTATCTCCATGATGTCGAAATGCCGATGACGTGTCTTCAGATCTCGATTCTAAGTATGAGAGGTATGTCCGACGTTGGCCTAAACCGCCGACTCAGCAGCCGTTCCCGCGCCGTTACTGAACAGAAGAGGGGTTGGAGTCGATAAGGCGTGAGAGGTAGGTAATGGCTAGAATGAGAGACGGGAGATACTCAAGTGTTCTTCAAGTATGCCAAGCCAGAGAGCTCTTTTCATGGTTCCAGAAAGTGTAGAAGACAGAAATCCAAAGATGGACTTAGAGAATTCCTAGTAGACTTGGAGAAGGTCCAGAGAAAAAGAAGTACTGCTCTCAGCAGCCAAAGATCCAGAGCTCAGTCTCCGGGCCTCCTCAAATGGAAGAGGGTTCTCATATTTATAGAAGAAATGAATCTCTAGGATTGTGACACTTGTCACAATCTGAGGCTTTTAGGATGTCTCATGTTATCATGAATCTGGTCTCATAAAGGTCTAGGTTCAAGATAAGAATTAAATAAGAGATAATGAAGATAAAAGATAGAGCTCTCTGATTTGTATACCGGGGCCCACATGTCAGGATGTGGAATTATCAATCACTTGACGCCTTCGTCATTCTAGGTCAACATGCCGTGATTCGTCACTGGCTGCCGACGATTCCCATGCCTGTGTCCACCACACCTTAAGGATCGCCAGAAACCTCCCTAAGTGGGCTTTCGCCCAAGACGGAGATCTCCACTCCAATATGCCAGATACATTTAATATAAATCAATCATGTCAAATTTTATTATTCTTGTTATTGTCAGGTAACAAATAACCCATGATAGGCTACTCTGTCGGGTAACAGATGACCCATGAAGGGTTATTTCTGTCGGGCGACAGATAACCCATGACAAATCTGTTTCTATTATGTGACAAATCATTCATGCCAAATCATTAAATAGTTGACGTGTAGAATTACCAAAACGGTCATCTACATTTATTTATAAAACTCCAAAGTTAAAGCCCGGTGTGGAAGGCTGGAAGCTAATTCAATTTCACAGGGAGGACAAAGCAGTGGGAACAAACTCAAATTTGAGGGGTAAATCCTTATATTTAATACCATGTAAACGAAAGACCCTTTTCCCATAATTAACAAACAATGTTTATAACACAATTAACATTAAGTATGTATTAAATTGACCCAGCCTGAACCATACTGAATCGGATTTGTGATTTTGGGTTGATGTCAACCGGACCAAACTAAACCAAGTTGCAACTCTACATTTCCTATATCTCTTATCGGCTGGAAAATTTTTTGCTGTTTTGTGGTTGTAACCTTATCTTCCTTCGTTCTCGCCGTAACTGATCGGAACATCTCGGTTTGTTCCGTTTAAGATTTAAGATTAACCGAACTTAATCTTTGTTATGCCGGTTTATCGTTTCGGCTTTCCGTTCGATCACAAAATCCTACCGAACCTACCTAATTGCTCTAGTACAGTTAAGCAACATGTTAAAGGACACGGATCGCGATCCGTGTCACTCCCTTTCAGTTAATCCCATCCGTCAATCACTCTGCAAATCAACGGACAAAACTAAACTGCACAAAACAGAAATTTCGATATCAGCGAGAGGACGAAGTCACGAGGCAACCCAAAATTCTCTTTCTATATCCTCTAGCATGAAAACACTGGTTGATTAATGGATTGTTAATTAAGGAAAAAATAAAAAAAATAAACTCCTTTTCTGCTTCGACGTGCTTCAACCAGCACTCTTACATAAACCTGGGTCGAACCTCAGGCTCAACATTTTCATTAGAGATTTCAGAAGAAAGGGATCTGCGATATTCTCCCAAAAAAACAAAAAATCAAAAAATGGATGAGGAGTTGAAGAAGGCTGCCGAACAGGGAGATATCGATGGATTGTACTCATTAATTGACAGATATCCCTCCATTCTTGATGGTCTTGATGCACTCCAGTTCGACGATACTCCCCTACACATAGCAGCAAGGTACGGGAAAACCCGTTTTGCAATGGAGATTGCGAATTTGAAGCCTTCACTGGTTAGAAAGCTAAATAAAAATGGGTTTAGTCCCATGCACCTGGCTCTGAAAGGTGGACACTGGAGCATAGCAAGAGGGCTCCTGCAAACCGACAAAGAAGTAATTCGTGTCAAAGGAAAAGGGGGAAGAACTCCACTGCATGAAGCGGCTGACAAGGGAAATACGGATTTGTTAAGAGATTTTCTCTCTGCGTGTCCAGAATCTATTGAAGATCTGACAGTTCAACTTGAGACTGCTCTTCACCTTGCAGTGAAGTCGAGCAGGCTGGAAGCGTTTGAGCTATTGATGAAATGGGTGAAAGAGGAAAACAAGATGCGGATCGCGAACTGGAAGGATGACGAAGGTAACACTGTATTTCATGTGGCAACATCCACAAATCAGATCGAGGTAAGCTCGACCTCCACACTCTAATTCATTGATCGATCTTTCCTTAATTAATTAAATAAATACTTAATTTTTCTGGCTATATACGTATGCAGTTCGTCAAACTGTTGCTTAAAAAGAGATATAAAAGAGATTTGGAAGTAAACGCCATCAATTCAGAGGGTTTGACAGCCGCGGACCTCATCGGATTACAAACAAGGGAAGGGGAGAACCCAGATCAGATCTTTCGTCATGCTGGAGCTTTAAAAGCCCAGGAGATTCCATCTGATAAGCGTTCATTTAAGCATGTGATTTTCAAGGTTGTAAACCATTTAACAACCATTCTTTCAGAGGAATATCTATACTACTTCCGATATAGGAGGGATAGAGACTCCCCAAGTGAAGTGCGTAATGTACTTCTGGTGGTACTTGGGCTGATTGTCTCTGCCACTTACCAAACTGGAGTGAACCCTCCCTCGTATCATCTTCCCCCTGGTTTCCTTCCTTTTATAAACAGCACAAGCATCAACACCATCCATGGCGAAAGACTCTGCAGACTTTTCGGGCGGAGCGGTAAGGACGACGGACTAGATATCTTTGTCTACCCGCAGTTTAACTCTCTGGCCTTTTTCTTTTCTCTTGCAATGATGGTGGTCCTAACAACCGGTTTCCCCATGCAAATTGAACTGATGATCGCTCTCATGCTCTTGGTTTTTAATTTCCTCCACTCATCAGCTATATTCCAAGGTCCTGGTTACTTTCTCAACCCATTTTCTTGGTTTTTCCTTTTGTGGTTCATCTGGAAAGCAGTACGACTACTCTTGGAGTTGGGTCTCTTGGGAAGATCTAGAAAATCTGCAGCAGCTGTTGAGCCAGTATCTCATATCAGAGATGCAGACTCCGTGAAAACACCTTTGGTCGGACCAATGCAGGCATGATACATTGCAATGGACTGATTGAAATTTACAGTATGAATTAATGTTTTGCTGTATCTCGTACCTAAAAGTTTGAAATTCTATGTTGGCTAGAACTTAGAAGCATCTTCGGTTAATTAGTTACCTTTGCTATGACGATGCGGAAAATCCCACCGTGCTTTCTTTTGATTAATATAAAGGTTTGGAGGTCCTGCCTTAACCTCCCTCTGCTTCGATATAGAAGAGCCCCCATTCCCCTGTTTTGGGGAATTGGTCATTAAGAAAAAGAAAAGGGAAAATCCCACCATTAATGTCGGGTTCAATTTGTGAGTGCTTTTTCAGCACATTAAAAGAAGAATTGAGAACCCAGTTGTCAAGGATATGTGAATTTTGAGATCAGGATCTCTTGCTCTCCACTTCTTTATACTACTCCTAAACTCAATAATTATAGCATAAAAATGGGATTGAGGTTTAAATTTGAAAGTAGAAAAGGTAAATATCGTGGATATAATTTGGGATTCTTTGGATCCTAGAGGGCAATCTTTAGAAAAAAAAAGGGGGAGGACAAGAATCTGAGGAATATTCTCCGCCAGTTTGTTTTGTTGATAGTATAAATAGATTATAAAATATTTACTGGTGAAATATCTATAATTGTGTCGATGCATTTGGACATTTACCCCCAGTTTGCTTTACTAAGATGCTGGGGAATCTTTGATCATGCATGTGATTTTTCCAAAAATGTTGTTATTAATATTATCTGTAGCTATTTTTAATTACAATAGGGTTGTCAATGAGTTGGGCATTTACCCCTTGATCTGTCATCAACAAATAATTAATGATACCAAAACATGTATATCATAATGGATCGATGTATTACATATTTAAAAATTCCAATGTATTCGGATTCCAATAACATATTATTTCAAACAATAGCCAAATATGAAAGCATAACAAATTTATTCTTGGAGTACGTAAATGAAATGTGTCTTACAAAAACATAAATTAGCCAAAATTTTTTATAAAATGGATAGAATGACAAAATTCCTATCACCAACTCCACTTGGGTGGAAACTAGCTTTTAATGATGATGATGACCATTCTCTTTAATTTTATTAAATAAATCCCACACAAATCGGGTAATTATCAAGCCAAAAACTTTGGGGGAATTGATAGCACCTAAAATGTTTTGAACCTACCACCTTGAAAGGAAGGTATCCCAAGACTTAGGGTCTTGACCACTAAGCCAAACCCTTTGGGGGGTGAAAAGGAAAAAAAGTTCAATTTTGATTCCACTTATAATATGCTTTGGCCTCTCTCCTATTCTTTATGTCTATATATATATAAAGAGGTAAACCCCCAGAATTACTTCCTTGGATGGATACTCCTTTACCAGGACATGCGCCATTTTAAAATTAAAACTCTCAAAAGAAATTTTTTTTTTTTTAAGAATCCAAGATGTAGAAGAACAAGTCAATAGCAATTGCCAAATCAGTCACAATTTGAGGATCTCAGCCATACACAAGTCAATAGCAGTTGCAAAATCAGTAAGTGTAGAGAAAGGGGGGTAAACCAAGAAACAAAAAATTAAAGCAAAGAAAGATACATGATTTACGTGGTTCAGCAAAGATACCAGTGTCTACGAATGAATGACCAGAGTTTCTTCTCTAAATCTTTGAAAGTATGGTCATAGTATAAAACCCTATCCCTAGTTGAAAATTGCAAATATCTATAATTGTGTCATGCATCTAGAGTAAGAAAAATGTTTTGCCCTTGTTTTAGCTTTGCCTCCATGAGAGGAGGGACTAAGAGTAAGATGCTGGGGAATCTTTGACCGTCCATGTGGTAAAGACAAAAATGTCGTTATTAATATTATCTCAAGCTATTTTTAATTACAATAGTGCTGTCAATGAGTTGGACATTTACCTCTTGATCGATGTAATCGATAAAAATGGGAAATGGCATCGATGCCACAGATTAAGTCTTTATGTTATCAAAGTATTAGAGGCATACGCCTGATCCCTATAACCACTTCCAAAAATTAGATTAGGCTTAAGCACTGTAACCCCACGTCCAACCAGTATCCACACAAACGTCTTTTTTGGCTCCGATTGATGATATGTGGATGCTACCCCCAGGTGAAAGATGGTGCTACCTTCATCTTTGTGCGGAAGAAGCTCCTCCCTGTTGTGTAACTTAATTCAGCCATTTCATCAAAGACTTGAATGCTCCGAATTGATTGCATTTCACAGCAAGATGTAGAGCCGTCTCTTGTTTCACTGTCAAATCATATAAGGCCATTGGACCCGCATATAGGAATTTCCTTTTAAGACCTGTTTTGCCTAGGCTGGCCTGTTGAAGTAAAGAAATCTTTACTTCAACAGACCAAAGCAGTGGGAAATGAATGATCACCCACAACAACTCTGTTTTAATTTTTTTTTATTTTAGGTTTAGGAAAATTGGATTTACTTTCTGTAAATGTTATTTTAATTGCACATTTCTCTTTTATATTAACTATTTATATTAATTTCTGCTAAAAACTTTGAAAAGTTTCTTCCATTTCAGTCCTCTAAAATCACGTGTTTCTTTCAATTCAAGAGAAAGCAGGAGACTGTGACAATGTGATTTGAAAATCCAACTTTCAAAAAGCCTATTAAATAGCTTAGTGGAACTTGGATCCTGGATTCTTGTGGTTTTTACCTTGGTAGAACTTGTGTTGGTCTTGGTGTGAAAGCTAGTGTTTAAAAAAAATTTGAAGACTAAAGGTAGATGCTAATTTTATTGAATGCATTGAACACTTTGTTTAATTTTTGATATCTTGATCAAGATTAGGGTGGGGCTGTTGAGGTCAACGAGTGTTTTTAATATATAATTTGTCTCGCTCACACGTCGAGGGCACATCTGTTTCTTGGGGTCAATGAGAGAGTCAATATATATCCTCTCAATTCTAAGTCCTTAGTTAAAATGTTCACCTTGAGTTTAGGAAATTTAGTAAATCACAGTAGCTTACACGTAGGTACTTTACGCTTTTATATATATAAATAGAGATGAGTGAGCACAAACTATGTTCAACAAGGAGAATTTATTACTTTTCATATGTAAAACATTCTAAGAATATACAATTAGCTGTTGATTGGGACTTTATGTGACATGGGAGGATTGCAACTGGATGAGAGAGACAGGTACGAAGGGATTGATGGACCTCTAAACCTAGAAAGGAAGAACAATATATAAATATTCACATAAAGAAATGAAGGATGACATCGATGTGCTGCAATGAACCTTACCTTAGTAGTTAAATAACATGGAAGACTAGACTTGGCATTTCAAAATCAACGAAATTTATTTACAAAAAGAACATATTTAAGTTATTAAATAAGGATAAATAACTCGTTAAAACAAAAATAAGAAGAAAAAAACAAACAAAACAAAACAAAACTCTAAAGTCAAAAAAAAACCAAGAAAGCTAATTCAGATTTCAAAGGGAGGACAAAGCAGTGGGAACTGAATGATCCCCCACAACAACTCTCTTTTAGTTATTTTTTATTAAGTTTGAGAAAATTGGATTTACTTTCTGTAGATGTTATTTAATTACAAATTCTCTCTCTTCTAACTAAATTAACTATTTATATTAATTTCTGCTAAAAACTTTGAAGTTTCTTCCGTTTTAGTCCTCTAAAATCACCTGTTTCTTTCCTTTCAAGAGCGACCGGTGACTGTGTGATTTGAAATCTAACTTTCAAAAACCCTATCAAATAGTTTAGTGGAACTTGGATTCACGATTCCTGTAGTTTTTAATTGCCCTGGTCTTAAAAACTAGTATTTTAAAACTTCGACAGACATCTACAATAGAGTTCACGCGGTTACCTTGGTAGAACTTGTGTTATTAGACTTGCGGGAGACAATCCATTTCGTTGTAGTGGGAACATAGAAATTAAGGTAGATCCACAAAAAGGAGCATGACTGAAATGATAAAAAATTTCATAGTTTAATGGGTAGCTATAATTTTCTTGTACATATCTCTCTTTATTCATTCGCAAAAATCGTCAACATTATTGAGTTTACATGTGAGTCATCAACTCAATGTATGACAGTTGTCAAATTATTGGGTTTCAAAGGCACTGCTCTAATGAGTTGACAACATACCTTCCTTTTAGTTTCCTACACCAACCAAACAGGTGTTGCTGTCATGAACTCTGAAATTAAGGATAAACAAAACCTGTAATGAAGGATAGCAAGAAAGTCAACTTTCAGAAGGATAAATTTCATTAAAAATGTCGAAGACCATGGCAAAAATGCATCAAAATAGTAAAGTCAAAAGGGATGGCCTGGGTTCGCTTCTTGTTGAAATCGCCTCCAGCCATCTGCAATACCATCTCAACAGAAGATAGTTTGAGGCCCCAAGCTAGTTCATAAGAATGGATTGGAGATTGTTCGAGGTTGCTCGAACAGGAGATGTAAGTGAATTGTTTCTTTTGCTCAAAGAAAATCCTCTCATGCTCGACCACGTTGCCCTAGCGTCTGCAGAAACTCCTCTTCACGTAGCTTCCATGGCAGGGCATCTTAATTTTGTGAAAGAAATCACAAGACTGAAGCCAGCTTTTGCAAAAGAACTGAATCAAGAGGGGTTTAGCCCCTTGCACTTTGCATCTGCAAATGGACATGTAGAGATTGTGAGGGAGCTCCTGAGGGTTGACCATCAGCTTTGCTGTCAGAAAGGTAGAGACAGAAGAGTACCTCTTCACTTTGCAGCCATTAAAGGGAGAGTTGATGTTATAAGTGAGTTACTCTCTTCCTGCTCAAAGTGCGTCGAACACGTGACTGCTCGAGGTGAAACTGCTCTTCACCTTGCCGTGAAGAGTAACCAGTTTGAAGCCCTACGGATCTTGATAGAACGGATGAAAGAGTTCCACAGAGAGGACCTGTTAAATAGTAAAGACAATCAAGGGAACACAGTCTTGCACCTAGCAACCTCCAGGAAACAACTAGAGGTAAGTACCCTTTGCATGTTCATGGTTTCTTAGTTCCTTTAACGGTTTTACCCTAACTGGTAATACAAATGAAGGAAAAACAAATATATATTACAAATCAGGTGATAGATTTGTTGCTTAGCAATGGCACTGCTAGTAATGGGGTGGTGGAAGTAAATGCCACAAATAGAAGCGGTCTCACTGCTCTTGATGTACTACAAGTCTTCCCAAGTGAAGCTGGTGACAGAGAAATTGAGGAGATCCTTCGGAAAGCCGGAGCAATGGAAGCTCAAGATGTTCTCTCCCCCACAACACTGCCACCTTCTCAAAATCATGATCCTACAAATGAGCACCAAACATCAGAATCACGTCGAAGCCAACTTGACCAATTTGTGGAGTACTTCAAATTTAAGAAAGACAGAGACTCCCCAAGTGAAGCTCGTAGTGCATTATTAGTCATAGCTGTTCTAATCACAACAGCAACCTACCAAGCTGGACTGAACCCTCCAGGCGGTGTTTGGCAAGAAGACAGTATCACCAATACCACCAAGCCACATTTTGCAGGACAGACAATCATGGCTACTTCAAATGTCACTGCGTTTGGATTAT
The DNA here is from genome assembly GCA_947561395.2 of Buxus sempervirens. NCBI lineage: Eukaryota > Viridiplantae > Streptophyta > Magnoliopsida > Buxales > Buxaceae > Buxus > Buxus sempervirens. Next base: position 38,927,043 of record OX387187.1, read on the forward strand.
TCGTATTTTTCAACTCTGTAGGATTCTCCGTATCGCTTTTCATGATCAATATCCTTGCTAGCGGACTCCCACTCCAGCTGGAACTGCAAATCTCTCTTGTGGCATTGATTTCAACATATAATACTGTCCTGATTAATATGACACCCCATGGCATAATGAAGCCTTTCATCATTGTAGTCTCTGCTATATGCCCTACAATTATACCAATGCTAATCAAGTGGATCAGACAGCATTCCACTAGGCTTAAACAATTTGTACCATGTAGGAGTCACAGGAACAATCAAACACAAAATTGAGACATAAGTTATGAGTTTTCAAATTTCAGTATCTTAGTTTTTTTATTTTTTGTGATGCTGGTAGATATCTAGTGTTTGTGAGCTTGTAATTTGTTATTCATTTCTTGCGATCGGTTATAAAACAGATACAGTAAACAGTAATGTGGTATTATAAAGTGTCATTGTGAGGTCGCAACCATGGATGTGGATACAAACTATAACATACCATGGTCTCAATGTTATATAAGTATTTTGTGCAACAACTGAAGAGAAATTCAACCATACAATAAAGCTGAAAAAAAATTACATTCATAATCAATCAGTTTGCTTTAACCTACAAAACTCTTACAACATCAAACTGTAAGCCTCCGTGACATTGTGCTACTCTGGTGTACCTTGACAAACCCTTGAATTTGGCCTACTCTCTAGCAATGTGGGTCACTACTGCATAGCAAACTCAGAAAAGCCTGAAAGTAAATTACCAGAAATTTCAGAATCTGAACTTGATAAGATACTATCATGTCTTCAACATCTTCCCCAATAAAGAGATGATGACAGGCCATACTCTTGAAAGTAGTCAGCTTTAAAGAAGGCAACTGCCTCCAAGATTTTAATTTACAGAGCAATATGATTTCAGCAGCTGCAGTTATTGTTTGCAATTCTTTAATGGTCTTTAATCTCCACTCCTCCAGTAGTTCTGTTTCTTTTATGCGAATAGGAAGCAACATAATATAGCTTTAGGAGGCCTAAAATTGGATGGAAGCAACATAATATAGCTTTAGGAGGCCTAAAATTGGATGACCTCAACAGATATGCTCTTAGAAATTTATTGTGATCTTTGACATGTTAACTATTCCAGGCAAGCAGCTGTAGTTTTTAGTTGCAAGTCTTTCATTGCCAACTATCAACAATCTTCCAACAGCTCTTTTTTTTTTTTTTTCCTCTTTTTCCTTTTTTCTAATCTCTGTTATTAAGAAGCAACATAGTAAAGCCTTAAAAGGCCTGCCGCTGGATTCCCCTGATAGAAATGTTCTTTCTCCAGCTCTTGTGATCCTTGAGATTTGCAACAGTTTCAGTAGTCCTCAAAAAAACGGAAAAAGATTATTTCAGGGAAACCTTACATTCTTGTTTTCCAACACAGCTGTAAATTCAGTAATTTGGATCTAAGGGACTACTTTGTTTTCTAGTTCATGAAACTGTATAACTACATTGTTGTTCAATATAGGAAACAAACAAATGTGAAAACTATAAATCCTTCAACTCAAAATTTGACTTAATTTAACTCCTATAATAGATAAGAATAATTTCGATGGTAGGTGGATAAAACAAAAATTTAGGCCAATGTTCTAAGGATTTGTAATCCAACAACTAATGCTTTGTCAAACTATTATCAGAGTAAAAGAGATGCATGTTTCACCCCTGGAACAGTTTTAGAGCAAGATCATCGTTACTGATTGCTTCTCTTAACACAGCTATTATGAAGAACTAATGAGCAATTTGACAGGGTGGGACCCTCCAGCTTCAGGAATTTTATTTGTTTTCTTATCATATATCCAAATGTCAAACAAAGCCTCCAAGGCTTGTAGTTAACAACTAACACCAAGCAGTGTAAAAAAGACACAAGTTTCACACTTGAAACCGTTTTGAAGCAAGATAACGATCAAGATTAGTATTACTGATTGCTTCTCTTAACACATCTAATACAAAGAATTAATGACCAACTTAACAGGGCGGGATCCTCCAGCTTAAATTATTGTGTTTTTTTTTCCCTCATTATATATCCAAATGTCAAACAATGCCTCCAAATTTGAACAAGTATGATTCAAGATATTGAAATAAGCGAGGAACATAGAGGCTGACAGACACAAAAGTATTCTCAGTTTTATTATTTTATTTGGCCTTTCCTTTTTCCTTTTTCCTTATCCTTTGAGCACTATATTGATGACAATGCATTAAGGATTGCTTATGAGTTAGAATGGTAAGAAGTAAACTTGAGAAAGATAAGTTAAAGAAGAAAGTAAAGTTGCAAAGAGAGTAAAATGTTAGTAAGAGAGTAAAAGAAAACATATATTTAGTTGCAAAGAGAAAGAAGAGACAAGTAGAAGAACAAGAGACTCGGCTGGTATATGTAGAGGAGACTTTTACCGGCTGTAGCTTACCGCAGTTAAAAGTCTTTTGCACTTTTACTTTCAAATGAATTTGAAAGTAAGTGGGGAATTTTTGTAAACACCCCAAAATTGCACGATTTTTTATAAATCTTGAAGGAGAGAAATATCTTTTTGGAATTTTCAATTCTTAGCATTGGGTTTGAGATCCTTAACCCATTTGAATCCAAAACCACAAAGGAAAATGCCCAAATTCAATCTTTTGCGCAAAGTCAAACTTTTCTGGTTGAATTTTATTGACTTTTGACCCCAAAAAATGAAATATTTTTTAAGGCAAGATTTCAAAATAATTTTTCCCTGTAATTAGGTTTTTAGCAATGTTATTGCATAAATGAATTTTTTGAGCATTTAAATCTTGACAAATACCTTGGTATTAACATATTGAATCTTTTTACCGGACCTGAAAAACCGGAATTTAGCCTTGAACTGGAAAGTTGACTTTTTATTCACTTGGAATTTGGGTCTGGAACTATTTTTAATGGATTCAAATTGGGGGGGAGGGGGGGGTGTTTGCTTATTTACATGTAATATCTTAAGTAAATAGAGATTAAAAAATACGAAGACATTTACTTCAATGATATTACATGTAAATAAGTATTGCTTGTGCAAATAAGGGTCAAGGCTATGCAAAATCTGTGCAGACAGGCCATTTTAGTATTATCCACATTTGCTATGCGGTTTGGCCTTGACCGCATTTGATCTACGGTTTATACTTGACCGCATTCAAAATGCGGTCAAGGCATGACCGCAATATGTATGCGGTCACGCTTAATTTTGTGCATTTTCGCAAATATTCAATTTCTGAGCCTTATTTACACTCTTACCTCTCTCTAGGAGATTTGAATTCCTCTTTTCACCCTTCGTGGTTTATTAGATTTACTCCAACTCATGTTTTAAAACTGAATTAGAACATTCTAGAACCCTATTTTGGCATACCCTTGTGACCAACCATGCCCCTGGGTTTGCCTATAAATAGAGGGCCTCACATGAAGCAAATGGCTTAGAATTGAAGCTAGAAGAGCTCCAAGTGAAGAAGGGAACCCCTGCCTCTCTGCTTTCTCAAATCCAGGTAAGCCTCTTTTCCTTTTTCTTTCCTGTTTTTTTTTTAATTCTAGGATTATTTTGTCTTTTACTTTTTCTGTAGAATAAGGCCTATGTATGGTTGTAACCCCAAACCTACCTCCAAGTACCTCAAGACTACTCTCTAGCCGTAAAACGTGAAAAAAGAGCTAAGGGAAAGGAGAACAGGTGGCTCCGTAGGATAGACCCCTATGTGTTGTAATCCTTGATATGTGTCTTTTAATACTTTATTTGTATTATGTGATTGTTTATTTCTGAAATATGGAGGAATACCATAGATCTATACTGTCCATAGCATTAGATCTCATTTTCCTCCTAGAGTTTTGATTTTTCACACAACTACACCCACCACATTGTTTTCTTTCTTTTGGTTATTATAAGGCTGTGAGACATGGGAAAAAATCACCGGAATGATCATCCCTCCGTCAACACACGGGCACAACGCAAAAGTGGGAGAGTCGCCACCATTCATGATTTTGAGGTGAGAATGGACACCAAAATCATCAAAAATGATCAAAAAGTGTAAAAAGGCAAATTCTAGGGTAAAAATAACCCTACTTAAAAATTAAATCCAGAGATGGGTAAGGGGATTAGATTATGAACGGGGGAAGGTGTTAGGCACCCCCATTCATCCACACGAAGTGGTTGCCAAGTGTATGTTCATGCTAAAAAGAAAATAAGAAGCTTGCTAAAAATCATGAAAAAGCCTTGAAAAAGGAACAAGTGTATGATATATTCACATGAAGATCTAAATGGATTCTAGATCCTCTCTCATGTCAATATCATTTCTAGAATATCTCAAAAGATGGAAATCAAAGCTCAAGTTGCTCAAAACCAAGTTAAATCAAATCCGGAAAATTCGGTAAAAAGTATGCCATTTGCCTTGAAATCATTCAAATCCAATTCTGAATTGAACCAAACCAAATCCATTTGAAAGATTAGGGTAAATAAGAGTCTCATGCAAAATTTCACTTCATTCCGACGAAAAATCTAGGAGTTATGCTCCTTTGAAGTTGCTGCTGGGGATTTTTAAAAGTGGCGAGTGGGCAACTTTGGAAAATTGTCTAGAAAAATCCACTTCATAAAAATCCACGAAATTTGGTGTGATTGAGGTCTGTATAGCCATCTTTCAAAAGAAACTAGCCTCATACAAAAATCCCTTCGGATGTGCCTTGGGTGGTCTCCCGAACAGGCCCCGAAGATCACAGATTCACCCAGAAAAATGCCATTGAGTAGTTCTGAGTAAATCGGCTACCAATAATTCAAATGGAATCAAAAAATTATGAAACCAACTGGATTTGAAAATAGAATCATAAAGGAGTACTCAGAAACAAAAATCACTCGAATCGGACTTAAAACGAACACATGGCGGTCCGTCGAAGTGACAAGTTCTGTACTTGAACCTGAACTGTCCACTCAACTTCGACAGAGAGGTGTCAAAAATACGCTAGATGAAAATTCATGAAATTTGGTGGACATAAACTAGACAGCCTCACCTTTCCCATGGTTCTAGAATCGCCCCAAAATTCATCCGGATGATGAAGTTATGGGCGTCCGAAGTAAGGGTACAGGTGCTGTCAAGCTAAGCCACTTTTGAAGAAATCCAAATCCGAAAATTGACAAAAAAAGTGTGTGATTCGTGTGAGATGAATCCAAAACCTTTGAAAAACATTTAAAAACACTCCAGAATTTGATTGAGGCCATTTATTGGAGATTTATCACAATGAATGTAATAAATCCCCAAATGTGAGCCTATTCCCCAAAAAAAGTGTAATATGTGTGCAAAAGTGAAAAACCAAGCAAGATCAATACAACATGCATATAGATTCAACAAAATAGGTTCTAGCATAGCCTAGGGTTCCGTTCCATTATCGTTTCCCTCTGTTCTCTTTAAGATAATCAAGGGTACTTTGAATATGGAACGGTTTACAATCAATCAAAAAGGCCTTATGCTACATGGGTTCTAGCACTAGGGTCAATCCCCAGTCTCGTTTCTCCTAGATCCGCCTTCACGTTTTACGGCTAGGGGAGTCTTGAGATACTTTGAGCCGGGGAAGGATTTCCACACATACAAAATAAGGCTTTACACTACAGAAAGGTAGAAGAAGAGATCTAGATCTAGGAATGTAAAGACAGAAAATAAAAAGAAAAGTTGAGGCTTACCTGAGTTCTGGAGGCGATTCCACAGCGGTTTTCTTCTTCTCTTGGAGTTCTTCTTTGCGAGAATTCAAAACAAGAATTGTGTGCCTTTTGCTCAAGGAGGAGGCTCCTATTTATAGGCAAAGGCTAAGGTCATTGGTAGACACAACTTAATGTCTAGAACCCCTTCAACCTAAACCCTAAGGTTATTTCCGAGATTTCCCCTCATTTAATGAGGGACATGATGGTAAAAGTAAAAAGCTCTCGGAAAACCCTAATTTTGAGCAAACTTAAGGTATCCGGTATATCAGACCGGATAACAAAGGGCTTTAAGGTATCCGGTATATGGTACCGGATACGCTAAGGCCCACATGTATCCGGTATGAGCATCCGGATACGGGAAGGAGTACTTGTATCCGGATTGAGTATCCGGATACAGGTAAAAGTTTATTTTCCTCAAATTCTGTGCTGGCTTTCCAGGAGATAATGATTTTTTATGATTGTTTGTGCAATTTGGGGTGTCTACAAAGGCTAGGCTTTTGGATCTACCATGATCAATATGGTAGATCTGAAATCAGAGGCCTTAAAGTAACCTCTAGGGTTTCATGAGGTGATTTTTAAGTTTTTTTAATTCTTGACAGAGGATCCTATGGTCTAAACTCTCCCCTTTTTATTTTTTTCATCAACATGGGTGTATCTAGTTTAGATCTCTCAACTAATGAGAAATCTGGACCAGATTTGTACCCTAGATTGTTCAAATTTATGCTTCAATATTATGAGGTGATTTTTGAGTTGTTTTCAATTTTTGAGAGAAGATCATATGGTCTAAACTCTCCCTTTTTATGTTTTTCATCAACATAGGTGTATCTGGTTTAGATCTCTCAACTAATGAGAGATCTGGACTAGATCTGTACCCTAGATTGTTCAGGTTTAATTCCTCAATATTTTGTTAAAATATTTTTAATCTTTGAGAGAGGATCCTACAGTCTAAACTCTCCCTTTTGATGTTTTTCATCAACATAGGTGTATCTAATTTAGATATCTCAACTAATGAGAGATCTTGACCAGATCTGTACCCTAGATTGTTCAGGTTTAATTCCTTAATATTTTGTTAAAAGATTTTAAACTTTTATTATGTAGTTCCAAGATTTCAAGGATTTAACTTAAAGCTAGTTTTTTTACTTTAGGTTTATTTTCTTTATCTTGATTTTACTCAATCATGAAATCTTAGAAATGGTGTATTCATTGGAAGGATCCAGAACTAATTGGATCATTCATGAAGAAAAACCATACATCCCTTTTTTTTTTTTTTTCCATACTTTTAATATGGTTTTTGTTAGCAAGCCTTTTTCTAGCATGAACAACACTTGGAAACTACCTTGTGTGGATGAATAGAGGTGCCTAACACCTTCCCCTATTCATAACCTAATCTCCTTACCCATCTCTGGTTTTTTATTTTAAAGTAGAGTTATTTTTACTCTAGCTTTGCCCTTTTGTATTTTATTGGATTATTTTGGTGTCCATTCACACCTAAACAGAATGGTCCCGTATAATGATAGGAAGTCATTGAATTGATTTTCCATGTCTCATAATTTCCATTTTCACTTTTACCGCTGGTAAAATTCAAATTGAATTTGAAAATCGAGCTTTTACTTTTAGCGGCGGTAGCTTATCACCCCTAAAAGTCAAGTCAAAATTCAATACATTGGGCACGCGGGAAAATTCCCGCTTTCACTTTTACCAGCGGTAATTTACCACCCCTAAAAGTCAAGTTTTCTTTATTGATTTTATCATCTACCCATTTTTTTTCCTTAGTAAAATAGTTGTTTTTTTTTAAAAAAACACAAGATATCTTTACCGGCGGTAACCGCTGATAAAAAATGCTTTATTTGATTTATACCGGTGGTTTCATAATTTGCTATTTTTCTACTTTTTATCGGCGGTAGAGATCTTACCGCCGGTAAAAGTGTTGTTAGCAACGACTCTTTCTACCGGAAAAAATCTTTTCTTTGGTGGGTGTTCCCGCCAACTTTTTATCGGCTGTAGGTATCACTACCGCCAGTAAAAACCAAAATGCCGGCGAGATCTACCACCGCTAAAGGCTATTTCGCGCAAAAAAATTCGCGCCATAGGTTTTTCACGCAAAAAAAAATGATATGATAACTTTTAGGGGCGGAAATATAATTTACCGCCGGTAAAAGCCTTTCTAGGGGCGGAATATCCTTACCGCCAGTAAAAGGCCACCTTCTATTCCTCTTCGCTTGTAGTGTCCCTAGATTCTAAACATTCTGATCTAGCTATAGCAAATGCTATAGTACATAATATAAGAAAGTATAAAATACAAAATAAAACAATGGCTCTAGCACTTGATAATGCAAGTGCTAATAATGTTGCAATTGACATATTAAAACAACACTTAAACTTAAATATAGATAGATGTTTATTTCATGTTAAGTAGTGTGCTTGTCACATCCTAAATTTAGTTGTGCAGGATGGCTTAAAAATTGTCCAATATCATTTAACAAATATTAGAGATATAGTAAGATATTTAAAACAATCTAACACAACTGCTAGAGAATTTAAAATTTTTTGTGCAAGTTTAGGAAAGTAACCTAAAAAAATTACCCTAGATGTTGAACATAGGTGGAACTCAACATATTTAATGCTAAAAGCAACACTAGAATTAAAACAAGAACTTACACTACTTTATAAAACAAAAATGCCTTCAAGTGAACTAATAGAACTTGATTGGCAGATAGCAGAAATTTTATGAGATTTTTTAAAAGTTTTTTATGATGCAACAAGATATTTAACAGCAGTTTATTATCTAACATCCCCGAGTATTTCAAAACTGTTTATATCAAATAAGTATTTGCTTTAACGGGCACGTGGCACGCGCGGTGCCAGGCCGGCCCATTTAGCAACCCTAAGTATTGGTATGGCGAGGATATTATTTTGTTTGGGGAGTGCAATGCTCAGAAAAAATGAGGGTACAGAATCTCGGGGGAATATTCGCCCCTCTTCTCATTACTAATAGTATAGATTATATGTTTATATCGAACTAATGACATTTATGCTCTTTGAACATCTCTTACTTTAAAGGGTTTCCGTATATTACCAATAACTCCTTTAAGGTGTTGGAAATATTACAAATACATACATTGGAGCATGTACTTTTCTTATTGATTCATTTCTGCTCATAATGTTTGTTTGTAGTGGATTAATTACATCATATTTACAATAACAAGAAAGACTATTCTTTGAGTCTTAATTATCAATAATGAAGAAGACTAAAACTTTATTTCCCTACTGTATTTACATTGAACAAACATTCAAGGTACATGCTAATTAATTTATTGAAGGCATTGAACACTTAGTTCAATTTCTAATAATTCAAAATTTAGGAAATTTTATATTTGTTTGATTTGTAATATTTGAAGCATAGTAAAAATGGCACAAATAAAAGTTTCTCTTCTTAATCATATATTTGCACAGCATTTGACAAATACATTTATTATATAATTTTTGATATCTTGATCAAGATTTGGTGTGGATTGAATTCAAATATAGTTTAAAAAATATTGATCAAAGTTAAAGTGGTAAGCTTAAGAATTATTTAATAGTAGATAAACCTTCAAGCAAAGAGATATTAGAAGGGCGCAAATGTCATAATAAATATAATAATGGAAAAAAAAAAAGGTAAAGCATCCCTCCCCCATCCCCTCAATAATTAAAATATGCAAATTCTATGAATGAGCTACCAGTGATTTAACGAAAGGGAGGTAAATTTTGAGAATAATTAACAAATTAAACATGAAGGGAGGCCAATTTTAGTTCACAAATGTGACGGAGGTATTTACCTTAAAGGAGTTTTTTTTTTTTTTCTAATTTTACACTTTTAAAAATGCGCGCCACATGCACCGATAGCCAAATCTAATTGTTTAACTTAACAAATTAATAAAAGGCTGCCCAATGGGCCAACCCAGTTGGGGAGTTAAGTCAGCACCTAAGGTCGCTTGGACGTTTGTAAATTTGATGTCGACGCAGAGAACTCGTGAGGCACGCCATGCCCAAAAGCGGCATAAGGGTGGGAGCTTAAACCATTCTCAAGCTCGCCCAAGCATACTTTTTTTTTTCTTTTTCTTTTTAGACAAAGAGGCAGAGATTTGCACCTTGCTGCTCTTAGGGTCCTGTCCTGCTCCTAATCTCAACTGCAACCCATGAAGCAGGACTCAAATCCTCCTGGAAAAGTGTTTTGACAGGATGATACTGGACTAGCTGGAAACAACACCAAACCATACATGTTGAAACTTAATTCAAGGATTGAATGTAACACTTGAACACTGACGATTCAAGAAAGAACTAAGAACACAACATCAAGAAAGAACTAAGAACTGATGATCTCTATTTTCTCACTCAATAACTGATACAGGACTGGTAGTATTTATACATTCTCTGTTTCTAATGAGGTAATAAAACTAACTAATAACAGACACAAGTTGTCTTAACAGAATCTAACAAACACAAGTTGACTAACAAAATTAGTTAACAGAGGCTCAACAAACTAACTGCCCTTAGCACTAGACTTAGTCTAGTTGGCAGTCCACACGATGCTCAAGACTCCCCCTCAAGATGTTTGGGGTCTATCACAAACATCTTGGACTGAATTGCTTTCCAAGTAGAAATTGGAATCTCTTGTTTCTGGACCAATCTTAGCTTCAGGAAACATCTGAACAGGTAAAGGCGTATGACCACTAGAATGCTCATAAGAAATCTTCTTTGGCTGCTTAACATCTAGTGTATATGTGCCCATATTGATACTGAAATCACTCAAGACTCCCCCTGAAGTAGGAGTAGGATGGGCAAGGAGATGAAATTTTGACAAAAGAGCATGAAATTGATGTGCATTGATGGGTTTGGTCAACAAGTCAGCCAACTGATGATTAGTCCGAACATGAAGCAAATGAACTAAGCCAGATTTGACCTTCTCTCTGATCAAGTGGCAATCCAACTCAACATGCTTGGTGCGCTCGTGATAAACAGGATTAGCTGCGATGTGGAGAGCAGCTTGATTGTCACAGAAAACAAGAGCTGACTTAGAATGAGAAATGTGAAGATCATGAAGGAGATATACCAACCACTATAGTTCACAACAAGTAGCTGCCATGGCTCTATACTCAGCTTCTGCAGTGGAACGAGAAACAGTAGATTGTTTCTTAGACTTCCAGGATATTAAGGAATCACCAAGGAACACACAATACCCAGTAATAGAGCGCCTTGTATCAGAACAAGCAGCCCAATCAGAGTCAGTGAAGGCCTTAAGATGTAATTCTGACTTGGAAGAAAAAAATAAGGCCTGCTCTGGAGAACCTTTCAAATATCGAAGAATTCTATGTGCTGCAGTCAAATGGGGTTCACAAGGATGAGCCATAAATTGACTAAGGAGATGGACTGCATAAGTGATATCTGGACGAGTAATGGTAAGGTATAATAATCTTCCAATGAGGCTCCTATACAATGTAGGATCAGCAAGCAAAGTACCAGAATCAGAAGACAACTTATGATGTTGCACCATAGGTGTAGAAACAGGTTTGCAACCCAAATAACCAGAATCTTTGAGAATATCCAAAGTGAATTTCCTTTGAGAAAGAGAGATGCCCTCAGAAGAACGAGTAACTTCAAGACCAAGGAAGAACTTAGCTGGTCCTAAGTCCTTAATTTTGAATTCAGCATCAACAAGTTGCTTTAGTGTACAAATGATGTCATAATTGTCACCAGTAATAAGAATGTCATCAACGTAGACCAACAAAGCAACAAAAGAACCATTGAAATCCTTGGTAAATAAGGAATAATCAGCCTTAGATTGAAGAAACCCTTGCTGCATGAGAAAGTCACTGAACTTGGCAAACCACTGCCTACTAGCCTGCTTAAGTCCATACAAGGACTTGTTCAATTTACAGACTTTATGACCATTCTTCCCTTGAAATTGAAATCCAGGAGGGATATCCATGTAAATGTCTTCCTCTAAATCACCATGGAGGAAAGCATTGTTGATGTCCAATTGTTCTAAGTGCCATCCTTTGATGGCTGCCACAGCAAGTAAGGTACGAACAGATGTAATCTTGGCAACTGGACTGTAAGTATCAAAATAATCAAACCCTTCCCGTTGAGTATAACCTTTTGCAACTAACCGAGCCTTCTTTCTTTCTTCAGTACCATCAACCTTGTATTTGGTTCTGAAAACCCATTTACAACCAATAGCTTTATGCCCATGAGGTAAATCAGTAATAGTCCAAGTATTGTTCTGCTCAAGTGCTTGGATTTCTTTGTGCATAGCCTCACACCATTCAGGAGACTTAGAGGCTTGCGCATAGCTAACCGGATCAGAAGGCTGTGAGATGGCAGACAAGGAAGAACTAGTAATATAGGTCTCAATGGGATAAGCCTTTCCTGTAGGAAGAATGCTAGTGACATTGCAGTGGTAATCTTGAAGATAAGAAGGGGTGTTTCGAATTCTGGTAGATCGTCTGGGTGAAATAGGAGAAGAAGTGAGAATAGGAGAGTGAGAAGCATCACATTCTGAGGGAGAAGGAACTTCCACTGAAGGAGGTTCAGTAGAGGAAGAATGAATGACAGGAACAGAGTAATCTGTCATAGGAATGGAAGAAGTAATACAAGGATCAGTAAATGTTTTAAATGGAAAAACATCCTCATGAAAAACAACATGTCTGGAGACAAAGAAAGTATGAGACTCAAGATTATAAAGTTTGTATCCCTTAATCCCCCGAGGATAACCAAGAAAGACACATTTGTGTGCTCTAGGATCAAACTTGGTTCTATTCCGAGAGAGAGAGGAAGCAAAGCAAAGACAACCAAAGGACTTGAGATGATCATAAGAAGGTTTCATCCCAAGAAGAACTTCAAAAGGACTTTTGTTTGAGAGGACAGGAGTAGGAAGTCTGTTAATCAAATAGGTGGCAGTAAGTAAACAATCCCCCCAGAAGGATAAAGGAACACCAGATTGGAATCTAAGTGCACGAGCAACATTGAGGAGATGTTGATGTTTCCTTTCAGCAACCCCGTTTTGCTGAGGGGTTTCAACACAAGACTTTTGATGAACAATTCCATGAGATTGAACAAAATCAGAGAGCATAAACTCAGTTCCGTGATCGGTACGAATTTGCTTAATTTTGTGATTGTATTGTCTTTCAACCAAGGCAAAGAAATAAGGAAAAATATCCTTGGTTTGAGATTTGCAATTCATTAAAAATGTCCAAGTGCATCTACTAAAGTCATCAACAATAGTAAGAAAATACTTGTAACCTTCCTTAGTAGGCACAGAGAATGGGCCCCACAAATCACAGTGTATCAACTCAAAACAAGAGGTAGTTTTATTGATATGAATAGGAAAAGGCAGCTTATGTTGTTTTGCCAAAGGACAAACATCACATTGTGTTAGCTGTTGTACATCAATAGAAGAAATGTCTTTACTAAGAATTTGCATCCTTGAAAGAGATGGATGGCCTAGACGATTGTGCCATAGTTGAGAAGAACTACTGACAAGAGAATTTGCAAAGTGTTGCTTGGCCTTTTTGGAGAAATTTGGCAGAATATGATAAAGACCATCATGCTCCTTAGCAATCCCAATGGTCCTCCAACACAGGTCCTGTATAAAGCAATATCCATACAAGAGAATGAAACAACAATGTAGCTGTTTAATCAATGAGCTGACTGACACCAAGTTATAAGTAAAACCCGGCACACATAATACATTCCTCAGCTCTATGTCTTTAGTCAAACAAACAGACCCTTTATGAGTAACAGCAGCTAGGCTTCCATCAGGTAACTTGACATATGTCTCAACTACAGCATGCATTTCGTGGAAATATTTGGTAGAATTCACCATATGGTCAGTAGCGCCAGTGTCCAAAATCCATTGGACTGGTGCTGTGATTAAGGAACCTGATTCTTCATTTAAGCAATAAGAAGAATGGTAACAAGTCTTACCAGAAAACATAGGCATGAGAGAAGTTTCAGTCTGCACTTCTTTACCCTTCTTGGACATTTGAGAAGCCATGTTAACCACTGAAGGACTTCCTTGAATCAAAGACAGTAACTGCTGACATTGTTCTTTAGTAAAAGGAAGTTGAGGTATCTCATTGATGAGTGGTTCAGCAACCATTCCTGTTTGGTTGGCAGAAGACTGACAAGCAGATGGTTGATTGTTCACAGTAGAACCCCTTCCTTTTGATTTAAAACCAGTTGGATACCCATGTAGCTTATAGCATTTATCAATAGTATGTCCTGTAAAACCACAATGAGCACACTGAGGTCTGTCCCCCTTCTTTTTATTGTACTGGTTACCACCTGGCTTGTTTCCAAATCGATTAAAACTTGATGAATTTGCAGCCAAAGCAACAGAGTCAATTGCTTGATTAAGGCTACTCACTTCACGTTGCTTCTCTTCTTGAAGAATCAGGGAAAAAATCTCATTAATTGAGGGCAAAGGATCCCTAAGCAATATCTGTCCTCTTATAGCTGTGTAAGAATCATTCAATCCCATAAGGAATCTCATGATATATTCCTCCTCATGGTAATTGATCAAGGTATTAAAAGCACCACAAGAACAAGAGCTCTCACAAACACATAGAGGTATAGGTCTGAAATTCATCAATTCATCCCAGGTTCCTTTTAATTCATTGAAGTAAGCACTAACAGAGGACTGACCTTGCTGTAGATTCGAGATCGAATGTCGAAGCTGAAAAATTCTTGGTCTATTCTTTTGTGAGAATCGATGCTTGAGATCATCCCACATTTCTTTTGCAGATTCCACAAATTGAATAGCCTTCCTATACTCTGGTGAGACAGAGCTCACGATCCAACCAGCAACTATGTTGTTGCTCCTATTCCAATGAACGAAACTAGGATGTGAACGAGCAGGCTTAGAAATTGTGCCATCTACAAACCCTAGCTTGTTCTTGCATGAGAGTGCACGCTCCATGGCTCTACTCCAGGAAGGATAATTGTCAGAATCCAGTAGTTGAGGAACAAGAGATGTACCAGTATTATCACCAGGATGTACGTAAAAAGGACTGGACAAAGGGATTTCTTCAATCACCATCTTCACAGATCTTCACAGAAAGAACTAGTGTTCTTCACAGATCGTTGATAGCTCTGATACCATGTTGAAACTTAATTCAAGGATTGAATGTAACACTTGAACACTGACGATTCAAGAAAGAACTAAGAACACAACATCAAGAAAGAACTAAGAACTGATGATCTCTATTTTCTCACTCAATAACTGATACAGGACTGGTAGTATTTATACATTCTCTGTTTCTAATGAGGTAATAAAACTAACTAATAACAGACACAAGTTGTCTTAACAGAATCTAACAAACACAAGTTGACTAACAAAATTAGTTAACAGAGGCTCAACAAACTAACTGCCCTTAGCACTAGACTTAGTCTAGTTGGCAGTCCACACGATGCTCAAGAATACACCACAGGAGCATTTGGAAATTACATGCAATGTGAGTTCAGCCCCTTCTTCATCCGTCAATGTGAAGGACTCTTCTCACTATGGTTCGAACTTTGAAGTCCCACTTACCAGAGAACAAGGTAGCCTCCTAGCCGAGATGAAGAGGATTCAAGTTTGAAATATAATGGGCGTTTAGCACTAAAATCTTGCAAAGTAATTGAGGTTGTTTACTAATTAGCACCAGACAATTAATAAGAAGAGTCCTGTTTATCCTGATATATATATAGAGCAAAGAAGAAGAATAAATTAAGCTCCAAAAGGTGAAGTGGACCTAAAAGAACTTATTTTCCACTATAAGAAAACATGTACCAGGCATGGAGAGAAGACAACTGAAGAAGAAGATTTCACATCCATCCACACAAATAAAAACAAGAAGATAGATCTTTGTCTTAATGTAATTAGAGAAGGAGATATCCGCTCATGCGCTTGCAACTGAATTTGAAGTGTTTCCACCAGATCTGCGTCTCTGAAATATCTTGAAGAGGCCGAACTTCGGGAAGCGAGACATAGAAATTCCAAAGTAGGGGTAAGGCGGTACTAGCTTGCATACAAACATAGGGAAAAAGTAGGAAAAAAATATCAGCAAGAAGGTGTATAGCGGCTCATTTTCCCTGCTTCTTGTCGGTGCTACAATTAAAATAGCAACGAGGTAAGTGAGGATCATTGCAAGGAGGGAGTTGTGCAATATACCGTGTAAAGGGAAATGCGCTGTCAGAGCATTGATCATGGAAATAGAAAGGAAAAACCCTAATGAGTTGAAAAACAAAAAAATTAAAAAGTGGAGTCGTCCCAAGGTCGATTTCCCAGCATAGTGTGGATGTTCCTCACCCGGGGTGGTGGCGGTGGTGCTGCTGCTACTGCTGTTACGGAGTGGTATGAAGGTGTCCTGCCAAGTCCCACCGGGAGGGCTGAATGCGGATTGGTAAGTGGCCGTGGCAATTAATACGGCACACACCAGTAGCACATTGCGAACATCATTTGGGGAATCCCTACCCTTCCGATATCGAAAGTACCTCCTCCATTCCCTTAGATTAACCATGGGCAACGGCCACCAAATTGTTTTTTTCAGGATAGGAGTATCAGGATTATTATCCTGCGGCCACCAAATTATTTTCATTGTAGGAGTATCAGAATTCATATCCTGTGCTCTTAAGGCTCCGGCACGACAAAGAAGATTTCGGGTCATGGAGCTCAGGGGATCCCTCGTTAATTCTCGATCAAGGACGTCTAGGGCTGTCAAATTCTGCGAGTTCTTGGCGTTCACTTCCACCATCCAGCTAACCGATGATTTAATAACATTATACAATGATTTAATAACCTGCATAGTGCATACAAAACATACCAATGAAGAATTTCTTAGACATTGCTATTCAGGATGCTTGTGAAGCACGAGCTATTTCATCCAACCGGGGACTAAAGCCATTGCATCCAACAACGAATGGGAATGGATATTAGTATGATGTGATTTGGTCCCCTGTTTTCACCTTATTTTGTATTGTGGGCTCTCAACTGCTGCAATGGCATTGAGTTTGAGAATTGATCTCATGCAGTGTACTCATTTGTAACTATTCTTGTTACTAATGGAGAATTTCTTATTTACCCTCCCCAAAAAAAAAATCATACCAATGAAAAGGAAATGCGAGGAAGTTGCCTTCAGAATACCAGTTTTGCTCAACATCCATCTCTTTTATCGACCCAGATAAAGGTGAAACTTGGGGTTGGTGTGGGTCAGATCTCTAGTGGCGGAACCACGTTGTGGTTGTCCCCCCTAACTTTTTTTTTTAATAAAAAATGTATGTATTTTATATTTCCCCCCCCCCCCCCCCCCCCCCCCCCCCCCAAATTTCTGGTTTGTCCCCCGAATCCATTGAAAATTTTTATATTTCAAGAGAATCCTTTCTAAAATTTCTGGTTTCCTCTCCCAACTCATTGAAATTTTTATATTTCATGAGAACCCCTTCTAAAATTTCTAGTTTGCCCACCCCCAACTTATTAAAATTTCTATATTTCATGAGAAGTGTTAATTGAAAATTTTTTTTGCCTTCCCAGATTTGGAGTCCTGGTTTCGCCCCTGCGGATCTCTGCCCTTTTTTTACCGTCCGGCATATCTTATGTTGCCCGTACAAAACTAGCTAGTATACTTTTTTTTTTTTTTTTAAACTAGCTAGTATACACCGAAGTTTATATATCTAACGACCATTAATTACTTGTACCATAGAAATCATAGGGATGATAAGAAAGCTTACCTCATGATGATTCGTGGATGCTGCAGCCATATGCAGGATGGTATCACCATTTTCGTCTTTCCACTCAAGGACATGCTCCTTGTCATTAAGTCTGAGCCACTGCATCATAAATTTGAACGCTTCGAGTTGATTGTGTTTCACTGCAAGGTGCAGAGCTGTTTCACGTTTAAATGTCAAAGCTTCAAAGGCCCTCGGGCAAGCAGAGAGAAATTTCCTCAAAAGACCTGTGTTTCCAGTAATAGCCGCTTCATGCACGGGAGTTCTTCCCTCACGACCCTTGAACAAGACAAGCTCGCTATCCATCTCTACGAGACCAATAGCTAGCAACTCATGTCCACCAGCGAGAGAGAGGTGGAGAGGGCTGAAGCCAGATTGGTTTAGCTTTCTAGCGAACGAAGGGTTGAAATTCGCAATCTCCAACGCAACATGGGTATTTCCAGCCTTTGCTGCTACGTGCAAGGGAGTATCAGCAAACAAAGCTTCTTCCCCAATTAACGAGTACAATCCATCAACATCTCCGCCTTCAGCAACATCCTTCCATCTTGGATCCATCGAGATGGTGTAGCAGAAATAATTAATGTTTGCGCCTTCACTTACAAATATTTTAAGGGAAATTGATATAGTGGGTTCCAATCATTTTCCTTTCAGAGCATTTCCTCGCACCATCTCTCAGATTTGGGCTAATCTTGCGACACGCGTCATTGTCTATCTACCCGTAAAGTTTTCACGTTACAACCCTCTGTTAAGTTGACTTGGTTTGTTTTTGTTCACAGCCCCATATGGTGATCTCTGTAATCTGCTGTGTAGACTCTTCTTTGGCAAATTTCAGCCACAAGAAATATGTCAAAACACTCAAATAATCAACACTGTGACGCTGAACGCGAAGACAACAAGTCCAAGGGTATTCCAGCTGGGAACAAACTACTGAGATTACATCTTCTGAAGTTCATGCACGCAACCCACTGAGATTATATCTTGTGCTAGCAGATACCGGTTATCTCGGTGAATGTCTAATGGCTATGATAGTGTTTATTCCAGATCTGTACGTGACTCAATGCAGAATCCATTGAAGGGTTCTTTAAACTTTGGAAGAGTTATTAAGTAGGCTTTTTCTTTTTCTTTTTTTCAATTCCGCCGCTAAGATGTCTATTGGCTATCAAACCTTTGGGGTTTTGGCGAATACTTCCACTCTATCTAAGTAAAGAATTTAGGAGGATGATGTGCTGCAATGAACCTTCCTAATTAAATAACAAGGAAGACTTGACTTTACCTTTCAAAATCAACGGAATTTATTTATAAAACTCTAAAGTTAAAGCCCGATGTGAAAACTAGTTCAATTTCGAAGGGAGGACAAACAGTGGGAACCCACAACAATTCTCTTTTAATTATTAATTTTTTTAGATTTAAGAAAATTGGATTTAGTTTCTGTAAATGTTAATCTTAATTACAAATTTTCTCTTCTAAATTAACTATTTATATTTCTGTTTAAAAACTTTGAAGTTTCTTTCGTTTCAGTCCCCTAAGATAACCTGTTTCTTTCATTTCAGGAGAAAGCAGGGACCAGGGATAGTGTGATTTGAAAATCCAACTTTCAAAAACCCTATCAAATAGCTTAATGGACTTTAGATTGTGGATTCTTTTGGTTTTAATTGACCTTGGTCTTGATCGCCATTCAAAATCAACCAACCCACATGAGGATGATGTTTGGGATAATGGACATTGATGCAATGAACCTTCCTTCGTATTTAAATAACATGGAAGAGTTTACTTGACCTTTCAAACTCAACGAAATTTATTTTTAAAAAAACAATTATATAAGTTAATAAATAAGGATAAATAACTTTTTAAAATTAAGACAAAAAAAAAAGGAAAAACAAATCAAAACAAAACTTCAAATATGAAAAATTTAGAACCATAAAAAAAACAGTGACCAGGAGATGCTACACATTCATCTCCCTTGCATCACCGCCAAAAATTAATAAAAAACAAAAATTGGCCTCTAACTCATGATAGGGAGGATTTTAGAGAAAATTAATTTTTAGTGATACTTTTTAAACATAATTCCGTTTCAATCACTAGCGACTCAGCGAGCGACGAGTGTCGTTTTTAAATATCCAAGATAGTATAGGCAACAATGCCCTTAGTGTGTATCTTTCAGGGTTTGTTAATTCCATTGATAAAGTGACAAAAAAACTATACTAGCAACAACTGTCAACCACTATCTCGAAGACTTGACTCGACCTTTCAAAATCAACGAAATTTATTTATAAAACTCCAAAGTTAAATCCCGGTATGGAAGCTAATTCAATTTCACAGGGAGGACAAAGCACTGGGAACAAACTCAAATTTGAGGAGTAAAAACAAAGCTCAGATATCAGCGAGAGGACGAAGTCACGAGGCAACCAACAATTCTCTTTCTATCTTCTTATATCCTCTAGCATGAAAATACTGGTTGGTTAATGGATTGTTAATTAAGGAAAAAATAAAAAATAAACTCCTTTTCTGCTTCGCCATGGTTCAACCACCACTCTTACATAAACCTGGGTCGAACCTCAGGCTCAACATTTTAATTAGAGATTTCAGAAGAAAGGGGATCTGCGATACTCTCCCAAAAAAACAAAAAATCAAAAAATGGACGAGGAGTTGAAGAGGGCTTCTGAACGGGGAGATATCGATGGATTGTACTCATTAATTGACAGAGATCCCTCCATTCTTGATGGTCTTGATGCACTCCAGTTCGTCGATACTCCCCTACACATAGCAGCAAGGCATGGGAAAACCCGTTTTGCAATGGAGATTGCGAATTTGAAGTCTTCACTGGTTAGAAAGCTAAATAAAAATGGGTTTAGTCCCATTCACCTAGCTCTGGAAGGTGGAAACTCGAGCATAGCAAGAGGGCTCCTGCAAACCGACAAAGAAGTAGTTCGTGTGAAAGGAAAAGGGGGAAGAACTCCACTGCATGAAGCGGCTGTAAAGGGAAATACGGATTTGTTAAGAGAATTTCTCTCTGCGTGTCCAGAATCTATTGAAGATCTGACAGTTCAACTTGAGACTGCTCTTCACCTTGCCGTGAAGTCGAGCAAGCTGGAAGCGTTTGAGCTATTGATGAAATGGGTGAAAGAGGAAAACAAGATGCGGATCGCGAACTGGAAGGATGACGAAGGTAACACTGTATTTCATGTGGCAACATCCACAAATCAGATCGAGGTAAGCTCGACCTCCACACTCTAATTCATTGCTCGATCTTTCCTTAATTAATTAAATAAATACTTAATTTTTCTGGCTATATACGTATGCAGTTCGTCAAACTGTTGCTTAGCAAGAGATATAAAAGAGATTTGGAAGTAAACGCCATCAATTCAGAGGGTTTGACAGCCGCGGACCTCATCGGATTACAAACAAGGGAAGGGGAGAACCCAGATCAGATCTTTCGTCATGCTGGAGCTTTAAAAGCCCAGGAGATTCCATCTGATAAGCGTTCATTTAAGCATTTGATTTTCAAGGTTGTAAACCATTTAACAACCATTCTTTCAGAGGAATATCTATACTACTTCCGATATAGGAGGGATAGAGACTCCCCAGGTGAAGTGCGTGATGTACTTCTGGTGGTACTTGGGCTGATTGTCTCTGCCACTTACCAAACTGGAGTGAACCCTCCCTCGTATCATCTTCCCCATGGTTTCATTCCTTTTATAAACAGCACAAGCATCAACACCATCCATGGCGAAAGACTCTGCAGACTTTTCGGGCGGAGCGATAAGGACGACGGACTAGATATCTTTGTCTATCCGCAGTTTAATTCTCTGGCCTGTTTCTTTTCTCTTGCAATGATGGTGGTCCTAACAACCGGTTTCCCCATGCAAATTGAACTGATGATCGCTCTCATGCTCTTGGTTTTTAATTTCCTCAATTCATCAGCTGTTTTCCAAGGTCCTGGTTACTTTCTCAACCCATTTTCTTGGTTTTTCCTTTTGTGGTTCATCTGGAAAGCAGCGCAACTGCTCTTGGAGTTGGGACTCTTGGGAAGATCTAGAAAATCTGCAGCAGCTGTTGAGCCATTATCTCATATTAGAGATGCAGACTCCGTGAAAACACCTTTGGTCGGACCAATGCATGCATGATACATCATTACATTGTAATGGACTGATTGAAATTTACAGTAAGAATTAATGTTTTGCTGTATCTCGTACCTAAAATTTTGAAAATTTGTGTTGGCTAGAACTTAAGAAGCATCTTTGGTTAATTAGTTACCTTTGCTATCACGATGCGGAAAATCCCATTCCCCTGTTTTGGAGGTCCAGCCTTAACCTCCCTCTCCTTCGTTACAGAACCCCATTCCCCTGTTTTGGAGAATTGGTCATTAAAAAAAAAAAAGAAAATCACACCATTAATGTCAGGTTCAATTTGTGAGTACTTTCAGCAGATTAAAAGAAGAATTGAGAGCCAGTTTTCAAGGATATGTGAATTTTGACATCAGGATCTCTTGCTTGGATGGATACTCTTTTACCAGGATACGCGCCATTTTAAGATTAAAACTCTCGAAACAAATTTTCTTTTTTTTCAGAATCCAAGATGTATAAGAAGAACAAGTCAATAGCAATTGCCAAATCAATAACAATTTGAGGATCTCAGCTCATACACAAGTCAATAGTAGTTGCAAAATCAATAAGTGTAGAGAAAAGGGTGCAAACCAAGAAACAAAAAATTAAATCAAAGAAAGATACATGATTTAAAACCCTCTCCTAGTTGAAAACTGCAATCTCATCCGAGAACCTTATTCCATAACACAACAATAAAAGGCTTACCTCTTGATGATACGTGGATGCTACCCCCAGGTGCAAGATGGTGTTACCTTCATCATCTTTCTGCCTAAGAACCTCCTCCCTGTTGTGTAACTTAATTCAGCCATTTCATCAAAAACTTAAATGCTCCGAGTTGATTGCATTACATAGCAAGATGTAAAGCCGTCTCTCGTTTCACTGTCAAATCATCAAAGGCCATTGGACACGCATATAGGAATTTCCTTATAATTAAGACCTGTTTTGCCCAGGCTGGCCTGTTGAAGTAAAGAAATCTTTACTTCAACAGACCAAAGCAGTGGGAAATGAATGATCCCCCACAACAACTCTCTTTTAATTTTTTTTTTTTTTTGTTTTTTAATTTAGGTTTAGGAAAATTGGATTTACTTTCAGTAAATGTTATTTTAATTACACATCTCTCTTCTATATTAACTATTTATATTAATTTCTGCTAAAAACCTTGAAGTTTCTTCCATTTCAGTCCTCTAAAATCACCTGTTTCTTTCAATTCAGGAGAAAAGCAGGAGACCCGTGACAGTGTGATTTGAAAATCCTACCTTCAAAAACCCTATTAAATAGCTTAGTGGAACTTGGATCCTGGATTCTTGTGGTTTTTAATTGCCCTGGTCTTGAAAGCTAGTGTTTAAAACTTGGACAGGCATTACATGCAATAGAGTTCACACAGTTACCTTACCTTGGTAGAACTTGTGTTAGACTTGCAGGAGACGTAACACTAGTTGGTAACTTGGTCTTGGTGTGAAAGCTAGTGTTTAAAAAAAAAATGAAGAAGACTAAAACCTCATTTTCCCATTGTATTTACATTGTACAAACATTAAAGGTACATGCTAAATTTATTGAATGCATTGAACACTTTGATTAATTTTAATGTTTGAAGCATAGGGAAAATGACACAAATAAAAATCTATCTCTTCTTAATCATATATTTGTACAGCATTTGACCAATATATTTATTCTATAATTTTTTATATCTTTATCAA
Organism: Buxus sempervirens; assembly: GCA_947561395.2. Taxonomy (NCBI): domain Eukaryota; kingdom Viridiplantae; phylum Streptophyta; class Magnoliopsida; order Buxales; family Buxaceae; genus Buxus; species Buxus sempervirens. The sequence continues at coordinate 38,950,289 of OX387187.1, forward strand.
GATTAGGGTGGGGCTGTTGGGGTCAACGAGTGTTTTTAATATATAATTTGTCTCGCTCACACGTCGAGGGCACATCTGTTTCTTGGGGTCAATGAGAGAGTCAATATATATCCTCTCAATTCTAAGTCCTTAGTTAAAATGTTCCCCTTGAGTTTAGGAAATTTACTAAATCACAGTAGCTTACATGTAGGTACTTTACGCTTTTATATATAAAAATAGAGATGAGTGAGCACACCCAATGTTCAACAAGGAGAATTTATTACTTTTCATATGTAAAACATTCTAAGAATATACAATTAGCTGTTGATTGGGACTTTATGTGTCTTGAGAGGATTTCAACTGGGTGAGAGAGAGAGGTACGAAGGGATTGATGGACCTCTAAACCTAGAAAGGAAGAACATTAATATATAAATATTCACATAAAGAAATGAAGGATGACACCGATGTGCTGCAATGAACCTTACCTTAGTAGTTAAATAACATGGAAGACTAGACTTGGCCTTTCAAAATCAACGAAATTTATTTACAAAAGAACATATTTAAGTTATTAAATAAGGATAAATGACTCGTTAAAACAAAAATAAGAAGAAAAAAACAAACAAAACAAAACAAAACTCTAAAGTTAAAAAAAGCCAAGAAAGCTAATTCAGATTTCAAAGGGAGGACAAAGCAGTGGGAACTGAATGATCCCCCACAACAACTCTCTTTTAGTTATTTTTTATTAAGTTTGAGAAAATTGGATTTACTTTCTGTAGATGTTATTTAATTACAAATTCTCTCTCCTCTAACTAAATTAACTATTTATATTAATTTCTGCTAAAAACTTTGAAGTTCCTTCCGTTTTAGTCCTCTAAAATCACCTGTTTCTTTCCTTTCAAGAGAGAGCAGGAGACCGATGACAGTGTGATTTGAAATCTGACTTTCAAAAACCCTATCAAATAGTTTAGTGGAACTTGGATTCAGGATTCCTGTGGTTGGCCTAGAAAACTAGTATTTTGAAACTTCGACAGACATCTACAATAGAGTTCACACGGTTACCTTTACCTTGGTAGAACTTGCGTTATTAGACTTGCAGGAGACAAAATACTAGTTTGTACCCACCCCTTATGAATAAAAGGTGCATCCCTTTTCCCATGCCATGGGTTAAGATTAAAAGGTTATAGAACTTGTGTTAGACTTGACTTGATCACCTTTCAAAATCATCCAATCCACAAAAGGATGATTGTGCAATAATGGACATTGCTGCAATGCACCTCTTCCTTCCCAGGTAAATAAAAAAAATATTTAAATTAATAAGTAAGGGTAAATAACTTGTTAAAATTAAGACAAAACAAAAATTAAGAACAAACAAATCCAAACAAAACTTCAAATATGAAACATTTACAACCATGAAAAAAAAAGAGCGTGAGCAGAAAGCAATGCAGATGTCATCCCCTTACATCACAGCTACAAATTAATTAAAAAATAATTTAATTTTCACTCATGGGGCTTGCAACTCATGATAGAGGCTGGAGGGAATCTGGCAACAGCCCGACGACCGTAGGAAAACAGCAAGAATTTCTTGTCCCAAGCAAGCAAACGAACAAAAAGGAGCATGACTGAAATGATAAAAAATTTCATAGTTTAATGGGTAGCTGTAATTTTCTTGTACATATCTCTCATTATTCATTCGCAAAAATCGTCAACATTATTGAGTTTATATGTGAGTCATGAAATCAATGTATGACAGTCGTCAAATTAAGGATAAACGAAACCTGTGATGAAGGATAGCAAGAAAGTAAACTTTCAGAAGGATAAATTTTCATTAAAAATGTCTAAGACCATGGGAAAAAATGCATCAAAATAGTAAAGTCAAAAGGGATGGCCTGGGTTTGCTTCTTGTTGAAATCGCCCCCAGCCATCTGCAATATCATCTCAGCAGAAGGTAGTTTGAGGCCCCAAGCTAGTTCATAAGAATGGATTGGAGGTTGTTCGAGGCTGCTCGAACAGGAGATGTAAGTGAATTGTTTCTTTTGCTCAAAGAAAATCCTCTCATGCTCGACCACGTTGCCCTAGCATCTGCAGAAACTCCTCTTCACGTAGCTTCCATGGCAGGGCATCTTAATTTTGTGAAAGAAATCACAAGACTGAAGCCAGCTTTTGCCAAAGAACTGAATCAAGAGGGGTTTAGCCCCTTGCACTTTGCATCTGCAAATGGACATGTAGAGATTGTGAGGGAGCTCCTGAGGGTTGACCATCAGCTTTGCTGTCTAAAGGGTAGAGACAGAAGAGTACCTCTTCACTTTGCAGCCATTAAAGGAAGAATTGATGTTATAAGTGAATTACTCTCTGCTTGCTCAAAGTGTGTCGAACACGTGACTGCTCGAGGTGAGACTGCTCTTCACCTTGCTGTGAAGAATAACCAGTTTGAAGCCTTACAGATCTTGATAGAATGGATGAAAGAGTTCCACAGAGAGGACCTGTTAAATAGGAAAGACAATCAAGGGAACACAGTCTTGCACCTAGCAACCTCCAGGAAACAACTAGAGGCAAGTACCCTTTGCATGCTCATAATTTCTTAGTTCCTTTTACCATAATTGGTCATACGAATGAAGGAAAAACAACTAAATATTACAAATCAGGTGATAGAGTTGTTGCTTAGCAATGGCAGTGCTAGTAATGGGGTGGTGGAAGTAAATGCCACAAATAGAAGCGGTCTCACTGCTCTTGATGTACTACAAGTCTTCCCAAGTGAAGCTGGTGACAGAGAAATTGAGGACATCCTTCGGAAAGCCGGAGCAATGGAAGCTCAAGATGTTCTCTCTCCCACAACACTGCCACCTTCTGAAAATCATGCTCCTACAAATGAGCACCAAACATCAGAATCACGTCGAAGCCAACTTGACCAATTTGTGGAGTACTTCAAATTTAAGAAAGACAGAGACTCCCCAAGTGAAGCTCGTAGTGCATTATTAGTCATAGCTGTTCTAATCACAACAGCAACCTACCAAGCTGGACTGAACCCTCCAGGCGGTGTTTGGCAAGAAGACAGTATCACCAACACCACCAAGCCACATTTTGCAGGACAGACAATCATGGCTACTTCAAATGTCACTGCGTTTGGATTATTCGTATTTTTCAACTCTGTAGGATTCTCCGTATCGCTTTTCATGATCAATATCCTTGCTAGCGGACTCCCACTCCAGCTGGAACTGCAAATCTCTCTTGTGGCATTGATTTCAACATATAATACTGTCCTGATTAATATGACACCCCATGGCATAATGAAGCCTTTCATCATTGTAGTCTCTGCTATATGCCCTACAATTATACCAGTGCTAATCAAGTGGATCAGACAGCATTCCACTAGGCTTAAACAATTTGTACCATGTAGGAGTCACAGGAACAATCAAACACAAAATTGAGACATAAGTTATGAGTTTTCAAATTTCAGTATCTTAGTTTTTTTATTTTTTGTGATGCTGGTAGATATATAGTGTTTGTGAGCTTGTAATTTGTTATTCATTTCTTGCGATCGGTTATAAAACAGATAAAGTAAACAGTATTGTGGTATTATAAAGTGTCATTGTGAGGTCGCAACCATAGATGTGGATACAAACTATAACATACCATGGTCTCAATGTTATATAAGTATTTTGTGCAACAACTGAAGAGAAATAACCATACAATAAAGCTGAAAAAAAATTACATTCATAATCAATCAGTTTGCTTTAACCTACAAAACTCTTACAACATCAAACTGTAAGCCTCCGTGACAGTGTGCTACTCTGGTGTACCTTGACAAACCCTCGAATTTGGAATACTCTCTAGCAATGTGGGTCACTACTGCATATCAAACTCAGAAAAGCCTGAAAGTAAATTACCAGAAATTTCAGAATCTGAACTTGACAAGATACTATCATGTCTTCAACATCTTCCCCAATAAAGAGATGATGACAGGTCATACTCTTGAAAGTAGTCAGCTTTAAAGAAGGCAACTGCCTCCAAGATTTTAATTTACAGAGCAATATGATTTCAGCAGCTGCAGTTATTGTTTGCAATTCTTTAATGGTCTTTAATCACCACTCCTCCAGTAGTTCTGCTTCTTTTATGCGAACAGGAAGCAACATAATATAGCTTTAGGAGGCCTACAATTGGATGCCCTCAACAGATATGCTCTTAGAAATTTATTGTGATCTTTGACATGTTAACTATTCCAGGCAAGCAGCTGTAGTTTTTAGTTGCAAGTCTTTCATTGCCAACTATCAACAATCTTCCAGCTCTTTTTTTTATTTTTTTCCTTTTTTCTAATCTCTGTTACCAAGAAGCAACATAGTACAGCCTTAAAAGCCCTGCCACTGGATTCCCCTGATAGAAATGTTCTTTCTCCAGCTCTTGTGATCCTTGAGATTTGCAACAGTTTCAGTAGTCCTCAAAAAAACGGAAAAATATTATTTCAGGGAAACCTTACCTTCTTGTTCTCCAACACAACTGTAAATTCAGTAATTTGGATCTAAGGGACTACTTTGTTTTTTGGTTCATGAAACTGTATAACTACATTGTTGTTCAGTATAGGAAACAAACAAATGTGAAAACTATAAATCCTTCAACTCAAAAGTTGACCTAATTTAACTCCTATAATAGATTAGAATAATATCGATGGTAGGTGGATAAAACAAAAATTTAGGCCAATGTTCTAAGGATTTGTAATCCAACAACTAATGCTTTGTCAAACTATTATCAGAGTAAAAGAGATGCATGTTTTAGAGCAAGATCATCATTACTGATTGCTTCTCTTAACACAGCTATTATGAAGAACTAATGAGCAATTTGAAAGGGTGGGACCCTCCAGCTTCGGGAATTTTATTTGTTTTCTTATCATATATCCGAATGTCAAACAAAGCCTCCAAGGCTTGTAGTTAACAACAACTAACACCAAGCAGTGTAAAAAAGACACAAGTTTCACCCTTGAAACCGTTTTGAAGCAAGATAACGATCAAGATTATTATTACTGATTGCTTCTCTTAACACATCTAATACAAAGAATTAATGACCAACTTAACAGGGCGGGATCCTCCAGCTTAAATTATTGCGTTTTTTTTTTCTCATTATATATCCAAATGTCAAACAATGCCTCCAAATTTGAACAAGTATGATTCAAGATATTGAAATAAGCAAGGAACATAGAGGCTGACAGACACAAAAGTATTCTCAGTTTTAGTATTTTATTTGGCCTTTCCTTTTTCCTTTGAGCACTATATTGATGACAATGGATTAAGGATTGCTTATGAGTTAGAATGGAAAGTAAACTTGAGAAAGATAAGTTAAAATAAGAAGATTCTAAGAGGAAAAAAAAACGAGGCAAAATTACAATAGAACACCCTTAGATGGTCATAGGAAGCAGGCTTCAACTAGCACCAGTGCCCATAACTTCTTGTTGATCACAGTAACATCTGAATAGCAGTTTGAGGTCCTCAATCTAGACCACACTGAAATGTTTGAACACAGGAAATGTTTGAACACAGGAAATGTTTGTGAACTGCTTCAATTGCTCAAATAAAGTGTGCTAATACCTCACTGGGTTGCACTAGGAACCTCAGAAGTCAGGATACTCCTTTACAAATAGCTTCTATGGGAGGACGCCTTAATTTTTTTAAGGAAATCATAAAATTGAAGCCGATTTTTTCCAAATAACAGAATCAAGAGGGGTTTGGCCTCTTTCAACTGGCATCTGCTACTGAATACACACCTAGAGATAGTGAGGAAGCCCTTAAGAGCCATAAGCCATATAAAAAGTAAAGATAAAAGAACACCTCTTCACTTTGCTGCATTCATGGGGAGAATTGACGTTATAAATGAATTACACTCAGCTTGTTCAGAGAACATCAGGTAAGTGTCAGCTCAAGGACAGACTACTGTTCACCTTTCTGTTAATAATAACCAATCTGAAGCCTTTCAGGATCGTGGTAGAATGGCTCAAAGAGTTCAAGAAAGAAGATCTCTTGAATCAGAAAGACAATCAAGGGAACACTGTCTTGAACTGAGCTAAATTGGAGTAAAGAATTCAAGGAAACTGCCTATTTTCATGTTTGCATTCCCATAGTTTTGTCTCCTTTCATTCTCTGTTTTAGGAATGAAGGAAAAAGGAAAAGATGTAAAGCAGGTGAAAGAGTTATTGCTCACCAAGGTGGTGTTACTGATGGGGCCGCCTAAATGTGCACACCAACCCCCCCACCCCAACAGCCACCTTCAAACCCTCCCCTTCCCATCCTCCTCCCCCTTCCTCCAACAGCACACACACACACAACAGGCCCCTGCCACTGGCAATGTTATTGATGGGGTGGTGGAAGAAAATGCTACAAGTTTTTCAAAGTGAAACAGATCTTTGGCATGCTATATCTGTGAGAGCTCAAGATATTTCACTCTGCAACACCAACAACAGTTACCATAAATGACAACCTAACAAGATCAATATTGAGTCAACTAAACTGGACCAGCTTGTTGAATACTTCCAATTCAAAAGAGGCAGAGACTCACAAAGCAAAGCTCATAATGCAATGTTACTTATAGCCCTCCTAATTATGACAGCAACCTTCCAAGCTAGGCTCAGTCCTCAAGGTGGTGTTTGGCAGGATGATGCTATATCAAATGGATATATTGCCCTAATCCTGCAAAATTATTCCCTGCCGACCAAGTGGTTATGGATTGCTTAATTCCCATAGCATTCAGCAGCTTTGCACTTTTCAGCTAACTAGGATTTTCAGTCTCTTCTGATGATCAATATCCTTATACACAGACGTTCTTTGCAGTTGGAACTGCCAATCCCTATGGTGGCCATGGTTTCAAATTATAATACTGCCATTATTAATACCATACCCGATGGCACAATGAAGATTTTCATGGTTGTCATTTCCTCAATATTTTCCTATAATGACATCACAGATAAGCAAGTCCACTAGACAAAACTTGGAGAGGCTTGAAGAATTCATAGCAGGTATACACCATAAAATCCATGGATGCGAAAATTAAGGAATAAGTTCAAACAATGTTGCAAAATGATTACTTGTTTTTCAATCATTTATTATAAGTTCAGTTAATGGATTCAAAGAAGGTATGTGAATGTGAGATTATAATGAGTCTGCAACCATTCACAATGATACATGCAGCAGTTCAAATAAATTAGACTCCAAATAGGTATAGGAACAATGCTAATATAAAGAAATATCAAACTGCATAAACCACTAATCATAGATTATTAGTCATAAAGTTTGCTTTAATCTACAAGGCCTACTAGCTTGGCATAAATTTTACACAATCATATGCAATGGCATCACTATAAAAACCATCTATATTCAAACATCATGATTAGAAGTTCCAGCAAAGATGAGGCTATAAAAGTATTGTATACAAACTGTGTACCACTGGAAAGTTCAGAAAGACCAAATTTCAGGAACTGAATGGATAATATCCATGTGAATACATAGTATCTAACTCTGTATCTCTCTTAGAATACAACACAGTGATTATAAATAGCAATTGTTTGAGTCAAATCACAAGACTGTATATACTGTATACCTTATTTCCCTGGGATGTAGTTCAATCGATCAGAGCAACACTTGTCAACATCGAAGCTCCGGGTTCTAGCCCCACCAGTCCCAATGGATCCAATGACTCCAGCACTTTATCTCTCCACTTTCTGTGAAGAGGGGCAACAAGGAGCAGTATCTAATTCCCTGAAGAGGATCCTTGGCTAACTCCTGCAGAATCAGCCTTAATATCAAGACAACAATACCGGATATCTCCTACAGAGATATGAGAATATGCCTCAAAGATTTTCCCTGATACAACAGATGCTTTTGGGAGTTGTGTTATAAAGAGTCTTGAACAATCTAACACGGCAACCTTACAGTAGCTAGATTTCTCCTTTTGGGGCATAGAAGCTCTTCCAAGTGAGTCTTTCAGTCATCCATCATCTTTATATGAGCGAGAATCATTCTTCAGTTAGAGATAACAAGTTGAGACCATCACAAGAAATGTGAACATTCTGAACCGGCTCCTTGGATGACTTATCAACACTGAGTTCCCATATTGCATCAGAAATTTTACAGCATCATATTTGAATGTGTATCAGATTCATGGTAGCGGGCTTCCAATTGAAGAGCCAAGTTGCTTATCTTCTTTAGAGACCCCCAAAATGGAACTGGATCCAGTGTTCTTTTTAATTCTATTGATCTTCAGCATAGTCCTCATGTCAGAAGCATCAGACCATCTACCAACAGCAGCATAGATATTGGAAAGCAGAACATGGCAACCAGCTTCATCGGATTTCTGTTCAAGGAAGTCTTTACGCAGTGTGTCAGCAATTTGTACATTGCCGTGAATTCTGCAGGCACCAAGCAAAGCACCTAACACCATTGCATCAGGTTTCATTGGCATACGCCTAACAATCCCTTCAGCTTCTTCTATGAGACCAGCTCTACCCAATAGATCAACCATACATCCATAGTGCTTCAATTGTGGTTTAATCCCATAAACCTTGGACATGTTGTCAAAGTGTCGACGTCCTTCACTCACCAACCCACCATGACAGCATGCCATTAACACACCCAAATAGGTGACATCGTTGGGTTTTATCTCTGATTTCTGCATCTCAAGAAAAGCTTGTAGTGCCCCATGAGCATTTCCATTGATTGCTAAGCCAGTTATCAGTGCATTCCAACTAGATACATTCTTGCTATCCAATTTCCAGAAAACTTCAAGTGCAGTCTCCACACATCCACATTTTGCATACATATCAATCAAAGCAGCACCAAGGTTTCCAGTTAATCTCATTCCATCACTCTCGATATAAGCATGAATCCACTTGCCTTGATCCAATTCTGACATTTGACCACAAGCCGAGAGCACACTCACCAATGTAACCTCATTAGGTTTGCTATTAGTCTCAGCATGCATCTGTTTGAACAGCTCCAAAGAATCTCTAGCACGGTCCCATTGCACATAGCCAGAAATCATGCCACTCCAAGAATAGACATCCCTTTCCTGCATCTTATCAAAAAGACAGCGAGCTAATTCAAGTTCCCCACTCTGTGCATAGGCAGAAATCATCGTATTCCACGAGACAATGTTTCTCGAAGGCATCTCATCAAACAACTTCCGAGCCAGAGAAAGAAACCCACATCTAGCAAACCCCAAGATCATCGAATTCCAAGTCACAGTGCTTCTCTTAACAGGCATTTTATCGAACAACGACTGAGCAACATCAAGCTCTCCACAATTAGTATAACCCGAGATCATGGCAGTCCAAGAAATATCATTTCGCTCAGGCATTTGGTCAAACAACTTCCGTGCAAGCTCCAATGAGCCAGATTTCGCATACCCATCGAGAAGAGTATTCCAGGAAATCACGTCTAAGCATGGGCTAACACGGAACAAGGTTTGTGCAGGCCGCAGCTCACCAAAGACACAATACATGTTTAAGAGGGTGTTCACGACGAATATATCTGATTCAAACCCGTGCTTTACAATCTGACTATGAAGCTGCTCCCCTTCAAGCACAGAATAATTCCGTGAAGCAGACGCCTTCACAACAAAAGGAAACGTAAAATTATCGGGTTTGGAGGATTTTTTAAGCATTCTAGCGTAAGTGAGGAATGCTTGCTCGGGGAATTGACTCTGAGAGTATCCCTTGATGAGATTGTTGCAAAGGAAAGTGAGGTGCTTCCCGGGTATGAAATGAGTGAACTGTACATCCACGAGAAGGCGAGCATAAAAGAGGAATTGGGTGTTTTTAGAGAGAGCAAGGAACTCAACGAGCTTGCAGAGAGAGACAGCTCGGCGGAGAAGTCCGTTCACCATGAAGCGAGCAAGAATTGGTTTGAGTTGAGCCAAGCTCTTGCAGCCCTGCAACTGGGATCGCATTTGCACCTCCATCTGCGCTGCATGTCTCAGCCGCAGCTCACCGCTTTTCACTGGTAGTTGTAACGGTAGTTTAACGAGTGAACCATTTAGAAAAAAAAAATTTTGGGTTTAAGCGACACTTATAAAATATAATTTAGATTCAGCCACATAGTTTCCAATAATTAGAAAATAAGGATAATTCTTTAAAATAATTAAGAAAGTATTATTTTACTTTTCATGACTTAAAGGACCTCACTAATAACAAAAGGTTTGCAAGCCTTTTTGACGATATTCTTAAAAAGAATCAATTATTTTAGAAAACTATAATTATTTTTTTTTTTAGTATTGGCTGACTGAATCTGAATTATGTTTAAAAACATCACTTAAAATCAATTCCAACCAAAAAATAAAATTTTATTTTTATTTTATATTTTTTATTTTATTTTAGCAATGCCCACTTTATTTATTATACTAAATAAAATATTAAATAATCAATGTACCTAAAAACTTAAGCTAATTGATGAAGACACGCAACTATGTAAACGAAGGACCCAAATACCATCTCAACAACTCAAGATGGGCATAGCTCCACCCAATTGATTCAAGAAACCGGTGTTGGATTCTAGGCTAGAGTGTCACAGCCGAGAATTCTGAATTATTCCGTGACTAGTTCGTACTTCGTACCATCTTTATCACTGTAGTCTTTTTGTTCGAATGTGCTGGGCACATTGTCCTTAGTCCTTATTCAAGGTTCAGAAACTTTTTTTTTATTTTTTTTAAAAAAGGGGTACTAGCAACCCCCTTCTCTCTCTCTCTCTCCCCAAATCTATTCACCCTCCTTCCAATCTCTCTCTAGATGGTCCCACAAGAATGTTTAATGCGTACAATGATGAGGAAGGACAAACCGTTATTCTTTTGTGGCGCAATGAGAAGATTCGATGGGATGCCACTTTTCTAGACGGAAATTTATGTTGCATGTTTACAAGTCAAAAGATCTAAGAGACAAACTCGTCTGTAATTTGAATATTCCCGGTCTACTGCACTCAAATTTTTGACTAGACTGAAAATGGTCACCTAATGGAAGGATCAGTTACATTTCTAGCCAAACTCTAACCATTGAACTAGTCACAAACACCACAATTCCATGTTCTCACTCCCAATGAACAAATCGATCCCAGTTCAACAAACCCTTTATTTTGAAAAGTTTTCGCCTTCAATTTTGAAATATAACACCAGGTACGTGGAAAAGAAAGGACTAGTGATGTTTTAGGACGCAATCAGATGCGTTCCCAAGTCTCACTCCGTTAAGACCTGTTCAATTACTATAAAAGGATTTAAAAGCAGAGGACCAGTCTCATGCAACATACCTGTTTCTCAGAATGGATCGGAAATTGTTCGAGGCTGCTCGTACAGGTAACGTGGAAGCTTTGTTCCAGTTGCTCCAAGAAAATCCATTGATACTAGCAGAAGTCGCACTAATATCCCCAGAAGAGACTCCTCTGCATGTTGCAGGAAAGGCTGGTCACCCTACTTTTGTACGCGAGATGGTAAAAAGGCAGCCTGAAATGGCTGGAGAACTGAACAAAGATGGGTTTAGAGCCATGGACATAGCTTCGGCAAATGGGTATGTAGATATAGTGCGAGAACTCTTGGCAATTAACCGTGACCTCTGTCGTCTGAAGGGCAGAGATAAAAGAACAGCTCTTCACTATGCTGCAATCAAGGGAAGAGTTGAGATTATAAATGAATTGGTATCTGCTTGCCCTGATTCTGTTAAAGATGTGACTGCTCAAACGGAGACCGCGCTTCACACTGCTGCAAAGAATAACCAGTTCAAGCTTTTCGGGTGTTGATTCAATGGCAAGAGTGGCTCAAAATGGAGGATATCGTAAACTGGCAGGATCAAGAAGGAAACACTGTCTTGCACCTAATAACTGCTAGAAAGCAACTAGAGGTTAGTTTATATATTTAGTACTCATTTGTTGTTCTATGTTACAAGAGAGAACCTTGGATTTTATTTGCGGACTTCTTAACCTGTATCGACTTGAAATCAAATCTCTCACAATTTACTGAAGTAAGACCAAAAAAAAAATTTAAACATCAAATTCACAAATTTCAAGAGATAATTCATATAGTTTGAGCTGTTTTTGGCAGAAAATACCTTAAACAGAAAGATCAATAACATGTCCTAATGAGTTAGATTTCCATGCAGAGCATAGAACTACTACTTAAAAGGAGCAACAATACAAGACGAGTATTGGAGGTGAATGCTACAAATGCTAAAGGTTTGACAGCCATGGATGTGTTGGATGTCTTATTACTGAATCCCAGTGATGTCAAACTCAGAGAATTACTCCAACAAGCTGGAGCACTGCCAGCTCAGGATGTCAATCCTATTGTTCCAGCAACTTGTCTTCAGAAAATTCAGGGAGAAAACTCATCAAAGCAGGAGCTTCCACCTGAACCTTCAAAAGACTGGTTCAAATACTTTCAGTTTAACATGGATAGAGACTCACCAAGTGACGCACGCAACGCACTCCTAGTGGTGGCTGCACTGGTTGCCACAGTGACCTTTCAAGCAGGAACAAGCCCTCCTGATGGCATCCTGCGTATGAAAGAATCAAATAACGGCAATACCACCAGGGCTATGGGACCAGGACTAGGGACTGGCCTAGTTGCAGGCTCAATAGAATTTCGCTCCCAGGCTTTCACACATCTTTTCTTGTTTGGAAACACGTTGGGGCTTTCTGCATCAGTCAGTATTATAATCTATCTCACAGCAAAGTTCCCTTTTCAACGAGAAATGGTGATCGCCATGAACGCAATGATGTTTTCTTACAGTTGCTCAATAGCCAGTTTCACAGAGCTGAATGGCACAAAGTTTCTTTTAGTTGTAATTGCCTTGAGTCTACATTTCTTAGCTCGAATGCTGCCATGGTTGGTTAAACAAGTGTGGAAGTGTATGAGACGACCTTCAGTAGCAAGGATTAAACCAACCTTCCGGAGAAATTCATTTCCTTGCATTCAGATATGAGAATCCGCTGCAGTTTCTAGGTCAAAAAATTAGTTATAGTCATTGCAGATTTAGTTCTGGCTATTAATGCATTAGCTAATTGAGATCTTTTATTGGTAACTTAGTCCTTTGTAACTTAATCAGGTTCATGTAGCGTACAAAATATAAGGATTTATATATTTTATTTCCCATATTACACCTGTAATACTGATATTTTGCTGCAAATCATCTGTTATATATATATACATCTTATGTTGGTAGAACTTTTAAACACTTCATCTTATGTTGGAAGAACTCTGTGGTTGCTAATGACAAACCAAACTTTTCTAATCATCACTCCCATATTTTACCGGCAACATATGGATTAATTCCCATCTCCCCTGTATTAAATTTCCCTAGCCTTACCACTTCAAGTCTCTAAATTCTCATCCATCTTGACAGCCTTATCTGACATACAGTCATTTTAAGTACACTGATTTCTAAGTTCCTAGAATTCCATTTCATAAAGTTCAGCCAAAACTGTAATCGCACGGTAAATTTTTCTCCTTCAACCAAAGTACATAGGTGACAAACCACTTCATAAAGACATTTACCCAAACTATTTCAGCTTCATGAGCAACATCTTCCTCGATCTTTTTCCACTCAGAAGCTATCACAACCACTTATTCAAAATGACCACAAGAAATCCAGTGATTATCATTTCTTACCATAACATCACCATTACATATGTAAATGTGTGTGGGTGTTCCATAGCAAATATTTAGGATATTTTTTGAGTTAAAAACACCACATAAGTTGTTCAAAATGAACATGTCAGTGATTTTCTCTCTTTCAAGAGCTTCAAAGTACATGACTGACAAGATTTCTTTTTTTCTTTACACACATCAAGAAAGCCTTTTAAGGTATACACTAATCACACAATATTAAGGAAGCTTCAAAAGAGGAAAAATATGCAAATTAAGCAACAACTGCTTTGTTACTAGAAACCACTTCCCTGCAGACTCTTTACAAAGATTTCATTTCACTCTTCTGATATCTTACATACTTTATATATTTTTTTGCCTATCTTACACTCAATTCCATTGAATTTGCTGGTAAAAATATGTTTCCCCAAGGATCCTCCACTGATAGCACAGCTCCTTAGTTCTTCCTCAACCACCCGTCTTAGAGAATGATTGATATCCCCCAAAGCCCACGCTAAAGATATATGAGGGCGAGGATCCTGCAGTCAAACCATCCTCTAGGGTTCACAACATTGTTAAAATAATAGGAGAAAATGATAATCATGTACATTTAATATAACTAATTGAGGAGAAATCAGTTTCATTTGTTAGAAATATGTTCATAACAGACAATAAGTCTGACCTTATAAAATTCAGGAAGACTGTGCAGCCTATAAATCTCATTAACAGCATGAATCTGCTTTGTGATCTGAAACCAGTAGTTAGGGTAAAATAGTAAAACTGGTCAAAACTTCTAGAAGACATGTGAATAAATAAACATATAAATTATAGGCAAATCATGATAAGCAAGGACATGTCACTTGAGGAACATCACTATTTCTAAACCAAAATCTAAGCACCCACAAAAATAAGTAAGAGAGAGGATCCAGAAATCTAACCATTCTAAATAGTTCTTTTTTTCTTTTTTTTGATCGGTAATGGTGGGAGTTAGATTAAATAAAACGGAAGCAAGTCCAGAAAGAGTGCACAGGAAAGCGAAAGAGTTTAGCCACTACAAATCCCTGAAAAGTTCACACATTAACACTTCCTGAAGGTCCAGCTCTTTGCATGACTCCCTACTTGATGCCCAAAAAAGGATATATTTAGGCCTTTGCAGTCACAAATACCAGTCATGCAATGTCAAACCCAAGCAAAGGAATCATATATGCACAGACAAATCTCTTGGACTTAAAGTTTCTAATATCCTTTTATATAGTATATGATACCCTGCATTATTATTAAAACTCAACTTGGAATGACAAACAGCAACTATATGAGCAGTTATCTAACAGTTATGAACATATTTTCTTCTTTACAAGTCCTGCAAACAACATATGCACCTTCTGTTGTTCATTGATTCAACAAACATATAAAAAACATCCAAAATATCTGCATTACTGCTCTCTAATAGCAACTCAATTCTCAAGTGCCAAACAAACCAACACAGAAAAACTCCTTCCCTGATAAGGCACTAAAAAAAACCAAAGCAAAAAATTCTAGGTCACCCCAACTAATCTCAATCATTTGCCTAGCACAACTTCACAACAAAAAGATATGGAGAGACCATCTTTATAAAATTGAAAAACTAATTTCAGATACTGATAATAATGCCAAACCAGAATGGGCCCTCAAAAACAGATTATGAAGGCCCATGAGCATTCTGGTCGGAATATGCACTAAAAACTTTGCTGATACCAAAGTGCTCCCTGATATAAAGGTAAAAGAATGATACGTTATTAAGATATCAATCCGTCCACACTTTTTTTTTGGGATGAAAATCCATCCACGCTTCAAAATAAGATATGTCACATATCTGCGAGCCAAAATGAACACTTTCATACTTCAACAATTATCTTATGACATCTCATAATTTTGTTTCAATCATTGATCAAGACAAATTGGAAGAAATTGCATCAAAGCTCACTCCAAAAGCTGATTATTTCCTAAAATTTACAGTGAACTATTAATATCCAATGTAAATGCTTCATACAATACCATGTGTGCAACAAATACCAAATATACATATAAGTTGTAGTGACAACAAGAATTTCACTAAAATAGGATTATTACTAAGGATTTCACTAAGATAGGATTCTTACTTCGTGATGGAAACAATGTAAAAGAGAACCTAGTGACAATGACAACTATCCCATGCAAATTAGCTAAGCCTCCTAGAATAAATGCATTAGAGTTCACTACAAAAGCTAATTAAATAAACTTAGCAACTAAATAAGTGATTAATTTATTGTACTCCTAGAATTTACAGCAAAATACTACCATGCAATGGATGTAAATGCTACATTTTTTTTTTATCAGTATGTAAATGCTACATATTGCAAACATAGAAATCATAAAGGCCAACAACAACTTCGGTATAATAGGAATCTTACTTTATTGTTGAAACAATGTAAAGAAAGACAAGTTGATATGACAATGAAGACAATCCCACATACCTCGGCTAAGCCTCCTGCTATAACTTCTATTGAAAGGAAGGATCGGGAATGATCATCATTGACAAAAACCTCCCACTTACTAAAATCTATCCAATATCTGCTTTAAAGGGAATATAAAATAATTACAAAACTAAAAAAAGGATGAGCACCATATCATGTAGGCAGTAGAAGCTGCCAACCAACAATATGGTATCTAAAATATTAAACATTGCACGGAAAAGCATCTGACCGTCTCTGAGACTGCAGCTTTTGACGAAGCATTGCCACAACTGAATCAATCTGATGAACACGGATTGGAACAGTTCTTCCCAAACTTATGTGGAACTCCCTTCCTAAGGCAACTTGTTCAAATTTCTGGTCATCTTTGCAAAGAAAATTTAGAGGGATGTCAACATCAACAACATGAAGGCCAGGAACAAGAGATGTGATTTTTTTCAAAAATTGGGCCACCAATTTCCTTGCTGTAGATGGTATATGAACTGCAAACAAATAGCTTGGATGAGAGGAATTTTTTTCCACCAACAATGAGTAAAGTGAAAATATAAGATTACTCTAGCTCAAATACAAGTCATACACTCAGAACAGCGCGAGAATACCAAACAGTTATTGAATATTAAAACACACACACATATACAATGGAAAATTAAAGTTGCCCCATCAAAACTGGCATGGCTACCATAAAATTTCTAAGACCGATCATTTGTTTCTCATCACAGATACATTAAAATGACTTTTCTCAGATCCCCAACCATTTGATGTTCTAATTGAATCTTTCAAATCCAAATTTGTCTTAAATCCTAACGGATACCACAATTTGAGCTCTAAAGAGAGATGACTGGTAACTGATTCAAATACCACTATTTTCTACATGCACCAATTGCTCCTGTAATTAAAGATAGTGAACAAGTTCATTAACTTGTCTTTCACATTTACTAGAAGACGACAAATTATCAACAAGTAAACATCAAATTGAAATTGGGTAGTGAAGAATCTTCACCAATTATGTATAACAGAAGCTAACAGTTAGAAAAACCTGATGACAATTCAGATAAAATTTAGATCCTAAAGATTTGGCAAACTACGATGATGTAAGCTGACAAGATTTACAGCCTTTGGTTTGCCTAAATTTTAGTTCATGGACACCGCTCATTTGAAAACAATATATCACATAATGCCAAGGGAATAGCAAATTAAAACGACTCAAACTAAACAGGAACTGAAAAAATCCTCAACAGACTTTAACCATCCGCATTAGAGACTCTGAGAATCACAACTAAAAGGAGAAATTCAAGCAAGACAACGAAATAGGAGGAGAAGAAGTAGAGGACAACTTGGAAAAATGTAAACAAATAAAATAAATCACCTACATCAATGCATACTCATGGGCAAAAGACAACGTTTTTTGTCGCATAAAGTAAAGAAAAGAAAGGAGGGAGGAGAATCTTCACAAATAATAAGAACTGCAGATCCCGTTTAAACCTAGCTATACCGTTGTATAAAGGCCCTCAATTTTGCCATCATTTTCCTACAGAACTAAGATTATAAACCATGAAATGCAAAAGTGCACCGATGTGAAACAATTGTGTAACATACATCTGTGGGTTTCTATGTGTAAACTTTATTATTTTCCATAATATTCACAACAGAAAAATGTATTGTGATGATATGATTCCTATAGTGGCTTAATATCAACAAAGATAGCCAACACAACAAATAAAAACCCTAATGAAATAACAAGTAAAGCTAAAAGATGATAAGGCTCCGGGACCAGACGGGTTCACACCACTTTTCTTCAAAGTTTCATGGCCTGTGGTTGGTGCAGAAGTCTTAGAAGCCATTAAAAGCTTCTTTTTTATCCAAACACCTACTCAAGCAAATCAATTACACTTGTTCCTAAGTGTAGAAATCCTTCAAAGGTCAGTGATTACAAACCCATCTCCTGTGTCAATACGTTATACAAATGTATATCCAAAATTCTTGCAAATAGATTGAAGCTTATCATTGGAGACTTGGTGGGAAATTATCAAACAGCGTTCATTGGGGGAAGAAGCATGGCAGAGAACATCCTTTTGGCTCATGAATTGCTCCACAGATATCATCTTAAGGGAGCCAAGCCTAATTGTGTTCTTAAGATTGACTTGAGGAAGGCCTTTGATTCCGTTTCTTGAAAGTGCATCCACAGAACGCTGCAAGCTATGAACTTCCCTTCACTATTCACTCAATGGGTCATGGAATACATCTCTTCTCCAGCTTTCGCAATCATGATCAATGGAAATCTATGTGGTTTCTTCAAAGGGGCCAAAGGTCTACGCCAAAGTGACCCTTTATTCCCTTATCTCTTTGTCCTTGTCATGGAGGTCTTCAACCGAACTCTAGAAGAAGAAACTGTAGTCGGCTTTACATTCCACTCTAAATGCAAAAAGAACAAGATTAAACTCTCGAGCTTTGCCAATGATTTGCTGCTCTTTGCAAATGGAGATTATGGTTCGGTTCTGTGTATATCAAGGGCTTTCCAAAGATTCCTAAACATTTCTAGTATGGATATCAACAAGGATAAAAGTCTATTCTTCTCCACTGGCCTTGATGATGAATCTATGGATTCCCTTGCGAATACTATTGGCTTTCAAAAAGGCTCTCTTCCAATAAGATATCTTGGACTGCCACTCATTTCAACAAAACTAAAGTCCCAAGGATTGTGAGCCTCTTATACATCGAGTTCAAGGCAAGATGCAAGCTTGGCAAGGTAGGTGTCTATCTTATGAAAGGAGGCTTCTTCTTGTGAAAACTGTCCTCTTCTCTATCAAGGTACATTGGCTTTCCACCTTCATCCTTCCAAATATTATCATTAACATGCTAAATCGACTTTGTAGAAGATTTCTTTGGTCTGGTCCAAGCCTCACAAAGAAGCTCATTCCTATTAAGTGGGAAGTTGTATGTTCTCCAAAACAAGAAGGCGGGTTAGGCTTACTCAACCTTGCTCTATGGAACAAATCAGCCATATTGAAGTTTGTTTGGCTCTTAGCCAAAAAACCTATCGGCTTATGGTCCGAATGGGTACATGCCTCTCTTCTAAGAAATAGGAATTTTTGGTCGATTGCCATTCCTAGTAGCTGCTCATGGTACTAGAGAAAAATCTTGAAAGCTCGCAACTCTGCCTCTACCTACATCAAATCAAGAGTTTTCAATGGCAAAACCACTTCCTTATGGTTTGATAACTGGCACCCGGATGGTCCTCTCTTCCAAAGGTACAGCCCAAGAGTTATTTATGATTCTGGTCTTGGTAGGTCTGCTAAAGTCGATAGTATAATCCACGGCAACAGATGGGATGTTCCTCCTTCTACTACTACAGATCTCATGCAGATATGGGGGCGTCTACATGAGCTACCACCACCAAAAGCTACCAAAGAAGATTTGGTCATTTGGAAGCTAACAAACATAGGTCTCTTCACTATCAAGTCTGCATACCAAGCCCTTGACTTACCTCGTCAAAAGTTGGATTGGCACAAGCTCATATGGTTCCAATGGCATATACCAAAAGATCCTTCACCACTTGGATGGCTATCCACCACAAGCTACTAACTCGAGACAAGTAGCAAGCTCATTTGGTCCTCACTCTTAACCATGAGCTGCTTACCAAGAAGAACTAAGTCATGGAATGAATGGATCACATGGGGGAAATCAAGACTTGCTGCCCATCAACCATATACGAACCTGGTCAAGCTCTCACTCACCGTTGGAGTCAACCATATTTGGCGAGAACGTAACCACCGGGTATTTCAGAATTACTATCACCCTCACTCATGGTTACTTCAAAAAATTATTGCTGATATTGTAGACAAAATATCTACTGAAGCCGTCGTCTTAGTCGATTCACTATGACATCGACAAGTTCTTGTTAATTGGAGATCATCTTGGACACTTGCATAGCTTGCTATCCCATGATGGAAATGTCATACTGTGTTGCGTAGAGCTGTAGTACCCCTAACCAATTCGGTTAGTCGTATCCAACTTTCATGTTGGTCTTGCTTCGGCTGTATGAGCTACAATTGTAAATCTTTGTTTATCTAATACACAATTTGGACTTACTTTCCAAAAAAAAATAATAAGTAAGGCTAAAAGCAACCTGGGATGTAGACATGTAGGGCGTAGTTACCCTCAACATGCGGAAAGCTCCTGACTCGACTTCCCTCACCAGTTGACAAGTACTCTGGAACACAACCCCACACAGAAATTCATTTCATTATCACCTAAGAAATATATAGAACAGCATGTGTGCAGGGTTATAAAATTGAGGAGAACGTGCAAAGATCGTTCTTGACGAGATAAAGAGACGGGCAATTAAGTTGGGAGCCAATTCGACTGAAGAAAAAGAGTACCGAAAGGATTAGGCGGATCAAGATGAGCGAGAGGCGGCGGCGGCAAACGGCCCGGTTCCTGCGAGTCTGGAGTCCGGAGGGACTGGATTTTCTTACGAGGCGATGAAGAGTCGGATTCGGAGGAAGAATCACCATAAGAGGATCTCAGAGCCTCCATTCGCTCCTCTCAATTCTCCGGACCTCGTGTTTCCCCTTCCTCTCCCGTCGCTTGCGTTGCAGGTACGGTCACGCCGGCCAATGAAGGCGTCTTGTGTTTTTCGTTCACGAAATGCCCCTTGCAGTATGTATGCGACAACGGCTTTATTTTGGCACGTCAAAAAAGTGTTTGACGTATTTCTAACTTTTTGTAAAGGGAAGTTGGTGTGATGGGATATTTTTCAAAATAATTTAGATTCAGTCGTCCTAATTTTTTATCATTGAAAAATAATAATATTTATTAAAATAATTAAAAATAAATATCTGCTCATGCAAGGTTTCTCCTAAAAATTTAAAGGACTTTATAATATGCACCGAACAAGAGATCCTAAGAATGGGTCATGTGGATTAAAACCCACATATATTATGGGTAGTTTGTGAAGTTGGAGCATGTAGAAGTACATATGGACAAGTGCAGGGCACATCTCATCAGTCCACCTGGCCTCATAAATGTTTATGTCTGTGGCACTGTGCATATATAAATGCATGTGCATACACATACACATGAGGTGATATTAGATTTTGATGATCAGTCATCAGCTACATTTGCCATTGATCTTCCAGGTATTTTATCAGAAGCCCACGTATTATGTCAATCAATAAGGCATCAATCATGCATTAGGAAATAGAAAAGCAAGTTAGCATGGTAGTAATCAAATCTGGGAGGTTCAAAACAGAAAGATGAAACAGAAGATACTGTTCTCTTAGAATAAATTTTAATCTGTAATTGCTGCTAAAAGGACAAAGAAAAATGAAAAGCCTTTTTACATGCATCAAATATAGAGAAAACGAGCCATCAAGTGCATTAATGACGGTGTAGAAAGCTTTGGCATTTATTTGTCCAGAATACATGCAATATAATTCAGTTCACACCACACAAGATTTTGTGCCCTTCAAGCTCCAAATCATTCTTTGCAATTTCAAGACAATTGTTTGGTCAAGAAGTCTCCCAAAGTCACAAAAAAAAATTGAATTTCAAAGTAGTGGAAAGACCGCTGTCATTACATGCAACAACACTTCCGAGTGTGCTCAAAGGAGCACTAACCTGCCTCTGTTAGACCTTTGCACATTCTTATCAATTGTTTAGTCTAAACGGGAAATTACAGATTATAAACAAAGAAATAATATAGATCATATTGTGAATTATTATACAAAAATCTTCCTATTAGTCAAATAGTGCCTCAGATTGGCCCAAAAAATCTTCCCATTAGTCCTGTTTTGCAGCGTTGATAATGTTGTTTAAAAGCAATGATGTTTGTCTTCTATCTCTCAAAATGGTTGCTTGATTCAATAAATCGAAAATGACTAACCAAAGAAAACATCATTCCAAGTGAATAGCATTAGCAGTAAACACTTCGTTAATAATAAGGATGGAAAAGCAAGCAACAAATAAACCCTAGATCATGAAGAAGAATGAAAGGAAAAGAATATAAATATGAAACAAACAAAAGCTTTCACAATCACCTCTAGCCACTACGCAAAATCTGTCCTTGTAGTCGTCAAATGCCGTTTAGATAATGGCTTTCCCCTTAAATAACTAGAGCAACAAAGAAGAAGAGAACTGTTTTATTCACGTTTGGGAAGTTTTGCATTTAAGAAGAAGACAAGGCTCGATTGGCATATTTACAATTTATGCCATTACTTAAAGTTGACGTTATTTACAAGTTTGCCACCGCATAAAAATCAAAACTCATTTTCAAATCTAAAAACGGGGTTGAAGGTGTTTCTGAAAATCACCGGTTTTCCCATTTTCATTCTTATAGAATGAGTTCTTGCATTAATTACCAAACACTCATTTTGGTATCAGAATTCATTTCAAGCCTTGGAATGAGTTCCAAGCCTTGGAATGAATTCCTAAAATGAAAGCCAAACGAGGCCAAGGTTTATAAGTTTTTTGAGGACTTAAAGTTTATAAGTTCTTTGAGGATATTTTTTGAAATGAACAATAAAATGAAGTGTGCTTATTCTTAATTATTTAAAAGAAGTATTGTTTTACCAAAAATTGGGCGATGGAATTTGAATTAGGTAAAAAAAAATCACTTAAAACCAATTTTTCCTTTTGTAAATGCTTTATGTGAGGCCACTGAGAGTTCCACGTGGAATCATCTTGATTCATCAGCCCAAAATTGCAAATGATTTTGTCCCTTCCTTTCTCAGAGATTTATAGAAATTAACCATGTGGACAATAACATTAATCTATATGGAACATGATAACAAGTTTCCTATGTTCTAGTGGATCTCTAATTCTTGTGATAAGGAAGACTTTGGCCTTTTGATTGAGCCCTTTATCTCATTTAAATAAGATGTCATTTCCACTTCTAAACCTAATCATACATATCTAGGGTTGTACAATTAAAGCACACATGAAGATGATGCACCTTGATTACAAGTCCATGGATGAAGTTCCTTTAAATAGACTTCCAATAAAGATTCTATTATAGTTATGACAACTGCAAATCTTCAGCCCTCTTTCTTTTCACTCTGAGCTACCACCAATCAAAATATATTAAGTGACGTGTTTGGATGGGTCATATTTCAGATGACTCATCGAAGCATATTACTTGACATGTTTTGATTGGTAGTAAACCATAATGCAAAAGAATAAGTGTGGATGATTCATCAATCTATGACTATATGTTATATATCTTGACAAGCAAGAATTTAAAGGAAAAATGATGATATGATTTCCTGCAAGCTTGTAGCTAGTAATTGAGTTTAGGTGAAAATAACTTGGAAAAGTCCTTACAAAAATTTAAATGGTTATTAATCCTGAAAGACCGTGAAATGAGATTATATGTTAAATAACTCTATATATGACAGATGTATAATATCTCTTTTAATTCAAATCACAAGTTCTTTTTTGTTCTACCCTTTTACAACATGCACAAGTACCTGTAAACAAATTCATTTAATTTATTAAACGATACATAATAGCAATTTTCATTCCTTTTAGCAAGAAATTCACACCCAATCCAAATAAAAGAATTCGCCTAGCTGAACGCTTATGACCTAATTTACAACCCTCGCTTTGGTTTCAATTTCGTTTAACACGGCCCATATTGCATCAGAGAAGGTGTCCAACATACCCAGCTATCCCAAAACTCTTGCTTATCATGCATACGTGTACTCGTAATCACTATATAGAGTAGAATTCCCATGCTTGATAAGAAATTCTCAGCTTTTTCAACTTCTCATGGTTCTTCTCCTAAACTTCTCCACAGTTCAATCGTATGAGGTGAGGGATAAACCCTCAGTTGCCAGCTTCCCTTACATATGTAAACTTAAACATAATTTGATTTATCACCTGCACATGCAATTGCTCTTCCCAATCAATCTGATTAAATCTGCATACCAAGATATATATACACATGAAACCAACCAAACAAAATTTTAGTTAATACCATGAAAGAGCACAATTTTATTCCTCATTGCACTGGCTTTGTGATGTGTGCAAAATTAGGGATATTAGACCTTGGATATAAACTAGAAGGCCCTTGGGGAAGTATGCCTAAAACAATTCATCACAACTTTCCCAAAAGGCCTATTTCCTGCCTAGTTTGGGTTTCAATAATACAAGGCTCTACTCCTCTAAACTCGGCATTTTCATTCAAAAACTAGTTAGTTTGCAACTGATCCCTCATTTCTCGTCTCTTCATTCCCTCTCTCTACGTGCAGTCTTGCACGTGCACCCCTGCTAGCATACTTAAAAAAGTTTACACTCCAAAATTATATGCTAAGGGGTAACACAATCAGTGCTCCATGTAAGTGAAAATAGTCCACTAAAAATGTTTCTCAAATAACACGACTTATTAGGATCCATGGCAAAATTTTATTTTCCATCATCATCCATACTATTTGTAAAGAGAAAAATGGGAAATGGCTTCAACTTGCGAGAGCTTTAAAATAACCATACCACTTATTTACTATCTCTTCTTCTTCTATTATAAAAGAATCTCTTCGTCCTTATTTTGTCCTGATTTTTTTCCCTATTTTGACCTGCTTTTCTAACTTTTTTTCCCGCTTTTGTCCTTAAACTATCTATTATAAAAGAATCTCTTCGTCCTTATTTTGTCCTGATTTTTTTCCCTATTTTGACCTGCTTTTCTAACTTTTTTTCCCGCTTTTGTCCTTAAATGTGTCGCTATGCTGACTTACGCTGACTTAGCCAGGCAGTCCTCCCATTTGCTTTGTAACATTTTTGTCTTCTTCCGCCTGATTTTTTTTCCGATTTACACTTTCTTTGTAACATTTTTGTTCCACTTTTGTCCCTAACTACGCCGATATTTACATTGAAGACCAGCTCACTTGGGTTCTATGTCAGCTCACATTAAAATGCCTTCGTTTTAAGTAATGTTTTTCCAAATAATTCAGATTCAGTCATAAAATTATTGATACATGAGGATTAGTTATACTTTTCTTAAAAGAATTGAGAATCAGTGTAATTTTATTAATTATAATAATTTTATTCGTCATATTAATTCATTATAGTTATAATTGCAATTGCAACTAAGTATTATTAATTATAATAATAACTTTCTCTTAAAAATCAATTATAATCTTTTCTTTTTTTTAAAACAAGAGTATCATATGCTATAGTATAATACTTTGATTTACAAGTCTAAGTATTTTAATTACTGTAAGTGCTTAAACTACTTATAAAAATTAATTTCTTAATTAGTAATATAAATTTTATAGATTTTGAAACCTTTGTTAGAATATATTTAGCACAACATATCTATTACCTAATATAAATAAACAATTTGTACGTTTTTTTGTCTTTTTACGCCTACTTTTTTGTTCGATTTCACCTTCTTTTCTAATTTTTTTGACATTTTTTTTCTGGCTTTACTGTTATTCATAGCGATTGTTTAGAAGAAATTGTAAAATAATTTGTTCGTTATATATTTTAATGAGATTAAGAAATGTTTTGAGGGCATTTTTGGAAGAAGTCTTATGTGAACGTATGACTGAATCTTGAATATGTTTTAAAAGTATCACTTAAAATTAATTTTGTCTTAGAGAGGCGAATTCGGCTGCCTAATACGGCGAAGAATTGGTCATTCAATTTCAATTTTCTGCGTTCCCTTTTTTTTTAAAATGGTTTATAGTTATACAAGCTAAAATTAATTCATATCTAATAACCAAAATATTGTAATTATAAATTAGTGATATTTTTAAAACAATTCAGAATGAATTAAATTTATTTAATATTATACTAAATATATTTAATATTAAAATTAGTATTAGTATATCACTTTAATATACTATACTATATTTAAATTTAGTATATACTAAATTAAATGTTATATCATTCAAGTGACAATGTAATTAAATTACCTAAAATAAATATAATTTATCTAAATATTATATTTATAGGTATTTATATTTTGTTCTTTTGTGCCTGATTCTTTGCTCATCTTCACCTACTTCTCTAATTTTATGTAAATAAATATATTTACCTTATATGAGCCCTGATTAATTTCATTAATTCTGATCACACCATTACAGATAAGGAAAATGATATTGTTCATTAAAAAGGTAGTTGTCATAACCTAAAATTCTTAACTTTTCGCAAGACTTTGTAACTATTAGTTTAAATTTGGAACTATTGAAACACTGTTTTGCGTTCATGACATTGGAATTGTTATTTGCATCATGTAAATATTGTTTTGTAAGAACTATTTTCATCAAAGTAATTAATATTTCAATTTAAAATATTATTTTCGGGTCAAGTGAATTGTAACAGTTTAATTTTTAAGTGAATAGAATTAACTAATTGGTTATAGGCATTGAAAGGAGGAATCATTGATTGTAGTTGTAATGAAGGTTCATGAGCTTTCGTAAAATTTTGCATGTGATACTTGGTTATGAAAGATAAAGAGAAAAAAATAATGGAAAATATAGACATAAAAAGTTATAAGTTTGAAAAAGAGTACATGCATTATATTATTAAGAAATAAAAATTTACATAGTAACAAACATTATGTAAATTAAAAAAAGAGACATTCTAAAACACTATATCAATTTACAAGTTCTCCATTGTTGTTTTTCTTTCGAGAGAAAGCATATAAATACAACTGTAATGATTTTATTCTCATGGCCAAAGACGTCAAGCTTCCACACTTTGAGTAACATTTGTTGCAGAACCATACTGTTGTAATATCATTTCTACAAATGTGCACCATGGGGGAAATACGCCTTTAAACCTTTTTTGGAAATACCTAGAATCGTTTTATAAGTCTTGAAGCATCTCATAGACATCAAAAGATCATCATCAAGAATTCTAATCCACTTGTGAATAGTGAGCACACTATGAGGTGTACCGCTGAAAGTTGGAGGCATTTCATCTAAAAATCGTTGCAACTGCTCAAATCTAGGGTGAGGAGGCCTGCAATGAGTAATCTTGATATTTTTTGATAATCCAGACTACTCCTTCAGAGCTTTCTTCATCGGCATTTATTTAGATTGCTAGAAAACTATTTAACTAATTCAGTGATCTAATGGTCAATATATGTTAAGAAGACACTCACTTTTTTTTATAGTAAAATATATACATATGAAAGAAACGATATCTGTAAACATCACAAAATACACAACAAATATATATTCACGTAATATTATAACTCATTATCTTATGCTTATATATGGAATTTGAAAGAAAAAGAAATACTCATTATAGTGTTGTAATAACAAATTATTTACTTCTATTAACTCAAGTATATATTTATATTTGTCTTGCTCACAATGACGTTATCTTGACATTAAAGCCAATAAGATATAATTCAATTGAAAGAAAGAGAAATTCATATTACTTAATTTTAATTTTAAGATAAACTTTGTTGCGAAGATTTATTTTATTCTTTTTTAGATAAGTATTCGATGTTACCTTGCTCGTGTTAAATGTGTTAATGAAATTAACATGGAGATTAAGCTTGCCAACACCATCGATCTATGCTGAAGAACAGAAAACTCAAGAAAGAGAAGAAATATCACTTAAAACCAATTTCTCTACCTTCTATGTGTGCCGGCCGAATTTTTCATTTTGGGGGAAACGCTTTTTACAACTAATTAAGATCCAACCAATTAATTATCTTAAATTGAGAATTAGTGATAAAAATTTTAAAATAATTGAAAATAGCTACATTTTACTGTTAGCGGATGTGTTGCTACGCAAGTAATCTCATGACATCATACGAGACAGGAGGGGTGCTTTCTAAAAATAAATTTAAATTCAGTCATTTAATTCACTTAAATGTCTTCATAAAAAAGGCACTCATTTAATTTTGGGAAAATTGGTTTTTAGTGTTACTTTTTCAAAATGCCTTCAAAAGACTTGCAAACCTCACTTATAACAAAATTAGTAAAAAAGTTTTCAAAGTCTTTTGAGGGTATTTTTGGAATAATTTGTTCATGAATGGTAAAATGAAATTAATTCTCAATTACGTTAAAAATGTATCACTAAAAACCAATTACCAAGATTTGGCTAACTACGTCTGAATTATTTTGATAAAGTATCACTAAAAGCCAATTTACCCTTTAATTTTAAGTATTATGTATAAAATAAATTTATTTTAAAAATGCCTTCAACATACTTGTAAAATAATTTGTTTGTTATATTAAGATTTTAATGAAATTAGGAAGTGTTTTGAGGGTATTTTTGGAACAAGACCTACGTGAACATTAAAATGATACTCATTCTCAATTATTTATAAAAAAAATATCAGTAATTTCTAATTATTAAGAATTTAGTGACTCAATATGTTTAAAAATTCATGCTTTTTTTTTTTTTGGTGAGAAAAAATTCAGGTGGAAAAATTCACGCTAAAAACCAGTTTCGTCTGCTAAAAAAGCAATTGCATTTAATGTGCATTTAACTTTTTCCCATAATTTAATTTTAAGTATTTTATATAAAAGGAGTTTGCTTTTATCTGCTTCGGTCTTCTGAATAATTCTCAATTACAGGAAAGTCGTTGATTGGATTTGAATTATTTTTAAAAAACATAGCCTCATTTGAACAACAAAAGTTAGTTTTTGAACTGTGAAATGCTCCATTTGGCATCATTTTATACCAACAGCAAAAATTAATGCAAAAAAAAATTACATAAAATTGCCACCTTGTGTTCTTATATTTTAAAATTATTTTTACTTACCTTTTTATTTCTTGCTACTTATGTATCCCGATTAATGATTTTGGAAAATAATCTTACCATGGTGCTCATAACTATTTGATGATGCCTCTCACGTCCATGAAGATAATGTCAGTGTTAAAATGTTAATTGCTATTAAAAGTGTTATTATGAGACTTTGTATTAAAGAGAATGATCAAGAAAAAAAAAATGGAAAATTGGCTTTATGTGATACTCTTTAGAAATAATTAAGATTTAGTCAGAACATGACTATCATTTTATTGTTCGTATAACTCTTCTTCCAAAAATACCCTCAAAAAACTTCTTAACAAACAAATTATTTTACAAGTATATATTAAGGGCATTTTTTTTGAAAAAAAATCCTTCATGAAGAGTAAAATGATACAGATTCACAGTTATTTTTAAAAAATTTTCACTAATTTTTAATTACCAAATTGTTATACATAATATAGGCACATAACATGGGCACGTGCAAAGCACGTGCCTTCCAACTAAGTAATGTAAAAAAATGATTAATTTCTTGAAATTGAAAACGTTATCAGGCTAGACATTCCGTCTCCTTTAACATCACATCTTAGATTTAGAAATGGAATCTGATTGGGTGTTATGCCGCAGATTGAAGTTTTCATGGTGAATATAATCGGTAACTTCCTTTCTCTCTAGTAGATGCAAAACCCTAATGTATCAGTAATCATCTGGATCTTAATCAGAACAACGTGTTACTGGTACATAACAACGTGCTTCTCTCAGCATCTCGTGATTGCTACAGAAGACATTGCAAACCATGTAAATTAGTTTGATTGACAATTAAATGGCGGATCAGTCCCGTTGAGACCCGATAAATGGCCGACTCCACCCGGTCAGTTGAATCGCTTGCAGTCCTTACTCCTTGCTTCTTCAAGCGTATTAGAAGTTAGAAACGCATTTTTATCGCGAGCGGGAAAACTCAAATCTCGAATGTTCCCTCTCGTTAAGAGAAGGGGGAGCCTTCCCTTCTGGAACCAATCGTTTCTCATCGGTTGATCAATCTGCTTTGCCCTAGGGCTCGTATCGTCCAAATTTGGAGTTTGTGAATTTTGATTCGCCAATAAAAGGTTATTTCGCCTTAAAAGCGGTTTCTTTTATCCCATTGGTAGAACCATGAACAAGGAAAATGTGCTCCAAACGCCGCCAGATATGGTTCCTCAAGGGATCACAGAAGAACAAAGGACTCGAATAACCCAGAATTTCAGAGCAGCAAAGGCACTTCTTGCTCGCAAGAGACCCCGTGAAACCCTAAAAATCCCCAATCAAAGCCCGCAGTAATTTACTTGACCTTTTCCTTTGCTTACTAAATTTTCAATTCTATTTTTATTTTTATTGCATTATAAGTTGCAGTTATCTGTACGTTTTTTGTTGCCCGTAAAAACGAAATGGTTTATTGAGAGTGTGAACAGGATTAAAGTCAATACAGGTGTTTAGTTACACGAATAATTTTGGCTTTTCAGAGATGTGGATGCAAATAGAATCACCTCGCCGGGGCCTGTGCCCAGCATCCATAGATATCCTCTTTCAGAGATACCGATAAACACACCATCCAGAATTGCCAGCAAGGGCTTGAGATTACTGAAGGACAAACGTGTTAAATCATGTCCTGGGAAAATGTTAGTCAAGAACGACTGTGACAATGTGAATGCACGGACAAAGGGAGCTGCTATGGAAGGAAGAGTTAGAGCACCATTTACTTGCACTCCGACAAGTCAGTCAGGACAGTCTAGTTTAAGTGAACCACTCTCATTGTCTAGTCTTCTGGACGAAGCTTTTGATGAGTCCATTTTGACAGAAATTGATGCTTTATGCGATAAACCGGCAGCAAAGGCAGAAGGGGAGGAATCATGCATTGGTGTTTCTGTGGGAAATCAGTGCAGTGAAAGTAGTAGTGGGGATGATCAGAGTTATCTGGAGTCTGCTGCTGTGAAGAAGCCGTCAGACCATGAGGAAAAGCTGGACCATTTAGAATCAGTAACAGAAGGGTCAGGTATTTCTGGGATCATACAGTGTGGGAGTATGCCAAAACCGTATTTGGATTATTTGCAGTCTCTGAATGACAAGCAAAAGGAGGCAGCTTGTAGTGATATTTCAGTTCCTTTAATGATTGTTGCAGGCCCAGGTAGTGGAAAGGTAACATGGGAAACATCCACTTGTCTCTTTTTTTCTTCCTTTTGTTCTCTGTTCTTGAATTTTGTGCTCTATTCTTATATCTGAATTTGATGTTTGATGTCAGACCTCTACAATGGTTGGCCGAATATTAGTCCTTCTCAATGAGGTGCATTTGCATGCTTTCAATGAATCTTTTGTTATTTACTTCGTATCTTTTATGTTTGATCATATTTCTTACCCTTTAGAACATGGGTAGGGCATTTGTCCATCCCACATTCTGGCTATGACCTTCACAACAGCGGCTGCATCTGAGATGAGAGATCGAATTGGAGCAGTGGCAGGGAAGAAAGTGGCGAAGGAACTTACAATCAGCACATTCCACTCATTTTCTTTGCAACTTTGTCGTTTGCATGCAGAGAAGTATGGATGTTATCTTAATGTTAATATGTTTCAATGTTATATTTTGGACATATGTATATTCAACGTAGACATTACGTATTTCTACCTTTTGAAATTGATAGTATTTATGCTCTGAGGTCCTGTTTCCACTGAGAAAACATTTGAAATATGGTTACTTCACTTATAAAGAGTAATGAATTCTCCATCATTGTTGGTGCCCCATTTGAAGCATTCATTTTGCAGTTACCACCAGTTTTGGTGATTTTCTTATCAAAGAAGTGCTGATACTTTATTAAGTTTTAAACTCTTTGAAGTGATTCTGGTGCCTTATTATTTATTTTTTTTAGAGTTTAAGCTGTTAAATTGATCTTTGAAAACTAGTTTAAGGGTCTGGTTTGAGTGAGTTACAGGCCAGATGGCTTTCCAATCCTGCTTCAGATCCTTTTCCAAATTGAGATCTGATGCCAGTAGATAGTCTTTTCTGGTTTTGGATATTTGATTAGGTGGTGGTAACCTTGAACTAGCCATGTATTTGTTTGGACCTGCTTGATATTTGCATCGTTATGGGTATATGTGATGGAATCTGACATGAAGCGTTTGATTCAGCATCTGAGAAATTGGTATCTGATGACTGGAAGAGTAGTTGAACTATTGATATTAAACAGTTAAATTCACAATATCACCGCGCCGCCCGCGGGGGGGGGGGGGGGGGGGGGGGGTGGCATAGATAATGTGAAAAAAACAAAACAAAAAGTGAAATATTAAAATCTGGTTGGTGAGGTATAGGGATAAATCTAAAAGTTAGAGCGTAGAAACTTTGAAATGGAAATTAATAAGAGATAGATTTACATAAGATGAGGAGAACATAAAAATCAGAAAATGTAAGTTAGAGATTAATGAAAGGGAAGAAGCGAAGAGGGCATATGTGCTAGAATCGACTAGTTACTGCAACATTCCTTGTCCTTCCCATTTTTACTTTCTGTTCTTTTTGAAGCTGTAATGCTTTTAAGATTGTTATCTTTAACCCGTTAATATGAAATTTGTAACATAGGTAGTGATAGACAAAGTAAAACTGATATGACATTTATATCTCTATTGACTCAAGTTTGAGCACCTTGCTACATATTTTTATCTAGTTGACTGCCTAAAAACTAGGCTAGTGCTTGGGTTGAATTTTTGCAGGAACATTAAATTCCATCTTGACGAGTAGATGAATAAATATCATGTGTTTACAAGAAATTAAAGGGAAAGTGGAGAAGGCTGAGGAAGTTAAAAGTATTAACTTTGGTATACAGTGAACGGTAATAATAGAAATGTGGTAGGAATAATGGTAGATAAAAATATGAAAAGCTATGTTGTTAGTAGAACTAGCGGTAGAACAATGTTGATTTAGTCATAGGTGAAGATGTTTTGATCATTATTGTCTTGTATGCACCTCAAGTAGGTTTGGATGAAAGCCTTGAAAAGGATTTTTGGGAAGAAACGGATTGGTTGATACAAGGCATATCTGAAATTAAAAGGATATTTATAGGAGGGGACTTAAATGGTTATGTGGGAGATGAAATTGATGGTTATAATAGAATACATGGAGGGTTAGGCTTTGGTCAAAGGAATGAGATGGGATAATCAGTACTTGAGTTCGTAGTAGCCTATGACCTTTCTTTTGCATTTACCTTTTTCTAAAAGAGAATTGAACATTTGGTGACTTTTACCAGTCTATGGTATTGAGGAACGTCTAGGACTCATTGGTTAGGGTTCCTTTTGAACAAGGTTTGAAATATCGCTAACAAGAGACAAACCACCCCTTACGTCTTTCGATGTATTGTTGGCGTGCTGCCAATTATTGTTGGCAGGTTGCTCATGTCATTGACAAATGCAAGTCTTGAAATATCACTTTGTTTCGTGATATATTGCACCATGAAAGGGACAAGGGGGAAGTGATTATTTGGACCCTTTTATCATGCCATTGGAGGCTTTGGTGGTGATATATTGTGTCGGCTAGTAAACCATGCTTTTGAAAGCAATTGAATATCTATTTTCCTTGTTAGTAACTTAGCAAAGAATTACTACAAAAGTGGCATTTAATATACTTTTAGAGAATTTTAGCTATTTTTTTTTGATAATTAATGAGAGAAATGATATAAATAGGGTAGAAAAGAACAATACAATCAAAAGGACCCATGAGAAATGGGTCCTCAAAAAATGCCAGGACTACTCAAAATGCATAACAGACGAACCCCAAATAAAACCCCAGCTAAGAAGCCGTAGGAGAGAGGCAGAAGCTGTGCCAATCTCTCACAATCTCTGAAATAGACAATCCTCTAAACTCAGGACGAATGGAGACCCATGAGGCAATTGACGACATCGAATTTTCCAGGACATGCTCCATATTTCCCCTTTTATTATGGAAAATTCTGCGATTCCTCTCGAGCCAAATGTACCACACAACTGCATGGAAAGCCAATCTGTACATGATGTGACCTCTCAACTCAAGGCCCCTGAATCGCCATTGATCAAGCATCTGGGTGATAGAATTGGGCATAACCCACGAGATCCCAACAATGCTAATGAGTCTCGTCCATATGGCCCAAGCGAACCGATACTCCAAGAAAGTGTGGTCAATACTCTCTCCTGCCTCCATGCACAACATGCAGATGTGAGGGGAAATAGCCATTTTCTTCCATCTCCTCTGAATCCGGTCAGCCGTGTTAATCTTGTAAAGAAGTGCCATTCACAGAAAAGCTTTAATCCGAGGAGGAACTTTAGGTTTCCACAGCCTAGGCACCGTGAAGGGGGTGGAGGATCCCCCCCACAGGACGAAGGGAATGGAAGAATGATTTGCATGAGTAGGATCCCGAAGGGGATGCCGACCACTTAGGTATGTCAGAGCTGGAGTGGTCAATAAAAATGTCTTTGAGACTATCAAGCAAAGAAGCAAGCTCCTCAAACTCAAAAGGTCTAAGATCCTTACGAAGATCAAGGTTCCAAGAGAGCCCGGAGGAAGACCAAGAAAGAATGTCAGACACTAATGCCTCTGGGTGACGGGCAAGGGAAAAATGCGTGGGAAAACAAGCAATAAGGCCTCTTTTCCCCACCACTGGTCGAACCAAAACCAAATAGAAGAGCTGTCCCCGACAATGAGTCGGAAATGAGGATAAAAGTAGAAGCAATTGCAACGACGGCCTTCCAAGGGCTACAACCCTTTGGATGCGCCCTCATATTAATGGACCATCTATTATCTCCCAATCCATACTTACTAACAATCACTTGATGCCAGAGACTGTCTTGATCTGTGTTGAATCGCCAAAGCCACTTAGCCAAAAGAGATGAATTGCGCAAAGCCACATTGACAATGTCAATGCCCCCTTTCTCCCTTGTCTTACACCTCTGAATCCATCTAACTAGATGAGCCCTTTTCACCCCACCACCCTCCCACAAGAAATCTCTCTGAGCCTTCTCAATAATGTCTACCATTCTCTTAGGCATGCGGAATAAAGACATGAAGTAAACGGGGAGGTTAGCTATTAATAGAGTTAAATATTTAATATGATAGTTGGAAGAAAATATTTGTCTTATAAACTTTGGAAACTAAAGAATAAGACAGTCTATATATGCTAATAAAGGAGCCAAAACTACAGCTTAGACTATTTTTAATGGCTTATGCTTTGCAATTTATTTTATTTTTCCTTTTTGGTCTACATCATGCTTTCCATATTCTTATTATTTTGCAAGCTGTACTCTTTAGTCATAAATTACGTTAAAATCTCACGTGACTTGTTCAAATATTTGTCATATATTCTAGCTTTCATTGTAGGTCAGGGTGCACAAATAATTAGGATAAGTTATTTTGTTTTGTTTTTATTACAGGTTAGGGCGAACATCAGAATTCTCAATATATGGACATGTGCAGCAAAGGCGGGCAATCTTTGAGGCTATGCGGTTATATGAAAATGAAAGGATGAACAGAAAAAATCATGAAGGCCACAAACCTGGTGAAGACTTTAGCGGTATAAATTGTCCACAAAATTTTCAGGATAAGTCAAAGAAATGGCAGAAGTTTGTTACTCAAGTAAGGACCTTTCTACCATGAATTGCTTTATATTATTTCCTAAAGTTTCTGTTTGTGATAAAGTTCCTATTTTTGATGTGATCTGCTTTGATTTTCATAAGTTTACAGAAAAACAATGAGTTCCATTTGGTTTTGACACTTATGTCTATATGTAGTTGTTCCTGTAACTTTTAGGTGAACTTGTTGATGCTTGTAATCCATATCATTTCTAGTTTTCTTATTTCTTATACTTGAAAGGAGCCCAAACTTTGTCATCATTGCATGCAAGCTATAACATTTTATACTATTTGTCATCATTGATGCACTGAGGTTCTCTGTAAATTTAATTATGGTAGCTACAGGAACAAGGGCATGGCTCCTCCTAATAGACTAGTTCCTTTTTGTTTGGACTCAAAAGATACATCTTACTTGTTTCTGCATTGTTCTTTTGCCCATTTTATCTGGTCTATAAGTAAGATAATATCACTAATCCTATAGAGAATCTAAGATCATACTTCTTGTTTGGGAACAGTGTATCGGGGGTGCTGGGCTAGTGTTAATATCTTATGTATTGCCTTCCTCAGCTCCTCTATTCATTTATGTATTCTCTGTAAAATGAGTAATTGTCTTTATTTCCTTTAGCTAAAAGTAAAATCAATATTATAGTATTTCTTAACATGCCATTCTACAAAACTGAACCACTTTATTAATTCTTCAAGGACTTGGTGTCCTTGATGTTTATCTCCTCATTGATGTTTATCCCCTCATTGATTAGTCATTTCGTGTTATTGCATATTGCATTCGTTGAAAATACCAGCAACCTGTAAAGACTGCCCTTCTATTCCCTGCTTGTCTGCCCTTCTCTTACTGAAGGTAGAAATGTTACTGCAAGATCCTGTATATTTCATGAATGTATGTTGATTTGCAATTGGTGTTATTAAGTGTACATTATTTCAGGCTAAAGCATCTGGAAAGACTCCGGCAGAATTCCAAGAAATGGGTGATGATATAGGAGTAAGTTGATATTATGTTATTGTTTTTTTTTTTTTATAGTTTTTGGAGGATGCTACTTATACAAATCCATTCATGTTTTCTTGCTTTGGATATGGTTAAGGCAGTAATTCTTGGGAACTACAATGACATCCTAAAATCTTGTAATGCTTTGGATTACCATGACTTAATCATCTGTTCGGTGAAGCTGCTCACTGATTTTCCTGAAGGTTCATATCATCTGTCAGTACTTTATTAGATTTTGTAATTTTGAGGACCTTTTTTCATTGACTATATTTTATACATCATTCAGTATTCAGGGAGTGTCAAGAATCATGGAATGCCATTGTAATAGATGAATTTCAGGATACAAGTTCCATGCAATACAGTCTTTTGCGAATTCTTGCATCTCAGAACTGCATAACTATTGTTGGTGATGAAGACCAGGTGCAGTTTTTCTTTAGTAATTATGTTTTTGAAAATTTCAAGATTGAGTTTTTTTTTTTCAAAACATAAATTTTGTATTTATGTCTTATTAATGCTGTAACATGAATATCTTAATCTTATTGCAGTCCATTTTCAGTTTCAATGGGGCTGACATTTCTGGATTTGATTCATTTCGTGAAAATTTTCCGAACCACAAAGAGGTTTGGACTTGGTTTATTTTCTCCTGAGAGTTTCCTTGGATACTGGTATCTTTCATGTTTATCGAATGTTGAACTATCATCAACAATTCAGGTTGTGTGGAACTTCGAATAACTTCTTTATGGTTATGGAAGTGGTTAATTGAACAAAATAATTGTTTGAAGAAAAACATGTTATCCAACTGACTTTCTCATATGGTTCTTTGAATCTTGAGTTACATATAAATACGTTTTTTGGTGATTCAGATTAGACTAAACAAAAACTACCGATCCACACGCTGTATTGTTGAGGCTGCATCATCTCTCATTAACAATAATGTGAAGCGATGCCAACAAAAGCAAGTATTCACTGACAATTCATCTGGTTCTAAGGTGTCCCTCTAAATGATCCCTTTTTGTGTGTGTGTGAATGAATGTATGTATAATGTATTTATATATGCATGCATGGAGGAATATGTATATGCATATATGTATGTATGAATGTACGTTTGTATATGTAAGTATGTTTTCATGCATGCATGTATACATATATGTATATATATGTTCTGCCAGCTAATGGCAGAAATTTTATATGTTTCACATTATGCAGATAACTGTCAAGGAATGCCACAATGAAGTTGCACAGTGCGCATTTGTGGTTGATAAAATCTTAGAAGCAACTTCTGATGGTTCAACTGCTGAGTGCTCCTTTGGCAATATAGCAATTCTTTATCGGAGGCAGGTAAATTTACTCCACATCCTGTTATTGGTCCACTTGAAATAATTCATAAACATCTGCTGAACAACTTATGTCTTCATCTTAAATTTATCAGGTCTCTGGCAAAGTGTTCCAAGCAGCTTTTCGCAGTAGGAGAATTCCCTTTAATGTTCATGGTGTGGCCTTTTATCGAAAGAAGGTTGTTGAAATCAGTACCATGATGGGAAGTTTAACATTTAGTTGATGTCCTTGTGTTTATATTTGTATCTCTTGTTTATGTTCTTTTTGTATTTGCCTTTTTGGCAGCCGAGTTTTGTTCCTAACATTGTCTATCTCTTTTTTTCTTTGGATTTCTTTGTATCACTGGGCCCAGCTACTCAGGATACTGAAAAAGAAAAAAAAACATTGTCAATCTCTTCTTCTCTTTGGATTTCTTTGTACCACTGAGCCCAGCTATTCAGGATACTATCTCTTCTTCTCTTTGGATGTAAATTAACTTGTTGCTTTTAGGCCACAAACTGTTTTCCTTGGAGATTACTTTGGATTTTGTCCATTCAGCATAACAGCTTATACCGTGCTTTGATTTGTGGTGCTTGACGAAATGCTTGTTATCTTGAGATTATTCTTCAAGTGTAAGCTCTTTGTTTTAACTACTGATGTATGACCTGGAGGCTCTTCTGCAGTTCTGCCAATTCTTGATACAATTGCATTGAACCCCTGCATGTGGCATTTGCCACTTATATACAATTGGAGAAATCTTTTAACAAATACAATTTTTCAAGATTTGTTGTTCTAGTTATGAATTTATGATTGCTTTCTTTTTGGCTGGAAGCAGGGGTAGTTATGTCTTTGTTTCCGTTTTTATATATATATATTTTTTGATTTTTTTAGTATTGATCAACAAGGACATGTAACAACTGTTTTTTAGCCAATGCAAGTTCCATGAATTGATGTTATTTTGATTGATTTACTTTTTGTTGGAAGCAGGTTTAGTTGTTTTGTTGCTTCCATATATCTTTTTGACCTTGCCTTCAAAAAAATGACCACAAGGACTTGAAAAACTAGATGTTTTTTTTTTCCTGGGTCTGTTTACATTTTACTGCCTTATGACAGATAATCAAAGCCATTTTGGCTATGCTTAGGACAACATTGCCTGGTTGTGATGATACCTCATTTCGTCAAGTATTTAAAGCTTTATTACCATGTGGGAAAGAAGAAAAGAAGGCGGTAATTTTTTTGACCATGTCTTATATAATTCAGTTTAACATGGACACATTACAAACACACTCACACAAATAAATAAATATAGTCCATTTTTTCTTAAAGTCTTTGTGCCTTTTCCTTCATATATGAGCTTCTAGTGGTGACTTATTGCAGGTAATCGGCCACATAGAGAAAATATCTGGTGTTAGGAATTGCAGCTTTATTTCAACTGCACATGACATATTCACTGCAAAAGTCTCTGGTACCTTCAAGAGGTCCTATTTCAAATATCTTTGATCCTTACATACATAATATATATAATATAATATTTATATATATATACATATACATGTTGTATATATGTATATATTTTATGTATGTATGTAACTATGTATGTATGTTTATATAATTATATATGTATATATATATTCCTACTTACACTTATTTTTAATGTGCATTTGTTTGTAATGATTGCGATAGTTGGAGCTGCTTGAACTTAATATGTAGAGTGCTAGAATATACTCCCACATACACTTATTTTTAATGTGCATTTGTTTGTAATGATTGCGATAGTTGGAGCTGCTTGAACTTAATATGTAGAGTGCTAGAATATACTCCCACATACACTTATTTTTAATGTGCATTTATTTGTAATGATTGCGATAGTAGGAGCTGCTTGAACTTATTATGTAAAATACTAGATGATTATGGTACCAGTTATAGGGAGGCTGAAGGGAGAGTTTTTGGGACGTTGGTACCAGTTATAGGTTGGGTGATGGAGGTTCATGACCGAGTTGGGTTGTATTTCATTGATCTGCATGTTGGTCTGTGCATAGGCACTGTTGTACAGTCATTCTTCTATTTTTATATATATATGCACATTCATTATTCATCACAAAAAAAAAAATTAAATGTTTTTATGCATTTTCTTCTAAAAACATTTTCTTCTACTGTATTTTTTTTGGTTATGTTTATATTTTTAGTGTATCGATTTTCCAGAAGCTTTCTGTTATGCCAAATATGTTAATGGGTTTTATGATATTTAGGCAGTTTTGTTTCTAATATAAATAATATTACTTTAATGAACTGGGGAGAAATCTGATACAGGGCCGTCGACCCCCAATACTACATCAAGCTTCTCATATGTGGGGGTGGTGTGGGTTCATTTGAAGGTGAAATTTTTGGCAACCACCCTCGCTTGTAAAATTAATTATATGGTTAGGTGATCATGGTTCATGAGAAAAAAAGATGTTCAAAGCCCTAGACAGGGCATGGGCCAATTGAATTAGGTGAATCATCTTCTAATTGCAGTTCTCTTTGTTAATCAGCCATGAAGCAGCTATAGGTGATTTTCCTTTTACCACAATGGTGGGAAAAGTGGTATAACTAGCCACATTTTATTGGTTACTAGTTTACTATTAACATAAATCTCCAATCTCTTGGCATTTCTCCCCTTTATATGAGACTTTAGGTTGTGATGCCATCAATAGTGTTTGAATCAATTTATTAGGGATATGCAGAACTTTAGCAGTGCTCTGTTTGCAACTAGATGTGTTGAGGAGCAAATGAACTCTAGGATGCTTGTACTTGTTTGTCAATTGGAGACTTTGTATTACTCCAAGGATTAAAGCCTTTGTTTGGACTGCCTTAGTACACCACATCAACCCTCTTGACATTTCTATTGTGCCACAGAATAAAAATGAGGTGTGCTTTATTTGTAGGTTCCATTGTGAGTCTTAAGATATATTTTTGTGTAATACTGGTCCTTGAGGTCTGGTTCATCTTACTGGAATTCTTGGGGTGGATTGAGAATTTTTCAATCCGTGTAGGATAGCAAGCATTTCTTGGTTTGAGGAAAAGAGGCCTAATTATGTTTTGGTTACTGTTCCACTCTATCTATTGTTGTATGTGGGGGGAGAGGAATACGAGGATGTTTGATGATTTTTGTTCATCTAGTTGTGCCATGATAGATGCTAAGGTGATTTTAGTAGCCTCATAGGTGTCTAAATTTCAAGATTTTAGAGGTCTATCTGTGAAAAGATTGTTGAAGAGGAGCCAGTTGTCAGATTAACATCTTTCACTATTCATAAAGATGTTGTGGTTTTGAGTGCCCTGCTTGAGGGGTCGTTGGAGTTGAATTTTGGTGGATGTTCACTTGGGAAATCCTAGGCCATCTAGTATTAGAGATTTGCTTATAGATCACTCTGTGGTGGTGTTACTTGCATTATGAGGCCCTATTATGGGTGATTTTACTTGAGCTGAACTTTATGCTCTTTTTATAAGGCCGCAAGAAACCATATTCATGGGTTGCTCTCCTTTAGTGTTGTAAGGTGAATATGATACATATTCTTGGTGGAAAATTTGTTATGTTGGTTACTTAATTACTTGAATATCTTGTTCAACTATATACCTAGATCAGCCAATAATAATGCTGGTAGGGCAGCTGTTAGGACCTATGGGGGTTGACATTTATTTGGTGTGCCTAAAGATGAGATATTTCCACATGAATGGAGTGTCCTGAGTGTAGGATGGTTTGAGTTGGAGACTGAATTATATGTAGGAATATTGATATTTCTCTTCCTTTTTATCTTTTCTTTCACGAGTGTATGTCTGAGAAGTCTACCTTTTGTATTGCTTTACACCCTTTCTTTTCTTGATAAAATCTTATTAATTATTAAGAGTATTGAAATATAGGTTCTTCTTGAAAATTGTAAATTAGAAAATGTACTTAGGAAATTAGTAATATCACATTACTTTTTAATTAGTTTTGAATTTTATAATTTAGATGGTATTAGAAAAATTTAAAATTTTTAAAAAATATTTCAGTTACAATTTATTTAGGAATCATTTTAAATTGACATTTGCATCATGTGCAATGCACTGTATGCATGTATTTCTAAAGAAATCTTCTGGTTTTGGAGTTGTTCTAAGAACTTTTGAATTGCTTGAATTAGTACTTTTCCGGATATTACTTCACTTGATTGGAATCCTAGTTTTTGATTGCAGTTAAAGTACATTTTGTGTTTTATTTCACCTACATAACATGGTTTGAATTTTCTTTTCGTTATTTTTTTTCTTATTTCACTAGGTGGTAGTAGAATGGTTTTTATATGCAAAAAAAAAAAAAAAAAAAAAAAAATTTGTTGATTCGAAGGTTGCATGCACGGTCTCGGGGGGATATTATTTACATTATAGTTGACAAAGAACTATAAAGACTCTAGAAGCACCCGACAAGTTGATTGGGCAATATAAGAGATGTACGGTAATGCTGCTTAGTTGACATGTAATGATGTATTATTGGAAAGTTCTTTTAAGATGATGGTATTAGGAAATTGGTTGAACATTGTCATCTCCTCTTGAGGATGTTGGTTTTAAAAGAAAAGCAATTTATGAGCTCTAATTGCGTGTGCATGCTTTTCAAAGGTAAAGTGATATGTAAAAGATCAAGTTGGTTGATACTTGTGGGTTGTTAGTAATTCTTTCCTAGGTTCCAGTTAAGAAGGTGGAAACTGAAAGTTGTTGATGTTTAAAAATCTATCATTTGATCTCTTTATTATGTTTTCTATTACTGATAAAAAAAAACACTTGAGTATGCATTCTCTTCCAAGTGGAGGAGCATGATCTTCTGAATCTGTAAATTATGCAAATCAATGGAATGTGTTTTGAGGGCAACGTTAGATCAAGGACACCTGTATGGTCATTGTGGTCAAGTCTCACTGAGAACAAATTTTGCTTAAATATCTATTGGAAAATCCATCTGATCATTAGAAAGTAGAGACCTCTGGTTCTGCTTATCCTCTCAAATGTAAAATGCTTCACATGGAGATATTATTCCTAGGTGTAAATTGAAGATCTCCTTGTAAGCTTGCATTATGTTTAGGGAAAGTAGATTTCTCCCTTGAAATTCTAGTGCCAAAGCATCTCCAAACATAGATGTGAATGGTAACTTATTAAAGAATTCTTTTTCTTTACATTGCAGTACTTTTTGTTCATTCTGCTTTTATTTGTTGTTTGCATTTGGTCACAAGACTATCCTTTTTATTGCACAGATGTTTTTGTTCACAAATTGTTAAACTTGGACCAGCCTTTTAGAGCTATTGCAATTTATGCTGGTTGGTTTTTTCATTTATAATTTGCACTCTCTCTAGAGAATGTTCGTTCTCTTTTCTTTATCGCTTTTATTATTATTTTTTTTGTTATTTGTTTTTGAATGAGCATAGGAACCAACTTACGCAAGGACGCAGGGTGTTGCTTACGATGGAAATGATTTCAAAACTCGTTCGAAGGGTATGACTAACCATTACTTTCAATTGGGAAAATTATAATTTTTATGTTTCTACCTGCATTGAAGTATATTTTTGGTATTATAATTTAGATGAAAAAAACTCTTGGCATTCAGTATATTGGAACCTTCAGAAACCACACTAGATTATGTGAGAAGAATGCTTGATGGTGTCTTTGGTTCCAAAACCTTAGAACGTTGCGTGGTTCACATGGCTTTTGAATCAATTGAGTTACTTTTCTCCCCTGAATTCTAGCCCTGTTGGAAAAGTTACCGTCTCGAGTTATATCCTATGGTTTCACTATGGTTGAAGATATGCTCACACTTTCATCTTAGTAATTGCGTTGCAATGTTTACCATTCCAACAATACTTTGTTTGTTGTGAGCTGTGTAACTTATGTTTCATATCATGGAAAATTGATATTACATGTTGGCCTTTACAGGAGCAATCAATTTCGGCTATCATAACTTCAGTGGCCAATATGTTACCCCAGGTTTGTTTCCCTTAGTTCCACTTAAACAAGCATGTCACGATATTGAAAATTTTATATTAGATTCTATAAATATAACTTGAAATGGTTCTAATAAATGTTGTTGCTATGTGCTCTGACTTGGTTATCTCAAGGCATCTTGGTAGACGCTAAAATAATTTATGGAAACTTAAAAGGAATTTTGAGCATGCTACTGAAGATAAGAAGTGAACCTTGCTTTTATATATATTTCGCAACCTAACAGTTTAAGAAACATGGCCACATCTCTGATACGAAGCATACGTAGGAGAAATATTGAGGATGGCCTTCATTCAGCCCTTCATTGTGGTGAAGAAGAAGATGGTGTTGCAATAACGTTACTAAGATACCCCTTATGAGATTCACTGCTTGGTTTGATTTGTGATCTTTGAAGAGTGTTCTGTATGGGCTTAAGCATGTGGGACTTGTATTTATAGCTTTGAAGGGGTTAATACTAAGGTCCAATCTTG
Organism: Buxus sempervirens; assembly: GCA_947561395.2. Lineage (NCBI taxonomy): Eukaryota > Viridiplantae > Streptophyta > Magnoliopsida > Buxales > Buxaceae > Buxus > Buxus sempervirens. The sequence goes on from OX387187.1 coordinate 38,994,455, forward strand.
TGTGGTTGAATGCATTATTTATTTATTCTTTTTAAATTGGATTTTATTCTGCAGAATTAGGACTTGGATGGAGTTGGAATAGAGTTTTGAGGCCTATTTGTCACCAGTCAGTGGCTGGTGAATGATTAATCCTACTACCATAGAACTTGTTTAGACAATGAATGTGATTCATGATAGAAGATTCAGTTTAATTTTTTTCTTTTTTTTTTTTGGGGCACTTTCTGTTTTCCTCTTATTTTCCATTTATCTCATGTCCGATCTTCTCAAGATTTTTACTAGTATTTTCACGGTTTTTTTTGTGCCATTGTTTTACTTTTCAATGCTTGGTAAGATTGAATCTTTGATTTCCATAGTGTCAGAACCCCAATTTTGGGAGTTTAAATTGCAAAAACAGGGAAAGGGTTTTTTTTTGAAATAAAAGTTGGAAAACAGGGGAAAATGAAACTTTGAAAATTAATTTTCGTACCCTGTACTTTTTAAAATAACAAGAAAGGAATGAAATTTTTTAAATTTACAAAAATCTGCCCCGGGATTTCAACGAACAGAAAATCTCTGTTCTTGATCATGGGTTGCTATTTGGCAACCAAAATCAAAGGAAAATGTGCAAAAATGAATCCTATGATCAAATTGAGAGATTGAGAGAAGAATTAGAAGATATCTTTGGGTTTTTAACAGTTTTTCAACTTTTGGAAACTTCCTAATGCTGTAAACTTCTGAAATCCAACTCTTTTGTTCTCTCACACATCTCTTGATCTTTGGCTCTCTCTCTCTCTTTCTATTTTCTCTTCTAGGTCCGAAATATTCCGAAGAGTAGGGGGATTTTGCTGTAACTCTCTCTCTCTCTACCGTGAGCAATCAGCCCTTATAAAAGGGGGCTTCTTCCATTTTCGTGGGGCAATTTTTTCTGCTGGTGGAGGAAGAAATTTTTTTTCTTTGGCTGGTAGCAAACCCATCTCTCTGTTTCATAATCTCCCTCTCAGACTCTCTTTTCAGACGCTGTCTTCACTCTAAGCTGCTGCTCACTGTCGCCCCTCTCCATCGCACTCTCTCTCTTTGTCGCAGCAGCATGTCCTTTTAGTTGCATCTCCCTCTTGCGCGAGCTCTTTTCTCGGATAATATTCAACAAGCTTTCACTCTCTCCTTGTCTGTGTGCTCCAGATTTCTGCTGTTGCCTCCTTCCTGTAATAACTCTCTCACGCGACGCTCTCTGTGGAGTATATTTCGTGGAAGTCGAAGCCTCCCTCTTCTGTGTGTAAATTAGTAGAGCTTGTCTGTAGGTCATAACTTCAGCACAAAAAGTTTGCAGGTGAGTCCTGTAGACTCTTCATTGTTTTCCTGAAGTTAATCACAACTTGTTTGCTGTATTCATTCGTCTGAAATGGTTTTTGGGTCGGAGAGTTTAGCTATTCAATTTTTATTGTTGTGTGCTATTAATCAACCGTGTATTCCTCAGTTTACTGCGATGTTACTATAATACTTTCTGAAACACACTAAACTCTGTTCTTTTATTTCATAATGTGACTCAATCAGTGAATAAATTCTACCTTGTTTTTTTTGCAAAATGAAAGTGATCAATTATGTTTATAGACATTTTTTAGTTATGTGATCAGTGTTTTGTCTCCCTTATTTATCCCATATCTGCTATATGGTTTGATTGTCTCGTTCCGTTCATGCTATTACATCTGTGAATTTTCTGATTGTATTTAAAAGTAAAATCTCAAGCTTTTTAGTGCTTTGTCTCATTATAATTTTGGGGAGTTGAGGAATTTTTGAAGTTTAATACCATTTATAAGGGCTGCTGTTTAACTTTTACAGCAATTAATGGTTTAAACAAAAAGCAAAGACAATGTTTTTAATTAAATTAAATAAAACATGAATGGTTATTTAATGTTTTTAATTACTTCCTTTTACCTTTAAATGTAAATTTCATGAGTAGCCATATTTTAGATTTTTTTAAGGGATTGGGTCTATATCATATTAAATCACCATTTTATGTGATGAACCCTATAATCCCATATTTTTATTTTTATTTCTTTTTCTTTTCTTGTGTGTAAATATTGAGGTTTAAATTATTATTATTATTATTATTTTAATTTATTTTATTTTATTTTTGAAAGATTGTATGTTTAGAAATTTTGGATTTAAATTTAAGAATTTTTGTTCATATGAAATTCTTGATTTTTCTTAATCTTGCCATTTGAGAAATATTCTCTTTGTACAAATTGTAACAAAATTAGAAACTTTTCTTTTTTAGTAAATTTAGAAACCTTCTTTTTTAATATTTAGAAATTTGTAAATATTAGTATTTTAGAAGTAATTCTCTTGTATAAAATCCAAAAAAATTTATAAATGTTTCCTTTTTAGGATTTGTATATATTAGTAAATTATGAAACATTTAGAAATTTAGAAACTTTCCTTTTTTAGTAAATTTAGAAACTTTTTTTTTAATTTTAGAAATTTGTAAAGATTATCAATTTTAGAAATATTTAGCAAACTTAGAAACTTCCTTTTTTTTAGGATTTGTAAAATTTTTCATTAAAATTTTAGGAAACTGTAAATAAATAAAAATTTTTTTAGGGTGAAATTTAGATAAGGTAACTGGTTCATGGAACCAGGGGTAGTTGGGTACCTAACACCTTCCTAACCACTTAATTGAACCCCCTAACCCAAAATCTGGTTGGACCAAATTTCAAATTCTCACTTAATTAATAATGTTGTTCATCCACACCCAAAATTGAACCATGGATGGTGGCGACTCCATTGACCCGAATCGACCCCACGGGCCTTGTTCCTACACATAGTGCAAAAATTCCTTTGTTATATGTATATATATTGCTATCATGTATTTGGAATGAGCAATGTTTTATTTTTGTTGCAGTAAAAAATTTGGCTTCATGACTGTGTATGACACTGTGTACTTAATTGTTCTCTTTTGAAATACAGTGAACCTTTCATAATGTTTTTCCTGATTTAAAATATGGTTTCTTCAGTTACAAGGTTGAATGTAGTTCTGGGTATGTATGTTGGCCTTATATCACTAGTTGTTTTTATTTTAACTTCAATTTTGTAGAAGTACCTTCTTGAGCAACGGGCAATTGTTGATGTTGACAGTGGGAAATTGTTGAATGAAGACAATGATCTCAGATCTGTAAGTTCAATCCAGATAGATTTTTTTTTGAAAGTGCGTATGTGTGCACACAAACACATACACACATATATATGTTTTTTTTCCTTCATTTACAATCTATTTCTTTTGAACTCATTCATTTCCATTAAAATTTTTTTATCTCCTTTTTGCTTGACAACAAGCAATGAGAGTTTGGATCTATTGATAGAATGCTTTTAAAGGTAATTTCTATTCTTGATGTGAAAAATAGAAGAAAAATCCTAAGCGAGCAGCATACTGTACTGAATGTTGCAATTCCGTTCAGCTTTGTTTGGGTTGATTGACATAAACTAAATTGTGGTCTGTGAAGGTCCACCTGTAACTGTATCAAAATGAAGTTAGAACTGACCTTCCAAACCGTAATCAAAATTAATTCAGTGTTAGTCATATTCATAACTTGGAATCGAAATGTTATAACATTAATTAATACTATATGGAGTGTAAATTTAAGACAAATAATCTTAAGAGTGAAGTAATGATAAAAATAAGGAATCAAAGATTTCTAAAAATAATTGATTTTGTTATCTAGGACCAATTATCATAAAGAGGGATATATTGTTGAGGATTTTGCACATAGAATTAGTGGTGGATGAGTTAAGTGGGGAGTCAATTTTAGATTGTTATGCAATGGATGTGTTCTGCTTCAACCGGAAGGGAAAGTTTTACAAGATAGTTGTTAGGAATGCTATGGATTTGTGGGTCAGAATGTTGGGCAATAAGGAAGCAACATATTTATAGGATGAACAATTATTAGATAAGGATTTTTAAGTGGATATGTATAAATATTAGGAAACATAAAAGTTAGGAATGAACTTATTTGAGAGTATCTAAATGTTCCCAAAATAGGAGACATTATGGTTATTGATTGACTAAGATGGAGAAATATGATCCATCTTGCCTATCCCAACTAGTTGGGTGGCATATAGCATAAGATATAATATATATCGTAAATTGATCCATATAGAGATTTAATTCAGCTGGAATATGTTTGCTTTGGTTTTATGTTGTATACATTAGAGGCCATTTTTGGTTTGGATTCTGTTGGTCAGGGCTTCAACCCAAAAATGGATAAATCTAAAGGATGAGCACTTATCCTCTGCACCCAATTAATTGTACATCCATGCAGCCATTCGTTGTGATCGGTGCATTCACATTTTAAAAAGTCAATTTAAGAGAGAGAAATGATTTTTTTAAGTGAAATGTACCAATCACAATTGGCCGGTGCAAGGGCGCATGATAAATTGGGTGCAGATGATTTATATTCCTAAAGGACCTGGATCTATTGTATTTCATATTTTTATCATTATTTATATAATAGTAATTTTCACAAAAAAAGAAGAAGAAGATAAAAGACCATCTACATTAAAAAACGAAGGGAAACTTTTATATAGCTACTTGTGGAATGAGAAATTCAAAATGGAAAGAATTTCAGCGAAGCATCTAGTTTTGTTTTCAGTGATAGACCCAGCAGCAGATCTTAGAGGGGCAACATAATAAAAACAATCCCAATGTCGAGTAAGAATAAATGCTTATTGTTGCTACTTATAAAAGCCTAGATTGTTATTATTGTAATTGCGTTCTTTATTTGGACCATTTTCATGTTGTTTTGTTTTAATGCTGGCTTACTCGCATATTCTTTAGGTTAATATGATACCTCCGTATTTTTGAAGTAATTGTTTTGATATGTGCAGGTCCTCCAGTATCTACTGGATGATGTCTCTGATTTCTTGGCAGTATACTTCAGTAATGAAGAAGCAGAAAAAAATTGTACAGTTGGCGAGAAAGGATGTACTAGCGTGCTTAAAGCATTTATTGACTATATATCGACAAGGGAGAGAGAGAATTTTCGTTCTAGGAGGCGTGAGAATGAAGATTCTGTGACATTGACTACAATCCATCAGGTGCTTCCCCAAGAATAATTTTTGTGTTGTTATATTCTTATTCATTTGAAGGTTTGGAAGCATCTTTTACTCCATGTTCTTTTTACTTTGTGCAGTCAAAGGGCTTAGAATGGGACATTGTTTTCATTGTGAAGGTAAATTACTATGATGACTTACTGGATTCTGGCCGTTAATTTTTTTTCCAGTTGTCTTTTGTCATCTTTGATTTAATTCAGGTGGAAAAATAGTGGGCTGTTAGTTTTTTTTGTTGTCATATATGGTTTCCTGAAAGGGAAAAAAAGAGAGCTATAATCTTGTACGTGTTGTTGTATAGAACAGTTGTGTTATTTTAAAAGTTATTCCTAACTTGATGTAGATTGTGGTATCTGTTTTGTATTTAGTTTCTAATCATACAAAATGGAAGATCTTATGTTCAGAGTACTGTAATTATTGGTTCTGCGTTTGGTGTTACAATGTGATGAATACATTAATATGATTGCTTTGGGTTGCTGTATTAACTAATATATTTGAAACTTGGATAAGTATTTTTTCATTTTTAGGCTTCAAATCATGCATTGCACTCAATCCTAACCAACATGTCCTTGGTTTGAGTCTTTTAAGTCGTGATGGCGTTGAGTATACCATTTGAATTTGGTGAAATGATCCTCAATATTTTTCAGTTGTTAACCTAGAGTGATTATTTCCATGTCGATTTGAGTGAGGTAATCTTGTGTGACTGGAGTCTGGAAGTTGTAATGCTCTGAATTGGAACCTTGATGACTGACGTAGGCAAATGAATCAGAGATCCCTCTGTTGCATGAATTTAAAAGTGAATTGAGTGAAAGTGGCTCTTCTGTGGAGGTAACGATTTACCTTTTAAATGTTTTTTTATCTGTTCGATGTGCCCTCTATTTTTTCTGTTTATTTATTTTGGCTCACTTGTTTCTTTTTGAACTTCATAGGAGGAGCGGCGTCTGCTATATGTGGCAATGACTCGTGCTCGGATAAAGCTTTATATATTATATGTTATTTTGGACTCGAATTGGCAGGTAAGATTGACTTATTAATCTGTTATACAGTTATTACTGCATTTTGCATCTTTGAGTAATGAACAAAAACCTTCCAGCTGCTTCAGCCTTCACGTTTTCTTAAAGAAATTCCAGACAATCTCAGGGAGGCCCAGGTGTGTGTTCTGTGTGGATGCGATAATTTTATGATTTCGCTGATTTATTGTTACTTATACCTTTGGGTAATGTTTGTCTCAATAAGCTTTTTTGGTTATTGCACATGCTGGCATGGTGTCTTGCTGTTTCAAATTCGATTATCTGGTAGCATATCATCTAAAGCATTTTTTTCCTGTTGCAACTCTTACTTAATGTTTGTTGCCGCACTAAGCTGCTTCCATATGTAACCTCATATTGTGAAACAATTTTAGTTAAGCATTCTGTCAGGTGTGCTGGGATGTTATATAGGATGCCATGGAAATCCATATCAAATTTTTTCACAATTATCTCATTTACATGTTTTCTAATGCCATGTTCCTAGTTTTTGATGCAGAAAATTAGGCACAGTGGTAAATGTGGACTTAAAGATCTATTCCTGCAATGAGATGTCTCTTTAATGTCATTCCTAAAATCTTACCCTTTTTGTCTTGAAAGTGGTATTGGGTCTGTGATAAAAACAGCTTGATTGCCTTCTTCAGAATGGATAGATATTGGATAGCATTTTACTTATACTTGAATAAATGGTGGGGGATGAAGGTATGTAAAGCCAAAAAAAGGCTTACGAAATAAAAGGCACCCTTTTTTATTTTGTAACACTTTTAAAGGCTTTTCAGTTCCTCTAGAGGTCTTTGTGAATCTTGTGTCTCCTTTTACTTTTTCCCCGGTGCAAGGAATACATTTTGGCGAAATTTCGCCCCTGTTGCCACACCGAAATTTTGCTCATGTTGGTGGAAAGTGGCATTGAAACCACTTGATTTTGGTGAACTACCAGTTTCGGTTAAAAATTACGTGTCATAGGTGGAACATGTCACCTGTTCTGCTTATTTTGCTCACTAAATGGGAGGCATAGGAGGCATGTTCCGCCGGTTCTGCCCATGTTTAAATTGAAATATGAAAGTTTTTGAAATTTCTTCCATTTTGGTTAGTTTTTTAACGACACGGACCGAAATTACGCACATGTTGTTATAAACTAACTATTTTAACAGCGTGGGCTTTGATCTATTCTTGATTTTAATTTTTTGATGGAAATTTTTTTTTATAAGTGGTGGAAAATTATTAAAAATTTATCAACATATGAAATATTTCTCAAAAATTAGGAAATACAATTAAAAATAATTAGCCGTTTGTATAAGATATTTCTTTGATAAAAGTGGTATGATTAAGTTAAGAACAATTATTAAATTACTAATTTAATTTAGAAAATAAAAAATTTTTAAAAAAAGATCACTAAAAATTATGAAAAAGGACATGGAAGCTTATAATGTGAGTTTACTTGTCCAAATGTAATTTGAATAGTTAAATATTTTAAATAATATTTCATTTACTAAAAATTTATGAGAAGTAAAAAAATTATTAAAATTCAAAAAAGGTACTAGAAGTTTGTGGAAGTCTCAAGTCTATTTGTTTTTTATTTTTTGCTTTTTTTTCTTACAATTTTTTCCCTTTGTTATCAATTTTTTTTTGAATTTTGAAATTTCTTAGCACGATGGCATGGAATTTATGGTAGCATGAGCAGTGTGCTGATTAAATTCCAACAGAATGTCACAACAGAACTTGAGCAAAACTGCATCGAAAACGGCATGGCAAGCCTTGCTCTGTTGGGTGATGTTCTCTATATTTTTTCAATAAGGTGAACTGTGAAAAATACTGTATCTAGAGCATTTGTTTGGTCTATTTCAAGCTTTAATTGTAGCATCAACTGTAGAATGTGATTTTGATGAGAGTCGTATTTGATATCTTGGTCTCAATTAGTTGTTGATACTTAAAAAGTTAATTTTTAGGGGCCTCCAATATGGAGAAGAAAAATAAGAAATTAACAATGTATAGTTGCTATATTAATTTATGGGTCATATTAGCCTTGTTAGGACTATTTCATGCACTTTTATTATTTCTTTCTCCTCCACTTTTGGTTGCATGTCAGTGTGATTAGGAGAATATAAGAAAATCATTATGGAATTACTTAGGTAGCTGGTGTGGCCAAGAAAGATCACCTTGTGGGTGGAAGGTTCTTTGTGGAGAATGATCTCTTGGGGGCCTCAGCCTTGGTATCACTCTTGCTTACCAGTGTGCGTTGTTATTATTTTTTTTAAATCACTCTCCCCCACACACACACGCACGCACGCACGCACACACGCATCTAAGAAAGGTAGAAAAAGATAAAACCCTTATTTTGACAATGGCTTTGGTTGTTTTTCATTACGCAAAATTGTGTGTAGCAGATGGTCAATAAGAATAAACAAGGTTCAGATTGTGACTATTTGGGATTCACTAAACTGGCTTAAACGGACTGCTATAGTTCATGGAAATATTTTTGACCCAATCTTATACTTGCTACCATTTTCTCCATTTCATGATGGATTGTGGACGTTGTATTTGGTTTGAGAAGGATATCTGATGAGGTTAAATTCATTTATTATACCTAAAGATCTGTTTGAAAAAGGACGCTTTTAAACCCACTTTTAGGTTTACTAGTAAATATGCACGTGCGTTGCACGTGGAAATTTTATTTATATTCTTATTCTGAGATGAAGTTATCCAAACAAATTATAATATCGCGCATTGTTATCTTAAATGACTAATTGAAGTGAAGTACAAATGGAAGACAACATACCATTCTCACTTTAGTAAATAGAAACTCGAAAATACTCTATGAAATCTCTAAATAAGATTGCCAACTGTATCATAATCCATAATCATAACAAAAAAAAAAAAAAAAAGAAAAGAAAAAGAAAATGGTCTGCCTAGAAATAATCAATCATATATTGGAGAAATAACATTTCTTGTAGGAGGAATATATGTAGTCATTCCGTGTGTTTTAGTAACATGGGCAATTTTTTAAAATTTTATTTGGCATTTGTATTGCTTGATTTATTGTCAAACATTTTTACATTTATAAAAAAACTCAACATTGCAAATATCCTTTTCGATTTTGCTAATATGAAGGTGCCTTGAATTTTTTATTCCAAACACGTAATGCATTTCGATATTCAATAGCAGTCAGGTTCTGTTTCTTTTGGATTTTGGAATGCTATAAAATCGAAAATTTATCCTCCCCTTGTTCTTGGAAATAGTCACCATCTTCTCGCTTCATTTGTTTTGTGCAACTTTGACGCTTTTCTTTGAAGCCATTAATAATTTGATTCTAGCAAAAAGAATTAACATTTAATTAGATGTTATGATTATATTGTATTATATATTTATATGGTATAACAAGGGAAAAAACTAACATTCTCAAGCTATCATGAACAAAAGCAGTCATATCTTATGAAATAATAATTAAAAAATATATTTATTAATAATAAATGCATTAAACTATACCTAGTTTCAAGATTCAACTATAGCTATCTATACCTATATTTTAATAATATTGATTTCGATAGTTGCCTAATATTAAAATATTAATATTAATTTTAAAAAATGATTTGGTCCAATTTTCCTTCCTATTTTTAAGTATCCTATTATTCTAAAATATAGGTATCTATTATCTAAAAGTATTTTAATTTAAAAGAATTTTCACTTTTATTTAAATATTTAATTTGGAAAGTACCTTTTTTTTTGTTCTAGCCGTGAATGCTAGATAAACCTTAATTATATGATTCTTATCTAAAAGATTTCAGTTAAATAATATCAACCTAAATTAATAAAGAGTGCATAACCTACATATTAGATAAAATGTAGTTAACCTAAATTATAGTTCTAGCTACAAATATAGATAAAGCCACAAAACTTAAAACAAAGAGTACATAACCTAAATATTTAAGGATAAAATGTAGTGAATGTAGTAGATAAGGATTTTTGAGAATAAAATGTTGATACATGTTTTAAGGAATCGTAACATGTTCTCAATAGAATTTCATATTTATGCAACGTTAGGAATGTAATTAAACTAACCTGGATGATCTTCATCACTCTATCCAATCTAAGATGTGAATGCCATGAGTCCAATCTGAGAAAATCTCATCAACAGATTCACTGTCAATCTATTTTGAAAACTATAAGGGAAAATTATGGAAAAGGGTCACTTTTCGTCGATATTTATAAAAACATGCCACTAAGATCCCAAATCATGGAAAAGGGCCACTTTTTGTCGATATTTATAAAAATGTCTGTAGAAATTAAATTATAGGATTACTTTTCAAAAATAATTAAATTTGAGGATCATATTTTTGGGACACAAGCTCATTATACATAGGACTCAAGCTTATTACATGGGACACAAGCTCATCTTACATGGGACACGAGCGTATTCTATGTGGGATGCGAGCGCATCATACGTGGACTTGAGTGCGGTTTGTCTATAATAAAATGACACTATTTTTTAATTATTTTTGAGAAGTGACCCTTCAAGTTTATTATCGACAAAAAGTAGCCATTTTCTACAATTTGACATCTTAGTGGCATGTTTTTATAAATATCGGCCAAAAGTGACCCTTTTCCATAATTTCCCCAAACTATAACATGTTTGGAAGATGACAACGGTTGGTAGAGAAGAGGTACGATGGTTAACATTCGGAGGTGGGGCGGTTACAAGGTGGTTTGAAAGGGGATATCAAGGGGAAATATGGATAACATGGGGGATTTTTTGGGAAACAAAATGTGGACAAACATTAAGGCCCTTCGTACTTTTTATAGTAGTAAAGATAAAGATAAATTCAAAAACATCCCACATGTAGTTAAAAAAGGATTACCCTCCTTTCATAATTTTTGTTGTTGTAACATGTACTACCATTTTGTAAGGGGATACCTTATCATCAACATAAGCTAGTTCCAGCCAAAGTGGGGTTGGTTATACGAATCTTGTCTCTCCATCCCGTTTGACCAAAGATCATAATATCATATCTTCAATTAATTTAGGTTTATGTAAATCTTGTTTATTAACTCCATCCATGTCTTTTTAGGTCTTCCTCTTGATCTCTTGGGCCCTTCAATATGCTTTTTCACAAACCTTCTTGCAATTGCATCTATAGGTCTTTATTTTACATGTCCAAACCACCCTAATATACAATTCTCAATTTTGTCCCTAATGCATGTTATGTTGAACCCCTTTTGAATATTATAATTTTTTACTTTGTCTTTTCTAGTTTTGCCACACGTCCATCCTAGTATCCTCATTCTCGATAAGATTTATCTTCTAAACATGTTTCTTTGTCACGTAAAATTCTGTACCATACAACATTGCTGCTCTAGTTCCTGTCTTTGGAAACTTACCGTTTGGTTATGGTGGAACATGCTTGTTACATAGTACCATAGAAGCACCTCTTCACTTAAGCCAACCAGCTCTACCCCCATGTGCTACATCTTTGTCAATTTCGCCATCTTTTTGTACATTTGATTTGAGATATCTGAATTTATTGCTTAAAGGGATATCCTGATTTTCAAGTCTAATTGTTTCATTAGTTATGTCGTTATTTATATTAAAGGGCATTTCACATATCCATTCTTCGCATGACTTAATTTAAAATCCTTTGATTCTAAGGTATCTCTCCACTATTCTTACTAAACGTTATCTTCTTCTCTAGTGTGATGCATCAAGACTCACTGCAAAAATATGCACCAAGGCACCTCAAATTAAATATGATTTGTCAACTTATGCATAACTAAAGTGAACAGATAAGGGCTAATAGCTGACACTAGGTGCAAACTGATCTTAACTGAAAACTTAGTTGTTTCACTGCCAATATTTTTTTCCCTTTTCTAAAGCTCCCTCATACATATCCTTAATTACACAATATGTTTCGTTGGCATACCCTTTTTTTTTTCTTAAAGTCTATAACAATCAGCTTGAGTCCGTTCATGAATAACATTGTTGTTTTGAAAATTAGTTTTTTTCCATTAGCACATAGATAATTCACTTCTTGTAAGAAATATGGTCATGAAATCTGCACATGATTATTTAGTGCACTATTTAGTGAACTTATTGGTTCCTGTACAAAATCTTAATACAATGGTTTTGTTAAACAAAGTTGAAGTCCTTTGATGCTTGTGAGGCCTTTAACATTATTCATGATGTTTATGGTGATGCTGTGGCAAATATAAAATGAAGAGTGAAGTCTAGCTTTCATGTTAACAATGAGTCATTAACTCTTTCATGTTAACAATGAGTCATTAACTCTGTCACGAATGAGAAAGTTTTTACTAATTATGTTAGTTATTTATGCCTATTGTCTACATAAATTTGCATAGATATTTCGTGCATATGTAATCTATTATAGGTAATGGTTTTTAATTTTTACCCTTGTGAGTATGATAGAGGGAAGAAAAATATTCACTTAGACGAGCTATAAGGATTTATACTTGAGGCTTAAATTCCTGTTGGAGGAAAGTTTCCGCATTTGCCCTGTATCTTCTTCACTATGATTTTATATTTTATGATACATCACATTGAGAATGGCTTTTGTTTCTGTGTTGTCCACTTCCTTTTTGTTTCTTTTTCCTTTTTCCAATCTTTGCTTTTTGGCTGATTTTATTCGTACCATATAATATATAGAATAATTGCAAAGAAAAGCTTGCTTGTTTGATGATATTCTTTGTGTAGGATGATGTGTCCGAAAAGGAATTACAAATGGTGCCCGGAGTCTTCTCAAAAGATTTATGTCAGTCTAATGTTGCTTTACCAAGTCATGAAGAATCTGCCAGAGCCAATTCAGTAAAAACTGAATTTCCCTATGTTCAAGATGATGAAGCTTGTCTGAAGGAATCAGCCGAACTGACTGAAGCATGCATTGGAAATGGTTTTCTAAGGAGGCATGTCTTTGGATGTGATGGTGACTTAATATTTACATTATTTCATTTCTATGTACCCAATTTGGAGTTAAACCTTTATCTGTCAATGTTTATAGATTCCCTGCGGAGGAGAGATCAATTATTTCGCATTTATTCCATCAATGGGCAAAGAAGAAAGCATTTCGAGACCCAAAGAGGTTGCTTAACAAGGTGGCATAAATACACATTATTATTATCTGCTGATGTTTGTGTCATTGTACAGTAATTATTCTTTTATTGTAGGAACCTGGTAGTTTACTTGACTCTTGTGTGTGGGATGTTGTAGCATCTCCGTGTTGTTCTTTGTCCGAACACATGTTTTTATGTTACAAGAAAATGAGATGAAATTTACTCGTTCTTTGTGCTTGTTGTTGGAGATTAATTTCCTAATTCACTATAAGAATTAACATTTCCTTGCTTTTTCTCTCTTTGTGACATTTAACCAAGGGACCATGCTCAAGTTTTAAATTCAATACAAAATTAGTAGGGGTTGAGATATTTGATAGAGATAGTCCTTTTTCTCAAGTACGTATGTGTGTGTGGTTAGTTGTAATGTGCCGAAGATATATCAATTTGTTTAATGCATACAATTTCCAATTTAGGGTCATGTGTATGTGTATTTACATACATACATCCATTCTAACACACACACATATAAGATATATATATATACATATCTGTGTTGTTTTGATCTTATTTGTTTTTCTCTTTTGATGGTTGCATTAGGCATTTTATCAATCACTTTTCCATCATTTCAATGCATCATTGATTACCAAGAGAGAAAAAAAGAAAAAAAAAATAATACAAGGGTCGTATTCCAAGTGGTGTTATATTGTGAATGATGGGTGTGTAAGGCTTTCTGTAGAAGGCCTGCTATTTTGGAATTTGGTCCCTCTTGTCATCTATTGGGATATTCGAATGGAAAGGAAGAATCATATTTTTGAAGGTCAAGATACTGCCTCCTTGGAAGATTTACAACACAATCAGCATGCTTATAATGGATTGTTGAACATTGTTTAAATAGTTCCTCGAGATACATCTGCTCCTTAAGTACCTGTGATGCAGGGCAGCCCTAGAAATAGTTGGAGTCTCACCAACCCTTACGAGGGCTAGGTAATGACGTCTCACCACGACTAAGTAATATATCCTTGAAAAGATTGGAGTCTAACCAATACTCGAGTCTCACCATTTTCAGGTAATGGAGTCTCACCACTACCAAAGAACAAGAGGAGTCTCACCTTAAGAACCCAGTACAAAAATTATGCTTATTCCCTACTCAAAATAGAAGATTATGTGGCTATTTATAAACACAGTTCCCTATGTTCAATCAAATTCTGATCCTACTCAATTTGAAAAAAAATCTAATATTTATCTTAAAAAGCATATCCTAATTAAACTATAACTCTACTTGGGCATGGAGTATGGACTGGCTTTCTGGGCCATATTTACATAAAGTTGGTTCTAATAATTTGAAGTGGGCATATGCCATTGGAGATCTGGTTAATTTCTGTTTATGAGTCACAAAATGTTCTTGAGGGTCTCATAAAGCCAACATTTATTAAATAGAACCAGCAATCATGATTTTTTTTTCATAATTGTTTTTTTAATTTATATTTATTTTAAGATGTTTTTTTTTCTTGTAGTTACATTTGTTATCATAAATCTTATAAATGTATTTTTCCATTTTTTTTTTCAATTCAAACTTACAAGTTACAACAATTTTCGCATTATTTGAAACATAGGAATTTTTTTCCTGTTTACTCTTTTCCGTTAAACTGAATTTATATTTTCCAGGTTGGCTTTGTGGTTGATGAACGGTTGAGAATCAAGGCTAGCAAAAACAAGGTTTTGCAACTTCTACATTCCCAATAATGCTTTTGCTTGTTTCTCTAAATGTCGGTTTTTAATTGTCATCAGTTGTAGTCTGTGTTTCTCTCTCTCTTATATAAATTGTTATACTCTAGCATTCTAGGTACTTTTTCATATTTATCCATTGCTTTCAATTACCGCACTTGTATAGATGTCATTAACTTGATTATGTATTAGATCAGTATATTCTAGAAGTCTAATTATTCCGGGTGAATAGGAGCTGATGGATAGGTAACTTCTTGTAGATTAGTTCCAACTTAATTGATTGTGATGCTACCTTTGTATAATTCCCCAATATGATACGGTGACTCAACTTTCTGAAGAGCCTATTTGTAGTATTTTTAAAGTAAAGCTATTTTCTATTATGGCTCTAAAAATGGGACTTTGGGTAAAAAGCTGTGTATTAGCTGAATCAAAAACCTTGATAACTCTTGAGGTCCCCTTTGATTTTTAGGCAGATGTGCAAGTTGATTATTTATTAACTTGATATTAGTACACTTCAGTCCATATGGAATGGAAAGTTGCTCTAACATATATGATTCGTAATTCATATGTTGTTTTTCTTTGAACTTGTTGGGTGTCAAAACCAATATCAAATTATCAATTATTGATAACAGCCATTACTAAAATGGCTATCTTAAAATATATTGGTTGCAAGACCATAGATGATGACATTCGAAATAAGACTAATTGAAAGTCCAATATTGGCTCATTCATAATAAGTTAGGGACTCCGTTATGCTCTAGATTAGATAGGTGTCTTACATTGGGCTTGTGGGATAATCTCTTCATGCCAATTGTTCAAATGGTTCTTCTGAGACCAGTCTCTGATCATTCTCCAGTGTTTTTGTCTAATGACCCTATGCAGGGTGGTCCTACCCCATTCCATTTTGAAAATATGTGGCTGTCCCATCACTCTTTCCAGAATCTTATGGAGGGATGGTGGGGTGAAGGAAGAAATGCAGTATCGGGGTGGGCAGGATTTAGGTTTATGGGGTGTTTGCGAGAGGTCAAAATTAAAATAAAGGGGTGGAATAAGGAAAGTTTTGGAAGAGTGGAGATTCAGAAAAAGGAGGCTATGGATGGGCTAGCGGCCTTGGATTTTAAGGAAGTGGGGATTGGGGGCCCCAAGATAGGGGAAGAAGATTGGAGAGGTTAAAGATTCCTTGGAAAGGATTTTGAAATATGGGGAAACTCATTGGAGACAAAAATCAAGGCTTAAATGGTTAAAGGAGGGAGACGGGAATACAACCTTTTTGCATAGGATGGCGAATGGGAGAAGAATCAAAAACACAATCACGTGGTTGGAGGTTGATGGCAGAAGTATTGAGGATAGTGAGGAAATTGGATAGTCCCTCTATCAATTTTATGCCAATCTTTACAAATCTAAGCAAGAATTGTGTTTCAAATTAAAGGAGAATGATCAATCAAAGGTGTGCGAGGTGATGAATGGGTGGATTGAAATAGAGTTTGAGGTGGAGGAGATTAAGGAAGCAATATGGGAGATGGAAGGAGATAAGGTGCTCGGGCCCGATGGATTTACAATTGAATTTCTTAAGAAAAATTGTGAGATTGTCAAGGATGATTTGCTTAAGATGTTCCAAGAGTTTTTTTAGGAATGACATTATTCATAAGGCTGCAAATGCGACCATCGTTGTCCTAATTCCTAGAAAAGTAGGGGCAATAGGGGTTAAGGATTTCAAGCCTATAAGTCTAACCAGTAGTGTTTATAAGATAATAGCAAAGGTATTGCCAGTTAGGTTAGAAAAGGTGTTGCCAAAAATTATCTCTTTGAATCAAAGTGCCTTTGTGGAGGGGTGTCAAATCATGGATTGTGAGTTAATTGCAAATGAATGTGTGAAAAGCAGGAAGAGGTTTGGGGAGCCAGGAGTAGTGTGTAAATTGGATATTGAAAAGGCGTATGACAAAGTGGAGTGGGGTTTCATATACTCAGTGTTGAGATGGAAAGGATTTGGTTAGCGGTGAAGGAGGTGGATTCATGGTTGTTTGGGAAATGTTCACTTCTCTATATTGGTAAATGGAGTGATGAGAGGGTTTTTCCCATCTTCTAGGGGTATTCAGCCGGGGGATCCGCTATCCCCCTTCTTATTCACTTTGGTAGTTGAGGTGTTGCATTGTTTTTTCATGATTGGTAGGAGTCAAGGCTTGATCAAAGGTTTCAAGGTCAGAAGAGATGTGGTAACAATATCTCACCTACAGTTTGCTGATGATACCTTGGTGTTCTTGGAAGCATCTAAGGATCAAATGATTTGGTTGCAGAGTATATTGCACACATTTCATATGGTCTCAAGTCTGAAGGTTAATTGGAAGAAGAGTTCCTTAGTGGGATTGAATCTAGGGGAGGAATAATCACTGTCTTTTAGTTGGATTTTAGGTTGTTAGGTGGGTTCTTGGCCGATGTTGTATCTAGGTCTTCCTCTAGGTGTGTCCCCTTGTAATGTCAGTTTTTGGGAGCCGGTCATTGAGAGAGCTGAGAAGAGACTGGCATTATGGAAGAGGAATTACTTATTTTTAGGGGGTAGGGTAATCCTAATTAAAGCAGTGCTTGCAAATATTCCGGTCTATTTTATGTTTTTGTTTAGGATGCCTGGAAGAGTTGTGGACATTATTGAAAAAGCCCAAAGGGGTTTTCTGTGGGAGGGTGGGCGAGAAAGAAAGACTCATTTAGTAAGGTGGGAAAAGGTGTGTCTGGAAAGGAAGATGGGAGGAATTGGTTTGGGCAAGATAGCCCATCGAAACTCCTCTCTTTTAGGTAAATGGTTGTGGCGTTTCGGCACAAAAAAGGAAAGTTTGTGGCATCAAGTGATCGCAAGCAAATATGGAAGTAATGATAATGGATGGTTCATAAACGTGAGGGCACGAGCTTCACAAAATTACCCGTGGAAGGCCATTATGAGACTAGCACCTTTGTTTTACCCTCATGTTGGATTGAGCATTGAATTTGGCTCATCTGTTCATTTTTGGCATGACCAGTGATGGGTTAATCAGACGTTATCTAGCCAGTTTCCTCGGTTATTTTCCCTTGCTCTTCATCCTAATGCATGGCCGATACCTTGCCTTGGTCTTCTTCTGGTTCATCTTGGAATCTTCCATTTTGGAGGAATCTTCATTGTCTAGAATTGGAAGAGATAATCTTGCTCATTGATGGTTTAAAGGATGTGATTCTTGATCCCCTAGGTTTTGATAAGATATTATTGTGGCTTTCGTCCAATAGATTGTACTCTTGCAAATCTTTTTTCAATTTGATCACGCATAGCTCATCACATCCCAGGGTGTCCTCGGTATATCAGCTATGGAAGCCTAAGGTTCCTCTTAAGATTAAAGCTTTCTTATGGATTGCCATCTTATATAGGATAAACACGGTTCATCAAATTCAAGAAGATGGAAAATAATTGCTTTATCCCCACATGTGTGCTTTATGTGTAGGCGAGATCATAGAACATCTTTTTGTTTAGTGTCATTTTTCCATTATTATTTGGATGTGGTTATTTGAGATGATCGGAGTCTCTTGGGTACTACTAGATACTCTTAGGGCATGGTTTGAGCAGTGGTGAGTTAGGGGCCTGGGTATGAGGGGGAACTTGTTGTATGATGCGTTATTCCGTGCAGTTGTTTGGCTCAATGGTTGGAGCACAACAGTAGGATCTTCAGGGATGTTCAGTTATCGGTGGACCGGGTGTTTGATTCTATTTTGATTGCTGTATCATCGTGGGCATCGATTCTTCCAGAGTTCTAGGGTTTATGGGCTACAGAGATTGTGAAGAAGTGGAAAAAGTGGTGCTTTTGTCTCTTATTGTGGAGGATGACACGATGAGAGGGGTGGTCCCAGACATGACATAGGAGATAGGGATTGAGACATGTTCTTGGTCTGAAGTTGAGTGGCTTGTTCAGCTTTGGATTAAGGTGTCTTGAGAGTTGTTAGATGTGAATCATGTGATATGTACAGTGGATTGAGATTGTTTTGTTTTGGGGTTCGATGGGGTCTTGTGAGGATTTTGTAGAGTGTTCTTTTTGCGTTAATGATTGTACACTCCATACTTTTACACACACACACACACACACACACAAGCACACACAAGCACACACACACACACACACACACACACAACTTCATTATTCATCCAAAAAAAAAAAAAGTTAGGTAGAATCAATGCAGATGCTGTGGTCACATGGTACAAATAGCTATGACAACTCTGGTGAGGAGTGCTCTCGTAGAGATTGAATATTTCCATGGAAAGTAATGATCAAAAAGAGCATGGATAGGTGGAGTAATTGCTGATTTGAAGTATGTCATTATAACAGAATATATTGGTTCATTGACTGGAGTGGTAAACCTAAATGTCATGGCTGGAACAGATGTTGTGGATGAGGATTGGACAGTGATAACATGCTGAATTCAATTTCTTTTTTCGTGCTAATTATGTATATCTCTAGATATGCAATTGCTTTTATAGAATGGAACATATGGATTTTCTAGTGGCATGGGTATCTAATATGTTGTTCAATATACTGAGGAAACATGAAAGTTAATGCTTACATGATTCTGTATTTATCTTGTCATCTATGTTTTTCGTCTATTCGGACATTTTATGTGTGTGTGCTGATTACTGTCTCAGTTTTGCTCTCTCTCTCTCTTCTTTTTGTAATTCTTCAGGATCTTTTATGCTCCCTGAAGTCCTGCTTGAGGTGTGATGAGGCATTTCAGTATGCAGAATATGTAAGTTTGTTCACATTCTGCGAAGGATTTAGTTTCAGAGAAATTTTAGTAAAATCTCCACTGATCTTTAAAAATAATCTTTTGTCAATACTTTGTTGTGGCTGTAGGTTTTGTCCATACTTTTATATGTTCATTTGGTATATGCACATATACACATACACGTGAGAATGTATCTATTTGAACATGAATTGTGAATGTACTGGCTGCCATGCTTTCACCATGCGGTGGCCTTGGTTCTGTGCTTTTGTAAATGACATCTATTTTGTGCTGTTTTATTCTGTGAGCTACTTTGTAAATGCCTTTTTTCCATATTTGACTCTTCCTTCTTAATATGTGTTATTTATGCTTGATACAATATTGAAAATTTCCTTGTTATTTGTGTCTGACTTTATACATGAAGAAAATGTATAGTGTTATTTTTTATACATGTGTGTGTGTATAGTGTATATTGTTATATTAATGCCAACCATATACATAAACACATGGGTGTATGTACATGTATGTTTTTGTCTGTTTATGTATATCAATATACATATATGGAAATATGGATACATGTGGAGACATGTCTATCAGGTATCTTTAAGGGCTTTGCTTTATGCCAATTATTTCCTGAACGATTTATTGATCAAATTGATTGCAGAAGACCTGTGAAAGGATGAGAATTGTCTACTACATTTGTACATTAAAATGTGAGAGAAATACCTTGATAAAGCTTATCTATGTTCCAGTATGGTCCATGTGGCCCATCTAGAGAGCTACATATCAAATGGTTGGTTTGGATAGATGTTGTCTTTATTTCTTGTTGCAGAAGCTTATTATGGAAATTATTGGGAAATAAAATGGCTTTTCATGCTTCAAAAAACAGTTTGTTAGAGAAGTAAAATTGTGCATCCATTTAGTTATCAAGTTGTATGTAAGATGTGCCGTCTAGTAGTTTAAGCAATGTTTCCATAATTTTCTATATAGATGAATTCACCACTAGTTTTCATGTCCTTGTCAGACTCTTATCAAGGCATTAAGGCAATGATATTTTCTATGAAAACCAATCCTTTGTTTCATTTATTATATTTTCAAAGGAGAAATGGATTTTTGGTATGTCTTACTGGGTTTATTTTCCTGGTGAAGCATGGTAGTAGTGGGCCTCATGGAGCGATGAAGCCAATCGGCCCAATCCACACCTTCCACCTATGGGGCATCCTTTGGATTCACTTTTTTATAATGTATCTATCCATCTTTGCTTAATAAGACTCATTGGAAGCTGTTAATTTTTTGATATTCTTAGCGTTTTGATAAAGGGCATATTAAGGGAATGTTTTTCCACCAACCTATGCCCAATTCATCATTATTTGTTTAAAATGAACTGTTAAATTTTTTATTTCATGTGGCTGATGTGTTTGAGCCTGAAATTTGATGTGAAGTCAGTTCTTGCAGAAAAGAATATGGGTAGGTGGGTTGGCCAACACAGCCGCCAGATGAATCCATGTCCATGATTCCATGACAAATTTTGATTTGTTATAGTAATTAGTGAGAAAAGTTTCATTGATAAATTATCATCGAAATCAAACAAAGACTCTTAATCCAAATTCATAATATGAAAATTTGTAGAATAGAAGTTGTTTTGTGGCTAAATGGCACTCAAAATTCTCATCTTTGAAAAAGAGAAAAAAATGTAGGAACTAAAATATCGAGGTCTAGATGTAGTGTGGGAGAGAGGTGGTTGATTATTGCCGTCTTCCTCCTCTTTTGATGCTTGATTATTGTTGTGACCTTCTTGCTTTTATGGCACTTGGTTGCTGCTATGGTCCTCTTTACCAACAACCTAACCTCCCCCACTCCCAAACATGCACAAGAACTTCTTTGTTTTGCTTTTTTGGCTTTCCTTATTTTTTCTTAAAGTTTATTTGTTTTTATTTTTTATTTTTTTTTCAGTTTCCTTTATCATCTCTCTTCTTCCTTTATTTGTTTCGGAAACCCTGCCATCTGCAGAAAGAAAGTTTGTTTGCCATGAACTGTTTTTTTTTTTTTGTTGGAAGCTTAGTTTGTTCTTTTTCATTTAGCAGTAGTTAATCACATATGGCATTCAAAATGAAATCTATTAGCATGAATTATCTTATCAACTTTGGTTTCTAAGGTCATTTGCCTTGTTTTTTGGTGGTTGGCTCATTGCTTAGCAGTCATGTGGCCATGGTATTGTTGCATGCCTCAAAGAGGTTGCTTTGTAAAAATTCCGACATCACCACACCTTAGATTGTAGTATTTATGTTCATCTTGATGCATTAATCCCCAAATTCTATTCATTAATCGAAATTTTATTTAACAGGTGTTGAAATGGGAGCAAATTCCTGCCGATAAACGTGCTCATCTGATAAGAGAGAAACAGGTATTTTTACCACTCTATAAACCACTACCTTCAATGATGTGTTATTATTAAATTATTGCTCTAATTTGTTGGCTGTTTTATGGAGGAGCATTGAAATTTGAAACACTAATTTTTTGGCTAATTTTTCTAAACTAGATACAAAAAATTGATAGCACAGCTGGTCAATATTAGATTCCTACTATTACAATGAAATGACAGAGAACGAGCTGGGTGTATTGCTTGTCGGTAAATTGGACCATTTTATTTGGATAGTTATATGTATTTTGTTAGTTTTTTTCTTATGATATAATCTCTTGTTAAAGGTTTTTATTGTGTCTTCTCTCTCTGTCTCTTTTTAAATTTTTATTTTTGTAATATTTCTATAATTTTGTTAGAGAAGAAACTCATTAAAATATCAGGACTGCATGTTTCATGAAGGGCCGATTTCTGTAAATGTTTACTGTCAATTCTTTTCATTTTTAAAGCTGGAAAAGTTTGCTTTTTTATTTTAGTATGTTAGTTGTTTGGAATGAATAATTACATTCACATGCGTGCACTCAAGTTCTGTTTGGATCAGGTCAATGTTATTGTGAACTAATTTGGCATAGCCCTTTTTTGAATCAAAATATCAATATCATTGTAATTTCGTTCTTTAAAACAATTATAACTTACAGTTTTATTCATTAAATTTATCATGAAACTATCATTTGAATTACCTTTTTAAGTTTTAACCTTTTTAAACTTCCACAGATAAGTAGCCAAATGAAATCAGCATAAGGTCACTACAAATAACTAAAATATAGAAAACGAATTTGATTTTATTATTATTCTTTAGTAATAATGTATTTAAAAACTTAGGAACCAAAATAGAAACTCCATTTAATAACCTGAATATTGTGGACTTATATTTGCAGACTTCCAAGCAGTCCAAACACATCAAATCCCATCCAGCCAGAAAGTGAAATGATAAAATAAGCAATTTACCATTTTTTTTCTTATCTTTTTTCTCTCAAATCATACAAAATTTGAGCCAATAATGGACCAGTGACAATCTCAAACTCTTCTAGCTTTTCTTAGTTCTTTCTATAGTGCATCTAGTTGTTAGTTGTCAATGCTCATAATCCCCGGTCACTAACTCACTATCTAAATCTAAATACCTTCTTAACCCATAGCAACATAGAAATGGAATGCTTCCATAGCATCAGATTTCTGCCTTGAAAGGTGTCCACACGATCTATATATCACCTGGTAGTAAAAAAATGGAAATGCACACCTTTGTTGGTGCATACATCATGAAGAAAAGGTATCGTTGCATCCTTCAATTTGGTTTCTTGCAAGAGAATGCCATCTGGCTTCTGGAAACTTCCAAAGCAGCCATAATGACACCTTTATTCTTTGTTGTTAAGACTTATCAAATTTCAAGAAATAATATACTTATCAATGATTAATTTATTTCAGGCCCTCTGTCAATCCCATCTGCTTCTCCCTCTGTTGCCACTCAGAGGGAAAATATTTCAAGAAATAATATACTTACCATGTAGGCTTCAAAAGCTACCTGTTTTTTTTTTGTATTTCTGAGGCTTACCTTGTGTTGGTTTTCAACATCTATTAACAGTGCTTTTGGTTCATCTTCAAAGCCCTTAAGGGACACACCTATCGATTTGCTGAAATTTATGAGTTCTTGAGTACTCATTCAAACTCCATCTCCTCTTCTGTACTCCATTATCATCTAGCAATTTATTGATGTCAAACCATGACACCCATATTGTCTTTGCCCATACTCCCACAACCTAGTTACAATGAACTCTCTGATCATATTTTAAGCATCATTGCATATTCAGCCACATCTTAATTAATTCCAGCACTCTCCATGCTTCAGATTGTGAATTTGTGCAGTAACAGCTATATCAAAGTTGTGTGATTGTTTTGTTGCCATAACCCCACCATACTTGTCATGATCTCCATTTTACTCCTTGATGAATGATACTGCCAGAAGGCTTCTGTACATACAGGCATTGTACCCATTGCACCATATAGAGTCACCACAACAGGATTAACAGGTCTTGTTGAGCTCTGACTTCTAAAGGGATCATTCATAGAAATAAAAGGAATAGATGAAACTGACAAGGAAAGATGAATAGGGGACATGAATTAGAAGAATCAAAAGTCTGGACTCACTGGTGTGAGTAACTGAGGAGGTGAATGATATCCATTGAAATTGATATGCACATCTTTGATGGATGGGTCCTGAATATTAACTGTTGGATAGACATGGGTGCTGCTCTAGTGATTGAATGAGAGGATTTTGGCAGTGTGCACAGCATGATGCATGCTTTATTGCCCCTAATCGATTTCCAATTGACACCGCTGAACCTTGTTGATATCTTTGCCCATTGGAGCATTGATGCTTGGCGGAAGGCCCTCATGGTGTACTCATTCGTCTCCGGATACGTGAGATTAACCTAAGTCCTTACATTTATTAGAAGATTGATTGGGCTAATGAGCACCGAATAAGAGTTGGAATTATTTTACTAATGACCACCGAATCCTTATCTTCTATCAACCTGATACAATTTTATGGTAGCCAGTGGCCATTCAAAAGGGTTTGTTCTCAAACCACGAGCAGTAACCTTAATGTCAACCTTTTCCAGCCAAATGCAACTTGTTCAAAAATTTTAGGTTGGCTGCCTAACTTGGATGGACTGCATGAAGCCATGTTGAGAATGCGCCAAATATTGGTAGAAACTGTTGCACCACAAATTTAGTAGTAGACCCATCAATTGCACTAGATATTACAGTCATCTATAATTGAACCTTGACATCCTGGCTCTGGTGATCAATGTTCAAGAACTAGCTTGTGGAGCGCATGCTTCCGGTTGCCTTCTTCAAGTGGCTGGGTTGGTGAAAGGAAGCTGTATTGCTCCCATGGAGTTTCACATGAACAAACCAGCCATTTTCCGTCCTCAATCGCATTGTATGTCCATGACTTCTGATTTGACCAGGTAGATGAGCCAATAGGCCTAACCTCTCCATGGACTTGCCCAGCAGCTGAAATACCTCTTCAGTTAGTAATCAATGGGTGAATGCCCAAATCAGGTCTAGAGCATTGTATTTTCTTTGCTATTCCAATCTATTTCCTTCCACTGGGAAAATGATCAACCACCGTTCGTGACTTGATGATCTCTTTGACAATATCAGGAAGTGACCTCCTTTTTTGTTGGCTTCCATCATAGAAAATTTGGTCTTTGCTTTGGTTGCAACCTTATCACCCCTCATGGATCTGTACTTTGATGTTGAATTCAAAAAACTTGAAAAGATGATGTGATTGAGCGTAATTTATGGCATAAAGCTCTCTCCCATCAGTTGTCCTATGTATGATTTTGGTTATTCTTTAGTGGTTAAATTGATAGAACCAAACCTCCAAGCTGAAAATTTAGTTAGATCCGTAGATTCTGAACAGAGAAGGTGAAGACTTGCTAGCTGTCAAATAATATTCTTTGTGAACTTGTTCTAGGAATGGGCTTCGATGAAGAAATAATTTAACAAAAATAAACAAATTAGCAGGTAGAAATTGAACAGAGAGTTTAAGTGTGAGGGTAGGATAATGTCATGCATGGAAGTTGACATCTTGTGAATTTTTTAGCAAGCTTGTGGCTTATAATTAATTATTAGTGGGATAAATATTTGCAGTCGACAGTGATAGATGTCTAAGTAATGGGTAATAGTATGAGGTTATGGTATGGAGACTTCCTCCTTCAGATGCTTATTTAATATGCTTTGATTGTTAGTTTGAAATTGACGAAATAAACTAAGCAACAACCATCTTGTCTCATGCTTGTCATAATCTTGCAGGCTGTCTATTCAAAGTGGGTTAGTTATGAATTAAGATATTAATGTATGCTTTCTTTTCCTTTTTCAGGAGCATTTCCAGAAGCTGAGGATGGAAAATGCAATGGGTTCATCAGCTGCAACAGTTAAACAGGCAGGCAATTTACACTGTTTATTGTTTTAATCCTTATGATTACCTGATCATATGATGTATACCTTCTTCTGCAAATTAATTTGGTACCTACTTTGCACGTGGGAAGAGTCACTATTGTAGCCTATGTTTTATCATTTGATATGATGTGTACAGATGTCCTTATTTCAAACCCTGAAATTTTTGGCTTTTAATGTGTTGTTTGAAGTGGTATGAATTGATCTGGCAATGGGTCGGGTGATAATTGGTTTTGGTTGACCAGTGCATGCTATAATGCTACAAAAGCCAATGAACCTTCCTAATTAATGTTCAGGTTGGTGGTACCCTGCCATTTAAATCGGGGCTGGTCTGTTTGAGACATAAATTGCCAGCTGTAATTGTACTGCAATTTGTAATCAGTTGACCGTAGTTTTACGTGCATTTCTAATTGGATGCTGGTCGGGGTGCTTTAATTGTACATTGCTGATGCATTGTGTGTTTTGTGCGTTCCTTACAAATATTTTATGTCCATAAACCAAACAATAATCATATCATTTGCTTGGGAGAAAAAAATTTGTTTTGGTTTCACACAGATGCTTCGGTTGCAGAGCTAAGCAAAGTCCACTAGTCCCTCAAATTGGTAAAATTTAAGATTGTTCAAGTGTGAGAATCTCTTCAAAAGTAGATTACCTTTGATGACTATTGAAGCTTTGTACATAACCTTTGATTTAGCTTCTCAATTGGGGGAAAAAAAAGAAGAGAACTCACTTGGTAGAGTGTGCTATCGAAACATCCTACGGCATAAGTTGCATTATAACATAAGCTTAGTTGTTGTTTTTCCTGCCTTTCCCTTATGATTATGTTTGTGAAAAATTAATTTATTTTACTTAATTATAGGTTTTGCTCCAATATCAGTTGCTAATTTTGGTTTTTGAGTTTTGGTGTTATCACTGATGATTCGTCGATAGGAACCTCTGAACAGGGCTATATATTTTGCCAACCCCCCACCTTTTACCGGTCTTATTTATTTATTTTGACTGCAGATTGCTTATCTTCAGAGTTTGGGATGCACTGTAGTTCCTACATCACGTCTGCACGCTTCTCGGTTGATCGAGCAGTACAAGTCTATTTGAGGAAGGACGTGTGTTGATTTAATTAGAAACGGTTGGTCATTGGGACACCTGATGTATGTCTGTTTCATCACTTATATCTATATCATGTAAAGGTATATCGAATTCACTTCTAAGAGCTTGTAATCTAATCATGTTCTTTTTGTTGTCTCCTTCATTATAGGAGGATTAAAAGTGTATATTATGATTGCTAATTTGGAGTTAGGTCGAGTTTCTTTCCAAAATAACCTCATATCTGCAGCTTGATAAATGAAAAACAATGCATTATTGGACTCTGTTAAGATTTTCTTTTAAATCTTTGAGTTGTTATTGGATTAGAGATGTGGGAACAGAAAGTCTGGAAATCCAATTTGAACAATGTCCCATAAATTTTGAAATCCATACAACACTTTGTTTGGATATGCAATTGATTTTAATTTTTTGCATTTAAACGATATTCGGAGCCATCATTGTCTATCATCAAAGGCCCTGATACCACTTTGTTGTTATGATGGAGTTAAACCAACATAATGGAGGAACAAGAATAGCAAAATCAACATAAAAGTGTGCTTTGGATGCAAGAAACGCTTAATGAAAAAGTTGAGCTTCTATCACAACTCTAATAACTTTATTTTTTATTGTAAATTTTTTGGTACAAACTTTGTATGACTTTTGATTGATTTTAAGAGTTATTATATTCTCAAAGTCATTAAACAACTAATGCTTAAACACCATACACAAAAGATTTCAAAACAGAAATAAAGAGCAATATTATGTGCCCAACTGTTGCTCTAAAAGCCTTAAGGCTTATAGAGACTTCGTCAGTTATGCACTTAACATTTAGGATCATAATACGCCCCCATGCTTCCATGGCTGATGTCCCCCACTCTATCGACACTGACTCGGTGGTAGTTCTTTCTTTTTTGACGGTTTCACTCATTTATCAGTGTTCAATGACTTAACACCATGTCCATGCATAATACCGAAGCATTTTAATTTAGTTTATAAGTCTTCCCGTTCATGAATTGATCTAGTTTAACATCTATATAGGCAAGCTAACTACCCCATATAAAGATTAATTATGGGCTAACACATGTATTGGACGAAATTGTTTGCTATTCTACGTGGAGAATCCCACATTTACTATATATTTAAGTGCCTCCTATAAAATATTTACAAAGGGTGAAAAGCAGTAGCCATAAGATGCTCCACATTGAAGAATCATACTCCAATAGCAGGAAGCAATTTAGTTAAGCATTATCGCTTTCATAGACCAAAATATGTGTCTAGCTTATGCGTATACTTGAGGTGCCAATGTAGACAGGAAGGTCACATGAAGTCGTGGCTTCGAGAAGGTCTTGGATGGCCAGGCTTTCTGGCCCTTTTGAATCCTTCTTATAATTCTTTATGATATCTAGGGTTGTTTTGTTGTTCGTGTTCTTGGCGTTCACATCTATTATTCCTACCTTGTTAAGATTCTTTGCGTTGAGCAGCTCGTCTATCATTTGCGAAAGTAACGGTTAAGTCTATCAAGCTTTAGAAATATTGCATCTTTTATCGAAGTTGAAATTGAAGAAAGGAAGAAAGAAACATATGGCTTTGCCTGGAAATTTGTTTTGTGGCCGCAAGGTGCAAGAGGGTGTTGCCTTCGTTATCCTTCCAATTCAAAAGATCCTCCTTGCTGGACATTGAAGCCTTTAACAGTATTTTCATGGCGTCAAGGCTTCCATGTTTCACAGCCAGATGAGCAGCAGTCTCATCTTCAACCGTCAACTCTCCAATGGAGTCTGGACAAGCCTTGAGTATTTCATCCAAAACACCGATGCTTCCCGTTGCAGCAGCGCAATGAAGTGGGGTTTTCTTATTTCTGCCTTTTAGAATTCCCTGACGCCATGGATTCCCTCACCATCTCCACTGACCCATCGGTAGAAGCCAGATGCACCGGGCTAAGACCACCTTGGTTGAGTTTCCTGACAAATGAGGGCTTCAGACTCGCTAATTCCTTTGCAAAACGGATTTGCTTGTTTATTACAGCTAAATGTAATGGAGTATCTGTGAAGGGTATGGCTTCAATCTTGTTCAAAAGATATGGGTCTCGACGGATTGACGCATAGGGGTCATCTATATGTCCCTTTTCTGCGGCATGGACCAAACTCGTGTCCATTATTACTTAAAGAGGTGTAAAACAATAGGGTAGCAAGCGTTATCTTCTCTATTTTGGCTTTAAAAAGGCTTGGAGCTTGGTTGCAGTTACATAGCTTGATATAATACGTATATAGCTTTTCAAAACAGGATTTCTTAATCACTTAGAAGGTATTTATGCCTTGCTTATGAATGGGTGGGAGCATTAATTGGTATTGGGGAGTTCTTAGATTACTCTTCTTGCATATTTTTGTGTAAAATGTGCATGCAAGGATAGGTAGCCCGTTTGGTGGTAGATCCGAAATAGAAAAGAAACAACCAAGAAGAGAGGCAAACAATATCCTCTCAACCCTTTTTTGCAAATTAGTTCAAAAAATTTTTTGGGGGTCTTTTAGTCCATTTTCAAATTTTGTCTCTTTATTTTAAAAGAGTCTCTTGGCAATGGGGCAGGTCAATGCGGACTGTATTATAAGATACAAAAATTAGATGCTTTAAAATGTAATATATATGTTAATAAAGTGTCTGGTTTGGGGAAACATAGAACTTCCTAACTGTAATGTAGAGAGAGACAATGTTTTCCACTATTATATAACTAAGGCATGTGGTGTGGTGAAGTTAATTTTAACTCTTAAATCTTACACAAATAACCACAATCGGGGTTAAAGCATTTATGCATAAAATCTTATTTTTGAGTTTTATAAATCCCATTGATATTGAGATCTTACTGTTGAAAAAAATGTTCTTGTTGCATGCTAATTGGCTGTTCCCCGTACAAAGTTGTCTAAGATTATTAATTGCCTTTTATTTTGTTATTTCTTGGGGTATTAATTTGGTATAAGATACTAATCTCACATATATTTAAGCTTAAAACAACAACTCATCATATTAACAAATGAACTTGCTATAAGATAGCCCACTAATTAATAAGGTATATATATAACCGATGATCGGGATAACGGGTTGTTGGTTACAGGCATGTTTAGTGTCGCACATGGTATGTGAAATCTCGATCCCACATTGGAAACGGATGAATTTTTAATAAGGCATAAGAGTCAGGGAAAATACTCTAACTAGCAAGGTACTTTTTGGGGACAAAACCTTGCCGGTTTAGAACCCAAGACAGACAATACCTCATTAGGTTGGGTCGTTACATAGTAATCATTGTAGAGTTTACCATTTTTAATTCTTGTAAGTATTTAAATTCAATTTGAAGTTTTGAACGGCTCTTCGTCTAAGTATTCACATCCTTTGGTATTGCCATATGCGATCGGCATCTCGTGTGATCAGAGAGAATGGGTTACCTGTCACCTTTTCTCGATCTGGTGGTAAGGAGTTCTCTCTACTAACGCTGATTTTTTTTTTTGTGTGGTAGTTCAAGGAGAAGTCTCGGATAAACTTGTCTTAATTTAGGTTTTAAATTTTAATTTTCAATTCATGAGACGAGATATATATATATTGAGCTTTTTAATTTTGATTGAATTTTAGAATCCTCAATGCCTAAGTCGTCGTCCAAGATAGGATGTGATCGAAACAGTTATTCCTGGACTTGCTTAGTTAATTAAGCTATAATCTCCACTAAAAATAGTTTTCCCCATAAAACCAAAGGCTTACTTATGTGTTACGACTCAATCTAGCATCAATTTTACAGCACAAACCGAATGCTTATGCTACTTTGCTTGGTTTTGCTTGGATGGCAACTGTCTCATTGTAATTATTTTGGATTGGTAAGGGGTGTTAATGGGTTAGGCCCAAACTACTCATGAACAGGTGACAAACATGTATTAATATATATCAAGGTCTTTATGAGCTTGTGTGGAATAATCCGTGCTTTTTATTCTTTGTCTCCTTCTTTGGCACTTGAGTTTAGTAGTGATATGTTACTTTTGTGCTGGTAAGTTGTGGTATGTCAATTGGGCTAATCACTTGGAAGATCTTTCCAATTACTTGCTAATATATATAATGATTTTATGACAAGTTTGTAAACCTTGAGAAACTACATTCACTTGCTACCTCATTCAATTTGTGCTCATCCCATCTCTACAGTTCCCAGGGTCACACCTGCAATTGTTCTCAAGTGGGTTCCAGAAAAAACAGTGGCTTTGCTTTTCATAGCTTCATCATCTTAGTGATGACATCTGGGGTTAGAGTGGAACTTGTTCCACTGATCATAAGGTTAATTTACATTACACCTGCATTTGATTTATGGCTCTCTGTAATTTTTTCTGAGATGAGTTGTGAACAACTGGAAACCTCTTCAAGCTTGGTTGGTAAGGGGGTGATCATGTATAGCTTCTGTCTCTTTCCCAGAAGCTCGCAGGTGGAGGGAGACATGAAGAACAGAAACCCTATAAACCATGGACCATACACGTACTAGGGTATAAGGTGGCTTTTGGCTTGCGATTACACAGTCTTTGTGTCACATCGTGTTGTGATCTTCAGTCCACTGGCTCTATGATAATTGATGATCCACTTCTTGGTGAATCTTTATGCAATATTCAACCATCATAATTATTGACCCATTATCACTGCTCCTGCGTATGCAACGTGGCATGGCGGGCAGATCAGACAAAGGTTGCACAGGATTTCAATTGAGATCAGACCGACACAGAACAAGTGCCAGAAGGTTAAAAACGTTGTATCTATTATTCTTTTATGAACTCCTATTGGCCTCTCTAAGTGCTTGTGCGCCTAATTCTAGGTCCACTTGTGCAAATCCATGACACGAAAGGGTGAGGTGGTGAAGGATAAGAACGTATGCAGCTAGCACACCATCCTACCTGGTTGAATCTCAGTGATACAACACCAAATTAGAGTCTAGGATAAGAACATATGCTGCTAGCACACCATCCGATATGTATATCAATAATAGAGAGTGAATGTAAGTGGGGGAATTTTCCTTATGTCAGGCGTTGTGGGTGTAAGACAAAAAGTGAAACAAGAGAAGGAAAAGTTGGGCAAGTCAGGGTTAATGGAGTTTGTTGCTGTTAATATATTTAATTTTCTTCTAATCAAATGGTCTTATGGAGTCAATTAAGGTGTCTTGTTGTACATATCTAGTGTTTTGGTCTGCCTTTAATTTGGGCCCCTCAGGGATGAAAGTATTGTGACTCCCTCAGCTATAAATATGGCTTCAGTTTGTATGTTCCCTCAACCACAACCTTCCTCGATCTCCATCAGTAGTTTTAGAGGATTTTGTCATTAATCGACTTGTAAAGACCTATTAGACATGGGTCTGGAACATAGCTTTGTCTCCTCTTGTGTTCTGTGTTTTCTTGTTCTCTTTCCTGTGTTATGTAGCTCTCAAGACCCCTTTGTGCACTCTAGAGCTACTTACTACGGTAGCCGTGATGGCTATGGAACCTCAAGTATGCTCTCTCTCTCTCTCTCTCTCTCTCTCACATCTCTGTAATGTATTTTTACATATGCCGGTTAAGATTGAATAGATATATCGTTTTGAAATGAATCAGCCGGGGCATGTGGATATGGAAAATTTGGAAGAAACGTTAATGGTGGACAAGTTTCTGGCGTTTCAAGGCTGTACAAGAATGGCACAGGCTGCGGTGCATGCTACCAGGTGCATATATATCCCTTACGAAGCTATATAAGCTACTATTTGAAGTTACCAAAAAAAAAAAAAAAATCTACTGTTTGAAACTTTCAAAGCAACAATGATGAAAGTCATGAAGCCTCCCTCACGTTTCAATCATTTGTCATTATTCATAAATCAGGTTAGGTGCAAGATACCGAAATTATGCACTGAAGAGGGGGCGAACATCGTGGTTACAGATCATGGCAAAGGTGACCGCACCGACTTCATCCTAAGCGTCCGAGCCTACGCAAAGTTGGCTCTTCCTTACTTGGCCTCAAAACTCATGGCTTACGGTGTAGTTGACGTTGAGTATAAGAGGTAACATCTTCTTCTTCATACATTCACATTTATAACAAGCAGGTTCTGGCGTGAAACCCAACATGGAGGAGCATTAACATCCTTTAATTTTTGACTGGTTCTTGTTGGTGCCATGCAGGGTCCCATGCCAGTACCCAGGTTCCAACCTTCAGCTAAAGGTCCATGAACGCAGTAGGTATCCTGAATATCTAGCCCTTGTTATACTGTTTCAAGCTGGCCAGAAGGAGATCACAGCGGTTGAACTGTGGCAGGTAATAACAAGCTAGCCCATGAGACCTTCTCCAGTTCTCTGTGAGTTTGTCATTAATGGAGTAAATAAGTTTGCTTTGTTTGTGTTTGGGTTGCTGTTTGCTGGTGCAGGAGGATTATCAGAGTTGGAGGCCAATGCGCAGGGCCTATGGTGCAGTTTGGGACACGTATAATACACAAAGGGGTGCACTCAGCGTCAGACTCCAAGTGAGTGGTTATGTTGGAGAAGAAAAGTGGGTGCAGCTGAGGAGTGTGATCCCTAGTTATTGGAAGGCCGGGGTTGCCTATGACTCAGACTTTCAGCTTGATTAAGTTCATGACTTCCAGCTTCTACAGCTCTTCTATAGTTCTTATATATTAATCAGTTCTTGCTAGCTAGTATGTCATGTTAAGTATAGTTTTTATGTCACATCAGAGAGCAAGTGCTAGCTGTTGCTTTTGCTCAATAAATAATGAGACTATGTACTTTGTTTGCTCACATATTGAGAATAAAATAAAGTTTCCCTTTTGTATATGGTTTCATTAAATGATAATCAAATGAAGCACTAAGTGGCAGCTAGCACTGCAACTTATCATGTGGGAAAAAAACATTCTTGCTTTTGCAGTGACCTAATCCTTCCATGGATGGTACCATGAAACGCAGGAGAGGAAATGCATTCGACTCGCATACATGCATTCTCTTTTTTATATGTTAAAGCAAAGTTATCAGAATCAATCAATAAAAATAAATAAAAAAGGGATTTATATAAAAGGAGAATTAGACTTGAGAACTTTTCACTTGTATAGTTCATATGGGCTCATGACCGATCCTGGCAGGGAAGGTGATGCATAGTGGTTTGTTTTTGGGCCGTGCTTAATTAACAAGGCACATACCTACTTTGGGGCTTATCCAAGCCCAGATCAGCCCGGATTTCGGGCCTCACACTCAAACTCAAGCACCACCCTAAAATAGAAATATGTACCTGGCCCGACCCAACTGAGTTCGATTTTTGCATTTTTAAAAATTTTTTTCGAATCTTATTGGAAAAATACTTGGAAATATTCCTACTTACCTATACTTAAAGGTTTCTTATACTTATATTTCAATAAATTAAGCAAAAAAAAACTATGATAAAAATTATAAAATGAATTAGTAATGTAACAAAACTAATTTAAGATATACATATAAACATTTAACTATAGTTTTACACATGCAATGACATTCAAAACCGGGCTGGGCCTAGATAGGCCAGGCTTTAATACACCTAATTCAAGCCTGGTTTAAACTAGGGCTGTCAATGGGTTGTTGGATAAAGATCTGAATTCGACCCGATTATCCGAATAAGATCCGATTATATTCAGATTCGAATATGGTATTGCACATATTCGACCCGATAAAGATCCGACAGATTATTTTGTATATATGTTATGTTTTTTAGGCCTTTTAAAGTTTTTTTTATATATTAGTATATAAGGATTGAATGTTTCATATAATATTTATTGATTTAAGGTCATAATATAAGACAAATTTGAATTAATACATTCTTATTTGATCCACTATCTTAAGGTTTATAATATCTAATTCTTTTTCATATATAATGTAATCGGATTCGGATATCAGATAATCGGTCGGATTTGAATTCGGTATTAGATGTGAAAGATCCGTCGGATAATCGGTTCGATCGAATTCGGATATCGGATTTTCTTATCGGAACAAATTCGGATCTTAGCAGATCCGTACTGTATTCAACCTGTTTACAACCCTAGTTTAAACAGGGTAGATTTGTCGGGCCAAGAGTTGCCACCCCAACAGTAATGTATGTATTTAGTTAAATGTACATGAAGATAGAATCAATATTAAGCTCTCAGTAAGCATATAAAGTCCCGCATTTATTTATCCATATCGATCAACAAGAGTTCTGTTTTATTTATAGCCAATCACATATATAATAGAGTGGCATACAATAGAGAGGCAGTAATAAATTTAGGGAACAAACCTGTTGAGTACGATCAAGATGAGCTTAAAGGCACAAGCGACGATAAGCATGATCTTAGCCCCCAACCACACGAACCAAAAGCTTGGAATGTGAAAGCCAAGGCATTTTATTACGAATCTTGGCATGATCTGAGCTCTCCTATAGAAGAGTAGGATCCTCATATATATTAATCGGTTCTTGTTTGTTAATATGTCATTTTAAGCATAGTTTATATGTCACATTAGAGCAAGTGCTGTAGCTTTTGCTCAATAAATAATGAGATTGTCTACTTTGTTTGCTCAGATATTGAAAATAAAATAAAGTTTCCCTTTTTGTATATGGTTTCTTCAAATGATAATCAAATGAAGCACTAAGTGGCGGCCTGCAACTTGTCATGTGGGAAAAAAAACATTCTTCCATAACTAATTGAGACTCACCTACATGCGTTGTGTTTTTTATATGTTTAAAGCAAAGTTATCAGAATCAATCTTTTTAAAATAAATAAAGGGATTTATATAAAAAAGGAGAATTAGACTCGAGAACTGGAACCAACAGTTTTTCACTCGTATAGTTCGTATGGGCTCATGACGGCTCCTGGCTGGGAAGGTGATGCATAGTGGCTAGTTTATGGGCCGGGCTTAACAAGGCACATACATACTTTGGGGCTTATCCAAGCCCAGATCGGCCTGGTTTTCGGGCCTCACACTCAAACATAAGCACCACCCTAAAATAAAAATAGAAACCTGTGCTCGGCCAAGTCGAGTCCGTTTTTGCCATTTTAAAAATTTTTTTGCGATCTTATTGGAAAAACACTTGGAAATATTCCTACTTACTTATACTTAAAGGTTTCTTATACTTATTTATACTATTAGTAAGGAGAAGAAGAGGGAATATTCTTTGATTCTGGCTCTTCTTTTTTTTCCCCAAAAAATTTTAAAAAGAATCCTAACATATAACTACCACAACCACTGCTTCTTTCACTTTTAAATTGAAACCCCCTTCTTCTATGCTACTTCTCCTATCCAGAATTATCTACCTATTGGTTTAAAATCTAGATAGTTGCAACTATTCCCTCCCCTACGTACAGTTTTGCACGTGCACCCTACTTGTATTTCAATAAAGTAAGCAAAAAAAAAAAAAAAAAAAAGAAACTACGATAAAAATTATAAAATGAATTAGAAATGTAATAAAACTAATTTATGATACGCATATAAACACATTAAACTTGTTTTACACATGTAATGACATTCAAAACCGGGCTAGGTCTAGATAGGCCAGACTTTAAGATGTCTAGCTAGCCCAAGCTCGGTTTAAACAGGGCCGGGCTAGTCGGGCCTAGAATTACCACCCCTACAGTAATGTACGTATTTAGTCAAATGTACATGCAGATAGAATCAATAATAAGCTCTCAATAAACATATATAGGCCCGAATTTATTTATGGATAGATCAACGAGAGTTCTATTTAATTTATTCACAGCCAATCACATAGAATGCCATACAACAGAGAGGCAAGAATTTACGAGACAAACTTGTTGAGTACGATCAAGGTGAGCTTAAGGGCACAAGCGAAGATGATCATGATCTCAGCCCGCAACCACACAAACCAGAAACTTGGGATGTGAAAGCCAAGGCATTTTATTACGAATCTTGGCATGATCTGAGCCATAGTGAAGCCGTAACATATGAATACTATAAACCAGACAAATGAGAAAATATCTCGCAAAGGAAGCGACCATATGATCAGTGGTATTGCAGACATCGTCCCAACAAAGCCAACCGTGTTGAATATCAAGTGCAGCACAGGGAGTAGCCGGCAAGGGCGACGGACAACGTCGCTGCAGGAAGTTGCACCCAAGTCTCCCATATTCAGTATGGCCTCATCGTGCTGCAGCAGAACTTGGAAGAAGAGGATGGCAAATGCTGTGGTGATCATCAAAAGGATATTTCTTGTCTCCAACGACCACAACTAAGAGCACTGCCTTGGAGGTCCTCCTGAGCTTTGGGTGAAACGGATTTGGTGTCTTGTGATTTTCTAAATCACCATCACGGGCAGCACCTGCACATAAAAGGATCGCCAGGATTTCTCTATCTTGGGATTCCCTTGGACTTTCTATCAACAAGTCCAATGCAGTGAAACCTTTGTTGTTCTTGGTGTTTACCTGCTTAGCTGCGCTTGATGAGGTACTGTTGGTGAGCAAGAACTCCAGTGTCTACACTTTGGTTCTTAAGATGAAACTGATTCATACAAAACCAAAAACCAACACTAATAGTTTTACTAACATTTCTTAGTCTCACACTTTGGATTGTTCAGTGGAGGGGTGCTTCTAGGGTTTTTCGTGATTATTGTATTCCACTTAAATAAAAGGGTAAGTTCTATAAGACAACAATTTGACCGGCGCCTATATATGTCGTATATATGGAGCAGAATGTTGGGCAGCAAAGAACCAATATGTTCAAAACTCAATGTTGGGCGTAATGTTTCTAATATCCTTTTATATAGTATATGCTACCCTGCATTATTATTTAAAACTCAACTTGGAATGACAAACATGAACTAAATGAGCTGTTATCTAATAGTTATGAACACATGTGCTTCTTTACAAGTCCTGCAAACAACATACACATCTTCTGTTGTTCATAGATTCAACAAACATATAAAAATCATCCAAAATATTTGCATTACTGCTCTCTAATAGCAACTCAATTCCCAAATGCCAAACAAAACAACACGGAAAAAACCCTTCCCTGCTAAGGCACTAAAATAAAAAATCCAAAGCAAAAAGTTCTAGGTCTCCCCAACTAATCTCAATCATTTGCCTAGCACAACTTCACAACAAAAAGACATGCAGACACCATCTTTATAAAATTGAAAAACTAATTTCAGATACTAATCATAATGCCAAACATGAATGGGCCCTCGAAAACAGATTGTGAGAGCCCATAAGCAGAACTTCCAGAATATGCACTAAAAACTTTGCTGACACCAAAGTGCTCCCTGATATAAAGGGAAAAGAATGATACGTTATTAAGATATCAATCCGTCCATGCTTTTTGTTTTTTGGGATGAAAAAATCCATCCACGCTTCAAAATAAGATATGTCACATATCTGCACGCCAAAATGAACACTTTCATACTTCAACAATTATCTTATGGCATCTAATAATTTTGTTTCAATCATTGAACAATACAAATAGGAAGAAATTGCATCAAAGCTCACTACAAAAGCTGATTAATTCCTAAAATTTACAGTGAAATACTAATATCCAATGTAAATGCTTCATACAATGCCATGTCTGCAACAAATACCAAATATACATATATATATCTAAGTTATAGTGACAACAAGAATTTATAGGATTATTACTAAGGATTTCACTAAAATAGGATTCTTACTTCATGGTGGCAACAATGTAAAAGAGAACCTAGTGACAATGACAACTATCCCATGCAAATTAGGTAAGCCTCCTAGAATAAATGCATTAGAGTTCACTACAAAAAGCTAATTAAATAAACTTAGCAACAAAATATGTATTGTATTCCCAGAATTTACAGCAAAATACTACTATGCAATGGATGTAAATGCTAGACTTGTTTTTTTTTTTTTTATCGGTATGTAAATGCTTCATATTGCAAACATAGAACTCACAAAGGCTAACAACAACTTCAGTACAATAGGAATCTTACTTCATTGTTGAAACAATGTAAAGACATACAAGTTGATACAAAGGCTAACAACAACTTCAGTACAATAGGAATCTTACTTCATTGTTGAAACAATGTAAAGACATACAAGTTGATATGACGATGAAGACAATCCCACATAACTCAGCTAAGCCTCCCACTATAACTTCTGTTGAAAGGAAGGATCGGGAATGATCATCATTGACATGCAAAACCTCCCACTTACTAAAATCTATCCAATATCTGCTTTAAAGGGAAAATAAAATAATTACAAGACTAAAAAAAGGATGAGCACCATATCATGTAGACAGTAGAAGCTGCCAACCAACAATATGATATCTTAAATATTAAACATTGCCACAGAAAAGCATCTGATCGTGTCTGAGACTGCAGCTTTTGACGAAGCATTGCCACTACTGAATCAATCTGATGAACACGGATTGGAATAATTCTTCCCAAACTTATGTGGAATTCCCTTCCTAAGTAAACTTGTTCAATTTCTGGTCATCTTTGCGAAGAAAATTTAGAGGGATGTCAACATCAACAACATAAAGGCCAGGAACAAGAGAAGTGATTTTTTTTTAAAAATTGGGCCACCAATTTCCTTGCTGCAGATGGTATTAATGAACCACACAACTCAGCACTATTGTTGGAAGTTGATACAATTGAAGGATCAAAGGCAAGTTTTTTTTTTTTTTTTTTTTTTTAAGAAAAACCCACTAAGGCAGGAATAACCTTAGTGGCACTCCAACGGTGGGAGGAGGGCTGAGGCAGACCCTGACCTGTAGATTAATTCCAAAGAAATTGATACACAATCACGGGGGGGACTTGAAGCCTTACCCCTGGAAAACAATAAGATAAATAAATTATTTCCTAAATGCATACAATCCTGATCGATCAAGAAACAAGCAACCTTTTACTTTAGAAGAAAGGATTCCTTGTGACTCAAAAATATATTTGGAAGTGTTTTCACAGCCTTCATTTGCAAGCGCATCCGCAACAGCGTTAGCTTCTCTATAAATGTGGTGCACTATCCGATTTTGGATACTAAGTCTTCCTTTAATTTCTTGCCACCAGATCATAAACTTCCATGGGATGGAAGCCTTTCCGTTGACCATGTCAACAAGAATTTTTGAATCTGTCTCAATAACCAGCTCTTGTAAACCGAAGCTATCAGCCAATCGGAGACCATCCCTTAAAGCAAGAAGCTCAGCCATGAGATTAGATTGAAACCCATAATTAGCAGAAAAAGCAACAAGAAATAAACCTGAATTGTTTCGAATTACTCCTCCACCACCAGAAATTCCTGGGTTCCCCTTAGATGCCCCGTCCACATTTAAGATAAACGCAGGTGCCCTTTGCCGTAACCAACGAACAATCTGAAGTCTTCTGGCTCTGATATGTGGGGAATATAACAACAGTTGCTCAAGAACTAAGACTCCTTGGGGCTTGCAATTCCGAGTAGGTTTTGTAAGATAAGCAATCTCTTGAAGCCAACGATAGACCTTGCTTGTTATTTGCTCTTTTAGCATTGGCGCATCTTCAAATCTGCTATTGCATCTGGCTAGCCAAATCTCCCAACAGATTAAGAGAGGAGTTGCTTTTAAAAGAAGACCATATTGATCATCAAGATGCCCACTAAACCAGAAAGAAATTTTAGTGGCTAGATCATGCAAAGGATGAAATTGGAATTTGAAACAATTAGCAAAATATTCCCAAACAAAACTTGCAATTTCCCCAAACGAAAATAGATGATTCAAAGTCTCCAAATTTTTGGATGTGCAACAATTGCATTGAGAGCAAAGTTGAATGCCACTAGCTGTAATTCTGTCATCTGTAGGCAGCTCCCCATTCAAAAGCTTCCAAAAGAATACTGATATCTTTTTAGGAATGTGGTTAACCCAAATGCTTTTACTCCAAACACAATTATTACCAAATTTTCTGATGAGATTCCAAGCAGATGAAGTGGAAAAAATACCTGATGACG
This sequence comes from Buxus sempervirens, assembly GCA_947561395.2. Lineage (NCBI taxonomy): Eukaryota > Viridiplantae > Streptophyta > Magnoliopsida > Buxales > Buxaceae > Buxus > Buxus sempervirens. The sequence goes on from OX387187.1 coordinate 39,035,442, forward strand.
ATGGCTTCCAAAGCGGCTTGTCCTTGAGATTGGATAGCCGAAATTGAATTTCCAAGAGCTGAGAGTTGATATCAGGAGGGAGGACGCCATTTAGAAGGCCCACATTCAAAGAACCAGTCGGGTTGAGCATATCTGAGACCCTTGCTTCAGCAAGAGGAATGTCTTCATCTTGGACCAACTCAGATAATTTTCCTAGATGGGACCAGTGATCAAACCAAAAGCTTATTTTACCTTCTTCTATGGACCAGGCTGTGTTTTCAAGAATGGCCTCTTTCACCTTTAGGATTGATTTCCATATCTTAGAACTACCACTTCTATCTTGAAGATTCTGAAGATTCCCCGAAGCACAATACTTTGCCCTCATAAATTCAGACCATAAACTATCTCCATGCAAGGCCTTCCAACCCATTTTTATTTGCAAGCTTTTCATAACATCTGAAACCGATTTTATGTCCAGACCACCTTCTGATTTAGGAAGACAAATCTTCTCCCATCTTAACCAATGCTTTTTAGGACCATGATCAATACTCTCCCCCCAGAAAAAATTAGCAAATAACCCTTCAATTCTTTTCAAGACGACTTTAGGGAAAGGAATGGCAGACAAAGTATGAATGTGAATACTTGAGAGGACACTTTGGATAAGTGTCACTCTCCCACCATGGGAAAGAGTTTTGGATTTCCAGCCACTAATCCGTTTTTGAATTTTTTCTAAGATTTCAGAAAACATAGGCGTCGAAGAACGACCATGGAAAAGAGGAGCACCCAAATATTTGATAGGCAAACTAACTTTTCTGATTCCTGACATCGATTGAAGCATGGCCAACCGAGAACTAGAAATTCTTGAAGAAGAAATCAAACCGCTTTTGGACTTGTTCACCAATTGGCCCGATGCTTCCTCATAAGTCTTGATGAAATTCAAAAGATTATCAAGGGAAGATTTCTTACCATTTGTAAAGACAAGGATATCATCAGCAAAGAGGATGTGAGTCACTTTAAGAGGTGTTCTGCCAGAGTGATAGAAACCAATAGAACCTTCCTGGACCATTGAGAACAAACCTCTGCTAAAAACTTCTTCAGCAATGATGAATAACAAAGGAGAAAGAGGGTCTCCTTGCCTTAGACCTCTGGAGGATTTAAAGAAACCACACGCCCTGCCTTTAAGAAGAACACTAAACCAGCAGTTGTTTAAGCACCGAGAAATAAGATTACACCATGATTCAGAGAATCCATACCTTCTGCAAACCTCTATAAGGAAATCCCACTCCATTCTGTCGAATGCCTTTGCCATGTCAAGCTTAATAATAATATTACTCCCCAGACATTTTCTGTTGATATCCTGGCATAATTCATGTGCAAGAGATATACTATCCGAGATGCTTCTCCCTTTGACAAAAGCACTTTGTTCTCTACTGATAATGTTAGGAAGAATAACAGAAAGCCTTGTTGCCAGAATTTTTGAGATTACCTTGTAAGAATAGTTGCATAGACTGATTGGACGAAAATCTGAAAAAGATTCGGGGTGATCCACCTTGGGAATGAGAGCTATATGAGAAGCAGTAAAGGAGGTAGGAAGCATTCTATCGTGGAAGAACTCAGAAACAGCCGCCTCTAGATCATCCGCTATGATTTCCCAACAACTCTGATAAAACCATCCTGTAAAACCGTCAGGGCCTGGAGCACTATCAGGGTCAAGCTCAAAGACTGCTTGTTTTATTTCCTCCCTGGAAGGATTGTCAGTGAGTTTCTCATTCATATTCTCATTAAGAATTTTGGGGATGTAACCCAAACTGTCATTTATGCAATGGGGAGCCGAGGTGAAACAGTTAGAGAAAAAAGTGATTGCTTCATCTTTGATATTCTGGTTATTATTAAACCACTCACTACCATTCATCCTCTGTTTATGCTTACGAATCTGAAGAGAGGCATGGAAAAAGTTTGAGTTCCTATCCCCGTCTTGTAACCATTTAACTCTGGATTGCTGTCTATAAAGGATCTCTTGTTGGGATATGCTTTTGATGAACTCTTTCTTATTGAGATGAAGAGAGTCTGCACTTTGCTGATTCCATTGTGTCTGTAAGATATTTTCCAGCTCAGAAATTTTCAAAGAAAGATTCTTTATTCTAGTGTGAACATCTCCAAATACTTCCCAATTCCATTTCCGGAGAGCTGCTCTCAATTGCTTCAACTTTCTTGAAAACACAAACATTGGAGAGCCCATAGTATTAGCATGCCAGTTGGACTTGACAAAGTCAGAGAAATCATGGTGAGAAGTCCACATCTTCTGGAATTTGAACATAGAATGTCCTTGATTCCCAGATGCATGAGCAACAGTTAGAAGGATTGGGCTGTGATCTGAGCAAACCCGAGGAAGATGCAATACCTTGAGAGAATCCAATAAATTAAGACCCTGATGATTAATCAAAAATCTGTCTAACCGAGCCCAAATTCTTCTTTGACCGGCCTGCTCATTACACCAAGTGTATTTATCTCCATGGAATCCCATATCCTTTAATCCTGCACATTGAATGAAGTCCTGGAACTCTTGCATCGATCTATTTTCTGGATTTCTCCCACCTTTTTTGTCTTCCACAGATAGAATTGCATTGAAATCTCCCCCTAGAACCCAAGGAAGGCTAACAGTACTTGAGAAACTCAGCATCTCTTGCCAAATTTGTCTTCTCTCCAGCACATCACATTTAGCATAGATGAAAGATATTAAATAAGGAGAAAAAGAAGCATTATTCCCTGGACTTACAAGAGCAGTAATGTATTGTTCAGAAACAGTTATGAAGTCCAAATTCAAGATATCAGACCAGAAAATCCAGATTTTGCTAATTTGATGTTGACTACTAAAATAGTTCTTCATTTTAATCTTCTTTGCTACCTTTTTGCACCTGTCAGTTGTACACATCGGCTCAAGAATTGCTAGAAGCTGGATTTTGTTTGAGGCTACATGAGACTTTAACATGTTTATAGAATCTGAGTTTGCCACCCCTCTTATATTCCATATCATTGTGTCAATCATTAAGACGATTTGATAAAATTAGAAGATGAGGTCTTTACCTTGGACCTTGTGGTAATGCCTGATGCAGAGTTAATATGATTCTTCTTTGAAGTCTGAATCGGTGAGGCCAACTGATTGTTATCTCTCTGAGAAATTTCCAAATTACGATCCAGCGAATTAAAGGCAAGATCCACTCGTTTTGACAAAGCAACTTGGTCCCTTAATAAGGATATCTTAGCATCATTCAAGGATAAATGTCCCTTAACAGAATTTGCCTTAACCGAATCCAAAGTAAGAGCTTGGATTAAAGAATCTGAATATATGTACTGCGAGAGATCTACAATGAGGTTTCTTTCTAATGTGTTTGAAGACTGCTCATTCCTTCCTTCTTCAACATTTGTCCTTGTTTCTATATCCTTTTCAACTTCCTTGTGGGATTGCTCCAAGAGACCATTCTCGAGATTTCTTATCTGCTCCTCTTGGATTCCTTCTGAAATCTGTTCGGTGCCACTTGACTCAAAAAATATTGGATTTTGCTGTTGTGTAATCTTCTCCGTTGAAACAGGTGGTGGACATTCTTGCTGGTTCTCGACGGCTTCTTTCCCAGATGTAATAATCTCATGAGAATCCTCTAATGAAGGCCATTTATCAAAAACCCCAATGCTCCTATACTGCTGCTGAGGAAAATCAAGGCCATCTTCTAATGAAGGACATTTTTCAAATACCCCAACACGCCTATACTGCTGTTGTGGAATTTCTGTTGATTTTTTCTTCAATGCAATTCTACAGCTTGAAACATCATGCCCACGATGAGAGCAGCCTGTGCAATAAGGAGGAACCTTCTCGTAGAGTATATGTTGCCATCTTCCATACTCAGATCCCATCCGTATCCAGATTTTTGTTGGGTGCTCCTTTAACAGGTCCAATAAAACACAGACTCTTGCTAAGCTTGGTCTAGTTAAGCTTCTTGTTGGGCCATCAACTGCCAGAGGTTTACCAACAGCTCCTGCAATGGAGAAGAAAAAAGATTCAGAGAATAAATTTATTGGAAGGTTGGGCAAAGATATCCAAACCGGTACTAGTGAAGACTCTTTAGATGGATCAAATCTCATGTTCCATTGAAATAAACGAAACTGAATCCCCTTGATAGATAGGTTCTCTCTCGTCCATGCTCTAATGAAGTCTTTCTCCTCTTTGAAAAGAAATAACAAGTGCCGGTTGTCCAGCACTCCAACATGAAACCTATCTTGCAAGCCCCAAGATTTTTGAATGGTGTCTCGAACCACATCCACCGAAGGTCTACCATTGATAAACTTTGCTACCAAAGTGTGGACAAAAGGGTTAATGGACTTCTTGATTTCAACGTCTGAAAACTCCACTGCTGGGAAGCCATGGAAGCTTGTTACTGCTTTTCTTGGGATAGAGATTTCTTCAACTTCAAGCGGAGAGCCTGCTACAACAGAAGCAAAAGTTCTCTTGTCTGGAGGAACCGAGGAAGAGCCACCTTGAAGGTTGACTGCCATTGGAGAGAAAGACGCCCCTTCTCAGAAGAAAAGGCGCCTCTCTCAAGCCCTGAACCTCCGTGAACCTGCCTGAGGCTGCGACAGAGACTCAGGTGGCGCTGCAGGAGACGCTACAGAGTCCCAGGTCGCAGGTCGCAGGGCCGCCTTGCCTCGAGAAGAAACCCCAGGTCGCAGGAAACCTCTCCTCCCAGGTCGCGGGTCCCCTCGCCCCAGGGCGCAGGTCTTCTCTCCGCAGGTCACAGGACGCCTCTCCGCAGGTCGCCTCTCCCCAGGACGCAGGTCGCGGTTCTCCTCTCCGCAGGTCGCAGGTCCTCTCCGCAGGTAGCCTCTCTGCAGGTCGCAGGTTCTCCGCAGGTCCTCTCCGCAGGTTCGCCGCAGGTTCTCGCCGCAGGTTCGCCGCAGGTTCTCGCCGCAGGTTCTCGTCCCAAGTCCTCTCCGCAGGTTCGCCGCAGGTTCTCGCCTCTCCCCAGGACGCAGGCCGCAGGTCCGCCTCGCCGCAGGTCCTCTCCGCAAGTCACAGGTCCTCTCCGCAGGTCGCAGGTCTCCGCAGGTCCTCTCCCCTAAGGTCTCCGCAGGTCTCCGCAGGTCGCCGCAGGTCGCCGCAGGTTCGCCTGGCCGCAGGTCGCCGCAGGTTCGCCTCGCCGCAGGTTCGCCTCGCCGCAGGTCGCCGCAGGTTCGCCTCACCGCAGGTCGCCGCAGGCCTCCGCAGGTTCGCCTCGCCTCCGCAGGTTCTCGCCGCAGGTCGCCGCAGGCCTCCGCAGGTTGCCGCAGGTTCGCCTCGCCGCAGGTCGCCGCAGGCCTCCGCAGGTTCGCCTCGCCTATAGATCAACCTAGTTCCTATATCCTATTAGGTTTCTTCTTCTTTGTCATGAATCATTCAAACGACAAGTGAGATCCGATCAAAGGCAAGTTCCAACTCAGCACTATTGTTGGAAGTTGATTCTACAATAAAGGGAAGAGAAGGAGACATTTGAGCTGGGCATATAGGGAAGGAGACGTTTGAAATTCCAACTCAGCACTATTGTTGGAAGTTGATCCTACAATAAAGGGAAGGGAAGAAGACGTTTGAGCTGCTTGGCATTCATTCTATCACAAATCTAACCGTTGGGGACTATTGCTGGAAAAGAGACGTTGGAATTTATTCCAGCAATAATCCCCATTCATTCTCTCACCAATCTAACCGTTGGGGATCATTCTCTCACAATTCTCTCCTCCCATTTTGTTTTATGTTAAAACCACAACGTGGTGTACTTTGAAAGTTGACGGTTGATGTTAGAGAGACTTGTATTGTTGTTTCTTCGTAGTTTTATTGTTTTCTTTAATTAATGCATGAATATTTATCTCAAATTAATTAAAGCATTAAAAGAATTTGTTTTCTTCAAACCATTAGGAAAGGTAATCAAAGCATGAATATTTATCTCAAATTAATTAAGAGAATTTGTGATGAATTATTTGCTATGCACAAACCTGTCTTCGATAGAGACAAAGTTTTTTGGACGATTAATGGCCTTGGACAAAGGTTCGATAGCTTTGTAGATGCTATCATGGCTCGACCACCTCTTCCCACATTCAGTCAACTCTCTGCTTCGTTGCTTGCCCTAGAGCAACGAACACCGATGAACAACTCCGAAAAAATGGAAGTACAGGAACATCAAGCCTATGTTGGACAAAGACAAGCTCAAAGCAATAAGGGAAGTAGAAACTGGAATCAACCCTTTGATTCCAAGGGACGTGGTTTCCCTCAAAATGGTCAACGTCAAACTCAAAATCCTCGTCAACCATTAAATCTACCTGCAGAAAATGAAAAAAAGGAAGAACGATACAACAATCGTCCTCAGGAAAGAGATAATCAGAACCTCCAGAAATCATACAACTTGACTATACCTGTCTGCCAGATTTGCAAGAAACTCGGACACAAGGCAATACGATGCTGGTATCATTTTAATCACACCTACCAACTAGAAGAAATTCCCCAAGCTTTAGCAGCTATGACCATAACTGATCCTAGTGATCCCGAATGGATCCCTGACACTGGTGCTACATCTCACATGACCAATACTACAGGTAATCTTTCTACTGCTTCTCCTTATCATGGATCATATAAAATATTGATAGGTGATGGAAATACTTTGACCATCTTTCATATTGGAAGGACCACACTTTCAACAACACATGGTGTTTTACAATTAAAGGATGTGTTGGTTGTACCACATATTACTAAAAATCTCTTATCTGTTAGTCAATTATCTTCTGATTCTTCATGTATTTTTGAATTTAACTCTAATGGCTTTTGTGATTAAGGATCAGCAGACAGGGACAATCCTAGGGAAGGGAACTAGAGACGGCGGCCTCTACAAACTAACAAGGGAATCACCAATGGCAGCTCTATACTCCAATCGGCAAAGAATTGCTTCTGAGGAAATTTGGCACAAAAGGCTTGGCCATCCCCAATCTAGAGTTTTATCTCTTTTACACTCCAATAATCTTATTTCTGTTACTTCTTGGAATAAAACTAACTCAATATGTCCTAGTTGTCAGTTGGGAAAAAGTAGTAAGCTTCCTTTTGTGACTACCTTTACTCATTCTGACCAACCTTTTGATAAGATCCATTGTGATCTTTGGGGTCCTGCACCTCTCACATCTATACAAGGTTTCAAATACTATGTCTCTTTTGTAGATGATCACACACGGTACACATGGCTATGCCCTCTCAAATACAAATCTGATTTTTCCGAATGCTTCCACAATTTTATCACTATGCTTGAAACTCAGTTTCAAGCAAAAATAAAGGTTTTTCAAAGTGATGGAGGGGGTGAATTTGAAGATAATGGGTTTAATAACCTTCTTCTTAAAAAGGGCATAGTAAGACAAATATCATGCCCAAAGACCCCGGAACAAAATAGCATAGCAGAATGGAAACATTGTAACATTGTAGAGTTCGGACTCTCGATCAATGCTATTTCATAGTGGCCTGCCAAAAACTTATTGGTTTGAAGCTTTCAAAACTGCTATTTTTCTAATTAATCGGTTACCTTGAAGAATATTAGAAATGACCTCACCTTTTAAACTCTTATTTGGAAAACATCCAGATTACACGTCTCTTAGAGTCTTTGGTTGTAGGTGTTACCCATACTTGAGAGATAATGGGAAAAATAAATTTTCTCCAAGATCCCTCCTGTGCGTATTTATTGGATATAGCACTATCCATAAAGGGTACCAGTGTCTTTTCCCTACAACTGGACGTGTTTATATCTGTAGACATGTTATTTTTGATGAAACAGTGCTACCCTTTTCCAACACTCCTAATGATAATCCCATCTCTCACAATACCAACATGGAGCTTTATTCCTATGAAGAATGGGATTGCAATAATGTGACCACTGATACACCACACAACAACACCCAAGTTGTACCCTTCACAATCCATGAGGGTGAAATCATTGAGACTAACATTACACCTGAGACCCAAAGGCAATCGCCAATTCATGAACCTATCTCTCCGGTTAATGGTGAACCGAATAGTATGAACCACTCAAAACGTCAAGAACTTGATCCTAGTCACCCGACTCAAGGGAATGGTCCATCCGATGCCCTCTCAACACCAAACATGAGTTTGGATGAACACATTAAAACGGGTAGTTTGGTGAATGATCTTGGGCCCCTTATTGACACCTCTATCCCAAACTCAAGCACTATGTTGACTCAACTCCATCCCACCACCGGACAATATTTTGGACTCAACACTCATCCCATGAAAACAAGAGGGAAAACCCAAGCCGGGCTAACCCATTCGGTCATAAGATCACCTCTTATTCCCATCGAGCCTAGCAATATTCAAGTTGCTCTTAAGCATCCTGGCTGGACCTCTGCTATGCAAGAAGAGATTGATGCCCTCCATAACAACTCCATGTGGGAATTAGTCCCACGCACCTCTGACATGAACGTGGTAGGGTGTCGTTGGGTCTTCAAAACCAAGCTCAAATTTGATGGAAATCTTGAACGATTGAAAGCAAGACTTGTTGCTAAGGGTTTCGATCAAGTGGCTGGTATAGACTTTGGTGAGACCTTCAGCCCTGTTGTCAAACCACAGACCATTAGGTTAGTTCTTACCATTGCTTTCACACAACAATGGTACATCAAACAATTGGATGTCAAAAATGCTTTCCTTCACGGGCTCTTAAAGGAGCCAGTTTTTATGGAACAACCTCCTGGTCTAACTGACCCAACAAACCCAAACCATGTTTGCAAATTAAACCGTGCCCTGTATGGTCTCAAGCAAGCTCCTCGAGCTTGGTTCGACCGGCTTAGCCAATACCTTCTTACCCAAGGTTTTTATTGTTGCCCTCATGATGCATCCTTATTCATCTTACATAACTCACAAGGAACTATACTCTTATTATTATATGTAGATGATATTATCATTACAAGTAACAATACATCCTTTCTTAACCAATTTATTACCACACTTGGCTATGAATTTGCTATGAAAGATCTTGGCAACATCCACTATTTTTTGGGGATAGAAGTGTGCCCTTCTTCCACTGGTCTACACCTTTCCCAAACTAAGTATGCCTAGGATATTATCAACCGCGCCCAGATGACTGAGTGCAAATCCATCTCAACTCTTCTTGCCACAAAATTTGTGAGTCATCAAGAATCTTTCCCCAGTGCAGATACAAAGTTATATCGTAGTCTAGTTGGGGCACTACAATACCTCACACTCACTAGACCAGACCTCACTTATGCTGTGAATTTGGTAAGTCAGTATATGCATTCACCCACTGTCCTTCACATGCAACTGGTAAAACGCATTATCCGCTACGTCAAAGGTACAATTGACCATGCATAACTATTTATCATCACAATACTTTTGATCTTTATACTTACTGTGATGCAGATTGGGCAGGGTGCCCTATTACTCGAAGATCAACCTTCGGGTTCTGCGTCTTCCTTGGGTCTACACTTATTTCTTGGTCAGCTAAAAGCAACCTACAGTAGCACGGTCCAATGCTGAAGCCGAATATCGATCTATGGCGGTAACAACTGCAGAAATTACATGGCTTTCATTCTTCTTCGTGATATTAGGGTCTCATTGCTCCAAGCACCTACACTGTTCTGCGATAATCTAAGTGCACTTCACATGTCTGTTAATCCCATCTTACATGCTCGGACCAAGCATATTGAGTTAGATTATCACTTTGTTCGAGAAAAAGTGGCACTTGGATTATTAACTACAAAGTTCGTATCTTCAAAATATCAACTAGCAGATATCTTTACTAAGCCGCTCTCGGGGGACGCTTTCACTCCTATTTGTATCAAGCTTGGCATTCATTCCCGAAGCCTAATCTTGAAGGGGAGTAATGAACCACACTACTCAGCACTATTGTTGGAAGTTGATACAATTGAAGGATCAAAGGCAAGTTCCAACTCAGCACTATTGTTGGAAGTTGATTCTACAATAAAGGGAAGAGAAGGAGACGTTTGAAATTCCAACTCAGAACTATTGTTGGAAGTTGATCCTACAATAAAGGGAAGGGAAGAAGACGTTTGAGCTGCTTGGCATTCATTCTCTCACAAATCTAACCGTTGGGGACTATTGCTGGAAAAGAGACGTTGGAATTTATTCCAGCAATAATCCCCTTTCATTCTCTCACCAATCTAACCGTTGGGGATCATTCTCTCACCATTCTCTCCTCCCATTTTGTTTTATGTTAAAACCACAACGTGGTGTATACTTTGAAAGTTGACGGTTGATGTTAGAGAGACTTGTATTGTTGTTTCTTCATAGTTTTTTTGTTTTCTTTAGAAACTTGCTGGGGAAGGAACCCCTGCTTCCGTCTCCCCCTCCACGTGTTGCAATCCCAACTTCTCTTAGCCATGGTCACACCGGACGACATCCGAACCGCGCGAGGCAACGAATGGGTACGAAAGAGAGGTTCGTGAAGGGTGGTTCGGGCACGCCAAAGCATGCTAACCTGTCCCGAGCCTCCGAGGCAACCCGGGGGTGGCACGTCAAGTGCCACCCCCCATTCGCTTAATATATAGATTCCCTAGGCATTATGAAATATATTGTTTTGAAATGAGTGGTGTCCATGAACTGAAATTTAGACAAGCCAAGGGTTGTAAATCTTGTCAGCTTACATCATGGTAGTTTGCCAAATCTTTAGGATCTAAATTTTATCTGAATTGTTATCAGGTTTTTCTAACTGTTAGCTTCTGTTATACATAATCGGTGAAGATTCTTCACTACCCTATTTCAATTTGATGTTCACTTGTTGATAATTTGTCGTCTTCTAGTAAATGTGAAAGACAAGTTAATGAACTTGTTCTCTATATTTAATTGCGGGAACAATTGGTGCATGTAGAAAATAGTGGTATTTGAATTAGATACCAGTCATCTTTGTTTACAGCTCAAATTGTGGTATCCGTTAGGATTTAAGACAAATTTGAATTTGAAAGATTCAATTAGGAACATCAAATGCTTAGGGATCTGGGAAAAGTCATTTTGATGTATCTATGATGAGAAAAAAATGATTGGTCTTAGAAATTTTATGGCAGCCATGCCAGTTTTGACGGGCAACTTTAATTTTCCATTATATATGCGTATGTGTTTTAATATTCAATAACTGTTTGGTATTCTCACATATTTCTGAGTGTATGACATGCATTTGAGCCAGAGTAATCTTACGTTTTCATCCTACTCATTGTCGGTGGCAAAAAATTCCTCACACCCGAGCTATTTGTTTGCGGTTCATATACCTAATGAACCACACAACTCAGCACTATTGTTGGAAGTTGATACAATTGAAGGATCAAAGGCAAGTTCCAACTCAGCACTATTGTTGGAAGTTGATTCTACAATAAAGGGAAGAGAAGGAGACGTTTGAGCTTGGCATATAGGGAAGGAGACGTTTGAAATTCCAACTCAGCACTATTGTTGGAAGTTGATCCTACAATAAAGGGAAGGGAAGAAGACGTTTGAGCTGCTTGGCATTCATTCTCTCACCTGGTTCTTATTCCAGCATTCGATTTGCTTAAGTCTGGCGGAACCGCCAAAGTGGTGTGGGTAGCTTTACTTGATTTTTATCTTTTCAACTTAGAGTGATCTGAGTCTGATTGGGTAGGCCCCATTGGAAGGCCTGTGGATCCCTTGGTGGGCTTGGTTAAGCCCATGTGCTCCCTTGGTGGGCCTCGGTCTAAACCTAAGAGGCCCTTTGGGCTTGGATCAAATGAATTGATTTTATTTGGATTTCAAGTTTGATTAAATTTGATTTTCATGCAAAAAGTGAGTCCGGATTGCTTTGTGGGCCCTTGAGTGGGCCACACAATGGTTTGCCAAGTGATTTTGATTATATTAATTGATTATGCCAAAATGGGCCAGGCCTTGGGCTTGGGGCCCCTTTACCTGGGCTTGGGCTTGAAAGCCCAAGACTTCCTTAGTTAAGGTTTGGAAACCCTAAGTTGGTTTAGTTTAGTGGGCTTTAGCGGGCCTGATCGGCCCTACCCGCAGTCTCGGCCAAACCAAGCCTAGATCTAAACATTCATGCTGCCCCAGTTGGGCTTTGGTGGGCCTCCAATGGTGTGGCCCACTCATTCGATTAAAATTATCTTGATTTATCAAAAAAAAGTTTGTCGGGCTTGGTGGGCCCTGTTGGAAGGCCCACCAGGAATCAATTTGGACCGGGTCGGTCCATAGCCCATCTTGGGTTTCCGGGTGACCCGGAAACCCTTCTGGTTCATCCGGATTGATCAAACAAACCAAAAAAATTAGCACAATATCACAAAATTCGCAAAAATGCAGTCTGGCAGTGTAGCCGCCCTGAGATGCCGGTTACACACAAGGCTCAGTGTATCCGGCATCTTTAGCCGGCTATGGATAAGGCTATGTTGATCTGACTTGAGTTGCCGGATCAACATACAAAAGCCTTTTTTTTCAGATTTTTCAAAGGGGGTTGAGTTTCTGGGCTTCTCAGGGTGTTCTAAAATTGCATGGGCCCCTGGGAAGGCCCACACAGGTACTGGAGATGAGGAATCACCTCATCTCTTGGTCTTTCTTGAAGGTTTCTCCCTTTCTTTGTGACCAAAGAAGTTGCTTTCCTCTCTTGGGGCTGCAGATGGCAATTAACAGAGACCAAGAGGTCCTTGTTTTGGCTCTCCCATTCACAAAACAACAGGTGATTAGGTTACACCAAAATTAGACAAAAGCATACACCCAGAACAAGCTTCCTAATCTCTACACATGCCAACACACATAAGCATACACTTTACCACTAATCATGCTCAAAACAACCACTTACTTCAGCAAGAGAGCAAACCAACAAGAAGGGATGAGAAAGGGGGGTTACTTAGGGGGTACAAGAGATAGCATAAAATGGGAGGGAACATGCTCCCTCCTGAAATCATCAAGGCCTTACGAAACAGTGGCTTACGAAGCCCTTAAAGTATGTGAGAACATCATCCATGCTCTCATGGGGTCGCACATGAGACCTCCCTCACCCTTGGAGACTTCCTCATGGTGAAACAGAGAGCAAGTGCATGAAGATCATGTGGGGGAATAGTTTAAAACGGAATAAAAACAACACTTTTCTAGAATTTATGCAAAAGAACCCATTTTCATATATATGATACAAAATGTATGAGGGAACATTACCTTGAGGGATTTGAACCCTAGAAAGATGTATTCAAGCCTCTTTGAGACAAATGAAGTGGCTAGAGCTCCTCCTTTGGCCACCAACAGCAGCAAGAAACCTCCTCTTTTCAATGTCCAAGTGAAGAAGAAGGAGATGGAGGAGGGTAGGGAGGTGTTGAGGTGGTGTCTTGGATGATATGGGGGCAAGGAGAGGTGGAGGAGAGGGGATTCGGACCAGTGGGGGTGGAGAAGAAAGGGGGAAAACAGAAAAACCAAGCCAACCCCCGAAATGGGGCTGCTGTTGCCTTTTTATAGAAACATTTTTGTATCTGGAATTTAATGTCGGATACACTATACTTTCTTTGTATCCGGCATATTATGTCGGATACAAGACATAATAATTTCGGAAATTAAATGCCGCCGCGAATTTGTCGGGGAATCGGCGCGAATCTTGCGGGCGGATCTCTTTGTATCCGATGAATAGTGTCGGTTATACACTGAGGTATTTGTATCCAACATATTTGGTTGGATACAAATCAAAAAATTACGGATTTTCCCCTGGATATTTGCAGATTCATCCGATACTCTTAGATATTCACAGATTTGGTCCCTGCGAAATTTTGCTTTAAACCCTGGGATATTTTGCATGTTTTGATATTTACGGATTGCCCTTCGAGATATTTTCTTGTGCCACTCGCCACGTGTGCGGCTTTTTGCCACCTGTGCAGCTTTCTGGGTTTTGCTGCTCAGAAACTTCTACAGCTCATATCTTCTTCATCCGGACTCCGATTTGAGTAAACTCAGTTGTGTTGGACTCGTATCGGAGCCCTCTATCCAATGATATAGGGCTAAGAACCTGGTTCGGGGTTCAAAAAAAAGTCAACTTTCAGCTCACCCTCAAGTTTGACCGGCCCACAGAACCTTCATCCGGACTCCGATTCCAGCAAACTCAGTTGCGTTGGACTCGTGTCGGGATTCTCTATCCATTGAGATAAAGCAAGGTGGCAAATTATCACTTGATCAAAATGTCAAATTTCGACCCCTCAGGGTTTGACTTTTCTGCTAGGGTTTTCATTTTCAGCACTTCCAGGGGCGCACAAATAAGGTGCTTACAGTAGGTATTTATTTTATTCCTGATTTTCCTCAGGTTGGTTATTGATTTCGCGGCTTTCCCACAGAGTGGGAAAATATCGTTTCAAAAACTGGCCGTTGATAATCTTCTTTTCTTGGCCATCTAATGACTGTATATGGTATGCCCCCCCGGGCAATACCTTGCTGACTTGCAATGGTCCTTCCCATGTTGGTGACCACTTTCCATACAAGGAGTCCTTTTTCCATATTGGCAGAAGGGTCTTCCACACTAAGTCTCCTTGATCAAATGATTTGTGTTTCACTCGGCGGTTATACGATCAAGCAATTCTTTGTTTAAGCGCCTTCTGTCGGTCTAGGGCTAGCCTCCTCATTTCTCCCAAATCCTCTAGCTCAACTAACATTGCTTCCGTGTAATTCTTGTGAGTGAAATTATTTTGAATAGTCATCCTCAAAGATTTGACCGTGATCTATACTAGAATAACGGCCTCATGGCCGAAGGTTAAGGCAAAAGGGGTAGTTCCAATAGACGTCTTGTAAGAGATTCGATACGCCCACAGTGCTTCAGATAGAAGTTTATGCCAACTTCTTGGCTTATCTTCAATCATCTTTCTCAGAATATTTTTCAACACCTTATTGGTTGCTTCAGCCTGTCCATTTGCCTGTGCATAGTAAGGTGTTGATTGAATCATTCTTATGCCATATGTTTTGGCAAATTCAATCATTTCTTGTCCCACAAAAACGGTGCCTGAATCGGTCGTGATGGTTTCTGGGATGCCATATCTGTGAATTATCTGCTCCCTGATAAACTCGATCACATCCGATTGTTCCACCTTTTTCAAAGGTTTGGCTTCCACCCATTTGGTGAAGTAATCGGTAGCTACTATGATGAAATTATGTAGCCCAGATGAAGGAGGATACAACTTTCCAATTAAATCCATTGCCCATCCTCTAAAGGGCCATGGTTTGACTATTGGTTGCAATTTGAATGCTGGTACCCCCTTTGAACTGGTCCATGTTTTTGACATTTTTGACACCCCGTGGCAAACGTTTGGCAATCTTTCAAGATTGAAGGCCAGTAATAACCATGCCGACGTAATAACCATCGCATCTTGATTCCAGCTTGGTGTGCGCCACAGACTCCTTCATGTACTTCGGTCATTATTAACATGGCTTCTGTAGGGTTGACACATCTAAGTGGGATGTCATCAATACTCTTTTTGTATAACTCGCCGCCCAGAATGAAGTAGTTGGCGGCCTTTCTTTTGGTTGATCTGCTAGTCTTCACAGTAGGATCTTTAAGATATCCCCAGATTTCACCTCTCCAATCCTGTCGTATTGTCTGGTTACAACATGCCAGTGAATCCACCAAAAATGGTTTTTTCTTGGAATTGGGGAGAGATTGTACGGTCACCGTTCTGACTGGATCGTGTAGCCTGAGTCCGGATGCCAACTGGGCCAATTCATTAGGTTGGTAATTTTCTTTCCTTGGCCGATGTTCAAATTCAATTCTATTGAACTGCTGGGCCAAGAATCTCGCCCTTTGCAGCAAGAGTACTAACGACTCACTATTGCAGTTATATATACCCTCCATTTGCTTCAAGACGAGCTGGGAATCCCCAACAATATTGACCAGCTCGAGCACCCGTTTCCCATAAAATTTCCAACCCTATAATCGTAGCTTCAAACTCCGCTTGATTATTCATAGACAATTCTTTGAGCTGAAATGCATGTTCGTGCTTATCGCCGGTTGGTGAAGTTATTACTACTCCGATCCCAGAAGCAAATTCTATTTTTGAGCCATCAAATTCCAGTGTCCACGGCTGGAATTCGGCATAGCAAAAACTGGCATGAAATACTGGGATATCAAGTTTTTTTTCTTGTACACTAGATGGATGATCGGCCAAAAAATCGGCCAATGCTTGTCCTTTTACCGCTTTCTGTGGTACATATTTGAAGTCAAACTCTATCAGAGTTAGAGTCCATTTCCCGAGTCTGCTACTCACTGTGGGTCAAGTGAGCATATATTTGACCACGTCAGTGGCTGCTATGACAAAAATCTCTTTGGCCGAAAGGAGATAGTGTCGCAATTTGGTAGCCGCATAGTAAAGTGTGAGACACAACTTCTCCAGATTAGTGTACCTTTCTTCCACTGGAGTAAGGAATCTGCTAAGATAATAAATGGCCTGCTCAAACCCTTGATCGTTCTCTTGGGCCAGCAAGACTCCAATTGAATCGTTCGCAGCCGCTATGTAAAGCTTTAGTGGCCGTTCTTTTGAAGGTGGCACTAAGACCGGCGGTGTTGCCAAATATTGCTTGATGCTTTCAAAAGCAGCTTGGTGTTCCTCATTCCAAATAAATTCTTCAGTATCCTTGATCTTTAGTAATGGAGATAGGACCCTGATCGTTCCGGCCAAGTTTGAAATGAATCTCCTCAAGAAATTCACTTGGCCGAGCAATCTTTGTAGCTGTTTCTTATTGACTGGTGGCTTGGCTTCTATGACCGACTTTGCCTTATTTTTGTCAACCTCTATTCCTCTTTGGTGCACGAGAAAGCCTAGGAAATTTCCGGCCGATACACCAAAAGCACATTTTAATGGGTTCATTTTCAAACTGTACTTTCGAAGTCGCTTAAAAACCCGCTTTAAATGTTGTAAGTGGTCCGTTTCGGTCTGAGATTTTATTACCACATTGTCAATGTATACCTCAAGTATTTGCCCGATCATATCATGGAAGATAAGATTCATTGCCCTTTGATACGTTGCACCAGCATTTTTCAACCCGAAGGGCATAACTACCCAACAGTAAGTTCCTAATGCTCCAGGACAACGAAATGTTGTTTTAGCCACATCATCTTCGGCAATAAAAATTTGATTATAATCGGAGTGGCCATCCATAAATGACAAAAACTTATGCCGTGATGCGTTATCAACTAAGAGATCAGCGATCGGCATTGGATATTCGTCCTTGGGTGTTGTAGAATTTAGATTGCGGAAGTCAATACATACCCTAATTTGACCATTCTTTTTGATTACAGGCACAACGTTTGAAAGCCAATCAGCGTATCGTATTGGCCTAATGAACCCGGCTGATAAAAGCCGTTCTATTTCAACCTTTACTTTACATATATCACATCGTCACCCATCCTCCTTGAAGGCTGTCTGAATGGTTTAAATTCTGGTTTGATAGGGAGTCTGTGTTCTACCATTTTTCGATCCAATCCTGGCATCTCTTGGTAAGTCCAGGCAAAACAGTCCGAATATTCGGCCAACAATTGTTTCATTTCTTGTCTGACCGAAGGTGGTAGTAACTTGTTTATGAAAACAGGCTTTCGTTCCGCTTTTGTCCCCAGGTTGATTTCTTCTAATGGATCTTGGGTGTCTACCTTCAGGTCTTCTAGCTTGGCTGGTGCTGCTTGCAGATCGGCGAGAGTAATTTCATCCCGATCTTGTATCCTTTCATCATCTTGTTCATTGATGAATTTGTCCGAGTTTACCATTATCTCGCCGTTTTCTAGCCATTCCTGATCCTGTTGCAATTTCCCTAGCTTTTCTTCCTGCATGTAAGCCGTCATCTTTCTTAAGACGGCTTTTGCAACTTCTGATGGTTCAACCATCATTTGGTAGTTCTTTGAGTTCGGCGGCTGCGGCTACCTCTATAAGCCGTTGTTGCGCCGTTTGTAGTATAGCCAAACTTGAAGCGATCGGCTGCCCATTCTTGTCATATCCACTAAATGAAATTGGTTTTACCCCTTCGTTATAAAGGGATGCATGTGCGGCGTTGGAATCTACGTCAAACGGCTATTTGTCGGCTTTTACCTCTTCGATCTTGCCATCTTTCCAAAACAGCAACGATTGGTGTAAAGAAGATGGTACACATCTATTCGAATGGATCCAATCTCTTCCCAGCAATGCGTTGTATCCGGCCGATGATTCAATCACGAAGAATGCCGTGAGAGATTGCCGTGCCCTAACCGTTAGTTCGATTGGGAGGATTCCTCTAGTTCTTGTAATACCCCCCGCAAAGTTAGTAACAGTGATTTCGGAAGGAATTAAATCCGAATAAGACTTACCTAGCTTCTTCAATGTGGAGATAGGGATGAAATTTATTGCTGCCCCATTATCAATTAGAATTCTATTGATAGGGACCCTGTTCATGTGCGCCTTTATAAATAAAGGTTTCAGATGTTGAGTCATGGCTAAGGATGGTTCAACAAAACATACCTCTTCAACCGGACCGATTTGGTCACCATCGGCCGGTTTCTGGTGTTTTTTCTCTTCCTCAAGGTGTTCTGGATCGATCACATACAAAGCTACTGGGTCCTCTTCCTCATTGATATCTTCTAACCGTGGTAAATCCATGCTCGCCCCGAAAGTCATGGGTAAGGTGAGGACCATATGACAGTCAAGTGGTATCGGGGGCATCGGCCGAAACAAATTTCGGCTATTGATGCATCAGCACTCAAAGGGGGTTGACCCAGTGATTCGCTGATCTCATCTTTCTGAGTTTCGAGCGTCAATTCCTCAGTTATTTCTACCGTAGAGGAAGTCGACATCCTGCTATATTCAGTTAACAATTGTTCAACTAACAACTGTTCTCCTTCCCCTCCGGTGAAATTGTCCATCAGATCATTGTCAGAAACCAGCCTTTTGGTTACTGCATTGGAACTCTATTCGGGTGCAGTATCTGGAGCAATCGATGAACTGGGTAATGGGCTCCTCATGAGCTTTTGTGGTTTTGGAGTGCGCCTTTTGGCGTCAAACCTAGACGACCAATATGGTTCGGATGATCCAGTACTCTGTTCCTGGTATCGTCTCTTAGCTTGCTGTCGTTGCCAGTGTCACTTCTACGTTGTGGTCAATTCTGCGACATTTCATTGCGCATAGAAAGGAAATTTAGGATGAGTCAATCTTTCCCAGTGACCATTTTGAATAATAGGGGGTTTTACCATCCTGGGCTTGACCCTGTTTATCATCATATATTGTTCATGGGTCATATAGCCGCTCTCCCAAGCTGAGCTATATGTGGCTGCCGTCCTTGTCGGCGAGCCTACTTGTCTTCCAGAAGTTAAGTATAGTGGTCTTTTGCCCCCCTGAGTGTGGCGTGCATCTTCATACTTGACGGATTTCTCTTTGTTATACTGAGTATGCTGGTATCCTGTTATCACTTTTTGCCTGCAGTCTTGGCAAAGGTGATCTGGTGATACTTCTATTTTCTTCGGAATCTTGCACGATGCATCCTTATTAAAGGAAGAATCCTCTGAGGACTTAGCAACCGTTTCTGGTCGCTTTCTGGTTGCAACTTGATTGGAAGATAATTCAGAAGAAGTTGAAGCCAATTTCTTTGTTATCATCTCGTTAGGATCTTGCTTTCTGCTTTCTTCCATCCTGGGTTCGCGCCTAGACTTATGCCACCATTCACCCCAGATTTCACCCTTCCTTTCTTGATGCCATGATCGTCCTTGTGTGGGTGGATACCTCCAATAGTTTCTTGGTCGCAGGTTCACTTGGTTCTGAACTGGTTGTGCTCTTTTCCCCCATTTTTCCGACGAGGATCCATCCAGGTCGACTTTAACTGCCGGAGTGCGTTTTGGCATGCCAATGGTGACCATATTCGTCGATACCTCCTTAGGGAATGGTTGTGTGTTAACCTGCATCTTTCCTTTGTCTGTTTCTGCAAACTTCAAGAGTCCTTTATCAATATTCTCCTGTATCACATTGCGAAGCACAGTACATT
This sequence comes from Buxus sempervirens, assembly GCA_947561395.2. Classification (NCBI taxonomy): domain Eukaryota; kingdom Viridiplantae; phylum Streptophyta; class Magnoliopsida; order Buxales; family Buxaceae; genus Buxus; species Buxus sempervirens. The sequence goes on from OX387187.1 coordinate 39,055,423, forward strand.
CATTAGTTTCGTGAGTTTTCACTCCGTACCATTTACAAGCTTTACCCTTGGCTGCCACATTGGCTGGGATAAAAGGATGGTCTTTGGGCAGTCTGAAGAATCCTTGTTTTAGAAGGTATTCAAATATTTCGGCCGTCTTATTTATGTCAAAGAAATAATTTCGGCTAAAAGTATTTGTCTCTTTTGTCACTTCTGTATCCTTGGTTTTTCGGATAAGAATCAGACAGTTAATTGATTGTTTTCCCACGACTTCCACGACTCCGTATTCAAAGTTCGGGTCCTTGTAATAAGACCCGTAAGATGAGGCTTTCTTTTCGTTGTCTTCCTGTAACAGCCACTCATATTTGGCTGCTCTGGCTGACAACTCAAATAAGTCTTCGAACTATTCACCTTCGAATTTCTTTCGAAGTTCAAAGTGTAGTCCGTTTAAGGCCAAATTTGCAAATTCCGATTCCGGTAAAAGAATTCGGCATTTGTTTTTCATATATTTAAAGCAAGCAATATACTTATCGGCCGATTCCCCTGGTTGTTGTCTTAACCGAGCAAGATCGACCATGGTTACTTCGGGTTCCGTTCGATAAAATTGGGAGTGGAATTTCTCTTCCATCATTGCCCAATTTGTAATGGAATTGGCCGGTAATGTAATGTACCATGTAAAGGCCTGTTCGGTCAATGAGTTTCCAAATAGTCTGAGTCTGAGGAAATCATTACCGGACACTTCTCCACATTGAACCGTAAATCGGCCAATGTGTTCAATGGTAGACTGTTGACCTTCTCCTGAAAACAAAGTGAATTCAGGAATCTTGTATCCCCTAGGAAATTCAAATTGCTTGTCAATCCAGCCCGGGTAAGGTTTCCGATAAACTGGGCTAGTCATTCGTCGGTGATATTGATCTCCGATCATCTCTTGAATTACATTTTGAATGTAATTACGGTTTACGGCCATATTTCTTACCCCAATATCTTCTCTATGGTTCTCCTGTGCTTCCCTTTGCCCCATTGGGCGTACTTCGATTGGAGGTATATTAGGAGGAACTGGGATACCAGGGGGTATTTCTCCCCTAAAAGCAGCGGCGTTGGTCGGTTCATTTCGGCCGTTTCCACCTAAGTTCATGGGTGGTGGTTGCTCCGGAATATTTATCCTTTCATGAGCATTCGATCTGGCAGCCGATGTTTTGGCTCGCTCGGCCATCATAGCCGGTCTTGCCATTGTGGAGAAACCTTCCTGTAAAACCGCTAGGATTCTACCATTATCAGAAGAAATTTTGTTAATACCCTGACCAAAGCCTACCATTTATTGGCCTGGATAAGTCGTTCATTAAGATCCAGTTGAGAACTCGAAGGTCCTTCTTCCGGGACTTCTGAAGCATAAAGAGGATTTACCTGAGATTCGGCAGGTTCCTCTGGCGTGCATTTTCAGCATGCCAAGTACTTCTTCTTGTTGCCATTAGTGCTCTTTCAAAGACTAATGGTCCCACCGGGCGTGCCAAAAAGGGATGTTGCTCCGAAATTGGGACGGTGTGGACACGTGTTGGTGTTGATGATGTGTATCTACGCGGGCATGCCAGTATCGTTTGATACAATGATTTCGGGTCGAGCCCTGACCCCGGGAACCTGTTCCAAATCTAAACCGGGATCGGTTCAGTCGTACTACAAGTCACCTATAACAAAATTGGTCAGGCGATGATATGAAGACTAGGGGTTCGGTCTTCCGTTTGGGTTCTTGTAAGTGTTTGAAAGCGAAAGCAACTAATGGCACACAAATCCTTTATTATAAAATCGGCCGACGGGCCGAAAGCGACAACAGATAATCCTCAAAAGGGAAACAAAAAGGTAAAAAGAAAACTGATAGGGCTTGCAGGACCGGCCTGTCCTGGTCTTATAGCCGTAATCGGGTATAAGCGCAGGAGGAAGGGGGCGGCTGCTAGCAAAGCCAATTCAGGGGGTTCACCTTGGATTGCTACTTACCCGAAAATACACAAGTCACCTGGCGTGATTAGAGCGAGTCTCGGGATCGGCTGCTCGGGATTCTGTAAACACAGAACTGCGAGTCAGGGGCGGCCTCAACTTGCTCTCTAGTGGCAGGATTCTGGTGTTAATCGGAGTAAAGAGGGGTTTAAGATGTCACTGCGACTGGAAGCAGTGAGAGAAGTCCTAGTTTATCCTTCTGGCTACAGTGTAGGAGAGGGGATAAAAGATCACGGATGATCAAAATAATATAATAACCGGTTGCGGTTGGATGGATTGTGTTCTCGAGCTCTTCGAAGTTGTGCCTTTTATAGCCGATCCTTGACGGTTGCTCAACGTCCTACTCTTGCACGATCTTCATGGCGGTTGGCAGTCTTCAGCCTTCTGTTACAGAAAGATAACCGCTCGGCCACGATCTTAAAATAGGTTACTCTTGAACGACCGATGGCACGATATTCTGATAGTTGTGAATGTGGTTTTGTCGCATTGGCTTGCGTGGCTCGAACTGTATTCTTGGTTTTGTGCGCATGTTGACGTGGCTTGCTAAACTGAGCAAGGCCTACGTGCTTTGATGCCATGGCCTAAATAAGCCACATAGGCACCACGTGCCTTTTTCTTATTCGTTGGTCATATAGGGTGTAAACAACATGTATATAGCAATCGTGCTCCATCGTCGACCAGTAATATCCCAATCGCAGAATTTTCTTGGCAAGCATATGCCCGTTCATATGGGGTCCACAAACTCCTCCATGTATAGTTTCAACGAACCTTTTTGACTCGGTCTTGGCAACACATCTGACCAGGATATCATTGTGTGATCTTTTGTACAACTGCCCACCACTTAGTAAAAACTGACCTGCCAACCTCTGTATTGTTCTTTTCTCAGTAAAAGTGACGTTTTCTAGCAGACTCCGATCATTTAGGAAGTTCTTAATATCTTGAAACCATGGTACTTCTTCTTCTGGGGTTTCTTCTAGAACAAGGCAATAAGCTGGTTCATCTTTGATTTCAATTTCTAGTGGTCTAATATCAACACCTTCTGGCATACTGACCATTGAAGCCAATGTTGCTAGAGCATCCGCAAACTGATTTTTGGCCCTTGGCATATAATTGAAAGAAATTCGAGTAAATTTAGTGCTTATTTCTTCCAAATACTGGTGATATGGGATCAGTTTGTGATTCTTGGTTTTCCATTCACCAGTGTTTTGGAAGAGGATAAGACTCGAATCTCCATATACGTCAAGTTCCTCTACTTCATGGTCTAAGGCTGCTTGTAACCCAATTATGCATGCTTCATAGTCTGCAATATTGTTTGTGCACTGGAACCTCAGTTTCACTGCGATTGGGATGTGTGCCCCATCTGGCTTGATCAAAACTACCCCTATTCCATTTCCGTTCATGTTGGCGGCCCCATCAAATAACATCTGCCATGAGCTTTCACCTTCTTCTTCTTTAGTAAACAGGATTGCCTCATCAGGAAAGTTTGTCTTTAAGGGTTGGTATTCTAGTAGAGGGTGTGCAGCTAAGTGATCAGCAATGGCTTGACCCTTAATGGCCTTCTGAGTGATGTATGTGAGATCAAATTCAGAGAGTAACAGCTGCCACTTTGCCGTTCTGCCAGTTAAAGCTGGTTTCTCGAATAGATACTTCAAAGGGTCCATTTGGGATATCAGTACTGTGGAATGACTAAGGAAATAATGCCTCAGTCTTTGAGTTGCCCATACTAAAGCACAATATGTCTTTTCCAAAGGAGAATACTTTGCTTCATATTCTGTAAATTTCTTGCTTAGGTAATAAATCGCCCTTTCCTTTTTGCCTGTATCGTCATGCTGCCCCAAGACACACCCCATTGACGTCTCCAAAACTGACAAGTATAAAATCAATGGTCTTCCTGGAGTTGGTGGCACTAGCACAGGTGGATTCAATAAATACTCCTTTATTGTGTCAAAGGTTTCTTGGCAATCGTCATTCTAGACCGTCGGGTTATTCTTTCTTAGAAGCTTGAAGATTGGTTCACAGATAGCAGTAAGCTTTGCTATGAACCGGCTTATGTACTGAATCCTTCCAAGAAAACCACGAACTTCCTTCTCCGTTCTAGGTGATGGCATTTCAATGATTGCTTTAGCTTTAGCTGGGTCAATCTCAATTCCCCTTCTGCTTACTATAAAGCCCAATAATTTTCCTGATGTAGCCCCAAAGACGCATTTTGCAGGGTTAAGCCTTAGACTATATTTCCTGAGCCGGTCAAACACCTTCTTCAAGTTGATCAGGTGGTCTTCTTCTTCACATGATTTGGCTATCATATTGTGCGCGCGTGGGAAACGTGGCACGGGGAATTCGGAGTTGCCACCGCCTGATGGGGTGCAGGCGGACACCTGGGTACCTAATCTTGTCTATTAGGGCTTTTGGTCTGCGGCTTTGAGATTCTACGTAGGGTCTTGGTTGCGGTCCGGGGAAGTCCGTAGACACCCCAGTCCACCCCGTCGAGTGACGGGTCCCTTAGGTGTACCCTGGTTTGAGTCAGTTTATTTTGGTCTCACCTGATTCCTAATCCGATATGCAGTTTGGTTAAGTCTGGCGGGACCACCCGAGTGGTGCGGGTCCCTTTAATTGCTTTTATCTTGATTAATTAGGTGATCTGGGTCTGGTTGGGTGGGCCCTGTTGGAAGGCCCACGGTGTCCTTGGTGGGCTTAGTCAAGCCCGTGTACCATTGTGGACCTCAGTCTAGCCTGAGAGGTCCTTTGGGCTTTGGTTAGTTCAATTGATTTTACTTTAAGTTCAGATTTGAAGATTAAGTGTTTTTCATGCACAAGTGGGCCGGACTGGTTTGTGGGCCCCTAAGGTGGGCCCATCGGGTGGCCAAGTATTTTTATTGGATTTATCTTTTTAATCTGCCAAAGTGAGTTGGACACTGGGCTTGGGGCCCGTAGTCCAAATCTGGGCTTGTAAGCCCAAGTTACCAAAGATTAGGGTTTGCACCCTTCCTTGGTTCGGTTGGTGGGCTTTGGCGGGCCCGGTAGGCCCTTGCCCTTGGTCTCGGCCAAACCACGCAATCCATGCATCAATTTCACATAACAAGGCTCGGGTGGGCCGCATTGGGTTTGGCCCGCCCGGTTCAAATTGTTCATTTTACTTAAGTTATTTAATGGCATGCTTTGGTGTTTATTGGGCTGGGTGGGCCCCGTTGGAAGGCCCACTGGAAGTCAAGTTGGACCGGGAGTCCAAGTCCCACATTGGGTTTCCGGGTGACCCAGAAACCCTATTGGTTTATCCGGTTCGGTTCGGAAATGGCATTCACGTCTAGCAATAATCACAGAAAAAACACAAGATGGACACTCTGTCAGAAAAAAAAACTGGCTCATTGTGCTGGGTCCAAAGGGTATTTTTGGAATTTTCAAAAAAAAAAAAAAACAATTCGGCCTGTTTTAGGGTAGGCGCTCACTTCCTGAAGTGAGCGCCAGGTGGGCGCCAGTAGGCGCTAAGAACCGGGCGAAATTTTGACCTGGCGCTCACTCGATACTAAGTGAGCGCGAGTTGGGCGGGAGGTGAGCGCGAGCTGAGCGCGAGATGGGCGCGAGATGGGCGCCAGAATTACACTTGGTTTTAAGTGAGCGCGAGCTGAGCGCCAAGTGGGCGCCAGCTCGGCAGTTAGTGAAATAAAACGGACGCCCACTTCCTAAGTGAGCGCCAAGTGGGCGGCGACTCACTATGATTTTCAACTCTCTGTTATTTTGAGATCTCCATCTCTGGCCGATTTTTTTCGGTCTGTAACTGTTCCACTAGCCTCCTAACATGCCCAGAACACCTCCCAGTTAATTTTGGATTTAATCTAACTACATTTTTATTTCAAATTTTGATAACCCAGAAAACTCACAATACAAACATGCATTCAAAATACTTCACGAATAATATGCCCAGAACACTTCCCCGGACTTCGACCACTCCCCAGAAGGCACTTAAACTTGTATTCAAATTAATCTAAAATGCTTCATGCTTCATCCCACAACCCAAAATCTCTTAAAAAAAACAAACCCGATAAAAAAACAAACAGGTACAGATGCATTAACAGCTTAAAAAAGGGGGGGGGGGGGTGATGGGAGCATGCTCAAGGGTGCACAAGCAGCAAATAGCATGTTAGCAAGTTCAGCAATGTAAAAAACAAACAACAAAAAAAAACAACATGCAGACCTTACATGTACTCTCATCCACAGACTAGACCTTCAAACAGGCACACTAACATCCGAAGGCACACTAACATCCGGAGAAGGGAAGTCGAAGGGGGGTTTACAGGGATACATTAGCTGGGGAAGGGAGGAACATTCTCCTCCTTTAAATCATACCAATATAACAACAACAAATAACAAGGGGACTAGGATGGACTAACTCTCACTTTTATGAAACCGACATCTAACCCTCTTTTTACCTGGTAGTCTTCATGAAGGGGGATAGGGGGCGGATTCATGCCACTGAAGCATTTAAACAGGTTTATAACAAGGAAAAAAAAAAACACATGCAGTAACTTGCTTAGAAAAAACTCCACTTTCATATATGAGGAATAAAAGGTAGTAAAGAGTAATACCTGAGAGTGCTCGAGCACTGGTGCTGGGTGGAGACACGGGTAGTAGCTGGGTCCTCCTTCGAATCCTCAACACCAACCTCCCTTTTTTTTAGGGCTTCGTGAGATGGTGGAGAAGACAGAAAGGGGAAGGGGTTGAGAATGGTAGGTGGGGTGTTTGGGGTGATGGGTAGTCAAGGCCGTATAAGGGAAGAGGTTCGGGTGAGTGAGGGAAGAAGGAAGAGGGGGGCAAGCCAACATCAACCAGAAGCCAACCTGAAAATCCTCCAACCTCCAAAAAAAATCCCCGAACCCCTTGCGTGCACTTCACGCGGCCTTATATAGGCAAGAAAAAGGGGGTGCCGGTCACTTTGGCGCCCAGCTCAAGGTGAGCGCATGCCGCTCACCACGTCCGCGCGAGCGGCATAATGATGAAAATTCATTAAATGCCACCGCTCGCTTGGTCGGAAAATTCGAATTTTCGGATTTAGTCCCTGGCAAATTTCAATTTAATTCGATATTCTCGGATTTTTACGCATTTAGTCCCTGGGATATTTCGTATATTTGGATATTTACGGATTTGATCCCCGAGATATTTTCCTGCGCAACTCGCCACGTGTGCAGCTTTTTGCCACGTGCGCAGATTGCCGGTTTTGCCGCTCGGGAATTTCGTCAGCTCATATTTTCTTCACCCGAGCTCCGATCTGGGCAAACTTAGTTGCGTTGGAATCGTATCGGAGCCCTCTATCCCATGACCTAGGGGTAGGCCTCTGGATCGGATTTTAGCAAAAAGTTAACTTTTGGCTCTGCTCAAGTTTGACCGCCTGCAGAACCTCCATCCGGACCCCGATTCCTGCAAACTCAGTTGCGTTGGAACCGTGTCGAGATTCTCTATCCAATGACCTAGGGGTAGGCCTCTGGATCGGATTTTAGCAGAAAGTCAACTTTTGGCTCTGCTCAAGTTTGACCGCCCACAGAACCTTCATCCGGACCCCGATTCCTGCAAACTCAGTTGCGTTGGAACCGTGTCGAGATTCTCTATCCAATGACCTAGGGGTAGGCCTCTGGATCAGATTTTAGTAGAAAGTCAACTTTTGGCTCTGCTCAAGTTTGACCGCCCGCAGAACCTTCATCCGGACCCCGATTCCTGCAAACTCAGTTGCATTGGAACCGTGTTGAGATTCTCTATCCAATGACATAGGGGTAGGCCTCTGGATCGGATTTTAGCAGAAAGTCAACTTTTGGCTCTGCTCAGGTTTGACTGCCCGCAGAACTTTCATCCGGACCCCGATTCCTGCAAACTCAGTTGCGTTGGAACCGTGTCGAGATTCTCTATCCAATGGTATAAAGCTAGGTACTTGGCACGAAATTCGAGGAAAAGTCAACTCTTGGCTTTTCCTTAAGTTTGACCGCCCGCAGAACCTTTATCCGGACCCCGATTCCTGCAAACTCAGTTGCGTTGGAACCGTGTCGAGATTCTCTATCCAATGGTATAAAGCAAGGTGGCCAAATTTTATCAGATTTAAAGGTCAAATTTTCACCCCTCAGGGTTTGACTTTTTAGCCGGGTTTTGCATTTCTGGCTTTTCCCGAGCGCAAAAATGAGGTGCTTACACATATCATCCACATAGACCTCCATTTCCTTATGGATCATATCATGGAATAAGGCTGTCATGGCCTGCTGGTAGGTTGCCCCGGCGTTTTTAAGCCCAAATGGCATGACAGTGTAGTGGAAGGTACCCCAAGGTGCAATGAAGGCTGTTTTTTCTTGATCCTCCTTAGCCATCTTAATTTGATTGTACCCAGAAAAACCAGCCATGAATGAGAATAGGCTATGTACAGCAGTGTTCTCCACCAAGATGTCGATGTGTGGAAGTGGAAAATCGTCCTTTGGGATTGCCTTATTCAAGTCTTTGTAGTCTACACACATTCGGACCTTTCCATCCTTCTTTGGCACTGGCACTATATTTGCAAGCCATTCAGGGTACGTAGAGACCGCCAAGAATCCAGCTTGGAATTGTTTAACCACTTCATCTTTGACCTTCAATGTCCATTCAGCTTTCAACCTTCTCAGTTTCTGTTTAAATTGCTTAACATCTGGTAGAATTGGTAGCCTGTGCACAACCATGTCCGTGGCTAACCCTGGCATATCCCGATACGACCATGCAAATACATCTTCATAATCAGCCAAGAACCGTATCATTTCATCACGTTGTACCTCAGATAGACATACCCCAATCTTCACTATTTTTGGGTCATCTTCGGTCCCTAGGTTTATTGGTATGGTCTCTTCAATATTGGGTTGGACTCCCTTTTCATGACGCTCCAATTGATATGTGATTTCTTTTGGAGGGTCGTCTTCTTCATCCTCGGTCTCTTCTTCAACTCCCATTAGGTCAAAGTCGAGCTCGAGGTTGAAGTCGTACTCAACCTGATCCAATTCCCTTTGCTTATATGGTTTATAAGTGGTTTGGACCTTTTTGAAAAATTTAATTTTTCTAGAAAAAATTTAAAAATCTTTTTGTGTTTTTTGAGAGCTTTCTACAAAATCTTTTCCTGAAGACGAAGGCTCATTAAAACCTTCAGGAAAAGGGCATTCGACTAATGGAGTTTTTTTTTTGGAAGTCATGTTTGTTTGCCAAACAAACGCAGCTTCAAAAGTAAGGGGAGTTTCCTCCCAATTGTTCAACATAAAAGAATTTGGGGCAGGGATACAAACCTGCTCCTCAAGCTCAGGGTCTGCATCTGAAATCACCAAAACTGGGTGAGTTGCATCGCCTGCTTCTTTTATAAGGCTTGTCCCAGATGGAACTTCTACTGCAGCCTAATCAATGAAGGGTAGCTCCTCTGCTCCTTCTTCTTGGTTGCCTTCAGTCATGGCAAAAAAGGCTCCCACGTCCTCGGAAAAATCATGCTCCTGTTCTGCCCGTGGCTCAGGCCCACCCAATGCTTGTGGATGTGAAGGTGGAACATATGGCTGCACGGTTGAGGACTTGGGTTTCTGGAATGGGTTGATGTTATAGTATAGGGGTTTGGACTGATCCCGGGAAGGAGACAACTGAATCATATGAGAAAGCTTTGGAAAAGTTTCCCTGATGTGAGGGAATTTCATGTCTTCCATCTCCTTCTGCCTTCTCCCGTTCCTTGGCTTGGACCCCAATCCTGCTCTATGGACCATCTTCTTAACCTTTACCGGTTCTATCCTTCCTTGCAGGTTAACCCCCAGACCTTTTCCAGGGTTGAAATTGTACTTTCCCAGTACTTTCTTGACCATTTTTTCATCACAGGTCAACTTTCCTTCTTTTTCCTGATACCCCCAGGTATAAAATTGACAGTTTCAAACTGGAAAGAGTGAAATGTCATCTTGTCAGCAGTCATTTCCATGTTTATGTAGGTTACATCAGGGGACCACATGGGAGGAACCAAATTTTCAGCTAAGACTGTAATTACCTTTTGCCCTCTAATATATTTGACTCTTTGGTGGAGGGTAGATGGTATAGCCCTAGCTGTATGAATCCATGGCCTTCCTAGGAGTAGGTTAAAGGCTGCAGGTATATCCATCACCTCAAATGTGATGTTAAAAATATACGGTCCAAGTGTGACCGACAGTTCAACCTCCCCTAGGGAGTGTGTTTAAGAGCTATCAAATGCTCTTACGATTATTCCATTTTGTTTTATTTTATTTTGCTCCAGACCGAGCTTAACAAATGTTATTAACGGGCAGACATTCAGAGTCGACCCATTATCAATTAAAACCCGGGCTATCATGCAACCCTTACTGAGCACAGCTATGTGCAAAGGATCCACATGATGGTACCCTGCTGGGCTAATTTCAGTTTCAGAAAAAAGTTATAACATTGTGGGATAAAATCTGCCCAACCATCTTGCCTAGTTGGTCTGGTTCAATGTTTTTAGGCACATGTGCCTCCTGAAGTATCCTTAACAAGGAGTCCCTATGTTTTTCAGAATTTAATAATAAGCCCGGTATTGAGATCTGGGCAGGGACTTTGTTCAACTGCTCGACAACATTGAATTCACTCTTTTTTATGATTTTAGTGAGGTCAGCAGCCTCACTGTCAATTACCTGAGGGGCATCTTCCCCTACCTTGGCCTTTCCTTTATTTTTCTCTTCTTCCTTTTCCTTCTCTGTCTCTTTTTGTTTTTCTCTCACACCTACACATTTTCCTGACCTCATCATGAGGTTCACTTCTTTCTTCCTTTCTGCCTCGACTGCAGGAAATGTGGTGGTGTAGCCTTTACTGTAGTTCCATGGTACAGCCGATTCAGAGTAGGAAGGCTTAGGGACATTTATCACCAATGGAGGAAGTTTGGACTTGGATGTGAAAGTCTGAGTAGGAGGAACATCTACAACCAATGGTGGATATTGTTTTGGTTGAGGGGTTACAGAAGTGACTGATGCATTGAGATGGTCACAATTTATGACCAGTGGTGGTTTTGATAGTGTAGACACCCCAAATTGCACTACAGAATGAGAAAGTAATAAAAACATGTAATTAAAGCTTAAAACAGGTCAAAAATGCATAAAAATTGACAAAACAGGCTTTGCCCGTATTTCATTCACGGGCCGGTCGCGCCCGCGATCGCTCTACTGCCAGGCGCGCCCGTAGTAACAATACGGGCACTATTGGACCGTAAATCATTTACGGTCACTTAAGACTCGTGCGAGTTCTGTTCTTCTCTCGATTTCCGAGCTTTATCTTAAGTCCAATATATCTTTAGCCGTAAAACGTGAAGAGAGGGCTAGGGGAAAAGAGAACAGGTGGATTCGTAGGGTAGACCCCCATGTGCTCTAATCTGTGAGATATGGCTGCTTTAAATATCCTGATCATGCTTTAATGCTTTTTATGATATATCTGAATGAATAACATGAATCCATGATGTTTATAGCATGAGATCCCCACTTTTTTATAAAATTTGGATTTTTGCCACTTTTGCACCTACAGCACTGTTTTCGTGATTTTTGTGGTTTTAGGCTAGGATCCTGGATTTATCATGATCAATATGGTAGATCTGAATCCAGAACCCTGAAAATAACCTATAGGGTTTCATGAAGTGGTTTTTAAATCGTTTTTTCATTATTGAGAGAAGACCCTACGGTCTAAATTCTCCCCTTTTGGTGTTCTTCATCAATGTGGATATTTTTGGTTTTTATTTCTGGATTTAATGTGAAATATGAGCTTTATCTATGTCCTGGACTATTCAAGTTCAATTTTGAAATATTTTATAAAAATCATATTTTTCTAGATTTCTAGAATTTGACTTGAAGCCAGATTTTTGGATTTTTCACTTTAAATTGATTTTATCTCAATTTTATTTTGATCATGAAACCATAGGAATGGTATGATCATATTTGAAAGTTCTGGATCAATCAGACTATTCATATGAAAAAAACATATATTTTTGTCTTTTTGTGATTTTTCCTTATTTTATAGCAAGCTTTTTTTTCCTATACTTTAACATGAACAATACCTGGCAACCACCTTGTGTGGATGAATAGGGGTGCCTAACACCTTCCCTTATTCATAACCTAATCCCCTTACCCAACTCTGGTTTTTTTTTAGGAGGATTATTTTTACCCTAAAATTGCCTTTTGTGTTTATTTAAAATTTTGGTGTCCATTCACACCTAAATTGAATGGTGGCGACTCTTTATTTTATTTAATCTCGTGTGATGATTGAGGAAGTCAATGGAAATTGATTTTTTTCCCATGTCTCACAACTGGCGACTTTGCTGGGGACTTGTGGATTTGAGCCTTTTGGTGTTTGTTCATGTTTTTTTAGTTGCTTGCTATTTTGTGTTCTTAAGCATGTTGGGTATGTTTTAAATCTGAATTATTGCTTAAGAATTCATGGGTGTAGAAACATGCTTAATTTTGATTTATAGGATTGTTTCTACAAACATGCGTAGGGGGGTTCGTTTTGATGAACCATGTTTATTTCTTGCTATATTTTTATGATAGCATGTTTTAATTTTCAGCATGATCCCCATGATGATTTTTGGTGTATAACATGATCATATGTTTGCATGATTAGATGATTTTTTATGAGCATGTTTTAGGTGCTATAGGATTGTTTGTGTATTTGTTTACTTTAAATATGCTTTCCTATTATGCCTTGGTTTGTTTATGCATGGCTGCGAAAAGAGTGGTAAGGGTTTGGGACATTGTGAATGCACCCTATTTTTACAATGCACTGTGCACATTTTATTTTTTTACACAGCCTACCCTTAACCTATAGGAAGTTGAACCCGAATGTGTGTAGCTTGGCACAACGAGGTCGATACTTCGGAAAGCGAAAGTGAAAACATTTACCTTAGAACTTTGGGCCAATGATGTGATGATAATGTGGATCTGGGATTCTGGTCATCACTAGGCTTGAGTGTTAAGTTGCCATTAAGCCAAAACCCAAAACCCCTACGCTTGAAGGTGGAGATACACGTTTTTGGCTAAAATACATAATTACGTAGGAATATGGGTTTGTAATTGTGGGAAGGCCGTTTGCATGGCTTACAAACCAGGGCATAATGCGTGTAACGGCCCGAACCCGGGTCAGTGCAAACCGGCACCCGACCCGAACCCGGTTCGCTACTGTAACAACCCGAATTTAGTTCAACAACCAAATCCGAGGTGTTACTGGCCCGTATCAATTACAACATCAATAACATACCAGACCAAAGAAGTAAATCCAATCCATATATTAAACTATCAGAGTGCGGAAACAAGTATGTGCGGAAGTGTAGATCAAAATCCTCAAACAAGCATAAAGCTTGACCATCAGTTAGTAATATCAAAGTCTGGTAGAATGAACTGGTTACTAACTCTCTCTTGTCTCTCTCATACATCAAATCCAATAAATGATAATAACCAATAAAAAATGCTAAGTCTATAACATCAATCCACCTCAGACAAGGTCTGGATAATAATAATCCTCCGGCGAATACTCGGCTATCTCTCCCTGGAAGTCTAAGAGATCCCCCTCTCGCGTATCAGCTGAAAAAAAATGGAATAGAAGTAGGGTGAGATACGAATATCTCAGTAGGTAACACATGCATGATTAAACAGTTAATATAAGCAAAGTAGCATTTCATGCATGATTAAGCAATATCGACAAATCAGGCTCGCATAATCATTTATACCATTCATGAACACAAAACAGTTTGATAACAGTTCTAGAAATGATTTTCAGCAAGTTTTAATATAAGAACTCAATAGCCAAATCAATAGCATAATCCAAGTATTGCCAGGATGTACTAAGCAGTCACATCCAACCAATATCCCAATCACATGCATCCCGCACGTGCACAATAGTAATCATATCAAGTGTTATGTTTTCAGTGTCATTGTAGGACTCACAAAGTTAGATAAACCTTTTGAGATGATTCTCAACCAATTGCTATACCACCGTGCGACTTAGGAGCGATGCTACTAATGATACTCAAGCCCCATGCAGCGCAGCTTAGACAAGAGCCGTAGTCACCGACTTATTGCACACGTACCCATCAAAGTTGGTATGTACCACCAGCATGCAGCACCACAATCAATACATGGAGGTGGTTGCTTATCCACATGTACAGGGAATCACCAGCGGCTCACCGGGGTGTCCCTCTAGACATAGGACCTTCCCAGACAAACTAACTTGCAAAGGAAGCGCGTCGCATATAGGAGTAACTCAACCCAAATGACATATCCCTCAGCTATCTAGCTACGACTATGGATCCATAACCAGCTATGCCCACTAGACTCCAAAATTCCCTAAAGTATCATATTTCTATAAGGGTTGGTGCCTAGCGGCATATAATGGTTATATCTGTACATTCATTTCATTATTCCGTCATTCGGATTATGAATTCTCTTTATAATGTCTTATGATTTATAATGTCATTTAGAAGTGTTTAGATAATCAAAGAGTAGTTAGGCTTTTCCAAAATCACATTTCTCATATACCTTCAAAACTTGGCAACTAATGTCCTAAATATCTCCTTAATTTGTTTTTCTGTAAAACAGGGGTTTAGGTAGTTTATTTTGGTCTTAAAGTACCTTAATTAATCATTAAAATTGTCTAAAAATAGTTTAGAATTGAATTAGGTTCGAAATTATGAAAAATTGGAAATTCTGCTGAGAGAGCCTGGGATCGCTCAGGATCGCTCCGGGCGATCATCAGTCGGCGGTAGTGCAAATTCGAGCGCCCACGGTCCGTCGTCCCGCGGTCCACGGCGTCCTCAAATATTTAACCAGCGCCTAAGATCGCCGATGAGCGCCTCGCACAGTCGAGGTCGGCGGTCTCACCAAATCGAACAGAAACAGTTCTAAATCACGATTTTTCTCGTCTAAACTCATTCTAATGTATTTATAACATGCTTAGCTAACTAAATACAACTTTACATATCATAGAAACATGCGTATGCGATTAAACAGAGATAAATCCGAATTTAAAACCAAAACGGTGTCACCTACCTCTTGAACGAAGGTTCCTCTTCCTCACTTCTTTCAACCACGCTTCTCTATCACCCAGCAACACTCTGGAAGATGAAGAACTCCAAAAACCCAAGCTTTTCTTCTTCCCCTTCTTCTTCTTCTCCTTCGGTCGCTTGTCGCTTGCGGCTGATCAATACGAGCGAGAATACACGCGTATAAATTTAGGTTATTAAACTAATACTTATACTCACTTATCCCATGTGTCTCACCTATACCAAATTCTATACACACGCCCAATCAGAATACATACCTTGATATCTCATGATCGGACGGTCAGATCTGCGTCTAATTCTGGATCTCCGCCAAGTTGATCACCCCCTACAATATTAAAATGTTTCTATCAATCATAACTCTGGGTAATATTATTTACTAATTTAATTTATTATTTAAGGGAAATTCGGGGTTTTACAATGCGGATGCCATATTGAAGGTAAACAAGGTAACAAGGTAATCCTATTTTTCTACATTGTATTCATGTCATAGGGGTGTCAGGGTGCCCATTGGTTTTGGGACAAAATTGGTACCAAATATGTATGTTCTTAAGCATGGTGTAGCCCATTGGAAGAGTCTCTAACTCTGTTTAGAATCAATCCTATCCAATGTTTGAACAAGAGGCAACAAAAGGGTACCAAAGTATGAGTATCGTGTCAATTTGGAGGGTACGTGTGCCCTCCTAAGCATGTGTTTTGCAAATAGGTCAAGGTCCACTTTGGGACAGTTTAGAAGCTCTGCAATGGGTGAACCGTATGTTGGGATGAGCAATCAAAGTGATCAAACCATGTAAAAACTGAAAAAACATAAAAGGGCTCCGTAAAACCGCATTTAGTACACGGGCTGGGCTCGCCCGTATTGGTTATACGGGATGAGCTCGCCCGTGTTGGTCATACGGTCACAGCTTGCTCGTAATATGAACACGGGCAAGGCCGAACCGTGGTGAATATACGGTTTTCTCGAAGGATTCAACTTTAATCAGTTTTTCCCACTAAAATCTTCCTTTAACCTTTAAATAATGATAAAGGGAAACAAGTTTGAACAAAATGCTTCAAAAAAAAAGAAAAAAAAAACAACAAAAAAAAAACAAAATAATGGAATAAAAAAGATGTGAGAGAAAGGTTCCTTGGGCTTCTGAAAGCCTTTGAATTTCAGACTTTTTTCAAAACTCCTGGGCTTCTGAAGGCCTTTGAATTTCAGACTTTTTCAAAACTACTGGGCCTCTGAAAGCCTTTGAATTTCAGATTTTTCAAAAATCCTTGGGCCTCTGAAAGCCTTTGAATTTCAGACTTTTTCTCAAAAACTCCTTGGGCCTCTGAAAGCCTTTGAATTTCAAACTTTTTCTCAAAAACTCCTTGGGCCTCTGAAGGCCTTTGAATTTCAGATCTTTGGGCCTCTGAAAGCCTTTGAATTTCAGACCTTTTTCTTTTGGGCCTCTGAAAGCCTTTGAATTTCAGACCTTTTTCTTTTGGGCCTCTGAAAGCCTTTGAATTTCAGATCTTTGGGCCTCTGAAAGCCTTTGAATTTCAGACCTTTTTCTTTTGGGCCTCTGAAAGCCTTTGAATTTCAGATCTTTGGGCCTCTGAAAGCCTTTGAATTTCAGACTTTTATCAAAAATCCTCGGGCCTCCGAAAGCCTTTGAATTTTAGACTTTTTCTCAAAATATCCCTGGGCCTCTGAAAGCCTTTGAATTTCAGACCTTTCCCAAAAAAAAAAAAAAATCCCTAGGCCTCTGAAAGCCTTTGAATTTCAGATCTTTCTCTCTTTTTTGTGGGACCTGTTGGAAGCCCTAGAATATTCCAACAATTCAATTCAAAAAAAAAAAAAAAGAAGCGAATAAAGAAAAAATCCAAACTCGTGTTCACCCAGCTTGCACATAGGCATTCCTAGGCATGTGAATGAGATTAATTGGGCACTGATATTTTTTCTTTTATTTTGTGGCTAGGTACTAATACACTTGCAATCATAGCTCCTGTAACCAGATCAAGAGCTCGCGCCATGAATCCCATTGAAGACGAAGCTGATGCTCCTCATCCAGATGTTGTCTTACTCCAAGAACAAGTAGCAGGACTAGCCCGAATGTTAGAGAACATATTGTCCGTACAAGCCCAACAAGTGCAGGCCCAGAACCAAGCATCCACTTCCAACCCTGCACTTCCACCCCTGAACCTATACTGATCAGGGATGAGACATCTGAGTCAAACAAGGCTAAGGAAAAGGAAAGGATAAGGGAAGAAGTTGAAAGAAAGTTCCTGCACAAACTAAAAATGATCCAAGATGAACTTAGAGAAGTAAAAGGGGTGAGCAACTTCGGGGGCACCAACTTTGAAGACTTATGCCTGTACCCCAATGTTAACCTGCCGGCTAAGTTTAAGTGCCCAGCTCTGGACAAGTATGATGGCACAGGCTGCCCCATGAGCCACCTGAAGTTATACTGTGGTGCCCTATGCCAGTTTGGGCGGGATGAAGGTGTTCTGATTCAGCTCTTCCAAAGGAGCCTGACTGGAACCACATTGAGGTGGTTTGCTACTCTAGACCATGGGAAGATTAGAAGATGGAAGGACCTAGCAGATGCCTTCCTGGCTCAATACCGGTTCAATTCAGAGATCGTGCCAGACAAGTACGATGTAATGAGAATGAGCAAAGGAAGGGATGAGACTGTAAGACAGTACGCCAAGAGGTGGAGGGAGACAGCCTCTCAAGTTAGGCCACCTATGCTAGAACAGGAAATGATTTCCACCTTCATCAGCACATTGGGTCAACCATTCTACAGCCACCTGGTGGGTCAGACCACCACCAATTTTGCGGCTTTAGTACAAGTGGCTGACCGAATCGAAGATGGAATCAGGTCGGGTAAAATAGTTGACCACTCTGCTATGGTCAGTCAGCAAGACCCCAATGTGAAAAAAGGAAGCGGGATGAAGAAGAATGGAAACAAGAAAGAAGGGGAGGTAAACATGGTACAACCACCATCTGGGCCTAACAAGCCCATACAAATCAACATACCCGCTCACTTTCCTACTCCATCTGCTCCATCTACTCAGGTCCCCATGAGGGTTAATGTTCCAGCAGCACCTTCAGACCAGAAAAGGGTTTTTACTAAAGAGGAAAAGGATGCTTATTTTGCAGCAAGGAGAAATAGGGTTTTCACCCCTATTCTAATGACTCCTTCTCAGTTGTTGCCCACCTTATTGCAAGCAGGGTATATCACTTTAAGAGAACCCAATCCGAATGCACCCAAGGGGAGAAATTTTGACCCCTCCACCACTTGTGATTACCACATGGGTGCACCTGGGCACCCTACTGACAAGTGTTGGCCTTTGAAACATGCCATTCAGGATTTACTGGACCAGAATACCCTGTCCTTCAATACAGGGGCTCCCAATCCTCCTAGAACAAATATTGGACAGAACCCTCTGCCCTAGCATCATGGGGCAGGTCCATCTAATGTTATAGGTTTCGTCTCTTCTGATAAAATAACCTTTGATCCATCCCAGTTAATGACTCCAATAGGGACAACGGTCAAGGTTTATTTTAACAGAATAAACAGGGAAAAAGAAATGAATGTAATTTCAAAGGGGAATGATAGTGCTGCAAAGAACATTAGCTCATCTCTGGACCGGGTCTCGTCCCTCATGGCCCAAATGAACATTGCAAAACCACCATTGGTCATCAATTGCAGTCCATCCACCTTTACTTCACCCATTCAGTCAAAACCACCATTGGTCATAAACTGTGACCCTCTTAATGCATCAGTCACTTCTGTGACCCCTCAACCAAAACAACTCCCACCATTGGTCGTTGATATCCCTCTCACTCAAATTTCATCATCCAAGTCTAAGCTTCCTCCCTTGGTGATAAATGTCCCCAAGCCTTCCTACTCTGAATCGGCTGTACCATGGAACTACAGTGAAGCTTTTACCACTACATGCCCTGCAGCTGAAAGCAAGGAAGAAGTGAACCTCATGATGAGGTCAGGAAAAAGTGTAGGGGTGGAAGAAAAACAAAAGGAAACAGAGAAGGAGAAAGAAGAAGAAAAAAAATAAAGGAAAGGCCAAGATAGAGGATGATGCCCCTCAGGTAACTAACAGTGAAGCAGCTGATCTCATTAAGGTAATAAAAAAGAGTGAATTCAATGTTGTTGAGTAGTTAAATAAAGTCCCTGCCCAGATCTCAATTCTGGGATTATTATTGAATTCTGAAAAACATAGGGACTCCTTGTTAAGGATACTCCAGGGGGCCCATGTGCCTAAAAACATTGAACCAGACCAACTAGGCCGGATGGTTGGGCAAATTTTATCCCATAATATCATAACTTTTTCAGAGACTGAGATCAGCCCAGCGGGGTACCATCATGTAGACCCATTGCACATAGCTGTACTCAGTAAGGGCTGCATGATAGCCCGGGTCTTGATTGATAAGGGTCGGCTCTCAATGTCTGCCCATTAATAACCTTTGTTAAGCTCGGTCTGGAGCAAAACAAAATAAATCAGAACGGAAGAATCATAAGAGCATTTGATAGCTCTAAAACACACTCCCTAGGGGAGGTTGAACTGCCGGTCACAATTGGACCGTATATTTTCAACATCACATTCGAAGTGATGGATATACCTACAGCCTTCAACCTACTCCTAGGAAGGCCGTGGATTCATACGGCTAGGGCTATACCATCTACCCTCCACCAAAGAGTCAAATATATCAGAGGGCAAAAGGTGATTACTGTCCTAGCCGAAAATTTGGTTCCTCCCATGTGGTCCCGTGATGTACCCTGTATAAACATGGAAATGACTGCTGATAAGATGGCATTTCACTCTTTCCAATTTGAAACTGTTAATTTCATACCTGGGGGGTATCAGGAAAAAGAAGGAAAATTGACCTGTGCTGAGAAAATGGTCAAGAATGTGCTGGAAAAGTACAACTTTCACCCTGGAAAAGGTCTGGGGGTTAACCTGCAAGGAAGGATAGAACCGATAAAGGTTAAGAAGATGGTTCATAGAGTAGGATTGGGGTCCAAGCCAAGGAAATGGAGAAGTCAGAAGGAAATAGAAGACATAAAATTCCCGCACATCAGGGAGACTTTTCCTAAGCTTTCTCACATGATTCAGCTGTCTCCTCCTGAGGATCAGTCCAAACCCCCATACTATAACATAAATCCATTCCAGAAACCCAAGTCCTCAACCGTGCAACCATATGTTCCACCTCCACCTCCACAAGCATTGGGTGGGCCTGGGCCACATATAGAACAGAGGCATGACTTTTCTGAGGACGTGGGAGCCTTCTTTGCCATGACAGAAGGCAACAAAGAAGAAGGAGCAAAGGAGCTACCTTTTATTGATTGGGCTGCAATAGAAGTTCCATCTGGGACAAGCCCTACAGAAGAAGCAGGCGATGCAACTCACCCAGTATTGGTGATTTCAGATGCAGACCCTGAACTTGAGGAGCAGGCTTGTATCCCTGCCCCAGATTCTTTTATTCTGAATAATTGGGAGGAAACTCCCCTTACTTTTGAAGTCGCGTTTGTTTGGCAAACAGACATGGCTTCCAAAAAAAAACTCCATTAGTGGGATGTCCTTTCCCTGAAGGTTTTAATGAGCCTTTGTCTTCAGGGAAAGATTTTGTAGAAGGCTCTCAAAAAACACAAAAAGATTTTTCAATTTTTTCTAGAAAAGATAAAGTTTTCAAAAAGGTCAAAACCATTTATGAACCATATAAGCAAACGGAATTGGATCAGGATGAGTATGACTTCGACCTTGAGCTCGACTTTGACCTAATGGGGGTTGAAGAAGAGACCGAGGACGAAGAAGACAACCTTCCAAAGGAAATCACATATCAATTAGAGCATCATGAAAAGGGGGTCCAACCCAATATTGAAGAGACCATATCAGTAAACCTAGGGACCGAAGATGACCAAAAAATAGTGAAGATTGGGTTATGTCTATCTGAGGTACAGTGGGATGAAATGATACGGTTCTTAGCCGACTATGAAGATGTATTTGCATGGTCGTATCGGGATATGCCAGGGTTAGACACGGACATGGTTGTGCACAGGCTACCCATTCTACCAGATGCCAAGCCAGTTATGCAGAAACTGAGAAGGTTAAAACCTGAATGGACATTGAAGGTCAAAGATGAAGTGGTTAAGCAATTTCAAGTTGGGTTCTTAGCGGTCTCCACTTACCCTGAATGGCTTGCAAATATAGTGCCAGTACCAAAGAAGGATGGAAAGGTCAGAATGTGTGTAGACTACAGAGACTTGAATAAGGCAAGTCCAAAGGATGATTTTCCACTTCCACACATAGACATCTTGGTGGACAACACTGCTGTACATAGCCTGTTCTCATTCATGGACGGGTTTTCTGGGTACAATCAAATTAAGATGGCGAAGGAGGATCAAGAGAAAACAGCCTTCATTACACCGTGGGGTACCTTCCACTACATTGTCATGCCATTTGGGCTTAAGAATGCCGGGGCAACCTACCAACGGGCCATGACAGCCTTATTCCATGATATGATCCATAAGGAAATGGAGGTCTATGTGGATGATATGATAGCCAAATCATGTCAAGAAGAAGACCATTTGATCAACTTGAAGAAGGTGTTTGACCGGCTCAGGAAATACAGTCTAAGACTTAACCCTGCGAAATGCGTCTTTGGGGCTACATCAGGAAAATTATTAGGTTTTATAGTAAGCAGGAAGGGAATTGAGATTGACCCAGCCAAAGCTAAATCAATCATTGAAATGCCATCACCTAGAACGGAGAAGGAAGTTCGTGGTTTTCTTGGAAGGATTCAGTACATAAGCCGGTTCATAGCACAGCTCACCGCTATCTGTGAACCAATTTTTAAGCTTCTAAGAAAGAATAACCTGACAGTCTGGAATGACGATTGCCAAGAAGCCTTCGACACAATAAAGGAGTATTTATTGAACCCACCTGTGCTAGTGCCACCAACTCCAGGAAGACCATTAATTCTATACTTGTCAGTTTTGGAGACATCAATGGGGTGTGTCTTAGGGCAGCATGGCGATACAGGCAGAAAGGAAAGGGCGATTTACTACTTAAGCAAGAAATTTACAGAATATGAAGCAAAGTATTCCCCTTTGGGAAAGACTTGTTGTGGAATGGAAGCAGTTTTACCAATGGAAGTGGAAATACCTTCACTAAGAGTGCTAATGGAAGCTGAATTAGAAGAAGCTGAATGGATACAATCAAGACATGATCAACTCAATCTAATAGAGGAAAAGCGATTAAAAGCGCTTTGTCATGGCCAATTGTATCAGAAGAGAATGGCCAGGGCTTACAATAAGAAGGTGAAGCCCAGAACTTTCCAAGAAGGAAATTTAGTATTGAAGAAAATCTTACCCTTTTTGGAAGACCCTCGTGGAAAGTTCAAACCAAATTGGGAAGGACCTTATGTGGTCAAGAAGATCCTATCAGGGGGTGTTCTCATCTTAACAGAAATGTATGGGAAGGATTTTCCTGAGCCAATTAACTCTGATGTAGTAAAGAGATATTTTCCATGAATGAATATTACTAGGAAATGATCTGAGGGCATTTTTCCTTATATCCCAAAATTTGCATCCCTAGTCAAGCCAATTTGAGCCTGTTCGTTTTTTTTGTTAAACCTAAACTGGACTTACAGTCTTATACTGGGACAAGGCCAATAAGAGCAAAGCCAATAGGGGCAAAAAGAAAAAAAATGAGAGAAAAAATAGGGGCAAATGAAAGCCAAATACAAAAGAAGGGGAATGGGATTGAATTCACCATGACTGTAAGTCCGGTTGACCCATTTTTCATACTTAGAAAATTTTGAGCCTTTAATACATCTTCTTTCATAAACCGAGCTTAGCCTTTGTTTCGTCCTATTATTGAGCCCTCGGTGATTTTAGTATATTCATTCAACTTTCAGAGTAAGATTGGTGATGACGGAATGCAGAAGCCAACCCTAGTGAAAACCGTAATTGGCACTAGGGGCAATAAGGGCAAAAAGAAAAAATAGAAAAAGAAAAAAAAAAGAGAAAAAAAATCAAAGGTTGAGTTGATCATGTGGTCCAAATGTAATCAGCATGAGCACTGGAAACTGAGCAGATTAGCAGGGTCAATCATGAAGGTAAAACCATTAGGGGATGATTCTAAAGGTCACGGGGTAGACAGATTTGGTCTCTCCCTATTGCTTGGACTACCCTTTTCATTATTCAACCTGATTTAATTCCTTTGATTATATATGATTAAGTGTTTTGGATCAGCTTTCAAAAAAAAAAAAAAAACTATACTTTGGCCAGTGATGAGAAATCAAATACTTTTTCATAAAACTTCTGTTTTTACAAGCATCTGAGAATTCTGAGGCCAATAATATAAAACCTAATTTTGAATTAAATCTATTATCTTTCCACTAATGGAGTTTGCTTTTGTATAAAAGTATAAAAAAAAAGAAAAAAGAAAAAAAAAAGATAAAAGAATCTAATCCCTACTCCCCAACTGCTCCTCAAGTTCCCTAATCCTAGCTGCCTGAGTTGCAATGATTCCAGAAGCTCCCTCTGCATCAGGATCGCTCAAAAAGGAGATGATCTCGTTTGAAAAAGAATGCTTGATCTTCAATGCCCTAAGGACGGCCAAGGAATCCTGATATTTCTTCCGCATCACTCGGACTTCGAAGCGATGATCTTGCCTTTGTTCTTCAAGTTTCTTCTCCATGGCAATACGGCCAGACTTCTGCTCTTCAAGTTTCCTCTCCAGATCAATGACTTTTATCCTAAGTTCTTGAGCCTCCCGTACCCATATTTGGTGAAGCCGCTTATGGGTTGCCCTTTCAGACTCCAGAATGTCCTCATAGGTAGGAGGAAGAACTACAGGAGAAACCTCTGGTACTGGGGCATGACTCTGCACCTGCTCTTTGATCCAAAAGTGATAGTCCTTCACATGGGACTCAGAAAAGACAGGACCCCGCAGAAAGCGAACATAGGACCACTCATTCATTAATTGAGCATTTAGCCCCATGGTGGCTGATGTAAGTGGTCCTACAAAGCTCACATAGCCAGTTGGGATCATAATTCCCTGGGTCGCTCCAAACTGCCGAAGAACCCTCAAAGGAAGATAGAGAACAGCAGATTTCAAGCCTACCAGGACCAGAAAGTTCCTATCTCTGAAGCTGATCACTATCTCTGGATTGGGTTGATAAATGCCAGGCCATCTCACTTGATTATCCTGGAGAGTACCCAAGAAAGTGAACCATCCCTGCTTGCCGCCTTGGATATTTGTAGACACCCCAAATTGCACTAAAAATGAGAAAATAATTGAAAATATTAATTGGGATTTGAAACAAGTCAAAAAAGTGTAAAATCTGGCCAAACTGGTCATGACCGTATTTTGTTTACGGACTGGTCATATCTGCAGTTGATATACGGTCACGGCGTGCCCGTATTAATAATACGGGCAGGGCGCGACCGTAATATATATACGGACACGGGGGTCTTTGTGCGAATTTTACCTTTTTAATTTTTGAGCCTTATCTGCACCCAAATATCTCTCTTGGATAATCGAATTCTCTTATTTATCTGTTCGAATTATCTCATTTATCCTTGGTTGGATATGGATGGGCATTATCTCCAATTTTCACTCTATCCTGAGAATCAGGATATATCCTTCTGGACCAGCCTTGCCCCTGTGCTTGTCTATAAATAGAGGCTCTCTCCTCTAGCTAAGGGCCACGAAATTTTGAAGTCAAGGAATTCTAAGAAGCTCCAAGAGAAGAGAAGAACTCCTGCTGCCTGCCTGCTCAATCCAGCGCCCGAAAATTATCTACGGACAGGCACGCCCGTAGTAACAATACGGTCCCCGTTGGACCGTAAATCATTTACGGGCATTAAAGACACGTGCTATATCCTTCTGGACCAACCATGCCCTTGGGTGTGTCTATAAATAGAGGCTCATTCCTCTAGCTAAGGGCCACGAAATTTTGAAGTCCAAAGAACTCCAAGGAACTCTAAGGAACTCCAAGAGAAGAATCCCTGCTGCCTGCTTGCTCAATCCAGGTAAGTCCCCTATCTCTTTTTATTTTCTGTCTTCAATTCTAGAAGTAATAGGATCATTTCTATTGCTGTAGAATAAGGCCATATCTGTTTTTGTATTCCTAAACCTGCCTCCAAGTACCTCAAGGGTCTCTCTAGCCGTAAAACGTGAAGAGAGAACTAGGGGAAAGGGGAACAGGTGGATCCTTAGAATAGAACCCTATATCTGTTTTTCTATTTTTTCTTAGAATAAGGCCTTTGATTGTGTTTGTATACCCAAACCTATCTCTAAGTACCTCAAGAGTCTCTCTAACCGTAAAACGTGAAGAGAGAACTAGGGGAAAGGGGACCAGGTGGATCCGTAGGGTAGACCCCCATGTGCTCAAATCTGTGAGATAAGGTTGTTTCAAATATTTTGATCATGTTTTAATGCTTTTTATGATATATCTGAATGAATAACATGAATCTATGATGTTTATAGCATGAGATCCCCACTATTTTCCAAAATTTGGATTTTTGCCACTTTTGCACCTACAGCACTGTTTTCGTGATTTTTGTGATTTTAGGTTAGGATCTTGGATTTATCATGATCAATATGGTAGATCTGAATCCAGAAGCCTGAAAATAACCTCTAGGGTTTCATGAGATGATTTTTAAATTGTTTTTCATTATTGAGAGAAGACCCTACGGTCTAAATTCTCCCCTTTTGGTGTTTTTCATAAACGTGGGTATTTTTTGGTTTTTATTTTCTGATTTAATGTGAAATTTGGGATTTATCTATGTCCTGGACTGTTCAAGTTCAATTTTGAAATATTTTATAAAAATCATATTTTTCTAGATTTCTAGAATTTTGACTTGAAGCCAGATTTTTGGATTTTTCACTTTAAATTGATTTTATTTGATTTTATCTCAAATTTGTTTTGATCATGAAATCCTAGGAATGGTATGATCATATTTGAAAGTTTTGGATCAATCAGACTATTCATATGGAAAAACCATATATTTTTGCCTTTTTTGTGATTTTTCGTGATTTTTATAGCAAGCATTCTTTTTCCTTTATTTTAAACATGAACGATACCTGGCAACCACCTTGTGTGGATGAATAGGGGTGCCTAACACCTTCCCCTGTTCATAACTTAATCCCCTTACCCATCTCTGGTTGTTTTTTTTAGGAGGGATATTTTGCCCTAAAATTTGCCTTTTGTGCTTATTTAATATTTTGGTGTCCATTCACACCTAAATTGAATGGTGGCGACTCTTTGTTTTATTTAATCCCGTGTGATGATTGAGGAAATCATTTAAATTGATTTTTTCCATGTCTCACAACTGGCGACTCTGCTGGGGACTTGTGGATTTCAGCCTTTTGGTGTTTGTTCGTGTTTTTGATTTTTTTTATGCTTGATATTTTGTGTTCTTAAGCATGTTTTAAATCTGAATTATTGCTTAAGAATTCATGGGGGTAGAACCATGCTTAATTTTGATTTATAGGATTGTTTCTACAAACATGCGTATGGGAGGTTCGTTTTGATGAACTATGCTTATTTATTGCTATATTTTTATGATAGCATGTTTTAATTTTCAGCATGATCTCCATGATGATTTTGGGTGTATAACATGATCATATGTTTGCATGATAGATGATTTTTTTATGAACATGTTTTGGGTGCTATAGGATTGCTTTATTTACTTGTTTATTTTAAATATGCTTTCCTATTATGCCTTGGTTTGTTTATGCATGGCTGCGAAAAGAGTGGCAAGGGTTTGGGACGTTGTGAATGCACCCAATTTTTACAATGCACTGTGCACATTTATTTTTTACACAGCCTACCCTTAACCTATAGGAAGTTGAACCCGAATGTGTGTAGCTTGGCGCAACGAGGTCGATACTTCGGAAAGCGAAAGTGAAAACATTCACCTTAGAACTTTGAGCTAATGATGTGATGATAACGTGGATCTGGGATTCTGGTCATCACTAGGCTTGAGTGCTAAGTTGCCATTAAGCCGAAACCCAAAACCCCTACGCTTGAAGGTGGAGTTACACGTTTTTGGCTAAAGTATACAATTACGTGGGGATATGGGTTTGTATGATTGTGGGAAGGCCGTGTGCATGGCTTACAAACCAGGGCATAGTGCGGATGCCATATTGAAGGTAAACAAAGTAACAAGGTAATCCTATTGTTTTGCATTATTTTCATGTCATAGGGGTGTCATGGTACCCATTGGTTCGGGATAAAATTGGTCCCAAAATTTACATGTTTTTAAAATTGGTGCAGCCCATAGGAAGAGTCTCTAACTTTGTTTAAAATCAATCCTACCCTATGGTCATACAAGAGGCAACAAAAGGGTACCAAATTCTTGAATATGGTGACAATTTGGAGGGTGCATGTGCCTTCCTAAGCATGTGTTTTAGCAAAAAGGCCAAGGTCCACTTTGGGGACAGTTTAGAAGCTTTGCAATGGGTGAACCGTACGTTTGGATGAACAATAAAAGTGATCAGACCATGTAAAAACTGGAAAAACATAACAGGGTTCCGTAAAACCGCATTTAGTACACGGGCTGGGGTTGCCCGTATTTGTTATACGGGCTAGGCTCGCCCGTGTTTTCCATACGGTCACGGCTTGCTCGTAATTTGAATACGGGCAGGGCTGGACCGTACTGTGTATACGGTTTTCTCGGAATATTCAACTTTAATCAGTTTTTTCTACTAAAATCTTCCTTTAACTTTTAAATAATGATAAAGGGAAACAAGTTTGAATAAAATGCTTCAAAAAAAAAAACAAAAAAAAAAATAATTGAAAAAAAATGTGAGAGAAAGGTTCCTTAGGTTTCAGAAACCCTTTGAATTTCAGAATTTTTCAAAACTCTTGGGCTTCTGAAAGCCTTTGAATTTCAGATTTTTCAAAAAAAAATCCTGGGCCTCTGAAAGCCTTTGAATTTCAGATTTTTCAAAAAATCCTTGGGTCTCTGAAAGCCTTTGAATTTCAGACTTTTTCTTAAAAACTCCTCGGGCCTCTGAAAGCCTTTGAATTTCAGACTTTTATCAAAAATCCTTGGGCCTCTGAAAGCCCTTGAATTTCAGACCTTTTCCAAAAATATCTTTGGGCTTCTGAAAGCCTTTGAATTTCAGACTTTTTCTCAAAAATCCCTGGGCCTCTGAAAGCCTTTGAATTTCAGACTTTTTTCAAAAATATCCCTGGGCCTCTGAAAGCCTTTGAATTTCAGACTTTTTCCAAAAATTTCTTTGGGCCCCTGAAAGCCTTTGAATTTCAGATCATTTTTCCTTTTCGGGACCTGTTGGAAGCCCTAGAATATTCCAACAAACCTTTTTGGGCCGTCTAAAAGCCTCTGAATTTTAGACAATCATTTCTTTGGGCCGTCTAAAAGCCTCTGAATTTTAGACAATAATTTCTTTGGGCCGTCTAAAAGCCTCTGAATTTTAGACAATAATTTCTTTGGGCCATCTATAAGCCTCTGAATTATAGACACATTTCTTTGGGCCATCTAAAAGCCTCTGAATTTTAGACAAATCATATCTTTGGGCCGTCTAAAAGCCTCTGAATTTTAGACAATCTTTTCTTTGGGCCGTCTATAAGCCTCTGAATTATAGACACATATCTTTTTCCTTTGGGCCGTCTATAAGCCTCTGAATTATAGACACATATCCTTTGGGCCTCTGAAAGCCTTTGAATATCAGATCTTTTTCCTCGGGCCTCTAAAAGCCTATGAATTTCAGACTTTTCTCAAAAATCTCTGGGCCTCTGAAAGCCTTTGAATTTCAGATTTTTTTCAAAAATATCCTTGGGCCTCTGAAAGCCTTTGAATTTCAGACTTTTTCCAAAAAATTCCTCCGGGCCTCTGAAAGCCTTTGAATTTCAGATCTTTCTCTCCTTTTTGTGGGACCTGTTGGAAGCCCTAGAATATTCCAACAATTCAATTCAAAAAAAAAAAAAAAAGAAGCAAATAAAGAAAAAATCCAAACTCGTGTTCACCCAGCTTGCACATAGGCATTCCTAGGCATGTGAATGAGATTAATTGGGCACTGATATTTTCTCCTTTATTTTGTGGCCAGGTACCAAGTACACTTGCAACCATAGCTCTTGTAACCAGATCAAGAGCTCGCGCCATGAATCCCATTGAGACTGAAGCTGATGCTCCTCACCCAGATATTGTCTTGCTTCAGGAACAGGTGGCAGGACTAGCCCAAATGCTAGAAAACATACTATCAGTGCAGGCCAAACAAGTCCAAGCCCAGAACCAAGCCTCCACTTCCAACCAAGCACCTCCACCTCAAATCAATATTCCACCTCCGGTTCAACCTATTCCTGAACCCACCCCGGAACCTATACTGATCAGGGGGGAGACGGTTGAGTTTGAGAAAGAGAAGGAAAAAGAGAGAATGAGGGATGAGATGGAAAAGAAGTTCATGCATAGGCTAGAGATTATCCAAGATGAAATGAGGGAGGTGAAAGGGATACGTAACTTTGGGGGCACCAATTTTGAAGATCTGTGCCTATACCCCAATGTATGTCTACCGGCCAAGTTCAAATGCCCAGATTTCGATAAATATGATGGCACTGGCTGCCCAATGAGCCATTTGAAGTTATACTGCGGGGCTTTATGCCAGTTTGGCCGGGATGACGGCATACTAATTCAACTCTTCCAGAGGAGTTTAACTGGAGCTGCTTTGAAGTGGTTTACCACTTTGGATCATGGGAAAATAAGAAGGTGGAAGGATTTAGCAGATTCCTTTTTGGCACAATACAGGTTCAACTCTGAGATTATACCAGATAGGTATGACATGATGAGGATGACGAAGAGAAATGATGAGACCATAAGGCAATATGCTAAAAAGTTGAGGGAGTTGGCTGCACAAGTCAAGCCACCCGTGGGAGAACCAGAAATGATTTCAACCTTCATCAGCACACTGGGGCAACCCTTTTACAGTCACTTGGTGGGTCAAACTACCACCAACTTTGCTGCCCTAGTGCAAGTGGCAGACAGAATTGAAGATGGGATCAAGTCTGGGAAAATAGCTGATTATTCTGCAGTGTTGAACCAGGAAGCTTCCACCACTTTATCTACACAGAAAAAGGAGAATGGTAATGGAAGAAGAAAGAACGAAGAAATGAGAGAAGCAGAAGTGAATATGGTGCAACTTCTCAGGGAACCCTTTCAAATCAATGTCCATCCACCTCCTATCAAGCCAACCCATCAAGTTCCTTTGCTGCCTATCCAAATTAATGTCCCTTCTGCATAGCCTGTGAAGGAGGAAACAGAAGTAAGGAAGAGAAGGGAATTTTCTAAACTGCCTATGAGACCATCTGAACTTTTGCCTACCTTACTTCAGAAAGGTTATGTGACTTTGAGGTTGCCAAATCCTCATGCAAGTAAGGGGAAGAATTATGATTCATCTGCAATCTGTGATTATCATATGAGCACTCCAGGGCATACCACAGATCGTTGCTTGGCCCTAAAGCATGCAATCCAGGATTTGTTGGATAATAACTCCTTATCATTCAATTCAGTCACTCCCATCCCACCTACCGATAACAGTGGGGCAGGCAGCTCAAATGCAATAGGGGTAGTTTTCTCTGGAGAAAGAAGATTTGACCCTTCTCAGCTTATCACTCCTATTGGTCCAACAGTCAGGGTTTATCTTGAAAGAAATGCTCCTGGTTATGAGCAGAAAGGCTTGCCTTACTCAGCAGGAGAAAGAAATTATCTGAAAAAGGGAGAAAAGTCAACTTTTGCCTTTGAGAACAGGGGCAGTTTTCGAACTCCCACGTTCTCTGAAAAGAAACCTGCATAAGAAGAATGCACATTTCCTGAGGATCCTAAAGAGCCTTGTTCTCAGGAAGTGATTTCAATAAAGGCTCTTCAAAAAAAAAAAAAAAAAAAGAATTTTCCCTTTAACATTTTTCTAGAAAAAAAAAAAAAAGGTTTTCAGCAAGGTCCTTTTACTTATGAATCATATCTCCTATTGAATTTCATTGAGTTGAATATGACTTTGACATTGGGCTCAATTTTGAGACCAAATCGAAGAAAAAGACATTTTATATGAAACTTCAAATCTTTTAAGTGTCATGAGAAGAATATTCTGCAAAATTGTGAAGTGACCAATTTTATGGCCTTTGGAACCAAAGATGACCCACAGTCTTCAATAGAAAAGATAGAAGAAGATTTGAAGTTTCTGCATTAGAATACAAAAAGGATCATATCACTTGCTGATTCGTTCAAAGGGAAGTTGATAATATTGGGGCTTTGCACTTGAAAATATGGGAGAATCTGACCTTTTCGTTGGAAATAGAATTGGGCATCATCCAAATTCATAAGATTGATCAAAAGGTGAAGAACTTGTTCATAACAGAAGTTCTATTTGAAGAGGCTTTCATGTTGATAGAAGGTGATTAAGAAAAAAAAAGAAGAAAAAATCCTGAGCCGGTCATGTAGTGCAACTCTTCCAAGTCTAAAATTCAATTTTTTCTTAAAATGATAAGAGGCCTTTCCTTCTTATATCCCCAAAAATTTTGAAATCCCTAGTTAAACCCTTTGAGCTGGATACATTTTTCCAAGTAACCTAAACTGAGAATTGTAACCCCACACTGGGGCAAATTTATTAAGGCATAAAAAAGGGAATGAAGGGACAATTATTGAAGTTCAAAAGGGATTTTGAATATGTTTTCAAAAAATGGGGCAAAGAAATGAAAAAAAAAGGAGAAGAAAAAGGAAAAAAAAGGAAGAAAAAAAGATAATCAAATGCTATTTGGAGAATGTCTTCAAAATTGTGAAAAAAAAGAATGGAAAAAAGAAGTTCAATACTGGAGAATAAGTTTCAAATGAAGAAATCAAATTGAGGGAAGAAATTCATTACTGGGGCAATTTTGTATTCATTCCAAGGGAAGAAATGCCTTAAAAATTACAATTTCAGTTAACCCATTCGATCATAGGGTATTTGAGCCTTTTATTCCTTTTCTTTCTAAACTAACACCAAGCCTTCGTTTCGTCCCATTCATAAGTCCTCTTTGATTAAGAAATTTTGAATTAAGGCAGTTTTGACTACATGGTTGCTGGTGATGAAGGATAAAAAGAAAAGAAAAAAGAAAAAAAAAGAAAAAAGAAAAAATGGAGAAAATGTAGTGAAAACCCAGAAGGGCACTACATGGCAAATAATCAGCTATCTACAAGAAGGAAATCGTGAGAGGGAAACCAAGAATTGGCATAGATCCAGGTGAAGTCCTTATGTTGGTGGTTATTTTGAGATACAGTCACTCTTCAAATGATTGAAGAAAATTCTCTTTTCAATACTGAAGCAACATAATCAGAACTATGGTATGAAGCATCTGTGAACAAGTTAATGGCCATCAAAATTGCCATTAGGAAATTATTGCTGAAGTTGAAGTCATAAATTTTCATATCATGGATACAATGGAGAAACAATTGCTTTTCAATTGGATGAAGGAAAATGTCTTTCTAAACTGGGGCAAAATAGTCAGATTGAAAGAATTGTCATATCAGGAGCATCAATTGACAAGATGAGGGTCATGGGGATGACTCTAAAGGTTCCAAAGGTTGATTTTGGTATTTCTTCATTTTCTGAAATAATCTTCTCATTATTCAGCTTGATTGTAATTCTCTTGGACTATATGCTAATAAGTGATTGGATCATTTTTTCAAAAAAATATATATATAAAAACACAAAAAAAGCAAAAAAATATATTTTTGGCCTATGATGAGAATCTATATCTTTTCATAAAACATTGGTTTTGCAAGCATTAGAGAATTCTGAGGCCACTAGTATAAAACATATTTTCCTATGTTTGCATTTGCATTCTTCTATTAGGGTTTCTTTTTGGCAAAGGTAAAAAAAAAAAGAAAAAAAAAAGAAAAAAAAAGAAAAAAAGGAAAAAAGAGGATCATCTCTACTGAGGGGCAAATACTTCTTCAAGTAACCAAAACTGGGGCATGCTCAGCGTCTTTCCTTCTGGGTTTTCATTGGAATGAATTCCAACATCTAGAAGAAGCAATCAAGCTTTAGTCTTCGAATTTGAAAGAAAAAAAAAAAGAGGCTTCGAAGCAATGACATGTTTTCTTCGTTAAACAAGGGTTCCCAATTCTTCAATCATGAAGAAGGATTTTACTGGGGCAGCAAGAAGGCATGAAAGACAAATCATGGGTTGTAAAGGCATGAGGTTAGACCAACAGATCATGATCCATCAATCAAGATGAAGGCATTCACTTGGGCAATTAAAAAGCATGAAGACAGGTTATGGGCAGTAAGGGCACATACATCGTTATTGAGAGAGCAAGAAGATAAAGAGGCAAAAGCAAGTTGCAAAATATTCAAGCACAGGTTCGGGCATCAAATGGCACCCAGGTATATCAAATAAGAAAATCAATCAGGAAAATTTTAAAAGTGAAAAACATCAAAATCAATTGAGTTTGCAGTGGTCAATTTTAAATCCACATTCTTTTCAAAATTTGCTTGTCTCAGATTTCTTTTCATAGCCACGAGAGCTCCAAGAAATCTGAGATAAGGAAGAGACGCCACCCCACTTCAAGCAGGGGTTTCATTGGCTATCTTCGAATCCATGTTTTTATCATTTCTTTGTTGGACCAAAGCAAGTTCAATTAATGAGATGTTTTTCAAATGGGTAATTTTGAGTTGTGTTTGTTCTTTGCTGTTCATTGTGCTACAACTGCAGGCCACCCAGAAAAATTGTCTTTTTTATTATTTTCTCCACACTTTTCAGGAGATTAATGTTTATATTAGTTGTAAGTTGCAAGGATTGCCACCTTACCCACTTTTGTTTAAAAATTTTTTTGTCTCAAATCTCACTTCATAGCCCACAAGTGCTCAGTGAGAGGAGAGAGGAGGATTTGGCCCTTAAGCTGAGGGATTTCTTAGCAAATCTTCCACAATCAATTCTTTTTTTCAAAAATCATCTATTTAATCCTTGCAAAGTGCAATTGATTAGACAAAAATCTTAGAAAGTGCAATTGGTGGGTCTTTTTGCTCTCTGCTTGTAATTGGTTCCAATTACCAGCAAAGAGGGGGCAGCTGTAGACACCCCAAATTGCACTAAAAATGAGAAAATAATTGAAAATATTAATTGGGATTTGAAACAAGTCAAAAAAGTGTAAAATCTGGCCAAACTGGTCATGACCGTATTTTGTTTACGGACTGGTCATATCTGCAGTTGATATACGGTCACGGCGTGCCCGTATTAATAATACGGGCAGGGCGCGACCGTAATATATATACGGACACGGGGGTCTTTGTGCGAATTTTACCTTTTTAATTTTTGAGCCTTATCTGCACCCAAATATCTCTCTTGGATAATCGAATTCTCTTATTTATCTGTTCGAATTATCTCATTTATCCTTGGTTGGATATGGATGGGCATTATCTCCAATTTTCACTCTATCCTGAGAATCAGGATATATCCTTCTGGACCAGCCTTGCCCCTGTGCTTGTCTATAAATAGAGGCTCTCTCCTCTAGCTAAGGGCCACGAAATTTTGAAGTCAAGGAATTCTAAGAAGCTCCAAGAGAAGAGAAGAACTCCTGCTGCCTGCCTGCTCAATCCAGCGCCCGAAAATTATCTACGGACAGGCACGCCCGTAGTAACAATACGGTCCCCGTTGGACCGTAAATCATTTACGGGCATTAAAGACACGTGCTATATCCTTCTGGACCAACCATGCCCTTGGGTGTGTCTATAAATAGAGGCTCATTCCTCTAGCTAAGGGCCACGAAATTTTGAAGTCCAAAGAACTCCAAGGAACTCTAAGGAACTCCAAGAGAAGAATCCCTGCTGCCTGCTTGCTCAATCCAGGTAAGTCCCCTATCTCTTTTTATTTTCTGTCTTCAATTCTAGAAGTAATAGGATCATTTCTATTGCTGTAGAATAAGGCCATATCTGTTTTTGTATTCCTAAACCTGCCTCCAAGTACCTCAAGGGTCTCTCTAGCCGTAAAACGTGAAGAGAGAACTAGGGGAAAGGGGAACAGGTGGATCCTTAGAATAGAACCCTATATCTGTTTTTCTCTTTTTTCTTAGAATAAGGCCTTTGATTGTGTTTGTATACCCAAACCTATCTCTAAGTACCTCAAGAGTCTCTCTAACCGTAAAACGTGAAGAGAGAACTAGGGGAAAGGGGACCAGGTGGATCCGTAGGGTAGACCCCCATGTGCTCAAATCTGTGAGATAAGGTTGTTTCAAATATTTTGATCATGTTTTAATGCTTTTTATGATATATCTGAATGAATAACATGAATCTATGATGTTTATAGCATGAGATCCCCACTATTTTCCAAAATTTGGATTTTTGCCACTTTTGCACCTACAGCACTGTTTTCGTGATTTTTGTGATTTTAGGCTAGGATCTTGGATTTATCATGATCAATATGGTAGACCTGAATCCAGAAGCCTGAAAATAACCTCTAGGGTTTCATGAGATGATTTTTAAATTGTTTTTCATTATTGAGAGAAGACCCTACGGTCTAAATTCTCCCCTTTTGGTGTTTTTCATAAACGTGGGTATTTTTTGGTTTTTATTTTCTGATTTAATGTGAAATTTGGGATTTATCTATGTCCTGGACTGTTCAAGTTCAATTTTGAAATATTTTATAAAAATCATATTTTTCTAGATTTCTAGAATTTTGACTTGAAGCCAGATTTTTGGATTTTTCACTTTAAATTGATTTTATTTGATTTTATCTCAAATTTGTTTTGATCATGAAATCCTAGGAATGGTATGATCATATTTGAAAGTTTTGGATCAATCAGACTATTCATATGGAAAAACCATATATTTTTGCCTTTTTTGTGATTTTTCGTGATTTTTATAGCAAGCATTCTTTTTCCTTTATTTTAAACATGAACGATACCTGGCAACCACCTTGTGTGGATGAATAGGGGTGCCTAACACCTTCCCCTGTTCATAACTTAATCCCCTTACCCATCTCTGGTTGTTTTTTTTAGGAGGGATATTTTGCCCTAAAATTTGCCTTTTGTGCTTATTTAATATTTTGGTGTCCATTCACACCTAAATTGAATGGTGGCGACTCTTTGTTTTATTTAATCCCGTGTGATGATTGAGGAAATCATTTAAATTGATTTTTTCCATGTCTCACAATATTAGGACAACCCCTGTGGCTCATCAGAACAGGAACTTTCAACCTTGGAAAGAAGCGGCGAGTTATCTCTTCAACTTGGCTAAGGTGGTCAAGCAACCAAAGCTGCAGAAAAGGGGAGTATTTAAATTTATTTCCAAAAAGAAAAAAAAAAGAAAAAGAAAAACAAAAAGAAAAAAAAAGAAAAAAACAAGAAAAAAAAAGAAGAAGGAAAAGAAAAAGAGAAGAAGAAGAAGAAAAGAAAAAAAGAAAAAAAAGAAAAAAAACAAAAGAAAAAAAATATATGTATATTTTTTTTACTTGTAGGATAGGGGCGCAGGCAAGGAAGCGCTTCTTCTTTCTAAAATAGCAGTCAGTAAGGGCCTGGTATATCTCTGCTAAGATCATAGGGGCCAACCTCTCACGTTCCTTAACCTGTCAGATAACTGAGATGAGAGCCAAGTCAACCTGGTCATCACCCCGTGGAAAAAGCAGCTAATTGACCACTACCAAAGTCAAAGCATTAAATCTGGCATCCTTGTCCCCACTCCTTAGAAGTTTTTCAGTCAAAAAGGTCTTGGACAAGGTCAATAGGGTATCAGAATTCCCTAAGTCTTTTTTTCCTATACCCAAGAAAGTGGAAGCCTCCTTTTTGTAGCTAGGCTTTAGGGGTGGGTTCACAACTTTTTCAGAAAATTTTAAGCCAAGGATGGTTTCAATTTCTTCTATGGTAGGAGTCATCTCTTTGTCATCAAAACGGAAGAGATTCAGTTCAAGAACCCAGTGTCCAATCAAAGCTTCAATGATTTCCCACTTAAAGGGAATTTTAGGGATGTGTAGGATATGCCCTAAGTGGATGGAATCCCAACGAATCTCCTCATCAAGGGTCATGGAGTTAACCCATCTGTCATAGAAAGAATCTACCACATTATACCTGGTGAGATTAGGAGGTTTGGATCTAACATGTTGTCTTACAGGAGGAGATTCAACGACAGAAGAGAACGGTGCAGGGGAAGCCATGGAAGTGCCAAAGAAGCCAAGGAAAGCGAGAAAAGACGTGCTCAGGGAGTTTTCCAACTAGTAAAAGTGTCACAATGACGTTCCCCATGAGTTTATATAGAAAAAATCGTAAGGCAGTAAAATCCGTAATTATAATACGGGCATAGTGCGCCCGTATAGGAAATACGGACACCCTTGACTGTGAAAACTTCACGGGCAGAGTGCGCCCGTATTAACTTTATGGGCACGGCTTGCTCGTAAATTAAGTGCGGTTCCTTCGAAAAAATGCAAAAAAATGGGAATTTTTAATTTACTTGTTTTCCTAAGCTTCAGCTGTCCCTGTTTTAACATTCATCATGTAATAAAAACTGAAAAGAAAGAAGAAAAGAACACAAATGAATGAAAATTAAACTTCTTTTATAGATATGAGAATGTTTACATCACTTTTGTCAAAAATACAAATGTATATGAAAAATCCTAATCTACTGTCTATGCAGGTCCGCCCCTACGGCCACGGCCTCGTCCTTTGCCCCGACCACGGCCTGAGGATCGCCTGCGCTCAAAGACATGTCGCACAATATTGCGGGCTGTGCTACGAGTCATCCTGCTCAAAACAGACTGAATATCATGCCACATATATAAAGGCAGAAGGCCAGTAGTGGGATGATCAGGAGGAACGTACCCCGAAGTATCTACATATCCTGTAGACTCAGTATCCGAATCAGTACGGGATGAATCGACCGAAGGATCAGCAGCCGCAGGCGTCTCCTCTACAGCCTCCATAGCAGGACCAGCAGGAGCAGATGTCCCAGCTACATCAGCATCCACCTCAGGCACAGGATCAACTGTAGCCTCCTCCACCACCACGGCCTCCACTGTAGGCTCTACTACAGCGGCGTCCATAGCCGAATCCATATCTACATCCGCAGATGCATCAGGAGCAGTCTCAGCTACTGGGGCCGACTCTGGCACATCCTCAGCAGCAGGTGCAATATCAGCCTCGATCTCGGGCTCTGCTGCAGGTACCTCTACCGGACTGGGAGAAGTCACGAACTCCACCCGTGCCACAGAAAATACCTCACCACGAAGATGCATGGGCACGGGTGAAGCAGGTGAAGAAGGGCCGGCTATGTCCTCCTGAAACTAAGAGAAGAAATTTCAGTCAGAACAAGACAAACTAATGCAAGAGCAGGAATGGAAATGAAAGAAGAAATTAACCTGAGTATAAGAAGGACCCGCCTGGTCCTGTGCATCAGATGGACCCTCCTGGCCCTGTGCTCTGGCTAGCTGCCCCCAAAGGTCTGAGATCGTGATATAGAGGGCGTCCCGCTCAGCAATCGCAGCAGCTCGCTGGCACTCTAGATCAGCATATCGAGACCGGATCTCTGCCAACTGAGCCTCCTGAAATAGAAAAGAAAGGGTCAGAAAATGTCAAGATCAAATGAAAATAGAAAGGTGAAAAGGAAGAAGGCATACCGTAGTGTCATAAGCCCTAATCACTACCCCTCCAATCTCAGTGACTCCACCACGGACAGGCATAGGTGGCATAAGGCACCCAACTGAAGCTCGCCTGAACTAGGCATTATAGTCACCCTCCTCCAATAATGTCTCTGCCTCAGTCCAATCTAGGAACTGGGCAGGATCAACAGGCATAGGAGGGTAGGAAGGAGTAGTATCTGGAGGAATGGCAGGAATCCGCGGCTCTCCAACATGCTGATAGAAGAAGCGCTCGCCGCAATACCAGATGCTGCCCATCTGACCAATAAAGAACTGGCATCTCTGTTGTCTCTGGTCAGGGACAAATGCATCATCTCTGGCTGCATGTAGGGCCAGCACCTCATGAATGTCCTCCATCTTGGGGACAAACAGCTGAAAAAAGAACAGGATATTAGATATATGATTCAGGAAGAAAAGGAAAGAAGAAAGAAGAGGAATTAAAATAGATTACCTCAGACCGGTATAGCCTGTCCAAGTGGGCCTGGGCGGACCTAGGACGACTCTTTTCAAAGTCGTGCTCTACATGACACCATCAACGTGCCATGGGATACGTCTCCTCAGACACCGTAGAGGTAGGGCGGAAATAGGGTATATAAACCCTAGCAAAGAACTGCAGAAAGAAGAAAAGATCAGAAGAATAGAAAAAGAGAAAAAGAAAGAAAGAGAGAGAAAAAGAAGGGAAATAAGATTCACCTGCAAAAAGGGCCAGAAGAACCTGCACCCAACTCCAGCCCCTCTGGAAGTAGAGAGGCCGCTCACTGATCGGTGCAGACCGGCCAAAATAGTACCAAAAATGAGCGGGCCCCAGGCGTACCTCCTCTCTCGATGCAGATCCCCCAGTAAGCTCAGAAAATAAGGACTAACCGAAGTCGTGTCCTCAGGGAAGAAGCAAGATCCCATCATGTACAAAAAAAGGAATCGAAAGGCATACGGGAAAACATGATCACCGGAGGCAAGCTGGCCAAACTGCCTCGCCATGAAAGTCTCTCTCAACCATGTCAGAGACAATCTCGCTCTCCCTCTATCCCATGCCTCTGGAGGCAGCACGATGTATCCAAGATAAGCAGCGACCTCATCAGTCTCCAGCATCACCATCTCAGGAATAATGTCACCGGTCATCCTAATCCCGGTGATAAGGGTGACGTCAGAAGGCCGGATCCTGATCTCAATATCTGGGAAATGGAAGCTCAATGTCTCGGGGAAAAACCTCTCCAGCAGTGTAGCAATGAGGGCCCGATCCATGCGCACGTCCGGAATGGTAATAAACATGCCAAAGCCATATAAGCCTAACTCCCGACGGTAGGCCGAACTGCAGGCTCCCAAGAATCTAATAAAACTGGCCCAGCTCCCTCTATAGTGGGACATAGGATACTCCAAAGGGATATCCGCCCTAATACACGCTGAGGGATGAGTCCTCAAGCCATGCAAAAGATTGGTATCCCTAATCTGGGTAGCCACCTCCTCAGGGACCTCAACCCTGGTCCTGGCCTCGTCTCTGCCACGGCCCCCTCTGGGGCCTCCTCTACGGCCCTCATCATGGCCTCCATCTCGGCCTCCACCTCGGCGCCTGCTACGGCTCCTATCTCTACCCGAAGCCTCAACAGCCGGCTAAAGAAACAATGGGAATGAAAAAAGAATTAAGGGGATGTACTTTGTGAAAGAATATTGAAATTTCAGAAAGGTTAGAGTATACCTCTGGGGTCGCCTCACGCGAATCCCCAGAAGGAAGATCAGGGACATCAGAATCCGAATCCCTCTCGGCCCTCGAAGACGAGGCCACATCTGCAGGATCCCTGGAAGCTGATCTAAGGCGGGCCATCTACGGTTCAAAACAGGGAGAGGGTAATTGATAGAAGCATGAATTGATATGACTAGCCCAAGAGCATTCTGCCACAAATCATTGCATGGAGACAAGAAACATGGATAAATAGCACATCAGCGAAATAAGTGTTGGAACATATCATACGTGCACACAACAAAGGCATTCAAACAGGAAATTGTAGCATGATCTTTGAAAGCAAACAAAAGGCCGAATAAGCACAAATACAAGCCATTAGGGGTCTACTTGAAAATTGGTTGATAAGTTGCCTTACTTCGGATAAGGTACTTAAAATTTGGGGATTGGTTCATTCAGGAATCAAAAGTCAAGAGTTTATAATCTGATGCAAGAGCAGAAAATGCAAAGAGTTAACCTAAAAGGTCAAGCATGGATCCATCAGAAATTTGGGAACAAGTAAGCACGCTTGTCAACAATAAACATGAAAACAGAAAATCTATAGATGGAGATAATCATTTCTCATTCAAGAGTCAGGAAAATGCAAGCATCATTTCAGATATAAGAAAATCAGCAAGTCACAATGATGAAAAAACCAATGTTGGGGAGTTTAATCATTCTAGAGTTCAAAGGCATAGAAGTTGCGAATCAAATCAGGCTAATGAAGACAAAGTAAACATTCGATTCAATCAAGAGCAAAATTTCGTCCATGGATTTTATTGTTGCACATACTGTTCATAAGAAAAATCAGAAAAATTTTGGCAACTTACTAGATTCGGTCGAAATGGAAGAAATCTGGCAAGTAAATGGGAAACCCTTACTCTGCCGAAGCATCAGGGAGTGTCCACAGTCGATTGGTAGAAGAGGAAGCACTCCAAGGACTTGATCACAGCCACGGCAATGCTCAATCCAGGAACAGTCGCTGGAAATAGGAAGGCTCGTCGGAACTTTGAGGTCACCGGAGATAGCAAAATGCCGCCGGAATGAACAGTAGTCGCTGCCGGAAATAGGAGAGTCATCGGAGAAGAAGATGGCAAGTGTGGACGAAGATTGAGAAGGAAGAACCGTAAGAGAGAATACGGTCGCAAGAAGTTAGGGCAAAGTGCGGACAGAAATGGAGAAAAAGTTTGTGGTCGCGGTCTTAAGAAGAGAGCAAAATCCGTAAAATCAGTACGGCAGCAGACGCCCGTAGAGGTAATTCGGTCCCTTTCGCCCGTAGAACACTTACGGGCAGCATCTGTCCGTAAGGCAAATACGGGTGAAGTCAAAAATTACATATTTTATTATTTTCTCCACTTTTTTCAGGAGATTAATGTCCATATTAGTTGTAAGTTGCAAGGATTGCCATCTTACCCACTTTTGTTTAAAAATTTTGTCTCAAATCTCACTTCATAGCCACGAGAGCTCAGTGAGAGGAGAGAGGAGGATTTGGCCCTTAAGCTGA
Organism: Buxus sempervirens; assembly: GCA_947561395.2. Classification (NCBI taxonomy): domain Eukaryota; kingdom Viridiplantae; phylum Streptophyta; class Magnoliopsida; order Buxales; family Buxaceae; genus Buxus; species Buxus sempervirens. The sequence goes on from OX387187.1 coordinate 39,097,265, forward strand.
GGGACTTCTTAGCAAATCTTCCACAATCAATTCTTTTTTCTAAAAGTCATCCATTTAATCCTTGCAAAGTGCAATTGATTAGACAAAAATCTTAGAAAGTGCAATTGGTGGGTCTTTTTGCTCTCTGCTTGTAATTGGTTCCAATTACCAGAAAAGAGGGGGCAGCTGTAGACACCCCAAATTGCACTACAGAATGAGAAAGTAATAAAAACATGTAATTAAAGCTTAAAACAGGTCAAAAATGCATAAAAATTGACAAAACAGGCTTTGCCCGCATTTCATTCACGGGCCGGTCGCGCCCGCGATCGCTCTACGGTCAGGCGCTCCCGTAGTAACAATACGGGCACTATCACTTAAGACTCGTGCGAGTTCTGTTCTTCTCTCGATTTCCGAGCTTTATCTTAAGTCCAATATATCTTTAAATGAGCGAATTAGGTCTTTTATTTGCTGAAGCCACCTTGGTTGGCTATGGATGGGCATTATCTTGTGTTTAACTCAAACTTAAACTCTATCTTGCCAAACCTTGGACCAACCATACCCCTGGGTTTGCTTATAAATAGAGGGCTTTTCCTCAAGCAAAAGGCCACGAAAATTTGAAGTCCAAGGTGTGCGCACCCGATTTCGGTCGCACGACGAGGCGCACGCAAAACGATGCGTGCCTCGGGATTAGTTTGGAGTCGCCATTGCCTGATGGGGTGCAGGCAGACACCTGGGTGCCTAAGTTCTTCTACTAAGGCTTGGTCTGCGGCTTGAGATTCTAAGTATGTTCTCGGTTGCGGTCTGGGGAAGTCCGTAGACACCCTAGTCCACCCCGTCAAGTGACGGGTCCCATAAGTTTCCCTGGTTTGAATCAACTTTGGTCTCTCCCTCACCCGATTCCTATTCCAGCATGCAATTTTTATTAAGTCTGGCGGGACCGCCAAAGTGGTGTGGGTCCCTTTACTTGATTTTATCTTTTTAATTAAGATGATCTGGGCCTAGTGGGGTGGGCCCCATTGGAAGGCCCACGGTATCCCTCGGTGGGCCAAGTGTGGCCCGCATATTCCTTGGTGGGCCAAGTGTGGCCCTTTGGACTTTGGCTCACTTTGAATTGATTTTATTTTAGAGTTCAGGTTTGATTATTTAGTGATTTCCATGCAAAGTGGGTCGGATTGCATTTCGGGACCCTGGGTGGGCCCCACAGTCGGTTGCCAAGTGGTTTTGATTATCTTGCTTATCTGTGCCAAAATGGCCAAGTGTTGGGCTTGGGGCCTTTTTACCTGGGCTCGGGCTTGAAAACTCGAGACTTCCTGAGTTGGGGTTTTTGAAACGCTAAGTTGGTTGGGTTCGTGGGCTTAGTGGGCCCGATAGGCCCTACCCGTGGTCTCGGCCAAACCACATCCTACTTTAATCATGCATGGCCCAATTAGGGTTTGGGTGGGCCTCAAGTGGTCTGGCCCACTCAAATCTTTTATTATCTTAGTTAAGCAAAATGAATTGGTTGGGCTTGGTGGGCCCCGTTGGAAGGCCCACTGGAAACCAAGTTGGACCAAGGGTCCAAGTCCCATGTTGGGTTTCCGGGTGACCCGGAAACCCTATTGGTTTATCCGGTTCGGAAATAGCATTCACATCTAGCATTCACATCTAGCAATATAGCATTTCGGCAGGCTTTTAGGGGTATGCGCCGACCTCGGGCACTAGGCGCGAGGTCGGCGCGGGCCGGGCGGATCAAAAACCCGCGAAGCGCGAAAAAACGCTCGCGCGAACTGAGCACGAGCTTCGCGCGAGCTGAGCGCGAGCTTCGCGCGAGGTTCACGCGAAGTTCACGCGAAGTGTTCGCGCGAGCCTCGCGCGAGCTTCGCGCGAGCTCGGCGGACACTAAATTCTCTCGGTTTTTTTCAAACTCCATTTTTTAGCTGATTTTTAAGCTCTGTAATCACTTTCTGGGGATCCTTGGAACCCCAGAAGACCTCTAAACACACTTGGAAATTAATCTAACCTAAGTTGTGAGGATCAAACCTCTTTGCAAACCTACAAATCCGAACACCCAAACATTACAGAACATGAATAAAACTTCGAAAACAAAACATTAACTAACAAAACACGATTAAGGAAGAAGGGAAAGGGGGGGTTTTATCGGGATACAAGAGAGGTGCGATCACAGGGAACATACTCCCCTTCGAATTCGAATCAAACAAACAATGACAAACAAGATATCAGAGATGCATGGGAAGCCTGATTTATATATATATATTGAACAAAAGAAAATGGAGAGCTCACCTTGGTTCCAGGTCTTTGTAGAGTAGGCCGGAGGGTCCCTTGGAGCCAGCGAGCTGCAGCCGGGGCCTCCTTCTCACACCAAGAACAAGATTACCTTTGGGTTTGACGAGGAAGAAGAGGAAGGGAGGAAACGAGTGTGTCTGGTCTTTTCTTCAAATTACCGAACCCAGAAAAACAATGCCCAACCCAAGAAAAAAAATCTCCAACCAAATTTTTTTTCCAACCTCGAAATCAGCCAACCCCAAAAAATGCCGAACCCAAGAAAAAATCCCCAACCAAAATTTTTCCAACCCCTCGAAATGAAACCTTGCGCGGCTTTTATAGAAGAGGACAGAGGGTATCCGCCGAGTTTGGCGCCCACCTCAAGGTGAGCGCATACCCCCTGCCACGTTCACGCGAGCGACCGAATGATTAAAAAACCATTAATGCGGCCGCTCGTTTGGTCGGAAAATCCGAATTTTCGGATTTAGTCCCTGGTTATTTTCAATTTAATCCGATATTCTTGGATTTTTACAGATTTAGTCCCTGGGATATTTTGAATGTTTGGATATTTATGGATTTGACCCCCGAGATATTTTCCTGTGCAACTCGCCACGTGTGCAGCTCTCTGCCACGTGCGCAGTTTGCCGGTTTTGCTGCTCGGGAATTTTGTCGGCTCATATTTTCTTCATCCGGGCTCCGATCTGGGCAAACTCAGTGGCGTTAGAATCGTATCGGAGCCCCCTATCCCATGACCTAGAGGTAAGCACCTGGATCGGATTTTGGCAGAAAGTCAACTTTTGGCTTCGCCCAAGTTTGACCGCCCGCAGAACCTTCATCCGGGCTCCGATTCCTGCAAACTCAATTGCGTTGGAATCGTGTCGAGATTCTCTATCCAATGGTATAAAGCAAGGCCTCTGGATCGGATTTTGGCAGAAAATCAACTTTTGGCTTCGCCCAAGTTTGACTGCCCGCAGAACCTTCATTAGGACTCCGATTCCTGCAAACTTAGTTGCGTTGGAATCGTGTCGAGATTCTTTATCCAATGGTATAAAGCAAGGCCTCTGGATCGGATTTTTGCAGAAAGTCAACTTTTGGCTTCGCCCAAGTTTGACTGCCCGCAGAACCTTAATCCGGACTCTGATTCCTGAAAACTCAGTTGCGTTGGAATTGTGTCGAGATTCTCTATCCAATGATATAAAGCAAGGTGGCCAAATATCACTTAATAAAAAAGTCAACTTTTTGTCCCCTCGAGGTTTGACTTTCTGCTAGGGTTTTCATTTTCAGCAATTCCAGGGGTGCAAAAATAAGGTGCTTACACAAGGAATTCTAAGAAGCTCTAAGAGAAGAGAGGAATCCCTGCTGCCTTGCTTGCTCAATCCAGGTAAGTCCCTTTTCCCTTTTATTTTTTGTCTTCAATTCTAGAAGTAATAGGATCATCTCTATTGCAGTAGAATAAGGCCATATCTTCTACTTGTATTCCCAAACCTATCTCCAAGTACCTCAAGAGTCTCTCTAGCCATAAAACGTGAAGAGAGAGCTAGGGGAAAAGAGAACAGGTGGATCCCTAGAATAGAACCCCATATATGTTTTTCTCCTTTTTTATAGAATAAAGCCTCTGATTGTGTTTGTGTAACCAAACCTATCTCTAAGTACCTCAAGAGTCTCTCTAGCCGTAAAACGTGAAGAGAGAGCTAGGGGAAAAGAGAACAGGTGGATCCGTAGGGTAGACCCCCATGTGCTCTAATCTATGAGATATGGCTGCTTTAAATATCCTGATCATGCTTTAATGCTTTTTATGATATATCTGAATGAATAACATGAATCCATGATGTTTATAGCATGAGACCCCCACTTTTTTATAAAATTTGGATTTTTGCCACTTTTGCACCTACAGCACTGTTTTCGTGATTTTTGTGGTTTTAGGCTAGGATCCTGGATTTATCATGATCAATATGGTAGATCTGAATCCAGAAGCCTGAAAATAACTTCTAGGGTTTCATGAAGTGGTTTTTAAATCGTTTTTTCATTATTGAGAGAAAACCCTACGGTCTAAATTCTCCCCTTTTGGTGTTCTTCATCAATGTGGATATTTTTGGTTTTTATTTCTGGATTTAATGTGAAATATGAGCTTTATCTATGTCCTGGACTATTCAAGTTCAATTTTGAAATATTTTATAAAAATCATATTTTTCTAGATTTCTAGAATTTGACTTGAAGCCAGATTTTTGGATTTTTCACTTTAAATTGATTTTATCTCAATTTTATTTTGGTCATGAAACCCTAGGAATGGTATGATCATATTTGAAAGTTCTGGATCAATCAGACTATTCATATGAAAAAAAACATATATTTTTGTCTTTTTGTGATTTTTCCTGATTTTATAGCAAGCTTTTTTTTTCCTATACTTTAACATGAACAATACCTGGCAACCACCTTGTGTGGATGAATAGGGGGTGCCTAACACCTTCCCTTGTTCATAACCTAATCCCCTTACCCATTTCTGGTTGTTTTTTTAGGAGGGTTATTTTTACCCTAAAATTGCCTTTTGTGTTTATTTAATATTTTGGTGTCCATTCACACCTAAATTGAATGGTGGCGACTCTTTGTTTTATTTAATCCCGTGTGATGATTGAGGAAGTCAATGGAAATTGATTTTTTTTCCCATGTCTCACAGATAGAGTGTGTGAAAAATGGGTGGATGGATTGCAATTTATTACCAGATGTGGCTTTGCAATATTCAGTTGGGCCATGAGAGAGGAGGCCCGGTCCAAAGCAGAGCTAATATTCTCAGCAGCACTCTCATTCTTTCTTGAAATTACATTTATTTCTTTGGTATCATTTCCTCTATCAAAATATACTTTGACCGTTGTCCCTATAGGAGCAATTAACTGAGATGGGTCAAAGGTTATTTTATCAGAGGAGATGACCCCTATAACATTAGACGGGCCTGCCCCATGATGCTGGGGCAAAGGGTTTTGGCCAATGTCTGTTTTGGGAGGATTGGGAGCCCCTGTATTGAAAGACAGGGTATTCTGGTCAAGTAAGTCTTGAATGGCATGTTTCAAAGGCCAACACTTGTCAGTAGGGTGCCCAGGTGCACCCATATGGAAATCACAAGTGGTGGAGGGGTCAAAATTTCTCCCCTTGGATGCATTCGGATTGGGTTCTCTTAAAGTGATATACCCTGCTTGCAATAAAGTGGGAATCAACTGAGAAGGAGTCATTGGAATAGGGGTGAAAACCCTATTTCTCCTTGCTGCGAAATAGGCATCCTTTCCTTCCTTAGTAAAAGCCCTCTTTTGGTATGAGGGTGCTGCTGGAACATTAACCCTCATAGGGGCCTGGGTAGATGGAGCAGATGGAGTAGGAAAATGAGCGGGTATATTAATTTGTATGAGCTTGTTAGGGCCTGATGGTGGCTGCACCATGTTTACCTCTCCTTTTTTCTTGTTCCCATTCTTTTTCAACCCACTTCCTTTCTTCAGATTGAGGTCCTACTGACTGACCATAGCAGAGTGGTCAATTATTTTGCCTGACCTGATCCCGTCTTCGATTCGGTCAGCCACTTGGACTAAGGCAGCAAAAATTAGTGGTGGTCTGACCCACCAGGTGGCTGTTGAATGGTTGACCCAACGTACAGATGAAAGTGGAAATCATCTTTTGCTCTAGCATGGGTGGCCTGACCTAAGAGGCAGTTTCCCTCCATCGCTTGGCATACTGCCTTACGGATTCATCCCTTCCTTTGCTCATTCTCATTACATCGTACCTATCTGGCAGGATCTCTGAATTAAACCTGTATTGAGCTAGGAAGGCATCTGCTAGGTCCTTCCATCTTCTGATCTTTCCATGGTCCAAAGTGGCAAACCATCTCAACGCAGTTCCAGTTAATCTCCTTTGGAAGAGCTGAATCAAGACGCCCTCATCCCGACCGAACTGGCATAGGGCACCGCAGTACAACTTCAGATGGCTCATGGGGTAGCCAATGCCGTCATATTTGTTTAGGTCTGGGCACTTGTGTAACGCCCCGGATCCGAGTCACATGAAAAACCCGTAACTCGTCTCCAGAGGTTATTATAAAACACAGGATCGCAATATCAGAGTGAAGGAAAAACACGAATGCAACAATAACTATATAACACAGTGCGCTAAAATATTCCCCAAACTAAAATAAAACTCACATGACCAAGTAACTACCCGCAAGTATCGTCCTCTCCAGGAGCAGCTGAAAACAAAACAAAACAATACGGAATGAGATACGAATATCCCAGTGAGCAACACATGCATGGACAAATACATTTATTTCAGTTCTAAAACATGCCACGATTATAACCATGTACAATGACGATAATACGCATATTCCGAATAAGCCGACTAAACTTCAATAATCCAATTCATATCAGTGCGGGAAAACCATCAGGTAAGTCAAACAATAACAATCCGTTTCCAATCCTGAAGAATGCGATAAAATAAAGATTAACTAACAACAACATAGCGAATAACCATAATTTCGTATCTCAAGATGTAATTCCAGATACACCAATGTCATATAACACAAAGTCTTCTCACAACCATGCCCACGCCTCCAAATGTATATCCGGCCTACTCAGGGTTTCGGATATTGAAATGACTACGTCATCCAATGCAGGCCTACTCCTTGGGTTTCTGCATTGACAACCAGGCCTACTCAGGGTTTCTGGCTGCTCTACACCGGCGGGAAGAACAATACCCAATAATCAGTAAACAATATTCCATGAACCATAAATACCAACAACCAGCGAATAAAACATATCACGTCAAACAAAATCAAATACCAACATTGGTCAATGTCATGACTATTGTTCAGTTGATAAATTAAACATGCCAAGTAGACACTCCACACCTCCATGTACACAGTTCCGGCCTACTCAGGGTTTCGGATACTCTGAAATGACGGCCTACTCAGGGTTTCGTCATCCAATGCAGGCCTACTCCCCGGGTTTCTGCATTGACAACCAGGCCTACTCAGGGTTTCTGGCTGCTCTACACCGGTCGTGGCAACACACAAGGCCATGCAATTTCAACAACCAACAATAACATCACATTACTAAGCTTAGACTCTGGATCCAGGACAAGCTAGACCAAAACAGTAAACATCGTATAATCTCAATTTCAATGTCAAAACAAAACCATTCATTCCACATCATGTAAAAACTCATCACAATTCATCACCTGTCCCTCTGGACCAAGCAGTACTTCAAGTACTTCGGTATTTATCTCATTTCCGTAACATATACCATTTGGAAATAAAACTCAAGCATTCAGACCAAGGAAATCCTTTCAATACATTTAAAGTTTCCAACAAGTGAAACCAGAAATACAATAACTTCTCAATCAAAACAGTGTATAGAACAAGGAAAAGCAACTGGTAACTCTTACTAGTTTGGTGTCCGGCACAATACTCATAAGTAACCTAAACTCAACTTAAAAACTCTTAAGAGGTTCACTAATTTTTCCTCTAATAATTTCATAGGCAAAACGGTTTCCCAGGTTCCTAACCAAGTGAATAGTGAAGTGGTTTAACCCCTAAGTAATACAAATACTCTTGGTCAAATCAGAAATTCCATTTCAGTAAGCAAAATAGGTCTGCCGCTCACTTACTGAGGTGGGCGCGAGGTGAGCGCCGGTCGACGGTGAAGAAAAAGGGTAAAATCGACCTGCCGCTTACCCGACGCTAGGTGAGCATGAGATGAGCGCGAGATGGGCGTGAGGTGGGCGTGAGATTCGCGCGAGATGGGCGCATCGTTTTCCGCTGAGCGCGAGCTGAGCGGCAGCCGGGCGCGAGCTGAGCGGTGGGTCGTTTTTAACGGGGCGCCTACCTCTGAGGTGAGCGCCGGTGAGCGCGAGGTGAGCGGATACCCCCCTGTGATTTTCATTTCTCTGTTATTTTGAGATCTACATGACTGGCCGGTTTGTGAAGCTCTGTAATTACTCCAATAAACTCCTAATACTCCCAGAAGACTTCCCAACCATATTTGGAAATAATCTAAACACTTTCATTTTCAAATATAAAATTAAATCCGGAGACTCTGTTCATGTAATTTCCCGAAAACCAGAAAACCAGAAAAACTCATACTATCAGTTGATATATAAACCATATATCAGAATAATCTCGAGAGAAACATAAAACACAAAACCCCAGTTGTAAAACCGTGCTACTCACAAGTATACGCTTAATCCGAGAAACAAAAGCTTATTCCACAACCGGCCGAGCATGACTTCCGGTTGCGCGCGTGGATGCGAAGGTCGCCGAACTGATCCCCTGCTCGCGAGAGGAAAAACCCACTGAAATCTGGATCTCCGACTCCACTAATCCAGTCGTAGCTCTCGCGGTTCTCATCTCTTCCCAGAGAAACCCTAATCGCCATAGTAGCCGCAAAACACCAAACCTCTTCAGTTATAAAAATATGATGCGAGCATTCCAAACCAAAAACCTAATTTCCCCTTTAGTATATATATATACCCTCCACACGCTCCCATACGCATTGCCGCACTACAACCTTTTAAAAGCCTTGATCCTGTGCATGCCCGCCCACTGAAAACCTTACATTTTCCTGCATCCACTTAAGGTTATTCTCTTTGACAACTAATGACCACAAATCTCCAGCAATAAATAAATTTTGATTAAGCCTGTCCGTAAATCCATGTGTTCATACTTTCGCATATATTTTATTTTATCTACTATTTTATATTGTTTATTATTTTATTATTATTATTTTTTTCCACTCAAAACTGGGGTTTTACAACTTGAACTTGGCCGGCAGGTTAACATTAGGGTATAGGCACAAGTCTTCAAAATTGGTGCCCCCGAAGTTGTTCACACCTTTTACTTCCCTTAGTTCATCTTGGATCATTTCCAGTCGGTGCATGAACTTCCTTTCAACTTCTTCCCTTATCCTTTCTTTTTCCTTGGCTTTGTCCGATTCCACTGTCTCATCCCTGATCAGTATAGGTTCAGGAGTGGGTTCATAAACGGGTTCAGGAATAGGTTGAACTGGAGGTGGAATATTGATTTGGGGTGGAGGTGTTGGGTTGGAAGTGGATGCTTGATTTTGGGCTTGCACTTGTTGGTCCTGCACCAACAGTATGTTTTCTAGCATCGGGCTAGTCCTGCCACTTGCTCCTGTAGCAAGACAATATCTGGGTGAGGAGCATCAGCTTCAGTCTCAATGGGATTCATGGCGCGAGCTCTTGATCTGGTTACAGGAGCTATGATTGCAAGTGTATTGGTACCTGAATTGAATAAAGAGAAAATATTAGTGCCAATTTAATCTTATTCACAAGCCTATGAATGCCTATGTGCAAGCTGGGTGAACACGAGTTTGGATTTGTTTCTTTATTTGCTTCTTTTTTTTTCTTTTAGAAGTGTTGGAATATTCTAGGGCTTCCAACAGGTCCCATAAAAAGAGAAAAGGATCTGAAATTCAAAGGCTTTCAGAGGCCCAGGGGTATTTTTGAAAAAGGTCTGAAATTCAAAGGCTTTCAGAGGCCTAGAGATTTTTAAGAAAGGTCTGAAATTCAAAGGCTTTCAGAGGCCCAGAGATTTTTGGAAAAAGTCTGAAATTCAAAGGCTTTCAGAGGCCCAGGGATATTTTTAGAAAAAGTCTGAAATTCAAGGGCTTTCAGGGGCCCAAAGATCTGAAATTCAAAGGCTTTCAGAGGCCTAAGGAATAATTTCTGAAATTCAAAGGCTTTCAGAGGCCCAAAGGATAAAGTTTGAAATTCAAAGGCTTTCAGAGGCCCAAAGATTTTTTGAGAAAAAGTCTGAAATTCAAAGGCTCTCAGAGGCCCAAAGAAAAAGCTCTGAAATTCAAAGGCTTTCAGAGGGCTAGGGATTTTTTGAGAAAAAGTCTGAAATTCAAAGGCTTTCAGAGGCGAGGCCCAGGGAGTTTTGAGAAAAAGTCTGAAATTCAAAGGCTTTCAGAGGCCCAGGGATATTTTTAGAAAAAGTCTGAAATTCAGAGGCTTTCAGAGGCCCAAAGGATTTTATTTCACATTATTTATTTATTTATTTTTTGAAGCATTTTATTCAAACTCATTTCCCTTTATCATCATTTAAAGGTTAAAGGAACAGGATTTAGTGGGAAAAACTGATTAAAATTGAATTTTCCGCGAAAACCGCATATACAGTACGGTCCGGCCTTGCCCGCATTTAAATTACGAGCAAGCCGTGACCGTATAGTTGACACGGGCGAGCCCAGCCCGTATAACTAATACGGGCGAGCCCAGCCCGTGTAACCAATGCGGTTTACGGAGCTCTTTTTGTTTTTTTTTTTTTCAGTTTTTTACATGATTTGATCACTTTAATTGCTCATCCAAACATACGGTTCACCCATTGCAAGGCTTCTAAACTGTCTCAAAGTGGACTTTGATCTATTTGCAAAAATACTTGTTTAGGAGGGCACATGTTCCCTCCAAATCGATACCATATTCAGGGGTATGGTACCCTTTAGTTGCCTCTTGTTTGAATATTGGGTAGGATTGATTCTGAACAGAGTTAAAATTCTCCCTATGGGCTGCACCAACTTTAGGAAACATGCCTATTTGGGACCAATTTTATCCCAAACTGATGGACACCATGACATGAAAATAATGCAAAAATTAAGGTTACCTTGTTACCTTGTTTACCTTCAATATGGCATCCGCATTATGCCTTGGCTTGCAAACCATGTAAACGGCCTTCCCACAATTACAAACCCATATCCGCACGTAATTGTGTACTTGTAGACACCCCAAATTGCACCCCAATATAAGAGATTAACTAAGAAGGACTCCAAAGGTCCTATTTGAGCCTTGACATAAGTCAAACTTTCAAAAACAATCAAAATTGGTGCCAACCGTGCTGAGTATGCGGTTTTTATAAGCTCGGTCTCAACCGCTCTGTATGTGCGGTTGCAACCGCACATATAGCACGGTTCACATCAAGGCTTGTTGCGCTGGCGGCCACGTGGCTTCGCGAATCTTCGGCCGTTAAGCCGCGTGGACAGCAATCAATTAAAGCATAACTGAATTGAACCGCCCTGTATATGCGGTTTGGTCAAATTTATACATGAACCGCACTTTGAGTGGCAGTTGTGTAGAAACCGCACTGAGTATACGGTTTTGGCTGTTCCGAGGCTTTGAGAAATGGCTCGATCTCTGAGCCTTATTTACGCATATTACCTCTCTCTCAAGGACCTAAACTCCCTATTTCACCCTCCGAAACTTGCTGAATTACTCCAATTCAAGCCTTGGAGGAGAATTGGAATAATCTAGAAGGCCTTTTTGGCCTACCCTTGGGACTCTTCTACCCTTGACTTGGCCTATAAATAGAGGGGTCCTCCTCTTGCAAATGGCTGACAATCTGAAGCTTAGAAGCTCTGCAAGAAGAAGGAGAACCTCTGCTGGATTGGCTACTCAACTGCTCAAGCTACTAAGGTAAGGCCTATTTGAGTTATTGCTTCCCTTTTACATTCTAGCAAATCTCTCATCTTCTACCTTTCTGTAGTGTAAGGCCTTTGTGCATCTTTGAAACCCCAAACCCCTTCTAAAGTACCTGGGAATCCTCTCTAGCCGTAAAACGTGAAGAGAGAGCCTGGGGAAAAGGAAGGTGGAATGGATCCTCTAGGTTTAGAACCCTCAAATGATGAAAAGCATGCTATATGGTTATTTTGAACCCTTGAATGCTTCTCTGATTTTATTTTATATTTGGAGAAGATGTGAATCCATGCTCTCAGTAGCCATGGATTCCAACCTTCTCATAGAAATGAGATTTTCCACACTTTCACACTCACTTTTCATTATTTTCATCAAATAGGCTAGATCTTGGGCTTTCCATGTTCAATATGGAAAATCTGAGGTCCTAGGCCTTAGAATGAGTTTTAGAACTTCATGAGAGGATTTCTTGTTGATTTTGAGGTTTTGGTCGAATCCACATGCACTGGTTTCCATGTTTCCTCTTCAAAAACCTCAAAACAGGACAGATCTGTGGCCTGTCTTGGAAGACTCATAGCTTCATCCTCCGGATGAATTTTTGAGTGATTCCAAAGACATGTGATAGATGGATGTGTCTATTTAATATCTGGAAATTTTCGTCCACTTCCATGTAGCCAATTTTTGACACCATCTCTTCAAAGTTTGTAAGACAGTTCAGCCCAGATTGCTGAACTTGCCGCTTTGATGGTGCACTATTTGCTCGGTTTGAACCCGTTTCCTATGATTCCAGTTTCTGAGTTTTCTTTGAGAAGTCTATTTTCATTTCCAACAAGTTTCAGCAGATTTCAATCTGTTTTGTGCCTTGGGTGCTCAATTGACTCAGAGATGCTCGCTAGCATGGTCCAGAGCAGATCTGTGGTCTTTTAGGCCTGTTCAAGAGAGCACACAAGTCACATCCGGATAGAGATTGGTGTGAGGTTTTTTGCTTTGGAAAGATGACACTACATACTTCCTCCTTACCAATTTTTATGGGTTTTTATTGAGCCAAACTCCACGAATAGGACTTTGAAAATGCCTACTTAACGCTTTTTCTGAGTTATAACAGCAGATTTTATATGAGGATTTCTCTCTCGTTTTGAATCAGATCGAGCTGAATTTTTTACTATATACTCTACTATATACCAGTTTTCAAATGGCTTTGGTTTCATTGGATTTGGATTTAAATTGAGTAAGTTGTGGTCTATCAAAGCTTTCAAGCTCTTTTGACCTAATCTCTCCAGATTTGCTTTAGCTTGATTTCCTTCAATTTCACTTTGATTTTTCTTCACTCACGAAGTTTTAAAAATGATAGATCCACGAAGAGAGTCTAAGTTCATTAGATTTCTCATGTGGAAGGGTCACACACATTGTGCTTGTCAAGCACCACTTTGTTTATTTTACTAACAAATGATTTAAAGTATAAGCAAGCATGTGGTAACCGTCTTAGACGGATGAGCGGGGGTGCCTAATACCTTCCCCTGCTCATAAATAATTCCCCGTACCCAATCTCTGGATTTTTCCTTGTATTAGAGCTACTTGGGCTCTATTTAACATCTATGAACCTTTTGGTGTCCATTCACACCTAAAAATGGATGGTGGCGACTCTTAACATTTATTGATCCCCGCGTGACGATAGTCGGAAGTCATCCGAGATGACGAAACCATGTCTCACGACTGGCGACTCTGCTGGGGATTCTTGGAATTGAGCCATGTCATTTGCTTGCTTATTCTTTGTTTGATTTTATTGATTGTTTGTTGTTTGGAGTGATTGTAATAAGCATGCTGATTTGAATGCTTCTATATCTAGAGAATGTGAGACCTTAGGAAATAGGGCATGAGATGTGTGATGCTTTGTTTATGCTCAAAACCATGTTAGGAGACCTAGCTAGTTTTACCATGCTAGGCTACCATGTTTATAGGATGAGCATGTTTTGATTAGGATTCTAATGTCATTGAGCATGTGATCAGGATTTTTAGGGAGATATTTTGAATATGTCAAAAGCATGCTCACCATAATTGAATGCTATTTGTTGTATGATATGATAACATGCCTCCATGTTTGCATGATTGTGTGAATGCATATTTAGATGGAGCATGCTAGGCTTTCTTTTATTTAATTGAATGTTCCCATGTTTATTTGCTTCAAAAATGATCTCTATATCATGCCTTGGTGTGTATGGCTTGCATGGCTGCGAAAAAAGAGTGGCAAGGGTGGGACGTTGTGTTGAATGTGACCCACTTTTTCAAATGCACTTGCGCACCTTTTTTCTTTTTTTACACAGCCTACCTATCACCTATAGGAAGTTGAACAAGAATGTGGGTAGCTTGGCGCACCGAGGTCGTTACTTCGGAAAGCGAAAGTGAAAACATTCACCTTAGAGACTTTGAGCCAATGATGTGATGACATGGTGGATCTAGAATTCTGGTCATACACTAGGCTTGAGCTCTAAGTTGCCAATAAGCCAAAACCCAAAACCCCTACGCGAAGGTGGAGAAACACCCTTTTGGCCAAAATAAACCAAATGCGATGGGGGAAGGGTTTGTAATGAGGGAAGGCCGTCTTGCATGGCTCAGGTGATCCAAGGTATGATATGGATACCATCTTGAAGATAAACATGAGATAACAAGGTATTTTCAAAATTTTCCCTTGTAATAACCTCCATACTTTATAAGAAGCAAGATTATGGTGTCCATTTGTTGGGATTTTGTTTTTCCCAGAAAATTACTGTTAGCCTAGGATTGGTGTAGCCCTTAGAGAGAGTTTTTACTCTTCTTAGGTGTCATTCTACCCAAATGCCCATAGGAGGCACCCAAAAGTCCCAAAATCCATGCATTAGGTGTCCATTTTTTGGAGGGAGCCTAGGCCCTCCTTTGTATGAATATGGCTAATCCTCTTTCTTGCAGGGAATTTGGGTGTGAAGGCCATCCAAGAGCTGCTGGTGCAAAGAGCCTCTTCTTTTTTCTTTTGTGTAGAAATTTTCATTCTCAAGCCCAAGGAGGCTAAAATTGTCATTTTTATTTTGATTCATGCCCTTGAAGGCCAATTTGTATTGTAACATGTTTCTTTTATTATAAGAGATCTGTTTGTGCATATTTATGGTCTCCTCATGCACCTTCATGAAATTCATGGTCTAAGCGGGCTTTTAATGCCATTTGATGTCCCAAATGCCCAATTTGGGGCAGTCTGGAAGCCACCCAATGGTGAACAATGTGTTTGGGCATTTAACTAAGATAATAAAACCAATTGGAAAAAGGAACAAATCGAAAATCTCATTTTCGGCTGGAAACCGTCCTGAGTATGCGGTTGTCTGCATTTTCGCTGCAACCGCATGTATCATACAGTTTGAGCCAGACCGTCCTGAGTGTGCGGTTTTAAGCCGAAATCCCATTCTGGCCTTGCTAATTAAACATTTCTGGGCCCTTTCATCCCTAAGTTATATAAGCAAGTGTGCAGTGATTCCAAATAAGATAAATGGCATTTAAACCATTCCAAATCCACCCAGATCAAGAGATTAAGGTCATTTTGAACATATTCATATAAATTGAGCAAATTAATCCAACTCAAAGGTAAAAATGATAAAATAAAAGTTGGCTCAAACCAAAAATCAAGTCAAGCACCAAATTTTGGGGTTTAAGCTCATGTTAGGCTCTTTTTACCTAATTTGAACACCTAATCCATCTTAATTGAAGTAAATGATTAAAAGAAAATTGGTTCAAATAACCAACCTAATCATACTTCAACCTCAAGAATTAAACTTGGAAATCACAATAAGCTTCCAAAGCATGTTTTTAGCCTAAAGTGGGATCTGAATCGAGAGAAGCTCAACTCTTTTAAAATGGAGCAAATTCCAACCAAAAATAAGAAATCTTTAAGCATAAAGTATTCAAACTTTTAAGACTTCAAATCATAGGTCATTTGGAAACCCTTGAATTCTAAGTCAAATCATTCAAAATTTTTTTTTTATAAAAGAAGATTTCAAATAAATCATCACCTTAAAGGCAAATTGAGTCTCTTTTTAACTCAAAACACCTAAGGGAAAATCAGAAATTTTTTTTAGGCATCTGAAAGCCTTGTAATTTCAGAAAATCAACTCATAGGACTCCTGGAAGCCTGAAATTCCAGATTTTTCCAAAATCTTCATAGGCCTTCTAAAGCCTGAATTTAGAAACTCATAGGACTCCTGGAAGCCTGAAATTCCAGATTTTTCCAAAATCTTCATAGGCCATCTAAAGCCTGAATTTAGAAACTCATAGGACTCCTGGAAGCCTGAAATTCAAGATTTTCCCAAAATCTTCATAGGCCTTCTAAAGCCTGAATTTAGAAACTCATAGGACTCCTGGAAGCCTGAAATTCCAGATTTTTCCAAAATCTTCATAGGCCTTCTAAAGCCTGAATTTAGAAACTCATAGGACTCCTGGAAGCCTGAAATTCCAGATTTTTCCAAAATCTTCATAGGCCTTCTAAAGCATGAATTTAGAAACTCATAAGACTCCTGGAAGCCTGAAATTCCAGATTTTTCAAAAATCTTCATAGGCCTTCTAAAGCCTGAATTTAGAAACTCATAGGACTCCTGGAAGCCTGAAATTCCAGATTTTTCCAAAATCTTCATAGGCCTTCTAAAGCCTGAATTTAGAAACTCATAGGACTCCTGGAAGCCTGAAATTCCAGATTTTTCCAAAAACTTCATAGGCCTTCTAAAGCCTGAATTTAGAAAATCATAAGCCCTTGGAAGCTTGAGTGATTCCAAGTCCTGATTTGTCTACAAACTTTTACTGTAGGCACATCATCTTTTGTGGGATATGTTGGAAGCCCTAGAATTTTCCAATATTAGTAGGTCTTTTTCGCACCAACCAAGTCGTAAGCCCTTAGAAGCTTGCGTAATTCCAATGCTTGACTATAGGTTTTTACTATAGTCATATCCTTCCTGTGGGACATGTTGGAGGCCCTAGAATACTCCAACAAAATTTCTGTGGTTTGATCTTTTTCGTATCAATTGCCACATTTTAATAAGGTTATTTTAACCATAAATACAAAAAGCCAAAAAATATGAATACAAAGAAAACCCCCAAACTCATGTTCACCAAGCTTACATGCATGCATGCATAGGTGTGTGAAATTGATTTAAAGGGATACTAATATTTTTCTCTTTTGTCTTTTTCTTTTACTAAGGTACTAAGTTTCCACTGCAACCATTGCTCCCCGACGCTCTCAGAGATTAAAAGCTGCCACCATGAACCCTGCTGAAGAACAATCTACTGTTTCGGCTGAGGCCTTTGCTCAACTGCAAGAGCAAGTGGCAGGGATGACCAAACTATTGGAAAATTTGCTGGCCAACCAAGCCGCTCAGGCTCATGTGCAGGCGCAACAGGCGCAGGCTCAGGTTCACCAGGCTTCATCATCCCACAATGCACCACCACAGGCTCCACCCCAGACTGAACTTCCACCACCAATCCAACCTATCCCACCTCAACCTGAACTCTCTCATCCAAACCCCGAGCCTATCCTGATCCGGGAGGAGGAATCTGAATGTGAGAGGGAAAAGGAGAAAGAGAAGGAGAGACTGAGGGTAGAAGTGGAGAGAAAATTCTTGGACAAGCTGGAGTCCATTCAAGAGGAATTGAAAGAAGTGAGAGGGATCAACACGTTGGGTGGTACCAACTTTCAAGATCTCTGCCTGTACCCCGACGCATGCTTACCGGCCAAATTTAAGTGCCCGGACTTTGAGAAATATGACGGCACCGGATGCCCAATGAGCCATCTGAAGCTCTACTGTGGGGCGTTGTGCAAATTTGGCTGGGAGGATGGCATCCTGATCCAGCTATTCCAGAGAAGCCTAACTGGGGCAGCCTTGAGATGGTTCGCAACTGTGGACCATGGCAGAATCAGAACGTGGAAGGACCTAGCTGATGCTTTCCTTGCTCAGTACCGTTTCAATGCTGACATCGTTCCAGATAGGTACGATATGATGAAAATGAGTAAGGGAAGAGATGAGACAGTCAGGCAGTATGCCAAAAGGTGGAGAGAAGCCGCCTCTCAAGTCAGGCCTCCCATGATGGAGCCAGAGATGGTTACCACCTTCATTGGCACACTGGGGCATCCATTTTACAATCACTTGGTGGGTCAGGTTACCACCAGTTTTGCTGCCCTAGTGTTGGTCGCGGACCGGATTGAAGATGGAATCAGATCCGGGCGAATCCACGACCATTCTGCCACGACTCGTCAACAGGAGCCAACTTTTGATCCTTCTGCCCAGAAGCAGAAAAATGGGGCAAGAAGGAATGGAGGAAAGAAAGAAGGGGAAGTAAACATGGTACAACCCCAACCACCGCAAAAACCCATCCAAATCAATATTGCTGCACCTCCACCCAGTCCGGTGCAGCCACAATCGACCTATCAAAACCCTCTCAACATTAATGTTCCTTAAGCAGCAATGCCCAACCAAAAAAGGGTATTCTCAAAAGAGGAGAGAGACGCTTGGATGGCGTCCAGAAGGAGCAGGGTCCTTTCCCCTCTTCCTGTAACCCCATCCCAGCTATTGCCATCTTTGTTAAACGCGGGGTATGTCACCCTGAAAGAACCAAATCCGAAGTCTTCAAAGGGAAAGAATTTCGATCCCTCCACCACCTGTGAATACCATATGGGTGCACCAGGACACCCTACGGACAGGTGTTGGCCATTAAAACATGCCATCCAGGATTTGATCGATCAGGGAACCCTGTTGTTTAACACGGCTGCACCCTCTCCCGCCAGGACTGACATTGGTCAGAATCCTCTGCCCCAGCATAATGGGGCTGGTCCTTCCAATTTTGTAGGGACCATCTCTTCTAGACCTAGGACGTTTGATCCCTCGCAATTAATTGCGCCAATAGGGACGTCCGTTAGGGTCTATTTTGACCAGGAAGAGATAGGGGAACAAATCAATGTCATTTCTAGAAATAATGGAAGTGGCAAGACTGCAGAGGACATTAATGCCTCTTTAAACCGGGCCGCTTCTCTCATGGCCCAGCTTAATGTAGCCAAACCCCCTCTCATTATTAATTGCAACCAGGCTGTTGCTTCCCCACCTACTCCATCATCCAAACCATCTTTGGTCATTAATTATGACCCCACCACTGCTTCAATTACGTCTGTTTCTTCTCAGACCTTAAAATCCTCTCAACCCAAGGAGCCCAGGCAATCTTCGCCTCTGGTTATTGAGGTGCCTTCTTCTAACCTTAATCCCACATCAACTCCTGCACCAAGGTCTCATCTCCAGCCCTTGGTATTTAACGTTCCTAAACCCTCCTATTCAGAAACTGCTGTACCTTGGAATTACAGCGAGGGTTATACGACCACTATCCCAGTGGCCAGGAATCAGGGTCAGGAGGAGGTAAACCTCATGACAAGATCAGGGAGGTGTGTGGAAGGAAAAGAGCAAGAAAAGAAAGAGGCAGAGCAAGTCCAGAAAGGAAAGGCCAAGATAGGGGAGGACACCCCCCAGGTCGACAGTAAGGAGGCAGAAGACCTCCTAAAAATACTGAAAAAGAGTGAATTCAATATTGTCGACCAATTAACCAAGGTCCCTGCCCAGATATCAATACTGGGATTATTGATTAATTCAGAAAAGCATAGGGACTCATTAATGAAAGTACTCCATAGCGCCCACGTGCCCAAAACAATTGAGCCAAACCAACTCGGCACGATGATCGGTCAGATTTTATCTCACAATGTAATAAGCTTTTCAGAAGGTGAGATAAGCCCTGGCGGATGTTATCACATGGACCCTTTGCACATCACTGTGCTTTGTAAGGATAACATGATAGCCAGGGCCCTAATCGATAATGGGTCAGCCTTAAACGTCTGTCCCCTAGTAACATTCGTGAGGCTTGGTTTGGACCAATCCAAGATAAAATAGAACGGGAGGATAGTGAGAGCTTTTGATAGCTCCAAAACACACTCCCTAGGGGAGATTGAATTGCCGATTACCATCGGACCGAATATCTTTAATATCACATTCGAAGTGATAGATATTCCTGCTGCCTTCAATCTACTTCTGGGAAGGCCGTGGATCCACTCAGCTAGGGCTATACCCTCTACTCTTCATCAAAGAGTAAAATTTATAAAAGGCCAGAAGGTGATAACGGTCATAGCCGAGAGTCTAGTCCCTCCCTTCATACCACCTGATGTACCTTTCATTAATGTAGAATTAACGGCAGACAAAATTGCCTTTCACTCTTTTCAGTTTGAGACAGTCAAATTCATACCTGGGGGGTGTCTAAAAAAGAATGAGAAGTTGACCTGCGCCAATAAGATGGTGGAGAAAGTCTTAAAAGATTGCAATTTCCACCCAGGAAAGGGGTTGGGCATTAACCTGCAAGGAAGGGTGACGCCCATAGAGGCACAGAGGCTAGTCCCACGGGTAGGACTAGGGATGAAAATGAGAAGATGGAAGAGGGGACCACAGAAAGAAAATGAGAGGGAAAAGAATCAAGGAAAGTTCCCTCATTTAAGGGAAACTTTCCCGAAGCCCTCTCATACCATTCAATTGGCTCCTCCTACAGATTCCTCCAAGCCTCCGTATTTTAATGATAACCCTTTTAGAAAACCTTTTACCTCAGTCCTTCTACCTTTTACCCCATTTTTCCCCACTTTGGCACCCAAAGCCACGGGTGAGCCTGAGCCACTGCCACAAGAGCAGCAGGATTTCACAGAAGAGACAGGGGCATTCTTTGCAATGACAGAGAATGAAGGAAGAGAGAAAGCAGAAGAAGAGGTTCCTTTTATCGACTGGGCCTCAATCAAAATTCCTGATGAAGTCACCTCTGAACTCAGCCCCGAAGCAGAAAAGGGCAGTTTTTCAAATCCGGTAATGATGGTATCGGATCAAGAGTTTGAGGAGGAACAGGTTTGCACTATACCACCTGTTCCAGAGGGCTTTGTACTGAAAAATTGGGAAGAGATCCCTTTGACACTTGAGGCTGCATATGGTTGGCAATCAGCTGCGGCCTCCAAAAAAAAAACTCCATTAGTGGATTGCCCTTTTCCTGAAGGTTTTAATGAACCTTCATCTTCAGGAAAAGCCTCTTTAGAAGGTTCTCAAAAAACCCAAAAAGATTTTTCAATTTTTTCTAGAAAATCTAAAGCTTTCAAAATGGTCCAGACTGCTTATGAGCCATATATATAGACTGAATTAGAGCAAGTTGAATATGAATTCGATCTCGAGCTCGACTTCGACCTAATGGGGATCGAAGAAGAGATCGAGGCCGAAGACGATGACCTTCCAAGAGAAATATCATATCAATTGGAACGTCACGAAAAGGGTATTCAACCTAATATTGAAGAAACCATTTCCACAAACCTGGGAACCGAAGAGGACCCAAAAATTGTAAAGATTGGTGCATGCTTGTCTGGAATGCAGCGGAAGGAAATGTCCCAATTCTTAGCTGATTACAAGGACGTGTTTGCATGGTCCTATCGGGATATGCCAGGGTTGGATACAGACATGGTTGTACACAGGCTGCCAATCCTGCCAGGAGTAAAGCCTATTAAGCAGAAATTGAGAAGGTTGAAACCAGAATGGACTTTGAAAGTCAAAGATGAAGTAGTAAAGCAGTTTCAAGCCGGGTTTTTGGCGGTGTCCACATACCCTGACTGGCTAGCTAATATAGTCCCGGTTCCAAAGAAGGATGGAAAAGTCAGGATGTGTGTAGATTACAGAGACTTGAACAAAGCAAGCCCGAAGGATGATTTTCCTTTGCCACACATCGACATACTAGTTGATAATACGGCGGTGCACAGTTTGTTCTCTTTTATGGATGGCTTTTCCGGATATAACCAAATCAAAATGGCAAAGAAGGATCAAGAGAAAACCGCTTTCATCACTCCTTGGGGAACCTTTCACTACACAGTCATGCCTTTTGGATTGAAGAACGCCGGGGCAACATATCAGCGAGCCATGACAGCCCTTTTCCATGACATGATCCACAAAGAGATGGAGGTCTATGTGGATGATATGATTGCTAAATCATGTGAAGAGGAAGACCATCTGATCAATCTAAAGAGGGTATTTGACCGTCTGAGGAAATACAGCTTAAGGCTTAATCCAGCAAAGTGTGTTTTTGGAGCCACATCAGGGAAATTGTTAGGCT
The DNA here is from genome assembly GCA_947561395.2 of Buxus sempervirens. NCBI lineage: Eukaryota > Viridiplantae > Streptophyta > Magnoliopsida > Buxales > Buxaceae > Buxus > Buxus sempervirens. The sequence continues at coordinate 39,119,123 of OX387187.1, forward strand.
TCATTGTAAGCAGAAGAGGGATTGAGATAGATCCGTCTAAAGCAAAAGCAATCATTGAGATGCCATCTCCTAAGACTGAAAAAGAAGTTAGGGGCTTCCTGGGAAGAATTCAGTATATCAGCCGGTTCATAGCACAACTCACTGCTATTTGCGAGCCGATCTTTAAGCTTCTAAGGAAGAATAACCCAACTATATGGAATGAGGATTGCCAACAAGCATTCGACAAAATAAAGGATTATCTGCTAAATCCTCCTGTTCTAGTACCCCCAACTCCAGGAAAACCATTGATTATGTATCTATCAGTTTTAGAAACATCAATGGGATGTGTATTGGGGCAACATGATGAAACAGGCAGAAAAGAAAAGGCTATCTACTATTTGAGCAAGAAGTTCACAGATTATGAGACGAGATATTCGCCTTTGGAAAAGACTTGTTGTGCTTTGGTCTGGGCAACTCAGAGGCTTAGGCACTATTTCTTAAGCTATTCAACTTTATTGATTTCAAGGATGGATCCGTTGAAATATCTGTTCGAAAAGCCGGCTTTAACTGGTAGAACAGCGAAGTGGCAGCTATTGCTTTCGGAGTTCGACCTAACATATGTCACTCAGAAAGCAATTAAAGGTCAGGCAATTGCTGATCATCTAGCTGAGCATCCATTGCCAGATTATCAACCTCTTAAAACGAATTTCCCTGATGAGGCTATCTTATTTGCTGAAGAGGAAGAAAGTGAAGACTCCTGGCAGATGTTCTTTGATGGGGCTGCAAATATGAATGGAAATGGGATCGGCGCAGTATTAGTAAAGCCAGATGGTTCACATATCCCAATCACAGTGAAATTGAGGTTTCAGTGCACGAACAACATAGCAGAGTATGAGGCATGTATAATCGGATTACAAGCTGCTCTAGACCATGACGTTCAAGAACTTGACGTATATGGAGATTCGAGTCTTATCATCTTCCAAACAACTGGGGAATGGAAAACCAAAGATCATAAATTGATCCCATATCACCAATATTTGGAAGAAATAAGTACCAAATTTACTCGAATTTCTTTTAGCTATATGCCAAGGGCTAAGAATCAGTTTGCGGTTGCCTTGGCGACATTGGCCTCAATGGTTAGTATTCCAGAAGGGGTAGACATACAACCACTTGAAATTGAAGTCAGAGATGAGCCAGCTTACTGTCTTGTTTTAGAAGGAGCGCCAGAAACGGAAATACCATGGTTTCAAGACATCAAGAATTTCTTGAATAATCGAGGTTTCCCAGAAGGCGCCAGTCGTACTGGAAAAAGAACTATACAGAGGTTAGCAGGGCAGTTCCTCCTAAGTGGTGGGCAGCTATACAAAAGATCTTACAATAATGTTCTACTTAGATGCGTCACCAAGGTTGAAGCAGAAAGGTTGATCGAAACAGTGCATGGAGGAGTTTGTGGGCCACATATGAATGGACACATGCTCGCAAGGAAAATACTGCGATTGGGATATTATTGGTCTACGATGGAGCACGATTGCTGCCTACATGTGAAGAGATGCCATTTGTGCCAAATATACGCTGACAACAAGCATGCACCGCCAAGTGAGCTACACAGCATGACCTCTCCATGGCCTTTCTCTATGTGGGGTATTGATGTAATTGGGATGATTTCTCCTAAAGCGTCAAATGGACATCGGTTCATTCTGGTGGCAATTGATTATTTCACAAAGTGGGTTGAAGCTGCTTCGTATGCAAATATCACAGGAAACCATGTTCTTAAGTTTCTAAAGCACAACATAATTTGTCGCTATGGGTTGCCAAAAGCCATAGTTTCAGACAATGCTTCAAATATTAAGAACAAGGATATGAAGAAGATGTGCGAGCAGTTCCAGATAACTCATCACAAGTCAGCCCCTTACAGGCCAAAGATGAATGGAGCAGTAGAAGCGGCAAATAAGAATATAAAGAAAATAATCCAGAAGATGGTGGTAAGCTATAGAGATTGGCACGAGATGTTACCATTTGCTCTCCATGCTTACAGAACCTCGATCCGAACTTCTACTGGGGCAACGCCGTATTCCTTGGTTTATGGAATAGAGGCAGTCTTACCTGTTGAGGTAGAAATCCCTTCATTAAGAATGCTTATGGAAACAGAGCTTGAAGAGGCTGAATGGGTTCAGTCTAGATATGAGCAACTTAATCTGATAGAAGAAAAGCGGTTGAATGCGCTTTGCCATGGTCAACTGTATCAGAGGAGAATGGCCAGAGCCTACAATAAGAAGGTGAAGCCCAGAGCTTTCCAAGTGGGTAATTTAGTCTTAAAGAAGATATTACCATTTTTGGAAGACCCTCGTGGAAAGTTTAAGCCAAATTGGGAGGGACCCTATGTAGTGAAGAAAGTCTTGTCAGGAGGCGCTCTTATCTTGACAGAAATGAATGGGACAGATTTTCCTGAGCCAATCAACTCCGATGCGGTCAAACAATATTTCCCTTGAAGTAATATTACAAAGAAATGATCCGAGGCCATTTTTCTTCATCCCTCACAAATTTTAATATCCCTAGATTAAACCAAGTTGAGCCTGTTCGTGTTTTAAAGAACCTAAACTGGAGCTTACAGTCGCGACTGGGGCAGGGTTAATAAAACGCACAGGAAAATAGCAAAGAAAGGCCAAATACAAAGAAAAGGAAAAAAGGCCAATATTAGGAATGGGGGGTCGCATCCATTATGACTGTAAGCCCGGTTGTCCCATCTTCAAGAGGTCGAACTTTTGAGCCTATAATAACCTTCCTTCATAAACTCAACCCAGCCTTCATTTCGTCCTATCGATCAAGTCCTCGGTGATCTGGGTGTATTCCTTCAAGCTCGGGATGTTGAAAGGGCAATGACGGAATAAATAAGCCGGTCATAGTGAAAACCGTAACAGGCACTAGGGGCAATATTGGCAGAAAGAAGGCGAAAGAAAAAAAAAAGAATAAAAGAAAAGAAAGAAACAAGGAAAAGGTCACCAACCGCACTTGGGATACAGTTTGAACTAAACCGCCCTTTTTCCACGGTTTTGGCAGAAGGGCTATGCAACCGCATATTGAAGACGGTTTTGGCTAAACCGTTCTGAATGCGCGGTTTTGTGCAGCAGAATTGAATTGAGCAGATTTTCTGCATAGGACTGAACCAGTAGGCTGGGGCAGGCCCCCTGGAAGGGGGAAGGAAACTTGGGGATGAGTCTAAGGGTTCCAAGGGGGACGGATTGGCTTCCTCCTCATTAACTGAAATACCTTTTTTGCCCAACTTACTTCAATTCATCCAACTATGTGGGATTAAAGCATCATGGACCAATTTACAATAAAAACACACAAAAATGAAAACTATATTATGGCCAATGATGAGAAATCAGTGACTTTTCATTAAAACAGTCAGTTTTTACAAGCATATGAGAGTTCTGAGGCCAATAGTATAAAAACCTATTTTGTATTCTCTACCTTTCCACTAGTGGAGTTTCTCTTTGTACAGAAGTGTAAAAAAGGAAAAAAAATACAATGAAAGGGGCTAATCTCTATCCCCTAGCCTCTCCTCAAGCTCTCTGATCCGAACCGCCACAAGCCTTTCAGCCCCCTCTGCATCTGGGTCACTGAGGAATGAGATGACGTCATCTGAGAGGGTCTGCCTAGTCCTCATATCTCGGAGCCTGGCCATGGTTTCATCATGCCTACGCCATGCAGCTCTCACCTCGAAGCGACGGGCCTGTATCTGCTCAGATAATCGCCGCTCCAGATCTTCCTTCTCCAATCTCAAGGTTCGGGCCTCCTCCACCCATATGAGCTGAAGCTGCCTATGAGAAGCCCGCTCGGTCTCTCAGAGGTCCTCATAGGTAGGACACGGTATAGCAGGAGGATCCACCGGTACAGAAGCGCAGCTCTGCACCTGCTCTCTAATCCAAAAGAGGTAGTCCTTCTCATGTAACTTGGAGAAGACGGGACCTCTCAAGAAGCAGGCCTGCGACCAGTCCTTCAATAGGCGGAAGCAGAGGCCCATGGTAGCCGGTGTGAGCGGACCTATGAGCTCTTCATATCCCTGAGGTACCAGAATCCCTTGCACCTCCTCTCCAAATTGCCGGATGACCCTCAAAGGCAAGTAAAGCAAGGCAGATCTCAAGCCCATGAGCACAGCGAAATTCTGGTCAGAGAAGCTGATCACTGTCTCGACAGAAGGCTGATAAGCACCGGGCCATCTCACCTGGTCGTCCTGAAGCGTCCCCAAGAAAGCAAACCATCCCTGTTTGCCACCATGGATATTGGGACACCCCCTGTTGCTCATCAAAACAGGGATATTTAGCCGAGGGAAGAAGCGGCGGGTGATCTCTTCAACTTGACTTAGGTGGTCAAGTAGCCAGAGCTGCAAATAAAAGGGAAGCATTTCTATCTTAGAAAATCTCAATATTGCAATAAAAGTTATAATTCAAGAAAGAGGTTCAGATTTTACCTGAAGTATAGGGGCGCATGCAAGGAAACTTTTCTGCTTCCGGTGATAGCAGTCAGTCAGGGCCTGGTATATTTCAGCCAGGATCATAGGGGCGAGCCTTTCACGCTCCCTAACTTGGCAGATGACTGAAATGAGTGATAAATCGACCTCGCTATCACCTCGGGGGAACAAAAGTTGATTGACCACTATCAAGGTCAAAGCATTGAACCGGGCCGACTGGTTTGGGCTATTCAACAGCTTTTCAATCAAAAATGACTTTGATAGGGTCAATAAGGCATCTGCTTCCCCTAACTCTTTCTTGTTAATCCCTAAAAAGGTGGAGGCTTCCTTTTTAAAGCTTGGCTTGAGAGGTTGGTTGACTACTTTCTTGGAGAAGCTAAGGTTGAGGATGGTTTCAACCTCCTCGACTGTAGGGGTCATCTCTTTTTCCCCAAACCTGAAGAGGTTCAATTGAGGCTCCCAATGCCCAATTAGTGCCTCTATGATTTCCCATTTTAGAGGAACCTTTGGGATTGAGAGGAGGTGGCCTAGATTGGCAGAAGCCCAATCCATCTCATCTTGAGGGGTCATTGAGGAGACCCACCTCTCATAAAATGTATCTACAATGGCATACCTAATCAAATTAGGAGGTTTGGACCTAATTTTTGGTCTAGGTGCTGGTATTTCAGGTACGGAAGATGAAGAAGGCACAGAAGCTGAACCAGAAGCCATTAATGGGCAAAAGTGGATTAAAGGCAGCTAGGAGAGAGAAAATCACCGAAACAGGGGGTTTCTGACCTAAGCAATACGTCAAAAGGACGTCCTGCCCGCAATTCGCGGTTTTAAAATAACCTAAGGGCGAAAACCGCATACACAGAACGGCTGTGCCTGAACCACACTTAATATGCGGTTACATTCCCGCAAAGTTTAAAAACCGTGGGATAAGTACGGTTCTTGTACAACCGCCCTGAATGTACGGTTTTTGCACAAAAAGGGGTTTTACTTCTTTCTTTTAATAAGTCATGTTCCCCAGAAAATCTGTTACCTGTATAACAATTGTAACATGACAAACATACAAAAATAAACAAAAAAATCTACAAAAAAGAAACAAAACCAAAAAATCTTCTCTTTTAATATAAACTGCCAATGAATACATCAAGTTTATATACAAATGTCAGATAAATCCTAATCTAGACCTATCTCTAACAGGTCAATCCCTATCGCCTCTACCTCGCCGTCGCTGCCGGATGAAAAAGTGATCTGAGAAGCGCTGGCCAGCGGGAGAAGAAGGCTCACCAAGCAAGGATGGACCAGAAAGAGGCTCTGGGTCTGCAGAAGGCACTGGATCGGTAGAAGGGGCTGAAACTGGAACTGGATCCTCCCGGCTCAGGTCCATGAAGCAGGAGACTGAAGTGTCCGTCGCCAAAGGGATCAGCTCCAGAACCCGAGAGTCCTCGGCAGGAGGAGATGGATCTGCTAGCTCAGCTACGCCGGGAACGTCCTCCTCTCTCGCAGGCTCGACCGTCTCGGGAACCGCGGGAACCTCCAAGTCACCCTCCGCTGTCTCAGGAGCAGTCTCTGGCTCAGATGCAGGAGTGGTCTCAGATACAGGTGCAGCCTCGGGCATCTCGGCCGACTCAGGAACTACACCAGTAGAGGTAGCCTCGGCCGCCACCTCACTCTCTCTCTCGGGAATCTCCACAGCTCCTAAAGAGAAGGACAAAGTGCGGGAACTGGATGGTGAAGGCACCCCATCCTCCTGGAAGACAAAGACAGACTGATCAGAAACAGGAAAGATAAAGTGGAAAAAAATACAAGAAGCTGAAGAAGACAGACCTAAGCTCCTGAAGGCCCCGCCTGGCCCTGAGCACTGGCCAACTGGGCCCGCAAGTCGGCAATGAGAGCGGCCTGCCCGGTAATAATGACGTCGCTCTCAGCAATAGCGGCATCCCTCTCAGCCAGCTGGCGCTCCAGATCCGCATACCTAGCTCGGATCTCCTCTAGCTGTGCCTCCTGAAAAGAAGATAAGAAAGAAAAAATGTCAGTAAACTTTAAATAAGAAATGAAGGCCAAAGGAATGCACGAGGAAAGGAGATTCAGACCGTGGTGTCATAGAGGCGGATCACCACCCCTCCTATCTCAGTAACTCCACCTCGAACGGGCATGGGCTGCATCAGACAACCCACTGAGACCTGCCCGAACCAGGTATCATAGTCACCATCGACTAGAAGGCCATCTCCTGCCTCCCACTCGCAAAAGTGGGCAGGATCGAATGGACCAGGAGGGGTGAAAGGTGCTGTAGCTGGAGGAGCCACTGGGATCCGGGGCTCGCCAGTATGCTGGAAGAAGAAGCGCTCCCCGAGGTACCATATACTGCCCAACTGCCCAATAAAGAATGGGTACCTCTGGCGTCGCTGATCCAGGGCGAAAGCGGCGTCCACAAAAGGCTGAAAAGCCAACTCGTCATGCAGGCCGTCAAGACGGGGAACAGATAACTGAGGGTAAACAAAGAAGAATATCAGAATCTGATAAAAGGGAGAAAAGGAAATGAGAAAAGAAAGATGGAGAAAGTGCTTACCTCTCTCCTGAAGGTCCTATCCAGGTGAGCCCTGGCCGACCTAGGGCGACTCTTCTCTGAGTCGCGCCTAATCTGATTCCACCGACGGGCCAAGGGAAACGTCCCCTCAGGCAAGGTGGAGGTAGGGCGAAAGTGGGCCACATAGACCCGAGCGAAGAACTGAAAAAGAAAAAAAAAGAAAAAAAAGAGGTTAAGCAAAGAAAAAAGAAAAAGAAAAAAGAAATGAATTTATACCTGCAGAAAGGGCCAGAAAAATCTGCAACCCACTCCGGCCCCCCTGGGAGAGGATAGGCCAGAAACTACCCGCCATAGCCCGGCTAGCAAGGTGCCATAAACCAGCTGGCCCCAGGCATAGTCCCTCGCTCGGTGCAGATCCCGGAGAAGACTCAAGAAATGTGGGCTAACTGAAGTAGTATCCTCCAAACAGAAGCAGGAGCCCATCATCAGAAGAAAAAGAAATCTGAAAGCTATCGGAAAACTGGGATGCTCTGCTGCTAGGGTGCTGAATCCCCTCTCCACAAATGCCTCCCTCAACCATGTCCGGGAAATACGAGTGATCCTGCTCCGATCCCACGCCTCCACGGGCATCTTGTCATATCCCAACAGCTCGGCAATCTCCAAGTCCGCCGGCCGATCCATCTCAATGATGACATCTCCAGTCATCTTGATCCCGGTAATGAGAGCGAAGTCGGAGGGTCGAATGCCTATCTCCACATCCGGCAGATGGAAGCCCAGGGTCTCCGGGAAAAAGCGCTCCAACAAAGCCAAGATCAAGGGCCGATCTTGACGAATGCCGGTGATGGTAATGAAGGAGCCAAATCCAAAACGGCCCATCTCTCGGCGCAGAGAAGTCGAGCAGGCCCCTACAACATCAGCAAAAAGGGCCCTGCTCCCTCGGAAATGAGAAGAAGGATATCTAAGAGGGATGTCTGCCCTAACGCCTGCCGAAGGATGCGTCGTCAAACTATGAAGGAGAGGGGCGTCCCAGATCTGATCTGCTATCTCTGCAGGAATGGCGACACGAGTCGCCCGGGCCCCTGCCCTACCTCTACGACGGGCTCCCCTACGCTCACGGACCTCACCAGCAGGCTAGAAAGGCGAATAAAAAGGGTTTAAGTGTGTAGACACCCCAAATTGCACAAACAATCATCAAAAATCATTATCTCCTGGAAAGCCAGCACAGAATTTGAAGAAAATAAATTTTTGCCTGTATCCGGATACTCAATCCGGATACAAGTGCTCCTCCCCGTATCCGGATACTCATACCGGATATGTGTGAGCCTTAGTCTATCCGGTACCATGTACCGGATACCTTAAGGCCCTTTGTTATCCGGTCTGACATACCGGATACCTTAAGTTTGCTCAAAATAAGGGTTTTCTGAGAGCTTTTCACTTTTACCATCATGTCCCTCATTAAATGAGGGGAAATCGCGGAAATGACCTTAGGGTTAAGGTTGGAGGGGTTCTAGACATTAATTTGTGTCTACCAATGACCTTAGCCCTTGCCTATAAATAGGAACCTCCTCCTTGAGCAAAAAGGACACAACTCTTGTTTTGAATTCTCGCAAAGAAGAACTCCAAGAGAAGAAGGAAACCGCTGTGGAATCGCCTCCAGCACTCAGGTTAAGTTTGCTCAAAATTGGTTGTAAATGTGCAGCCAGCCCATGCTATCCCTATACCGGCCCATACATCCCGGTCCAGACTCCAGCCATTAGTGGTAAACATCCCTAAACTAGCCTATTCTGAGGCCGCTGTACCATGGAATTACAGCGAGGGAATCACGGCTACGGTTCCAGTGGTCAAAGACCAGAACCAGGAGGAGGTGAACCTCATGACGAGGTCAGGGAGATGTGCAGGGGGTGAAGAGAAGGAGAAAGAGATAGAAGTAGAAAAAGAAAAAACAGAAAAAGAAAATGAAGAAAAAAGAAAACAGAAGGGAAAAAACAAGATAGGAGAAGACACCCCCCAGGGTGCAGAAAATGAGGCAGCAGACCTCATAAAAATAATAAAAAAGAGTGAATTTAATCTTGTGGATCAGCTGAACAAGGTCCCGGCCCAGATTTCAATACTGGGCCTTTTGCTGAATTCCGAAAAGCATAGGGATGCATTGTTAAGGGTGCTACAGAGTGCACACGTATCCCAGACAATTGATCCGGACCAGCTTGGTAAAATGGTTGGTCAAATCTTGTCACATAATGTGATAAGTTTCTCAGAGGGTGAGATCAGCCCAGGTGGGTGTTATCATGTGGACCCTTTGCACATCACTGTGCTTTGTAAGGGCTGCATGGTTGCACGGGTTTTAATCGACAACGGGTCGGCATTAAACGTTTGCCCGTTAATCACTTTTACCAAGCTGGGTCTGGACCAGTCAAGGATCAAACGAAATGGGCGGATAGTTAGGGCTTTTGATAGCTCCAAGACCCACTCCCTAGGGGAGATTGAACTGCCGGTCACAATTGGGCCGAATATCTTTAACATCACATTTGAGGTGATGGATATACCCGCAGCCTTCAATCTGCTCCAAGGAAGGCCGTGGATACATTCGGCTAGGGCAATACCATCCACGCTCCACCAAAGGGTGAAATATGTAAGAGGGCAAAGGGTGATAACAGTCCTAGCCGAAAACTTGGTGCCGCCCATTGTGTCACCTGATGTACCATTAATCAATGTGGACTTGACTGTCGACAAGATTGCATTCCACTCATTTCAATTTGAGGCGGTAAATTACATACCTGGGGGGTGTGATAAAAAGAAAGAAAAGGGGACCACTGCAGAAAGGATGGTCAAGAAAGTGATGGAGAAATACACTTTCACCCAGGGAAAGGCCTGGGGATCAATCTGCAGGGGATGGTGGAGCCAATCACGGCTAAGAAACTGATCCCCAAGGTAGGGTTGGGCTTCAAGCCCAGAGGCTGGAGAAGAATGAAGCAGGAAGAAGGGGAGAGCAGAAGCAAAGGAAAACTCCCTCATTTAAGGGAAAGTTTCCCCAAACCCTCCTATATAATCCAAATTTCTCCTCCCATGGACCAGTCCAAGCCTCCATACCACAACCTTAACCCATTTCAAAAGCCTCCTGTTTCGGCCCTCCAACCCTATAACCCATCTCCAATACTGGAAGTAGTGGATGGGCCTGGACCACAGCCCGAGCAGCAGGTGGACTTTTCTGAAGATGTTGGTGCATTCTTCGCCATGACTGAGGGCGAAAAGACAGGGGCAGACATGGAACTGCCATTCATTGATTGGGCCGCAGTAAAGGTTCCAGACAAGGTCATTTCTGAACTGGGCCCCGTAGCAGAAAAGGGCAGTACCCACCCGGTGATGATGGCATCGGACGCGGGGCTTGAAGAGCAGGCTTTCCCTATTTCCCCTGCTCCCCAAACTTTTGTACTGAACAATTGGGAGGAAACTCCTCTTACCTTTGAAGCAGCGTCTGTGTGGCAAACTGACGCGGCTTCCAAAAAAAAACTCCAATAGTGGAATGCCATTTCCCTGAAGGTTCTAATGGGCCTTCGTCTTCAGGGGAATTATGTTTAGAAGGCCCACAAAAAACCCAAAAAGATTTTTCTATTTTTTCTAGAAAATTTAAATGTTTCAAAAAGGTCCAAACCACTTATGAACCATATAATCAGACCGAATTGGACCAGGTTGAATATGACTTCGACCTTGAGCTCGACTTTGATCTCATGGGGATCGAAGAAGAGATCGAGGTCGAAGAAGAAGACGTTTCAAAAGAAATTGAATACCAATTGGAACGTCATGAAAAGGGGGTCCAACCTAATATTGAGGAGACCATATCCATAAATCTTGGGACCGAAGAGGACCCAAAAATTGTGAAAATTGGGTCATGCTTGTCTGATGTGCAGAAAAATGAAATGTCACAGTTCTTGGCAGATTACAAGGATGTGTTTGCTTGGTCGTATCGGGACATGCCGGGGTTGGACACGGACATGGTGGTGCATAAGTTGCCAATTTTGCCAGGGGTTAAGCCGATTAAGCAGAAGCTGAGAAGATTGAAGCCTGAATGGACCTTAAAGGTCAAGGACGAAGTGGTCAAACAATTTCAAGCCGGATTCTTGGCAGTCTCTACGTACCCAGAGTGGCTCGCAAACATAGTGCCAGTACCAAAGAAGGACGGGAAGGTCCGAATGTGCGTGGATTATAGAGACTTAAACAGGGCAAGCCCAAAGGATGATTTTCCGCTTCCACACATCGACATTCTGGTCGATAATACTGCAGTACATAGCCCGTTTTCCTTCATGGATGGTTTCTCGGGATATAATCAGATCAAGATGGCTAAGGAGGATCAAGAAAAAACAACATTTATCACACCTTGGGGCACATTCCACTACACAGTCATGCCATTTGGGCTTAAGAACGCTGGGGCAACATACCAGCGGGCCATGACTGATCTATTTCATGACATGATCCATAAGGAGATGGAGGTCTAGGTGGATGATATGATTGCCAAATCATGCAAAGAGGAGGACCACTTGATCAATCTGAAGAAAGTGTTTGATCGGCTCAGGAAGTACAGTCTACGGCTTAACCCGGCTAAGTGCATCTATGGGGCTACATCAGGAAAGTTGCTTGGGTTTATAGTGAGCCGAAGAGGAATTGAAATTGACCCAGCTAAAGCCAAGGCCATAATTGAAATGCCAGCACCCAGAACGGAGAAAGAGGTCAGGGGTTTTCTTGGAAGGATTCAATACATAAGCCGGTTCATAGCACAGCTCACTGCTATCTGTGAACCAATTTTCAAACTTTTGAGGAAAGATAACCCGACGGTCTGGAATGAGGACTGCCAGCAGGCATTTGACACGATAAAGAGGTATTTGCTGAACCCACCTGTGTTAGTACCACCAACTCTAGGAAGACCACTGATCCTGTACTTGTCAGTGTTGGAAACGTTGATGGGATGTGTCTTGGGGCAGCATGATGAGACTGGTAGAAAAGAAAGGGCAATTTACTATCTGAGTAAAAAATTCACAGAATATGAAGCTAAGTACTCATCATTGGAGAAGACTTGTTGTGCTCTAGTGTGGGCTACTCAGAGGCTAAGGCATTATTTCCTTAGTCACTCCACACTATTGATATCCCGGATGGACCCGCTGAAGTATTTATTTGAGAAACCGGCACTGACTGGCAGGATGGCAAAGTGGCAACTGCTACTGTCCGAATTTGACCTCACATACATCACCCAGAAGGCGATCAAGGGTCAAGCCATAGCTGATCACCTGGCTGCACATCCTTTGCCAGAATATCAACCCTTGAAGACCAACTTCCCAGATGAGGCAATTCTGTACACTGAAGAGGAAGACAGTGAGAGTTCTTGGCAGATGTTCTTTGATGGGGCCGCCAATATGAATGGAAACGGAATAGGGGCAGTCTTGGTTAAACCAGATGGTTCACATATCCCAATTGCAGTAAAGCTGAGATTCCAGTGCACCAATAACATAGCAGAATATGAGGCATGCATAATTGGATTGCAAGCAGCCATGGATCATGGAGTAGAGGAACTTGACGTATATGGGGATTCGAGTCTTATCATCTTCCAAACAACTGGTGAGTGGAAAACCAAGGATCACAAATTGATCCCCTATCACCAGTACTTGGAAGAAATAAGCACAAATTTCACTCGAATTTCCTTCAACTATATGCCAAGGGCCAAGAATCAGTTTGCGGATGCTCTAGCAACCTTGGCTTCAATGGTCAGCATATTAGAAGGAGTAGACATCAGACCGCTGGAAATTGAGGTCCGAGATGAACCGGCTTACTGTCTCGTTCTAGAGGGAGCACCAGAAGAAGAAACACCATGGTTTCAAGATATCAAGAATTTCTTGAATAATCGGAGTCTGCCAGAAAATGCCATTGCTACTGAGAAGAGGACAATACAGAGATTGGCTGGTCAATTTCTGCTAAGTGGTGGACATGTGTACAAGAGATCACATAACGACATTCTGCTCAGATGTGTTGCCAAGGCTGAATCGGAAAGGCTGATTGAGACTGTACATGGAGGAGTCTGTGGGCCCCATATGAGTGGGCACATGCTGGCTAAGAAGATCCTGAGGCTGGGATACTACTGGACAACCATGGAGCATGATTGCTGTATACATGTCAGGAGGTGCCACCAATGTCAGATATATGCAGATAACAAGCATGCACCCCCAGGCGAGCTGCACAACATGACATCACCCTGGCCCTTCTCTATGTGGGGCATAGATGTTATTGGCATGATCTCACCTAAGGCATCGAACGGGCACAGATTCATCCTGGTGGCAATTGATTACTTCACTAAATGGGTGGAAGCAGCATCATATGCAAATATCACAAGCAACCATGTTATTAAATTTTTGAAGTACAATATCATTTGTCGCTATGGGCTGCCAAGTGCCATAGTATCAGACAATGCTTCAAATATTAAGAACAAGGACATGAAGAAAATGTGTGAGCAGTTTCAGATCACCCACCATAAGTCAGCTCCGTACAGGCCAAAGATGAATGGGGCAGTGGAAGCAGCAAACAAGAACATAAAGAAAATCATTCAGAAGATGGTAGTGAGCTACAAGGATTGGCATGAAATGCTGCCACTTGCTCTGCATGCATACAGAACCTCGATCCGGACTTCAACTGGGGCAACCCCGTACTCCCTAGTTTATGGGATGGAAGCAGTCTTGCCCGTGGAAGTGGAGATCCCATCACTCCGAGTGCTCATGGAAGCAGAACTAGAAGAAGCCGAATGGGTCCAGTCGAGACATGATCAACTCAACCTGATAGAAGAAAAGCGGTTGAAAGCGCTTTGCCATGGGCAGTTGTACCAGAAGAGAATGGCCCGAGCCTACAATACGAAAGTGAGGCCCAGAACTTTCCAAGAAGGAAACTTAGTGCTAAAGAAAATTCTACCATTTTTGGAAGACCCTCGCGGTAAGTTCAAGCCTAATTGGGAAGGCCCATATGTCGTCAAGAAAGTCCTGTCAGGGGGTGCACTCATCTTAGCAGAAATGGATGGGTCAGATTTTCCTGAGCCCATTAACTCTGATGCGGTAAAAAGGTATTTCCCTTGAGTGAATATTTCTAGGAAATGATCCGAGGCCATTTTTTTTTATTTCCTTCAAAAATTTTAATCCCTAGTCTAGCCAAGTTGAGCCGGTTCGTTTCTTTGATAAACCCAAACCGGATTTACAGTCTTAAATTGGGGCAAAACAAATTGGGGCAAAGCCAATTGGGGTAAAGTAAGGAAAGAAAAAGAAAAAGAGAGGAAAAGCAATGGAAATGGCAAATGAAAGCCAAGTGTGAAAAATAAGATGCAAAAAAATGCAATTTGGGGAAAAATGGGTAAATTTATCATGACTGTAAATCCGGTTGACCTATTTCCACATTTGAGAATTTTTGGGCCTTTAATACCCTTTCTTTCATAAACTGAGCCTAGCCTTTGTTTCGTCCTATTTTTAAGCCCTCGGTGATCTTAGCTGGTTCATTCAAATATCAGAGTAAGATGAGTGATGACGGAATTCAGAAGCCGGCCCTAGTGAAAACCGTAACTGGCGCTAGGGGCAATATTGGCAAAAAGAAAAAAAAGAAAAAAAAGAAAAAAAAAAGAAAAAATGAAAAAATCAGAGGTTGAGTTGATCATGGAAATCTGAGATTGAAGCAAAATCGGCATGAGCAGAATGGGGCAGTTTTGGCAGTGGGGGATGACTCTAAAGGTCCTAAGATGGACGGTTCTGATCCCTCAGTATTTTCTGGACTACCCTTTTCATTATTTAACCTGGTTCTAATTCCTTTAATTATAGGTGATTAAGTGCATGGACCAAATTTCAAAAAAATACAAAAAAATATATAAAAAGGAAAAATTATACTTTGGCCAGTGATGAGAAATCAAATACTTTTCATAAAACCTTTGTTTTTACAAGCATCTGAGCATTCTGAGGCCAATAATATAAAAATTTTATTTTGAATTAAATCCTTTGTCTTTCCACTATTGGAGTTCAATTTTGTACAAAGGTATGAAAAATGTGCAGGAAATAAAGCTAGTCTCCTAGCCGCTCCTCAAGCTCCCGAATCCGAGCTGCCTGAGCTGCAATGACTCCTGAAGCCCCCTCTGCAGCGGGATCACTCAAGAAGGAAATGACCTCATCTGAAAGGGCCTGCTTGATCCTCATACTCCTAAGGCTGGCCAAAGTAGCCTGGTACTTCTGCCGGATCATGCGGACCTCGAAGCAACGGGCCTGCCTCTGCTCCTCCAGCTTCTCTTCCACGGCAATACGGCGTGAGATCTGCTCCTCAAGCTGCCTCTCCAGATAAGCGCCTTGTATCCTGAGATCCTGGGCCTCCCGCACCCATATCTGCTGAAGCCGCTTATGAGAAGCCCGCTCGGACTCTAGAATGTCCTCATAGGTGGGAGCCAAGACTACAGGAGGATCTTCGGGTACTGGGGCCTGAGTCTGTATCTGTTCCTTGATCCAGAAGAGATAATCCTTCACATGGGCTTCCGAGAAGACTGGACCATGCATAAAGCAGACATAAGACCACTCCTTCATCAACCAGGCATTCAGCTTCATAGAAAGAGGCCCAAGACGATCCTCATATCCACATGGGAGGATAAACCCCTGGGTCGCTCGAAACTGACGAAGGACCCGCAGAGGAAGATAAAGCACTGCATGTCTCAGGCCAGCCAAAATCAGAAAGTTGCGGTCTCGGAAGCTAATCACTGTCTCCGCATTAGGCTGATAAGTACCAGGCCATCTCACCTGGTCATCCTGAAGCGAGCCCAAGAAAGTGAACCAGCCCTGTTTGCCCCCTGGAATATCGGGGCACCCCCTGTTGCTCATCAAGAGAGGGACTTTCAGACTCGGGAAGAAGTGTCGATTGATCTTTTCAATCTGGCTCAAATGATCAAGTAGCCAAAGCTGCAAAGGAAGAGAGAGGTGTCAGCACATTGTATAAAAAAAAAAAAAAAAAAAAAGAAAAAAAGAAGAAGCAAAAAAGGCAAAAAGAAAGCCAAAAAGCAAGAAAAAAGAAAAAAAAAAAAACTTTTTTACCTGCAGGATCTGGGCACATGCTAGGAAGCGTTTCGACTTCCTATTGTAGCAGTCGGTTAAGGCCTGATATATCCCAGCTAAAATCATTTGGGCTAACCTCTCCCGCTCCCTAACCTGGCATATCACGGAAATCAAGGCCAAGTCCACCTCGTCATCCTCCCGTGGGAAAAGCAACTGGTTGACCACTATCAGGGTCAACGCATTGAATCGGGCCTCCTTATCTTCTCCCCTCAAAAGCTTCTCAGTCAAAAAAGCCTTAGATAGGGTCAAAAGGGTGTCAGAATCCCCCAAGTCCTTCTTCCCTATGCCCAAAAAAGTAGAAGCTTCTTTCTTGTAACTGGGCCTAAGAGGTGGATTCACCACCTTCTCATCAAACCTCAGGCCCAGGATGGTTTCCACCTCTTCAATGGTTGGGGTCATCTCATGGGTCCCAAAACGGAACAAGTTGAGATCAGGAACCCAATGACCAATCATGGCCTCTATAATCTCCCACCTGAAGGGAACCTTGGGAATGAGCAGGGTATGACCTAGATTAGTAGAACCCCATCTCCTCTCCTCATCTAGGGACATAGAGTTAACCCACCTTGTGTAAAAGGAATCCACAGGGTTGTACCTAGTGAGATTTGGGGGGTTTGATCTAAAAGGCTGTTTTGCAGGGGAGGCAGTGTGGACAGACAATAATGGGGCAGAAGATGATCCGGATTCCATTGGATTTGACGGGAGCAAGCTAGAACTCAAGAGGAGGAAGAAAAAGGCGAAAAAGGGGGTTTCTAAACTCAAAAACTCGTAAAAAATGCTCAAATCCCGAGGCAGGTTGCATTTATAGCATCTTTTAACATATCCGGTAACTCAGACCGGATACAAAGGCTTTAGTAATATCCGGATAAGTATACCGGATACAGAGGATTCCATGAATATCCGGTATGACATACCGGATACAAAGACCAATCAATGTATCCGGTATGTCAGACCGGATACCGAGAAAAAATGCAAAAAAAGAGCTAAGGATGAAAAAATCCGAATTTTTTACCTGTTTTACCTGCTTACATGTCATAATTGCATAAAATTGAGAGCAAAAGATGTGCAAGACATGATAGAATGAATAAAAAGTTTTTTTCATATATATCTGGAAGTTTTGTACAGGGATGATGATATAAATATATGAAAATGAAAAAATCCTAATCTACTCCTATGCAGGATCACCCCCCGCGTCCTCGGCCGCGTCCACCTCTACGGCCTCTCCCCCAAAGTGCTCGGCCTCTAGAGTATGCAAGGATCCGCTCGGCTGCATGGCGAGGATGCCGACCTACCACCTGCTGAAGCTGATACTCCAAGCAATAATCCTCGAGATCTGGGGGAGGAGTAGGAGCAGAATCTGGGGAAGAAGCCTCGGGCTCAGCAGCAACCGGCCCAACTGGGCCCTCATCCAAAGCATCCTCTGCTCCCGCAGCTCCAGAAGGCCCAGCATCAGCAGCAGAGGGGCCAGGATCAGAAGTAGCTGAGTCCACAGAAAAGAGAAAAATCAGAAGACTCAGATATAAGGAAGAATAAAAGAGGAGAATTAAAAGAAGATCATACCAGGAATGTCTGCAGAAGGAGCAGGAGGATCCGGCTCGTCAAGACCAGCCGCTGGGGCATCCTCGGGATCAGAGGCCCGAGCAGGAGATGGGTCAGGAATCAGGAAATCATGCTCAAAGAAGGCATCCTGATCATGGACCGGGCCCTGCACAAGTCAAACAAGCATATCAGAATAGCAGAAACAGGAAAATAATGAAAGAAATGAAAATATAAGAAGGCCAGATACCTGTCTAGCCTTGAGCTCAGCAACTAAGGCCTCCAGCTCCCTGATCCGGGCATCCCGCTGGGCCACGACCGCATCGTGTTCCGCGATCATATCATCGATCGCAGCCCGCTGACTCTCAAACCGGTCCCGGATGGTATTCAGCTCGTGTACCTGCCAACAAGAACAGAAGAAGGGTCAGAAATGCATAAGAAAAAAAAAGAAGGATGAAAATATAAAGAGTATAAGACTTACGGTGTCCTCATGGATCCGGATACGGATCCCGCCGATCTCAGTCACCCCGGCACGAGTGGGTCGATCCATCAAGCATCCAATAGACACCCTCTGGAACCACTCGTCGTAATCTCCGGCTACTGTGAGCCCCTCTGCATCCAGAAAATGATCGAACTGATCCACGTCGAAGCCGGGAAGGAGTGTGTCGGGACCCACAGGAGGAGGAGGGACGGGGATGCGAAGTGCGCTGGTGTGCTGGAAGTACAGGCGCTCTCCTAAGTACATCACCCTACCAAGCCTCCCGAGGAAGCACTGGTAGGGCTGACGTCGTCGATCTCTATCGAAGGCGTCCTGTACCGCCATCTCACGAGCCACCCCGACATCCACGTCATCAAATCGGGACAGAAGGAGCTGCAAAAAAGGGAAACTGTCAGGTACAGTCAAAATACAGGAAAGGAAAAGGAAAAGATAAAAGGCTTACATCAGATCGGCGGGCACGGTCTAAGTGCACCCGGGCAGTGCGAGGCTGGCTCCTATTAGCATCTCGAACCTGGGCCGACCATCGCAGGGCCACAGGGAAATCCGCAACCTCAGGAACCGGAGAGGGGCGGAAGAAGGTCATATAGGTGTACATGAACACCTAAAAAAAAAAAAAATCAGTCAAGAAAAGATAAAGCCTAAAGAATTAAGCCAGACAGATGAATGCAATACCTGTAGAATCTGCCAGAAGAACCGGCTGCTAACTCCATCACCTCTCGGAGATGCTAAGCCTCGAACCGCTCGGCACAGCCCGGCCAAGATGGTCCCATAGATGAGCCGACCCCATGCTAACTGGCGGGTCTGATAGAAATCTCTCAAAGCGTCCAAAAAGAGCGGACTGACACCGGTAGTATCCTCCGGGAAGAAGCAGCTCCCCAACATCAGCAGGAATACATGTCGGAAGATCGGCGCAAAGGCTGCATCCTCCACAGAGATGGTCTCGTGCCTCCTCTCAAAATGGCGAGCCAGACTCTCCCACAGCCAGCTAATGGAGAGCCGGCCACTCCTCCCATCCCAAGCAGTAGGTGGCAGGGCCTGATACCCCAGTAGCAGGCCGATGTCCTCCGCAGAAGGTCGCTCCAAGATGATGGTCCGCCCCGTCAATGGAATACCGGTGATCATCACAAAATCAGAGGGGCGGATCCCCAGCTCCACGTCGGGCAGATGAAATGACTGCGTCTCCGGGAAATATCTCTCCATCATGGCAAAAATAAGCGGACGGTCGGCTCTGAATGATGGAATACTGAGGAAGTGATCCAGGTGGCACCTCCCAAACTCCCGCCTAAGTGCCGGAGAAAGTGACTGTGCCAACTCACTGAATCTCCTCCAGCTGCCTCGCAAGTGGGAAGAATGGTATGGAAGCGGCACATCGGCCCTGATGCACATGGAGGGGTGGCTATCCAAGCCACAGAGGAGCTCTGTATCGTGCACAGAGGCCCTCAACTCCTCAGGAACTCCTGCAAGAGCTACAGCAACCCCCTCCGGAGCCGTATCTCTGGCTCTGCCTCGGCCTCTGCCACGGCCTCTCTCGCCCTCAGGGGCCTGATCCTGAACCCGGCCTCTGCCTCTGCCTCGACCCCGAGCAGGTGCAACCGCGGGCTAAATTTCAAGGAAAAAGTATAAAGGTGGTGTGGGAAAGGAGAATAGAAGAAAGGAGAGAGAAAGAATTTGAAAGCCTACCTCAGCAGAGCTCTCTCGGGAGACTTCTAATGGCTCAGACAAGGTAGCGCTGGAGCTCGCCTCTGTCCGAACCCGCGAACTGGAGGGCTGATCAGCAGGGTCAGCCTCCTCTCTAACACGGGAACGACTCCTAGCCATCTACACAGGGAAGTGTTTTATGAATTCTAGTATAAGTTTACCAGAAATTTTAACTTGTTTTGAATTTCAGTTCATCTGGGATCTTGCATGATTTTGTTTGGTCTTAAGAAAATCTTCTGTTAAATTTGTTATCTGTTTCGGCTCAGAGTTTAAATAGTTGGCATCGCTAGTGTGTGAAATCCTGACTCTGAAGTTTTTCCAAGGACATATACAAGGTGTAATATTTGCTAAATCTACTGCAGGACTTCTACATGAAAGCTGGACAATGATGCAGAAATCAAAGACCCAAGGGTCAATCAAGGAAAGGCCCGGACAGTCAAAATACCATCTTGATCAAGGGCAGGCAAAAATCAGAGAAGAACAGGTCATAACATCCAGAAAGATTTCTGCTCCACCAACAATTCAACAGAAGTTCAAGGATCCATACAAAGCAGGCAATCAGTTTCAAAAGTGGAGAACCCACTTAAAAAGATCAAGGTAATCATACCAGAGGTGGTCAAGAACAAGTTAGATGGAGCACCACCTTATCAAGAAAAAAAGGGATCAAAGCATGTTGAAGAACAAATCATATCAGTACATTTGAAGTCACTCAACATGAAACACGCAATTCAGTTCCCCACCAATAAAAGAATTCAGTTGCTGCCAATTTAAGAGTACCAATGAACAAGAAAATTTTTTATCCAATCAAGGATGCAGCCAATAAGAGATCCGGTGAAAGAAAACCCAATGGACAAAGCAGAATGCAGCAAATCAGGATGCAAGTCAAGCAAATTTTTGCAACATGGATTCGGCAATCATTCCACCATCAATGAGAAATTGTCACAAGAAAGGAATTATGCATTGTCGACAAAAGAAAAAAAAAACACAGCTTTACTACTTACTGATGGTAGTGACAATGTGTAAACCGGCAGAAGCTTGGATTCAAGCACTAATGAAGAGCAATTGGCCGAACTAGAAGTGATCGCCGGAGCAAATGCAACAGCGTCGGGCAATGAACCGTCGGCAGGAGGAGAAAATAGCCGAAATGAGGGTTTCGTCCCAACTGGAATCAAATGTGATTGTCGCCGGCAGCAATAGCAGTCACCGGAGCTCAAGGAAGCGTCGGACGTCGCCGGAGAAGAAAGGAATACCGTCGGGCGACGAAGGGGGAGAAGAACGTCCGGTCTGAGTAATCGGAGCAAGGAGAAAAGAAATGAAAAGTCGCGGTCGCGCGCGACTTAAGTAAACCTGCGGGATCCGGATACTCAGGCCGGATACCCGCAGACCCTTGATTATCCGGATACACTTACCGGATACTAAAGAAAAAAAAGAAAAAAAATAGAAAAAAGCAGAAAAAAATAGAAAAAATAGAGGAAAAAAACAGGGAAAAATAGAAAAAAAAGAAGAAAAGAAAAAAGAGAAAAAAGGAAAAAAGAAAAAAAAGAGAGAAAAAAAGAAAAAAAGAAGAAAAGAAAAAAAAAAAAGAAAAGCAAACTTGCGCTATAATTCTTACTATTCTCTCAAAAATCCTATTCTTGTTTTGAAATCCACCTCACAGCCACGAGAGCTCTGTGGAATTTAGGACAACTTTGGGAAATGTGCCTGGTCAAAAGGATGCTATCCACTCAATTTTCAACTTGGTTTGATAAAAAATCAGTTTTTCAAAAAATCCTATTTTTGGGCTTAAAATCCACTTCACAGCCACAAAGGGCTCAGTGGAATTTAAGAATTCTTGGAGAGATGCCCCCTTAAAGTGAGGGCTTTTTGGCAAATCTCCACTCAAAAATGGTTTTCTACAGAAATTGAATTGAACCGAGCAAATCATGCTCAAGGGAATGCAATTTGGGCTTGTCTACTCTTTGCAGCTCACTGCTTCGCAGCTCCCGCAAAGAGGGGCAGTTGTAGACACCCCAAATTGCACAAACAATCATCAAAAATCATTATCTCCTGGAAAGCCAGCACAGAATTTGAAGAAAATAAATTTTTGCCTGTATCCGGATACTCAATCCGGATACAAGTGCTCCTCCCCGTATCCGGATACTCATACCGGATATGTGTGAGCCTTAGTCTATCCGGTACCATGTACCGGATACCTTAAGGCCCTTTGTTATCCGGTTTGACATACCGGATACCTTAAGTTTGCTCAAAATTAGGGTTTTCCGAGAGCTTTTCACTTTTACCATCATGTCCCTCATTAAATGAGGGGAAATCGCGGAAATGACCTTAAGGTTAAGGTTGGAGGGGTTCTAGACATTAATTTGTGTCTACCAATGACCTTAGCCCTTGCTTATAAATAGGAACCTCCTCCTTGAGCAAAAAGGACACAACTCTTGTTTTGAATTCTCGCAAAGAAGAACTCCAAGAGAAGAAGGAAACCGCTGTGGAATCGCCTCCAGCACTCAGGTAAGCCTCAACTTTTCTTTTTATTTTCTGTCTTTACATTCCTAGATCTAGATCTCTTCTTCTACCTTTCTGTAGTGTAAAGCCTTGTTTGTATGTGTGGAAATCCTTCCCCGGCTCAAAGTATCTCAAGACTCCCCTAGCCGTAAAACGTGAAGGCGGATCTAGGAGAAACGAGACTGGGGATTGACCCTAGTGCTAGAACCTATGTAGTATAAGGCCTTTTTGATTGATTGTAAACCGTTCCATATTCAAAGTACCCTTGATTATCTTAAAGAGAACAAAGGGAAACGATAATGGAACGGAACCCTAGGCTATGCTAGAACCTATTTTGTTGAATCTATATGCATGTGTATGGATCTTGCTTGGTTTTTTTCACTTTTGCACACATATCACTATTTTGGCGGGATAGGCTCATATTTGGGGTTTATTGCATTTATTGTGATAAAACTCAAATAAATGACCTCAATCAAATCCTGGAGTATTTTAAAATGCTTTTCAAAGGTTTTGGATTCATCTCACACGAATCACACACTTTTTGTCAATTTTCGGATTTGGTTTTCTTCAAAAGTGGCTTAGCTTGACAGCACCTGTACCCTTACCTCGGACGTCCGTAACTTCATCATCCGGATGAATTTTGGGACGATTCCAGAACCATGGGAAAGGTGAGGCTGTCTAGTTTATGTCCACCAAATTTCATGAATTTCTATCTAGCCGATTTTTGACACTTCTCTGTCGAAGTTAGGTGGACAGTTCAGGTCCAAGTACAGAACTTGTCACTTCGACGGACCGCCATGTGTTCGTTTTAAGTCCGATTCAAGTGATTTTTATTTCTGGGTACTCCTTTATGAGTCTATTTTCAAATCCAGTTGGTTTCATAATTTTTGGATTCCATTTGAATTATTGGTAGCCGATTTACTCAGAACTGCTCATTTGCATTTTTCTGGGTAAATCTGTGATCTTCGGGGCCTGTTCGGGAGACCACCCAGGGCACATCCGAAGGGATTTTTGTATGAGGCTAGTTTCTTTGGAAAGATGGCCATACAGACTTTAATCACACCAAATTTCGTGGACTTTTATGTAGTGGATTCTTCTAGACAATTTTCCAAAGTTGCCCACTTACCACTTTTAAAAATCCCCAGCAGCAACTTCAAAGGAGCATAACTCCTAGGATTTTTATCGGATTAACTTGAGATTTTGCATGAGCTCCTCATTTATCATAATCTTTCAACTAGAGTTCGTTTGAATCAATTTGAAATTGGATTTGAATGATTTCAAAACAAAGGACCTTATTTTTTACCAAAATTCCCGGATTTGCCTCAACTTGGTTTTGGCCACTTGTGCTTTGATTTCCGTCTCTTGAAGTACTCCAGAAGTGATATTGACATAATAGAAGATCTAAAATCCATTTGGATCTTCATGTGAAAATATCATACATTTGACCTTTTTCAAGGTTTCTCATGATTTTTAGCAAGCTTTCTTACTTTATTTTTGCATGAACATACACTTGGCAACAACTTTGGGTGGATGAATGGGGGTGCCTAACACCTTCCCCCGTTCATAATCTAATCCCCTTACCCATCTCTGGATTTGATTTTCAAGTAGGGTTATTTTTATCCTAGAATGTTTCTTTTGGCTATTTTTGCTTATTTGTGAACTCTTTGGTGTCCATTCTCACCCCAAAATCATGAATGGTGGCGACTCTCCCAATTTTTGCGTTGAGCCCGTGTGTTGACGGAGGGATGATCACTCTGGTGATTTTTTCCCATGTCTCACAAAGTGAATGTGATAAAAGAAAGGCCAGATTTTAAAAAGGGAAAGGGAATACCTCTGGGATCGACTCCAGCGAATCCCCAGACGCTCCAGAGTCTGAATCTGAGAGCTCCGGACCACTGGGAGAGGAAGGCTTAGGGTCCGGCTCGGCCCTAGAAGAAGAGGCCACATCGGCCGGGTCCTTCCGAACCCTCGAAGATGAAGGCTCATCTACAGGACCCCGAGAAGCACGACATGTGCGAGCCATCTACAGGACCAAATTGCAGGGATAAATTCATTATATTCTTTACATTTAAAGTCATAATTTTCACTAAAGTATTTTGTTCATGTTTAAAAGTCATAGATTTTTGTTTTATTCTTAGGTTTTCTTCACTATTTTGTTCTGCATATTAATCATTTTGTTTGGATTGCAGGGAGAAAAAGAAGCCAGAAGAGGCACTTCAAGGAGTGTCTAACCGAATCAGAATAATTGTAAATTCTGTTATAAGAATTATATGTTTACCAAGGACAGACAGCACCAAGGGCAGCCAAGGCAGGATTATAGTAGCAAGGATCTATTTAAACCTGGTCGTGGTGGGATTTTTGGTTGAAAACGCCTAAGGCAAAGGGCAGAAAGTGATTCATGTTTGCTACAATTAGACAATTGGAACAAATGTGAAGACATGAATAAATGGGAACAATAGCCAGATCCAAGCATGCAGAGGTATCAACCAAGAAAAATCAGATATATACTAGCATGAACAAATGAAGAAAGAAGAAATAGTAGACGGCATTGGCATTCAAAAGGATCACAAATTATCAGAAATCCATGTTGTCGGCAAACATAGCATTTGGGGTTTGTCTTCAATCAAGACATTCAAGCATGCTGGAAAAACAGAAAATTCCAGTCTAGGAGTTTAGGCTAATACAGACAATTGGCACATTCAAGATTGGGGATTTTCTCCCATCAGCAATTAAGCAGCTAATACAGTCAATCAAGAACAAAGAATCAAAATCATGCCTCAAACAAGTTCATTCAAAGGCAAGTATATGCATGGATTTTCGGACTGAGAATTTGCATGAGAAATCCAGATTCGGCCACCTACCTGTTCGGTCGAAAATATAAGAAAGACGGAGTCTTGGCCTCACCGAAGCTCCAGAAGTGACCGACCGGACGATTGGCGAACTTAGAAAACCCTCAATCGACGAGGAAGCTGAGGCTAGGTCGTGGTAGGATGGAAAGAACTCGCCGGAATCCTCAACCACAGGAAGTTGTCAAAACAGAGGTCGCCGGAGAGAGCAGAGTTCACCGAAAAATATGATTTCACCGGAGGAAGAGTGATCTCACCGGAGGAGAAGAGGAGAAGACCGGAGCAAAACAACGGTCGCCAGAGGAAAAGATGAGTTCGGGAGTTCGAGGGTTTTGCGAAGACAGAGTGGGGAACCGCGGTCGCGGTCTCGGTTATATGAAACCTAGAAAACCGCATACATAGAGCGGTTGGTATTAATATTGTTGAAAACCGCACATACAGCACGGTTGAAATCAAAATTGTTAAAAACCGCATGTTCAGTACGGTTGGCACCCAAAAATGAATCTTCAAAACTTTTTTCGATCTCTCTCAAAGGATCTATGTCCAGGGCAGTTGTGAATTGCAAGAAACACCATCCTATCAACTTTTGCTTTTAAAAATTTGCTCAAATCTCACTTCATAGCCACGAGTGCTCTGTGAGAGGCGAGGAGAGGATTTGACCCTTAAGGTTAGGGGCTTTTCATCAAATCCTTTAAACAAATTCTTTTTCAAAAACCATATTGGAGTTCTTGCAGCTCATAATCGAATGGACATGATCCTGAGAGGTGCAATTTGCGGGTCTTTTGCTCTCCGCTGTCAATTGATTCCAATCCCAAATTGCACCCCAATATAAGAGATTAACTAAGAAGGACTCCAAAGGTCCTATTTGAGCCTTGACATATGTCAAACTTTCAAAAACAATCAAAATTGGTGCCAATCGTACTGAGTATGCGGTTTTTATAAGCTCGGTCTCAACCGCTCTGTATGTGCGGTTGCAACCGCACACACAGCACGGTTCACATCAAGGCTTGTTGCGCTGGCGGCCACGTGGCTTCGCGAAGCTTCGGCCGTTAAGCCGCGTGGACAGCAATCAATTAAAGCATAACTGAATTGAACCGCCCTGTATATGCGGTTTGGTCAAATTTATACATGAACCGCACTTTGAGTGGCGGTTGTGTAGAAACCGCACTGAGTATACGGTTTTGGTTGTTCCGAGGCTTTGAGAAATGGCTCGATCTCTGAGCCTTATTTACGCATATTACCTCTCTCTCAAGGACCTAAACTCCCTATTTCACCCTCCGAAACTTGCTGAATTACTCCAATTCAAGCCTTGGAGGAGAATTGGAATAATCTAGAAGGCCTTTTTGGCCTACCCTTGGGACTCTTCTACCCTTGACTTGGCCTATAAATAGAGGGGTCCTCCTCTTGCAAATGGCTGACAATCTGAAGCTTAGAAGCTCTGCAAGAAGAAGGAGAACCTCTGCTGGATTGGCTACTCAACTGCTCAAGCTACTAAGGTAAGGCCTATTTGAGTTATTGCTTCCCTTTTACATTCTAGCAAATCTCTCATCTTCTACCTTTCTGTAGTGTAAGGCCTTTGTGCATCTTTGCAACCCCAAACCCCTTCTAAAGTACCTGGGAATCCTCTCTAGCCGTAAAACATGAAGAGAGAGCCTGGGGAAAAGGAAGGTGGAATGGATCCTCTAGGTTTAGAACCCTCAAATGATGAAAAGCATGCTATATGGTTATTTTGAACCCTTGAATGCTTCTCTGATTTTATTTTATATTTGGAGAAGATGTGAATCCATGCTCTCAGTAGCCATGGATTCCAACCTTCTCATAGAAATGAGATTTTCCACACTTTCACACTCACTTTTCATTATTTTCATCAAATAGGCTAGATCTTGGGCTTTCCATGTTCAATATGGAAAATCTGAGGTCCTAGGCCTTAGAATGAGTTTTAGAACTTCATGAGAGTATTTCTTGTTGATTTTGAGGTTTTGTCGAATCCACATGCACACATGCACTGGTTTCCATGTTTCCTCTTCAAAAACCTCAAAACAGGACAGATCTGTGGCCTGTCTTGAAAGACTCATAACTTCATCCTCCGGATGAATTTTTGAGTGATTCCAAAGACATGTGATAGATGGATGTGTCTATTTAATATCTGGAAATTTTCGTCCACTTCCATGTAGCCAATTTTTGACACCATCTCTTCAAAGTTTGTAAGACAGTTCAGCCCAGATTGCTGAACTTGCCGCTTTGATGGTGCACTATTTGCTCGGTTTGAACCCGTTTCCTATGATTCCAGTTTCTGAGTTTTCTTTGAGAAGTCTATTTTCATTTCTAACAAGTTTCAGCAGATTTCAATCTGTTTTGTGCCTTGGGTGCTCAATTGACTCAGAGATGCTCGCTGGCATGGTCCAGAGCAGATCTGTGGTCTTTTAGGCCTGTTCAAGAGAGCACACAAGTCACATCCGGATAGAGATTGGTGTGAGGTTTTTTGCTTTGGAAAGATGACACTACATACTTCCTCCTTACCAATTTTTATGGGTTTTTATTGAGCCAAACTCCACGAATAGGACTTTGAAAATGCCTACTTAACGCTTTTTCTGAGTTATAACAGCAGATTTTATATGAGGATTTCTCTCTCGTTTTGAATCAGATCGAGCTGAATTTTTTACTATATACTTTACTATATACCAGTTTTCAAATGGCTTTGGTTTCATTGGATTTGGATTTAAATTGAGTAAGTTGTGGTCTATCAAAGCTTTCAAGCTCTTTTGACCTAATCTCTCCAGATTTGCTTTAGCTTGATTTCCTTCAATTTCACTTTGATTTTTCTTCACTCATGAAGTTTTAAAAATGATAGATCCACGAAGAGAGTCTAAGTTCATTAGATTTCTCATGTGGAAGGGTCACACACATTGTGCTTGTCAAGCACCACTTTGTTTATTTTACTAACAAATGATTTAAAGTATAAGCAAGCATGTACTTCTTCAAAGCAATCAAGGCTGGGGCATGGTCAATTTCCTTTGCTTCTGGGTCCTTAATGAAAGGAGTCATATCATCCTAAAGATATGGCGACGCCTTCAGATCATAGAAATTTCAAAGCAACAGAATATCTCTTCCTTCAAACAAGAGCCCTTATCTTTCAATCATGAAGATGCCATTCAGTTTGGTAGTAAGAAGGCATGAAGGCAGGTTATGGGTAGCAAGGGCACATACATCATTAGTGAGAGAGCAAAAAGATGAAAAAGCAAAAGCAAATTGCAGAATATTCAAGCACAGGTTTGGGCAGCAGATGGCACCCAGGTGAGTCAATAAAAATCAAATCTTGAAAAATTCAATAAAATATTACCTTCCTTATGGTTGAGCTGTAAAGTGAAAAACATCAAAAGCAATTGAGTTTGCAGAGGTCAATTTTAAATCCACCTTCTTTTTAAAATTTTCTTGTCTCAGATTTCTTTTCATAGCCATGAGAGCTTCGAGAATTCTGAGATAAAGAAGAGACGCCACCCCATCAGACTTCAAGCAGGGGTTTCATTGGCTATCTTCAAATCCATGTTTTTTATCACTCATTTGTTTGACCAAAGCAAGTTCAACTGGTGAGATGTCTTTCAAACGTGCAATTTTGAGTTGTGCCTATTCTTTGCTGTTCATTGTGTTACAACTCCAACAAAGAGGGGCAGTTGTAGACACCCCAAAATTGTACGATTTTTGATAAATCTTGAAGGAGAGAAATATTTTATTGGAATTTTCAATTCTTAGCATTGGGTTTGAGATCCTTAACCCATTTGAATCCAAAATCGCAAAGGAAAAGGCCCGGATTCAATCTTTTATGCAAAGTCAAACTTTTTCGGGTTGAATTTTGTTGACTTTTGACCCCAGAAAATGAAATATTTTTTAAAGCAAGATTTCAAGTTGATTTTTCCCGGTAATCAGGTTTTTAGCAATGTTATTGCATAAATGAATTTTTTGAGATTTTAAATCTGGACGAATACCTTGGTATTAACATGTTGAATCTTTTTACCGGACCTGAAAAACCGGAATTTAGCCTGCAATTGGAAAGTTGACTTTTTATTCACTTGGAATTTGGGTCTGGAACTATTTTTAATGGATTCAAATGGGGGGAGGGGGGTGTTTGCTTATTTACATGTAATATCTTAAGTAAATGGAGATTACAAAATATGAGGACATTTACTTAAACGATATTACATGTAAATAAGCCTTGCCTGTGCAAGTAAGGCTCTAAACCAGCCAAAAATGTGCTGACTACAGTATATGTGCGGTTTTTGTTATTTTGGTCTTAACCCCCCTGTGTGTGCAGTTGCGACCGCACACACAGTGTGGTTGATGATAACGCTTCTCTCGTGGATTGCAACGTGGATTCTAGAAGCTTAGGCCGTTAGGCCATGTCGACAGCAATCATAAGGAGCGTAACTGAATTTGAACTGCCCTGTATGTGCGGTTAAGGTGAATTTGCATGGAAACTGCATATAGAGTGACGGTTTTGTGAAAACCGTACTGTGTATGCAGTTTTGCTGGTTTCGTGCATTTGCGAAAAGGCTCGATCTCTGAGCCTTATTTACGCACTTTACCTCTCTCTTGGGGACTTGAACTCCCTATTTCACCCTTCGAAACTTCCAAATTTACAACAATTCAATGCTTTAACTCGAATTGGAACAATCTAGAGGGATTTTTGGGCATACCCTTGGGACTTTTATACCCTTGGTTGTGCCTATAAATAGAGGGGTCTTCTTCTTACAAATGGCTTGCAATTTGAAGTATTGAAGCTCTACAAGAAGAAGGGAAGCTCTGCTGGATTGTCTACTCAAGTGCTCAAGTCATCAAAGGTAAAGCTCCATTTACATTTCTAGCTTCCTCTTTACATTTCCAACTCCCATCTTCTACCTTTCTGTAGTGTAAGGCCCTGGGTGTTTTTTTGAAGCCCCAAACCTCTTCCAAAGTACCTAGGAATCCTCTCTAGCCGTAAAATGTGAAGAGAGAGCCTTGGGAAAAGGAAGGTGGAATGGATCCTTTAGGCTAGAACCTCCATTGAATGTTTTGCATATTATATTTTTTTTATGTGCTGATTACTTGTGCTATTTGAATCTAGAGAAGTCAATGTGATCCATGCTCTCAAAAGCAATGGATCTTAATTTTCTCCTAGATATGTGTTTTTCACCTCTACACACACCTTTCACTACTTTCATCAAATAGGGTAGATCTTGGATTTTCCATGTTCAATATGAGAAATCTGAGATCACTGGCCTTAGAATTATTTTTAGAACTTCATGAGTTTGTTTTTCAGGATTTTAAGTTGTTTTGGTCGAATCTACTTGCACACATGCACTGATTTTGGCCTTTTATTCAAAGTTCTTCAAAACAGGACAGCATCTGTTGCCTGTCTTAGAATGCCTTAACTTCATCATCCGGATGAATTTTTGAGTAATTCTAAAGACATGTGATAGATGAGTTTGTCTAGTTTATATTTGGAAATTTTCATTCAATTTTATGGAGCCAATTTTTGACACCATCTGTTCAAAGTCGGCAAGTCAGTTCAGTCCAGATTGCTGAACTTGCCACTTTGATTCTGAAAAGTCTATTTGTTGTATTGTTAAAGTAAAGCTATTTTCTATTTTTGGCTCTAAAAATGGGACTTCAGATAAAAAGCTGTATATTAGCTTAAACAAAAACCTTGATAACTCTTGAGGTCCCTTTTGATTTTTTAGGCAGATGTGCAATTTGATTATTTATTAACTTGATAACTTGATATTAGTACACTTCAGTCCATATGGAATGGAAATTTGCTCTAACATATATGATTCGTAATTCATGTGTTGTTTTTCTTTGAACTTGTTGGGTGTCAAAACCAATATCAAATTGTCAATTATTGATAACAGCCATTACTAATGGCTATCTTAAAATATATTGGTAGCAAGACCATAGAGGATGACATTTGAAATAAGACTAATTGAAAGTCCAATATCGGCTCATTCATAATAAGTTAGGGACTCTGTTATACTCTAGATTAGATAGGTGTCTTGCATTGGGCTCGTGGGACTCTTCAAGCCAATTTCTCAAATGGTTCATCCCAGACTGGTCTTTGATCATTCTCCAGTGTTTTTGTCTAATGAGCCTGTGCAATGTTGTCCTACCGCATTCCATTTTTAAAATATGTGGCTGTCCCATCCCTCTTTCTAGAATCTTATGGAGGGATGGTGGGGTGAAGGAAGAAATGCAGTATCGAGGTGGGCAGGATTTAGGTTTATGGGGTGTTTACGAGAGGTCAAAATTAAAATAAAGGGGTGGAATAAGGAAAGTTCGGGAAGGGTGGAGATTCAGAAAAAGGAGGCTATGGATGAGCTAGCAGCCTTGGATTTTAAGGAAGTGGGGATTGGGGGCCCCAAGATAGGGGAAGAAGATTGGAGGTTAAAGCTTCTTTGGAAAGGATGTTGAAATATGAGGAAACTCATTGGAGACAAAAATCAAGGATTAGATGGTTAAAGGAGGGAGACGGGATACATCCTTCTTCCATAGGATAGCGAATGGGAGAAGAATAAAAAACACTATCACTTGGTTGGAGGTTGATGGCAAAAGTATTGAGGATAGTGAGGAAATTGAACAGTCCTTCTGTCAATTTTATGCCAATCTTTACAAATTGGCACAAGAATTGTGTTTCAAATTAAAGGAGAATGATCAATCAAAGGTGTGCTAGGTGATGAATGGGTGGATTGAAATAGAGTTTGAAGTGGAGGAGATTAAGGAAGCAATATGGGAGATGGAAGGAGATAAGGCGCTTAGGGCCGATGGATTTACAATTGAATTTCTTAAGAAAAATTGTGAGATTGTCAAGGATGATTTGCTTAAGGTGTTATAGGAGTTTTATAGGAATTTCATTATTCATAAGGCTACAAATGCGACCATCCTTGTCCTAATTCCTAAGAAAGTAGGGGCAATAGGGGTTAAGGACTTCAGGCCTATAGGTCTAACCACTAGTGTTTATAAGATAATAGCAAAGGTGTTGTCGGTTAGGCTAAAGAAGGTGTTGGAAAAAATCATCTCTTTGAATCAAGGTGCCTTTGTGGAGGGTCGCTGAATCATGGATTGTGCGTTAACTGCAAATGAATGTGTGGAAAGCAGGAAGAGGTCTGGGGAGCTAGGAGTAGTGTGTAAATTGGATATATATTGAAAAGGCGTATGACAAAGTGGAGTGGGGTTTCATAGACTTAGTGTTGAGATGGAAAGGATTTGGTGAGCAGTGCTGCAGTGAAGGAGGTGGATTCGTGGTGTCTGGGAAATGTTCACTTCTCTATATTGGTAAATGAAGTGGAGAGAGGGGTTTTCCCATCTTCTAGGGGTATTCAGCAGGGGGATCCGCTACCCTTCTTATTCACTTTGGTAGCTGAGGTGTTGATTAGTTTTTCATGACTGGTAGGAGTCAGGGCTTGATCAATGGTGTAAGCACTTCATTTTTGTGCTCCCAGAAATGCAAACCCTGCTAAAAAGTCAAACCTGGAAGGGTCGAAAAGTTGACCTTTTGATCAAATGAAATTTGGCGGCCTTGATCTATACCATTGGATAAATAATCCCGACACGGTTCCAGCGCAACCGAGTTTGCAGGAATCGGAGTCCGGATAAAGGTTCTGCGGGCGGTCAAACTCAAGGAAAAGCCAAGAGTTGACTTGTCCTCGATTTTCGTGCCAAATACCTTACTTTAGCCCAATGGATAGAGAATCCCGACACGGTTCCAGCGCAACTGGGTTTGCAGGAATCGGAGTCCGGATGAAGGTTCTAAGGGCAGTCAAACTTAAGGGAAGGCCAAAAGTTGACTTTTCCTCGGAATCCGTGCCAAGTGCTTAGCCCCATGTCATTAAATAGAGGGCCCCGATACAAGTTTAGCACAATTGAGTTTGCTCGAATCGGAGTTTGGGTGAAGGAGATATGATCTGTCGAAGTTTCCGAGTAGCAAAAACCGGAAACTGCACACGTGGCAGCCAACGCAGCAAAATATCTCAGGGACTAAATCTTAAATATAAAAATTTCGTACGGGCGATCCGTAGATATCCGAAAGGGTCAAATCGGTCGAATCGGTCAAGTTGAAGGGCAAATCCGTAATTTTTTCGATCGGTATCCGGTCACATATACCGGATACACTGCCTATCCTTCATGGCCGGACTTGAAGGCCGGATACATAAAGATATTCGCGCGAAATTCGCGCCACTTGGCCGACAGATTCGCGGCGGCATTAAATTTTGAAATGATTAAGTCATGTATCCGGCCTGAGTTGCCGGATACAAAGGGAGGCTAGTGTATCCGGACTTGAAGTCCGGATACGAGGAGGCCTTAGTGTATCCGGCCTGAGTTGCTGGATACATTATTTTTTCTATAAATAGCAAACCAGCAGCTCATTTCCGGGGTTGATCTTTTCTTGGCTGTTTTGGGCTTCCCTTTCCCACTTTTTCTCACGAAGTCTCTGCCTCCCTTGCCCTTCCTAGCTTCATCAATCCTCCCAAAAGCCATCCAAGCCTTGGCCTTCTCCTTCCTTTTCATTTCCCGGTTGAAGCAAAGAGGAGAGCTTGCTGTTGCTGCAAGAAAGAGCTATTCCGGCCACTGTCCAGCCTTCAGGAGGTGCTTCCAGCTTGTTCCAGGCTCTAAGAACCCTCAGGTATCACTACTCATCACATTAGCTTCCACATATATTAAATCTGTGATTTTCTGAAAATATGTCTGCCTAGCTTCCCTCTTGTGCATGGGGCCATGTTCCCACCTTGTTTAAACACGTATTTACTTTCGTTTCATGACATGAGGGTCACCCCACGTGAGAAACCCACGTAGGTCCCTTTAGGGGAGGACGGGAGTTCGTCTCACGTGCACATATTAGTGTCATTCAATTGCTGTTATGGGTTTTGTTTCAAGATTTTTAAAGGAGCATGTTCCTTCTCATCCCATGATCCATTGTATCCCTGTTTAAGCCCCTCTTCCCTCTCCCTTCTGTATATTTTTCGTAGGTTAAAGTAGAAGGTCTTAGGTTTAGATGATTGCTAGGAGGTGGACAAAATTGTATGTTAGATCATTGGTTCACCTTGGTGGTTTCCCTGCATGTATTAGTTCTTCGCCTTGTTGATTTCCTCACCTTTCGCATGTTATGCATTTCTTTTTTTTTTCTTTGCTGATTAGTTGATAAGGAGTGCTAGACTTCCTTAGTCATACCTATTTGTTCAAGCATGATAAAATTGTCCTCCCACATGTATGCATGTTTTGACCGATCATGGGAGCATGTCCCAAGTCCTGGATTCGAAAAGGGTTCTCCATGAGCCCTTGTTGTGAGCTAGGAGGAAGGTTTGGAAACCACAGCAGGGACACCTTGGTCCCTGCCATGCAAGTACACGTGATCACATAGAGGTAGAGGCAGTCCGGATGCCTCTTTCCCCCATTGGTTTCGCTGCAAAGTCCCAGAAGGAGAAGCCAAAAGTGGCTTCTCCCAAACCTGTACGTATGTGGGCCCATCCGAGGGCCCACCTG
The DNA here is from genome assembly GCA_947561395.2 of Buxus sempervirens. Lineage (NCBI taxonomy): Eukaryota > Viridiplantae > Streptophyta > Magnoliopsida > Buxales > Buxaceae > Buxus > Buxus sempervirens. The sequence goes on from OX387187.1 coordinate 39,153,768, forward strand.
ACTCCTAAAACCTCCATGGGAGCCCCTAGGAGCCCCTGGGATCAATCCCGAAAGGCCAAAGCCCAAAAAAGCCCATTCCAGGGTGATCAGGTAACTCAGGCCGGATCACCTAGGGCCTTAGCATATCCGGCCACCGAGGCCGGATCACCTGTGGAACTCGTGTATCCGGCCTGAGTTACCGGATACACACAGAAGCATGTTTTTTTGCATATTCTGTTGTATTGCCGAATTCCATGGTAGTTTGTGTCAAAATCATTGAACCAGCAGGGTTTCCGGGCCACCCGGAAACCCAAGATGGGACTTGGACCGACTGGTCCAGCTTTGCACGCTAGTGGGCCTTCCAACGGGGCCCACCAAGCCCAACACACAGAAGCATGTTGATTAAACAATTAAAACGAAATGAACCAATTGAACCAGGCGGGCCAAGCCCAATGCGGCCCGCCAGTACCTTGTGATATGAGTGAATGCATAAACTGCCTGGTTTGGCCGGGACCGTGGGCTAGGGCCTGTCGGGCCCACCAAAAGCCTGCTAATCAAGCCAAGTTAGGGTGTAAACCCTAGACTTCGAAGCACTGGGCCTTCAAGCCCGAAGCTTGGATCACGGGCCCCAAGCCCAGTGACCAGCTCACTTTGGCAAGGTTAAAATAAGATAACACAAAATCACTTGGCCACCATGTGGGCCCACCTAAGGGGCCCACAAACCAATCCGGCCCACCACTTGCCTGAAAATAACTTAGTAATCAAACTTAAACCCCCATGTAAAATCAATACAGTAACCAAAGCCCACAGGGCCTACTAGGATAGGCAGAGGCCCACAAGGGCCCACGGGTTGGACTAAGCCCACCAAGGCACACTAGTGGGCCTTCCAACGGGGCCCACCCAATCAGACCCAGATTATCTAAATTAATCAAGATAAAATCAACTAAAGGGACCCACACCACTTAGGTGGTCCCACAAAGACTTAACTAAATCGCATGCTGGTTTAGGAATCGGGTGAGAATCATATAGGAAGAGCTGACTAAAATCAGGGAACCCACGGGACCCGTCATCCGACGGGGTGGACTGGGGTGTCTACGGACTTCCCCAGCCCGCAACCGAGAACCAACCTTAGAATCTCAAGCCGCAGACCCAAGAGCCTTAATAGGCAAGATTAGGGACCAAGGTGTCCGCCTGCACCCCATCAGGCGGTGGCGACTCCGATTACCCCGTGCCGCGTTTCCCACACGCGCACAAATGGTTTTAAGGTCGGAAGAGATGAGGTAACAATATCTCACCTACAGTTTGCTAATGATACCTTGGTGTTCTTTGAAGCATTTTAGGATTAAATGATTTGGTTGTAGGGTATATTGCACACATTTCATATGGTATCAAGTTTGAAAGTTAATTGGGAGAAGAGTTCCATAGTGGGATTGAATCTGGGGGAGGAAGAATCATTGTCTTTTAGTCGGATTTTAGGTTGTCAGGTGGGTTCTTGGCTGATGTTGTATCTAGGTCTTCATCTAGGTGTGTCCCCTCGTAATGTCAGTTTTTGGGAGCCGGTCATTGAGAGAGTTGAGAAGAGACAGGCATTATGGAAGAGGAATTACTTATCTTTAGGGGGTCGGATAATCCTAATTAAGGTTGTGCTTGCAAATCTTCCGGTTTATTTTATGTTTTTGTTTAGGATGCCTAGAATAGTTGTGGACATTATTGAAAAAGCTCCAAGGGATCTTTTGTGGGAGGGTGGGGGAGAAAGAAAGACTCATTTAGTATGGTGGGAAAATGTGTTTGGCAAGGAAGATGGGAGGAATTGGTTTGGGCAAGATAGCCCGTCGAAACTCTTTTCTTTTAGCTAAATGGTTGTGGCGCTTCAGCACAAAAAAGAAAAGTTTGTGGCATCAAGTGATCACAAGCAAATATGGAAGTAATGATAATGGATGGTTCATAAACTTGAGGACACGACCTCCGGGAAATTACCTGTGGAAGGCCATTATGAGACTAGCACCTTTGTTTTACGCCCATGTTGGATTGAACATTGAATCTGGCTCATCGGTTCATTTTTGGCATGATCAGTGGTGGGTTAATCAGACGTTATCTAGCTAGTTTCCTCGGTTATTGTCCCTTGCTCTCCATCCTAATGCTTCTTGTGCGCGCGTGGGAAACGCGGCACGTGGGTGATTCGGAGTCGCCACCGCCTGATGGGGTGCAGGCGGACACCTGGGTGCCTAATCTTGCTTATTAGGGCTTTTGGTTTGCGGCTTGAGATTCTAAGTCTGTTCTCGGTTGTGGTCCGGGGAAGTCCGTAGACACCCCGGTCCACCCCGTCGGATGACGGGTCCCGTGGGTTCCCTGGTTTGAGTCATCTTCCATTGGTCTCACCTGATTCCTAATCCGATATGCAATTTGGTTAAGTCTTGCGGGACCACCTGAGTGGTGTGGGTCCCTTTAGTTGCTTTTATCTTGATTACTTAGGTGATCTGAGTCTGGTTGGGTGGGCCCCGTTGGAAGGCCCACGGTATCCTTGGTGGGCTTAGTCAAGCCCGTGTACCCTTGTGGACCTCAGTCTAGCCTGAGAGGTCCTTTGGGCTTTGGTTAGTTCAATTGATTTTACTTTAAGTTCAGATTTGAAGATTAAGTGTTTTTCATGCACAAGTGGGCCGGACCGGTTTGTGGGCCCCTAAGGTGGGCCCACATGGTGTCCAAGTATTTTTTATCGGATTTATCTTTTTAATTTTGCCAAAGTGATTTGGACACTGGGCTTGGGGCCCGGAGTCCAAATCTGGGCTTGTAAGCCCAAGTTACCGAAAGTTAGGGTTTGCACCCTTCCTTGGTTCGATTGGTGGGGTTTGGCGGGCCCGGTAGGCCCTTGCCCTTGGTCTCGGCCAAACCACGCAATTCATGCATCAATTTCACATAACAAGGCTCGGGTGGGCCGCATTGGGTTTGGCCCGCCCGGTTCAAATTGTTCATTTTACTTAAGTTATTTTAATGGCATGCTTTGGTGTTTATTGGGCTTGGTGGGCCCCGTTGGAAGGCCCACTGGAAGTCAAGTTGGACCGGGAGTCCAAGTCCCATGTCGGGTTTCCGGGTGACCCAGAAACCCTATTGGTTTATCCGGTTCGGTTCAGAAATATCATTCACATCTAACAATAATCACACAAAAAGACACAAGATAGACACTCTGTCAGAAAAAAACTGGCTCATTGTGCTGGGTCCAAGGTAAAGGGTATTTTTGGAATTTTCAAAAAAAATAACAATTCGGCCTGTTTTGGACCTGGCGCTCACCTCCTGAAGTGAGCGCCAGGTGGGCGCCAGAATCGGGCGAAATTTTGACCTGGCGCTCACCCGATACCAGGTGAGAGCGAGCTGGGCGGGAGGTGAGCGCGAGATGGGCGGGAGGTGAGCGCGAGATGGGCGCGAGAATTTCACCTGGTTTTTAGTGGGCGCGAGCTGAGCGCCAGGTGGGCGCCAGCTCGGCGGGAAGTGAGATGAAAGGGGCGCCCACCTCCTAGGTGAGCGCCAGGTGGGCGCCAGATGGGCGGCAGGTCACTGCAATTTTCAACTCTCTGTTTTTTTGAGATCTCCAACTCTGGCCGATTATTTTAGGTCTGTAACTGTTCCACTAGCCTCCCAACATGCTCAGAACACCTCCCAACTAATCTTGGATTTAATCTAACTACATTTTATTTCAAGTTTTGAAAACCCAGAAAACTTACAATACAACCATGCTTTCAAAATACTTCACGAATAACATGCCCAGAACACTTCCCCGGGCTTCGACCACTCCCCAGAAGTTACTTAAACTTGTATTAAAACTAGTCTAAGCATGATTCATGCTTCATCCCACAACCCAAAAGAAAACAAACCCGATAAAAAAACTGGTACAGATGCATTAATATCTTAAAAAAAAGGGGGGTGATGGGAGCATGCTTACAGGGGCACCACAAGGAGCAAGCATCATAGGCAGGGGGTTGGGGGGCATGTTAGCAAGTACAGCACAATAAAAACAAAAAAAACAGCATGCAGACATTACATGCATTTTCCTCCAACCGGCTGGACCTCAAGCATGCACACTAATATCCGAAGGCACGCTAACATCCGAAGAAGGGAAGTCGAAGGGGGTTACAGGGATACAAAAGACTTGTTTGAAGCGAGGGAACAGACTCCCTTTACTTTACTGAATGATCAACCAAAAAAATAACTCTCCAGATAGTGGCCAGGGTGGTCTAAAGTGGGATGGCCAAGCTTCCTACATCATCATGGGTCTCCCTTACCCTCCGAGACCTCCGTGTCACCGAAAATACAAGAACATGCATGTTACAGTAAAGAGAAAGAACAAGCTCGATAGCATGCTTAGATAACTCCCATATTGATATATGTGAAATAAAAATAGATGGCGAACAATACCTGAGGTTCTGTAAGCTCACGTGCAGGGTGGAGGCTCCTCCTTGAGACGAATCCTCCTTGAGACGAAAGTGCTGGAGCTTCCTTCCTTTGAACCTCCAACAACAACCTCCCCTTTTTTAGGCTTCTGCGATAGTGGAGAAGACAAAGGGGAAAAGGGGTGATCAGGCGGGTGGGGTGTTCTGGGAGCTCAGGAGTCAATGAGGGATGAGCCCAGAGGGAGCTCGGACGAAAGAGGGAAGGCAAACAGAAGTCTTGACAGCCAAAACTTTTTAACCAAAAAATCTTCCAACACTTAGCTTTTTTTTCCGCAAAAAATCCAACCCCTCTGCGCGAAATGCCGCGCGGCTTATATAGGCCAGAAAAAAGGGGGTGCCGCTCACCTTGGCACCCAGCTCGAGGTGGGCGCAAACCCGCTCGCCACATCCGCGCGAGCGGCATAATGATGAAAAATCATTAAATGCCGCCGCGCGTCGGTCGAAAAATCTAAAAAAATCAGATTTAGTCCCTGACAATTTTTGGTAAAATCCGATATTCTCGGATTTTTACAGATTTAATCCCTGGGATATTTCGAATGTTCGGATATTTACGGATTTGATCCCCGAGATATTTTCCTGCGCAACTCGCCACGTGTGCAGCTTTTTGCCACGTGCGCAGATTGCCGGTTTTGCTGCTCGGAAATTTCATCAGCTCATATTTTCTTCATCCGGACTCCGATCTGGGCAAACTTAGTTTCATTAGAATCGTATCGGAGCCCTCCATCCCCTGACCTAGGGGTAGGCCTCCGGATCGGATTTTAGCAGAAAGTCAACTTTTGGCTCTGCTCAAGTTTGACCGCCCGCAGAACCTTCATCCGGACCCCGATTCCTGCAAACTCAGTTGCGTTGGAACCGTGTCGAGATTCTCTATCCAATGACCTAGGGGTAGGCCTCTGGATCGGATTTTAGCAGAAAGTCAACTTTTGGCTCTGCTCAGGTTTGACCACCCGCAGAACCTTCATCCGGACCCCGATTCCTGCAAACTCAGTTGCGTTGGAACCGTGTCGAGATTCTCTATCCAATGTTATAAAGCAAGGTACTTGGCACGGAATTCGAGGAAAAGTCAACTCTTGGCTTTTCCTTAAGTTTGACCGCCCGCCGAACCTTCGTCCGGACCCCGATTCCTGCAAACTCAGTTGCGTTGGAATCGTGTCGAGATTCTCTATTCAATGAGATAAAGCAAGGTGGCCAATTTTCACTTGATCAAAAAGTCAACTTTTCACCCCTTAGGGTTTGACTTTCTATCCAGGGTTTGCATTTTTTGGTTTTTTCGGGGAGCGCAAAAATGAGGTGCTTACACTTCTATGGCCGATACCTTGCCTTGGTCTTCTTTTGGTTCAGATTGGAATCTTCCATTTAGGAGGAATCTTTGTTCTCTAGAATTGGAAGAGATAACTTTGCTCATTGATGGTTTAAAGGATGTGATTCTTGATCCCCTAGGTTTTGATAAGATATTATGGTGCCTTCTGTCCATTAGATTGTACTCTTGCTAATCTTTTTTCAATTCGGTCACGCATAGCTTGTCACATCTGAGGGTGTCCTTTTCGGTACATCAACTATGGAAGCCTGAGGTTTCTCTTAAGATTAAAGCTTTCTTATGGACTGCCATCTTATACAGGATAAACACGGTTGATCAAATTCAAAGATGGAAAAGGATTGCTTTATCCCCGTATGTGTGCTTTATGTGTATGGAGGTTGGCGAGATCATAGATCATCTTTTTATTCAATGTCAGTTTGCTAGTATTATTTGGATGGGTTTGTTTGAGATGACCGGAGTCTCTTGGGTGTTGCCATATACTCTTAGGGCATGGTTTGAGTAGTGGCGAGTGTAGACACCCCAAATTGCACAATAATCATCAAAAATCATTATCTCCTTGAAAGCCAGCACAAAATTGAAGAAAGTAAGTTTTTACTTGTATCCGGCAACTCAGGCCGGATACAAGTACTCTCCTTTGTATTCGATTGAAAATACAGGATACAAGCAATCCTTAGTATATCCGGCATTATATCCCGGATACATTAAGACCCTTGTATATCCGGCCTGATATGCCGGATACATTAGTTTTGCTCAAAATTAGGGTTTTCCGAGAGTTTTCACTTATTACCATCATGTCCCTCATTAAATGAGGGGAAATTTTAGAAACAGCCCTAGGGTTAAGGTTGGTGGGCTCTAGACATTAAGTTGTGTCTACCATCAACCCTAGCCTTTGCCTATAAATAGGAGGCTCCTCCTCAAGCAAATGGCCAAGAAGTTGGAGATCCAAGAGCTCCGAGTGAAGAAAGGAACCGCTACCGGATTGCTTCCAGAACCCCAAGTAAGCCTCAAGCCTCTTCTTTATTTTCTTAATTTTATATTCTAGATCTAGATCTCTTCTTCTACCTTTCTGTAGAATAAAGCCTTCTATGTGTATGAAAACCCTTTCCTGGCTCAAAGTATCTCAAGACTCCCCCTAGCCGTAAAACGTGAAGGCGGGATCTAGGAGAAACGAGACTGGGGATTGATCCTAGTGATAGAACCTCTCTTGCATAAGCCTTTTGAATGATTGTAAACCGTTCCATATTCAAAGTACCCCAAGATTATCTTGAAGAACCGTGTTTAACGGGGAGAGAGAACTAAGGGAAACAATAATGGAACGGAACCCTAGGTTGTTTTAGAACCTTATTTTGATGAATATGAATGCATGCTATGTTGTTATATTGTTCTTGTATGATTTTTCACACTTGCACATACATAGCACGATTTTGGCGGGATAGGCTCACATTTGGGGATTTATTACATTCGTTGTGATAAATCTGAAATAAATGGCCTCAATCAATTCTAGAATGTCTTTGAATGTTTTTTAAAGTATTTGGATTCATCTTGCACGAATTGCACACACTTTGTCACAGATTTGAATATTTTTCTCCAAAAAAGGCTTTACTTGACAGTAACTGTACCCTGACTTCGGACACTCATAACTTCATCATCCGGATGAATTTTGGAGTGATTCTAGAACCATGGGAAAGGTGACGCTGTCTAGTTTATGCCTACCAAATTTCATTAATTTCTATGGAGCAGATTTTTGACACTATTCTGCCGAAGTTGAGAGGTCATTTCAGGTCAAACTGTTGAACCTATCACTTCGAATGGGCGCCATTTACTGGTTTTAAATCCGATTTGAGTGATTTTTGTTTCTGGGAACTCCTTTATGAGTCTATTTTTAAATCCAATTAGTTTCATAATTTTTTGATTTAAATTATGTCGTGGAGAGCAGATTTACTCAGAATTGCTCAACACCATTTTTCTGGGTTAATCTGTGATCCTTGCGGCCAGTTCGGGAAGTCACCCAAGGCACATCTGAATGAGTTTTCATATGAGGCTAGTTTCCTCTGAAAGATGGCCATACAGACTTTATTCATACCAAATTTCATTGATTTTTATTGAGCTGATTTTTCTAGATGATTTTCCAAACTTGCCTATTTGTCACTTTTGATTTTCTCCGGCAGCAACTTTAAAAGAGCCATCACTCTTAGAATTTCAACCAGATTTAATTGAAATTTTGCATGAGACTATTGTTTACCCTAATCTTTTAAATGGATTTTGTTTGATTTAATTTAAAATTGGATTTGATTGATTGCAAGACAAATGGCATTGTTTTTTACCAAATTTCCCGGATTTGCCTCAACTTGGTTTTGTGCAACTTTTGCTTTGATTTCCATCTTTTTGTGATATTGCAGAAATGATATTGACATAAAAGAGGATCTGGAATTCATTTGGCTTTTCATGTGAAGATATCATATATTTGTCCTTTTTCAAGGTTTTAATGATTTTTAGCAAGCTTTCTTATTTCTTAGCATGAACAACACTTGGCAACCACCTTGTGTGGGTGAATGGGGGTGCCTAATACCTTCGCCCGTTCATAATCTAATCCCCTTACCCATCTCTGGATTTGATTTTCAAGTAGGGTTATTTTTACTTTAGAATTAGTCTTTTATCTCTTTTTGCTTGTTTTTAATCTTTTGGTGTCTATTCACACCTCTAAACCTTGAATGGTGGCGACTCCCACGTTTTTACGTCGAGCCCGTGTGTTGACGGAGGGATGATCATCTTCGGTGATTTTTTCCCATGTCTCACAACCGGCGACTCCACTGGGAACTTGTGGATTTAAGCCATTTTGTGTATATTCATGCTTTTTACTTATTTTTGAATGTTTGCTATTTTGCTTATTTTATTGGGCATATTGTTGTATTTTAAATCTGAATGGGATGTTTAAAAATTTACATGGACAAAGGCATGTATGGGTTGCTTGATGTTATCTAGAAATTTGTCTAGAAGAAGCATATCTTGAAACATGATTTTGATGTATTTCATGATAACATGCTCTAATTTGAGTTTTTATGCCATGAGTTGAGCACAAAATTTAAAAGCATGAAATCTAGGAGTTTAATGGTGTTTTTGGTGCCTTCAAGCATGTTTTTCCTAAATTAAAACTCTTTGTATGCCATGTGATTAGTTGCTATATTTTTAGGCTCTAATTTGGGTTTCAATGCCATGTTAATCAAGAGAAATTGTGAAAAAAAAATCTGAAAGTCTAGTAGCCAATTTGGAGGTTTTCAAGGATGTTTTCCTCAAACAAAACATCTCTTGGGCAATGCATTTAGGTGCTGTATTTTTAGGCTTGGATTTGGACATAAAACAATGTCACTTGAGCATAAAAATGAAGAGCATGAAATCTGGAATTTTAGTGTACATTGTGGGATTTTTTAAGCATGTTTTCACCAATATACCATGTCAAATAGTTGCTGAATTTTTAGGCATCAATTTGGGGTATAAGTGATACACTTTTGAGTATGAAAAATCTGGAGATTTTAGTGTATATTTTGGGGGTTTTCAAGCATGTTTTTACCATCAAAACTCTCCTTATACCATGTCAAGTAAGTGCTGAATTTTTAGGCTTCAATTTGGGTAGAAATGGTACACTTTGAGCATGAAAAAGAGCATGAAAATCTGGAATATTAGGGAATGCTTTTGGGTTTCAAGCATGCTTCCATGGTTTAATTGTTGTTTGCACAAATAACATGTTTGTATACTTTTTGGGCATGTAATACTTGTGTGCATATTTAGTGGCTTTGGTTTTCTTGTTTGCTTGTATTTAGCTTCATTATATTGTCATATGTGCCTTGGCTTGAAATTGAATGCATGGCTATGAAAAAGAGTGGCAAGGGGCTGGGACGTTGTGAATGTTACCTCAATTTTAAATTGCACTTGAGCACTTTAAACTATTTGCACAGCCTACCCATTACCTATAGGAAGTTGAACCATGAATGTGTGTAGGTTGGTGCACCAAGGTCGTGACTTCGGAAAGCGAAAGTGAAAACATTTACCTTAGAATTTGAGTCAATGATGTGATGACAATGGGATCTGTGATTCGATTCCAGGCATCACTAGACTTGAGTTCTAAGTTGCGAATTAAGCCAAAGCCCAAAAACCATACGCTTGAAGGTGGAGAAACACGTTTTCAGCTAAAAGCACACAATTACGTTTGGGGAATTGGGTGTAAATGTGGGAAGGCCGTTTGCATGTTTTACAGGCCAAGGTATAATATGATACCATATTGAAGGTAATACATGGTGGCAAGGTAAAGCCATGTTCTTTTCATGAATTTGTGAATTTTGCAATAATGATGTCCAAGCCCAATTTGGGGCAAGTTTTAGAGGCCAAGTTAAGGTGAACATCAAGTGGAAATGAAAATAACCTAATCTGGTGAAAAAATGAGTCAAAAATGGCCATTTCGGCATTAACTGGCAACTCAGGCTGGTTAAAAACAATTCCCTTCATATCCGGTATATATTGCCGGATACAAAGGTATATGCGTGTATCCGGTCATTATTGCCGGATACAATAAGACATATCCTTATCCGGCACCTAATACCGGATACATGCAGAAAATGTATAAATTGGCTTTTTAGCCCGAATTTTCAGAATAAAATGCCTAAACACTGCGGATAATCCTCAAGCACCCCAAAGAAAATATAAAAATGTCTAAAAAAAAAATAAAAAAAAAATACATAAAAAAATATATATTCTTTTAGGATTTAACATAATTTTGAAACTAAAAGAGCAAGCTAAGGTGTCATATTTTTTGATATCAATTCAATTCAAACATGTGTCAATCAATGGAACTTGAGAACTGAGAAAATTCAGCAAAACAAAAGGGGGGGGGGGGGGAAACCTTGGTTGGTTATTTTTATCAATCAAATCAAAAAATGTGGGACCTCTGGAAGCCCTAAAATATTCCATGAAAACCTTGGTTGGTTATTTTCCTCAATCAAATCAAAAAATTGTGGGACCTCTGGAAGCCCTAAAATATTCCATAAAAACCTTGGTTGGTTATTTTTATCAATCAAATCAAAAAATTGTGGGACCTCTGGAAGCCCTAAAATATTCTATGAAACCCTTGGTTGGTTATTTTATCAATCAGATCAAAAAATTGTGGGACCTCTGGAAGCCCTAAAATATTCCATGAAAACCTTTGGTTGGTCTTTTTCGTACCAATCAAATCAAAAATTCGTGGGACCTTTGGAAGCCCTAAAATATTCCATAAAAACCCTTGGTTTTTTTTTCGTACCAATCAAATCAAAAAATTGTGGGACCTCTGGAAGCCCTAAAATATTCCATGAAACCCTTGGTTGGTCTTTTTTGTACCAATCAAATCAAAAATTTGTGGGACCTTTGGAAGCTCTAAAATATTCCATAAAAACCCTTGGTTGGCCTTTTTCGTACCAATCAAATCAAAAAATTGTGGGACCTCCGGAAGCCCTAAAATATTCCATAAAAACCCTTGGTTGGTCTTTTTTGTACCAATCAAATCAAAAAATTGTGGGACCTCTGGAAGCCCTAAAATATGCCATAAAAACCCTTGGTTGGTCTTTTTCGTACCAATCAAATCAAAAAATTGTGGGATCTCTGGAAGCCCTAAAATATTCCATGAAACCCTTGGTTGGTTATTTTTATCAATCAAATAAAAAAAAAATTTGTGGGACCCTTGGAAGCCCTAAAATATTCCAACAAAAAAAAAAAAAAAAAAAAACAAATCTGGACTGGTGTTCACCTAACCTACTTTCTACATGTATAGGGGTGTGACTCAAGTTAAATGGAAGCTAACATGTTCTTTTGATTTTTCTTCCCCAGGTACAATTATTTGCAACCATTGCTTTCGTGACCAGATCCAAAGCTAGAGCCATGAACACTGAGGAGAACCAAGCCCAAGCTACTGTCCCCGCTCAAGACTTTGCTCAGCTGCAGGAGCAAGTGGCTGGTTTGGCCAAGATGCGGGGGGGACTTACTGGTGGCTCAGGCCCAACAGGCCCAGGCCCAAAATCAAGCATCGACTTCCCATCAGGCACAACCACCTCAAGCCTACATGCCGCCTCCGGCTCAACCCATGCCTGAGCCCATTTCTGAACCAGTCCCTGAACCCATTCTGACCAAGGAAAATATAGCAGAATCCGAGAAAGAACTGGAGAAGGAAAAAGCTAAGGAAGAAACTGAAAGGAAAATGCTGCTCAGGATAGAAAGGATCCAGGAAGAACTGAAAGAGGTGAAAGGGGGAAATAGCTATGGAGGTACCACCTTTGACGATCTGTGCATGTACCCAGACGTATGTCTATCGGCCAAATTCAAGTGCCCGGACTTTGACAAATTCGATGGCACAGGTTGCCCCATGAGCCACTTGAAACTATACTGCGGGGCCCTATGGCAGTTTGGCCGGGATGATGGCATACTGATCCAACTCTTTCAAAGGAGTTTGACCGGGTCAGCTCTTAGGTGGTTCACTACAGTGGACCATGGAAGGATCAGGAGGTGGAAGGACTTGGTCGACGCGTTCCTAGACCAATATAAGTTTAACTCTGAGATCGTGCCAGACCGGTACAACATGATGAGGATGAGCAAAGGGAAAGATGAGCCTGTACGGCAGTATGTCAAGAGGTGGAGAGAGGCCACCTCCCAGGTCAGGCCACCTATGCAGGAACAAGAAATGATCTCAACGTTCATGGGCACACTGGGGCAGCCCTTCTACAACCATTTGGTGGGTCAAATCACCACCAACTTTGCAGCCCTAGTACAGGTGGTGGACCGGATCGAGGAAGGGGTCAGGTCAGGAAGGCTTATTGACTACTCTACTCTGACTGGACAGTCTGATTCCTCTGCCTCCATGGCTCAGAAGAAGGGGGCTGGGTTCAAAAAGACCGGGGCCCGAAAAGAAGGAGAAGTGAACCTGGTCCAGGCTCCTCCGGCCAAGAAGCCGCTTCATGTGAACATCTCTGCACCCCATCAGGCTCAGCAGGCCCAGCAGTTTTATCAGACCCCGCTTAATGTCAATTTCTCCCCCTCCGTACCAGCAAACCCAAGGAGGGCTTTTACCAAGGAAGAGAGGGAGGCCTGGTTAGCAACAAGGAGGAACCGGGTCTTTACGCCTCTCCCGATATCTCTGTCCCAGCTGCTGCCAACCCTGTTGAAGGGTGAATATTTGACTCTGAAAGAGCCCAACCCGAATGCCACTAAGGGGAGGAATTTTGATCCGGCGGTCACCTGTGACTTCCACATGGGTGCACCGGGGCACTCTACGGATGCTTGTTGGGTTTTGAAGCACGCGGTCCAGAACTTGTTGGACCAGAAGGCCTTGGTTTTTAACACTGCTGCACCCACTCTGTCCGGGAACGATATTGGGCAGAACCCTTTGCCTTACCACAATGGGGCAGGCCCATCCAACTCTATCACAGCCATATCCACCACAAGAAGGGCCTTTGACCCATCTTAGCTCATAGCTCCAGTAGGGACCACGGTCCAGGTCCGATTTTTCCAAAAGAAGGAAGAAGAGGAGATCAACATGGTCTCCCAGAAAAATAATCTTGCTGTTGAGGACATAAGCTCCTCTTTAAACCGGGTCTCCTCTCTCATGGCCCAGATGAATACTGCAAGGCCTCAATTGGTCTTCAATTGCAGTCCACCCATTTATTCACCATCCAAGCCGTCCAAGGCTCCACTGGTCATCAACCTTGACCCCACTACTGCTTCCATCACTTCTTCTATCCCCACAAAATCCAAGCTCCAGCCCCTGGTTGTAAATGTTCAGCCAGCCCATACTATCCCTAAACCGGCCCATACATCCCTGTCCAAACTCCAGCCATTAGTGGTTAATATCCCTAAACTAGACTATTCTGAGGCTGCTGTACCATGGAATTACAGCGAGGGAATCACGGCTATGGTTCCAGTGGTTAGGAACCAGAACCGGGAGGAGGTGAACCTCATGACGAGGTCAGGGAGATGTGCAGGGGGTGAAGAGAAAGAGAAGGAGACAGAAGTAGAAAAAGAAAAAAAAGAAAATGAAGAAAAAAGAAAACAGAAAGGAAAGACAAAAATAGGAGAAGACACCCCCCAGGGTGCAGAAAATGAGGCAGCAGACCTCATAAAAATAATTAAGAAAAGTGAATTCAATCTTGTGGATCAGCTAAACAAAGTCCCGGCCCAGATTTCAATACTGGGCCTTTTGCTGAATTCGGAAAAGCAAAGGGATGCATTGCTAAGGGTGCTACAGAGTGCACATGTGTCCCAGACAATTGATCCAGACTAGCTAGGCAAAATGGTTGGTCAAATCTTGTCACATAATGTGATAAGTTTCTCTGAGGGTGAGATCAGCCCAGGTGGGTGCTATCACGTTGACCCTTTGCACATTACAGTGCTTTGTAAAGGCAGCATGATTGCACGGGTTTTGATTGACAACGGGTCGGCATTAAATGTCTGCCCGTTAATCACTTTTGTCAAGCTGGGTCTGGGCTAGTCGAAAATTAAACAGAATGGGAGAATAGTGAGGGCTTTTGATAGCTCCAAGACCCACTCCCTAGGGGAGATTGAACTGCCGGTCACAATTGGGCCGAATATCTTCAACATCACATTTGAAGTGATGGATATACCCGCAACCTTCAATCTGCTCCTAGGAAGGCCGTGGATATATTTGGCTAGGGCAATACCATCCACGCTCCACCAGAGGGTGAAATACATAAGAGGGCAAAGGGTGATAACAGTCGTAGCCGAAAACTTGGTGCCGCCCATCGTGTCACCTGATGTACCCTTAATAAATGTAGACTTGATTGTCGACAAGATTGCATTTCACTCATTTCAATTTGAGGCGGTAAATTTCATACCTGGGGGGTGTGAGAAAAAGAAGGAAAAGGGGATCACTGTAGAAAAGATGGTCAAGAAAGTGATGGAAAAATACCACTTTCATCCAGGAAAAGGCCTGGGAATAAACTTACAAGGAAGGGTGGAGCTGGTCAAAGCAAGCTAATTGGTTCCTAAAGCAGGATTGGGCTTCAAGCCCAGAGGCTGGATAAGGCAGAAACATGAAGAAGGAGAGAGAAGAAGCAGATGAAATTTCCCTCATTTAAGGGAAAATTTTCCTAAACCTTCCTGTATAATCCAACTGTTTCATCCCATGGACCAATCCAAGCCTCCATACCACAACATCAACCCATTCCAGAAACCCTATGTTCCGACCCTGCAACCCTATAACTTGTCTCCAATACTGGAAGCAGCAGATGGGCCTGGGCCACAGCCCGAGCAGCAGGTGGATTTCTCTGAAGAGGTTGGGGCTTTCTTCGCCATGACTGAGGGCGTTAAGACAAGAGCAGATATGGACCTGCCGTTCATTGACTGGGCCGTAGTGAAGATTCCAGACGAGGTCATATATAGACTGGGCCCCATAGCAGAAAAGGGCAGTACCCACCTGGTGATGATGGCATCAGATTCTGGGCTTGAGGAGCAGGCTTGCACAATTTCCCTCGCTCCTGAAAAACATTTTTTAAATAATTGGGAGGAAACTCCCCTTTTTTTGGAAGCAGCGTTTGTTTGGCAAACTGACGCGGGTCCCAAAAAAAAAACTCCAATAGTGGATTGCCATTTCCCTGAAGGTTTTAATGGGCCTTCGTCTTCAGGGGGATTATGTTTAGAAGGCTCACAAAAAACCCAAAAAGATTTTTCTATTTTTTCTAGGAAATTTAATTTTTCCAAAAAGGTCCAAACCACTTATGAACCATATAATCAAACCGAATTGGACAAGGTAGAATATGACTTCGACCTTGAGCTCAACTTTGATCTCATGGGGGTCGAAGAAGAGACCGAGGTCGAAGGAGAAGACTTTCCAAAAGAAATTGAATATCAATTGGAATGTCATGAAAAGGGGGTCCAACTTAATATTGAGGAGACCATATCCATAAATCTTAGGACCAAAGATGACCCAAAAATTGTGAAAATCGGGTCATGCTTGTCTAATGTGCAACAAAATAAAATGTCACAGTTCTTGGCAGATTACAAGGATGTGTTTGCTTGGTCGTATCGGGACATGCCGGGATTGGACACTGACATGGTGGTGCACAAGTTGCCAATTTTGCTAGGGGTTAAGTCGATTAAGTAGAAGCTGAGAAGATTAAAACTTGAATGGACTCTGAAGGTCAAGGACGAAGTGGTCAAGCAATTTCAAGCCGGATTTTTGGCAGTCTCTACGTACCCAGAGTGGCTCGCAAACATAGTGCCAGTACCAAAGAAGGATGGGAAGGTCCGAATGTGCATGGACTATAGAGACTTGAACAAGGCAAGCCCAAAGGACGATTTTCCGCTTCCACACATCGACATTCTGGTCGATAATACTGCGGTACATAGCCTATTCTCGTTCATGGATGGGTTCTCGGGATACAATCAGATCAAGATGGCTAAAGAGGATCAAGAGAAAACAACATTTATCACACCTTGAGGCACATTCCACTACACGGTCATGCCGTTTGGGATCAAGAATGCCAGGGCAACATATCTGCGGGCCATGACAGCACTATTCCATGACATGATCCACAAGGAGATGGAGGTCTATGTGGACGATATGATTGCCAAATCATGCAAAGAGGAGGACCACTTGATCAATCTGAAGAAAGTATTTGATCGGCTTAGAAAATACAATCTACGGCTTAACCCGACTAAGTGCGTCTTTGGGGCTACATCAGGGAAGTTACTGGGGTTTATAGTGAGCCGAAGAGGAATTGAAATTGACCCAGCTAAAGCCAAAGCCATAATTGAAATGCCAGCACCCAGAACCGAGAAGGAGGTTCGTGGTTTTCTCGGGAGAATTCAGTACATAAGCCGGTTCATAGCACAGCTCACTGCTATCTGTGAACCAATTTTCAAGCTTTTGAGGAAGGATAACCCGACGGTTTGGAATGAGGATTGCCAGCAGGCCTTCGATACGATCAAGGAATATTTACTGAACCCGCCTGTGCTAGTGCCACCAACTCCAGGAAGACCACTGATCCTGTACTTGTCAGTGTTGGAAACGTTGATGGGATGTGTCTTGGGGCAGCATGATGAGACTGGTAGAAAAGAAAGGGCAATTTACTATCTGAGTAAAAAATTCACAGAATATGAAGCCAAGTACTCACCATTGGAAAAGACTTGTTGTGCTCTAGTGTGGGCCACTCAGAGGCTAAGGCATTACTTCCTTAGTCACTCCACACTACTGATATCCCGGATGGACCCGCTGAAGTATTTATTTGAGAAACCGGCACTGACTAGCAGAACGACAAAGTGGCAATTACTACTGTCTGAGTTTGACCTCACGTACATCACCCAGAAGGCGATCAAGGGTCAAGCCATAGCTGATCACCTGGCTGCACATCCTCTGCTAGAATACCAACCCCTGAAGACCAACTTTCCAGATGAGGCAATCTTGTACACTGAAGAGGAGGAAAGTGAGAGTTCTTGGCAGATGTTCTTCGATGGGGCCACCAACATGAATGGGAATGGAATAGGGGCGGTCTTGGTTAAACCAGATGGTTCACACATCTCGATTGCAGTAAAGCTGAGATTCCAATGTACCAATAATATCGCAGAATATGAAGCATGCATAATTGGGTTGCAAGTCGCCATGGATCATGAAGTAGAGGAACTTGACGTATACGGGGATTCGAGTCTTATCATCTTCCAAACAACTGGTGAATGGAAAACCAAGGATCACAAATTGATCCCTTATCACCAGTATTTGGAAGAAATAAGCACAAATTTTACTCGAATTTCCTTCAACTATATGCCAAGGGCGAAGAATCAGTTTGCGGATGCTCTAGCAACATTGGCTTCAATGGTCAGCATACCAGAAGGAGTAGACATCAAACCACTGGAAATTGAGGTCAGAGATGAACCGGCTTACTGTCTCGTTCTAGAGGGAGCACCAGAAGAAGAAGCACCGTGGTTTCAAGATATCAAAAATTTCTTGAACAATCGGAGTCTGCCAGGGAATGCCACGTCTACTGAGAAAAGGACAATACAGAGGTTGGCGGGTCAATTTTTGCTAAGTGGTGGACATTTGTACAAGAGGTCACATAACGATATTCTGCTTAGATGTGTAGCCAAGGCTGAATCGGAAAGGCTGATTGAGACTGTATATGGAGGAGTTTGTGGGCCCCATATGAGCGGGCACATGCTGGCAAAGAAGATCCTGAGGCTAGGATATTACTGGACGACCATGGAACATGATTGCTATGTACATGTCAGGAGGTGCCACCAATGTCAGATATATGCAGATAACAAGCATGCACCCCCATGCGAGTTGCACAACATGACATCACCGTGGCCCTTCTCTATGTGGGGCATTGATGTCATTGGCATGATTTCACCTAAGGCATCGAACGGACACAGATTCATCCTAGTGGCAATTGACTACTTCACTAAATGGGTAGAGGCAGCTTCATATGCAAACATCACAAGCAACCATGTTATTAAATTTTTGAAGCACAACATTTTTTGTCGCTATGGACTGCCAAGTGCTATAGTATCAGATAATGCTTCAAATATTAAGAACAAGGACATGAAGAAGATGTGTGAGCAGTTTCAGATCACCCACCACAAGTCAGCTCTGTACAGGCCGAAGATGAATGGGGCAGTAGAAGCAGCAAATAAAAATATAAAGAAAATCATTCAGAAGATGGTAGTGAGTTACAAGGATTGGCACGAAATGCTACCGCTTGCTCTACATGCTTACAGAACCTCGATCCGGACTTCAACTGGGGCAACCCCGTACTCCCTAGTCTATGGGATGGAAGCAGTCTTGCCCGTGGAAGTAGAGATCCCATCACTCAGAGTGCTCATGGAAGCAGAACTAGAAGAAGCCGAATGGATACAGTCAAGACATGATCAACTCAACCTGATAGAAGAAAAGCGGTTGAAAGCGCTTTGTCATGGACAGTTGTGCCAGAAGAGAATGGCCCGGGCCTACAATAAGAAAGTGAGGCCCAGAACTTTCCAAGAAGGAAACTTGGTGCTAAAGAAAATTTTACCATTTTTGGAGGATCCTCGTGGTAAGTTCAAGCCCAATTGGGAAGGGCCATATGTTGTCAAGAAGGTCCTGTCAGGGGTTGCACTCATTTTGACAGAAATGGATGGGTCAGATTTTCTTGAGCCAATTAACTCTGATGCAGTAAAAAGGTATTTTCCTTGAGTGAATATTTCTAGGAAATGATCCGAGGCCATTTGTCTTTATTTCTTTCAAAATTTGAATCTCTAGTCTAGCCAAATTGAGCCGGTTCGTTTCTTTGATAAACCCAAACCGGATTTACAGTCAAATTGGGGCAAAATCAATTGGGGCAAGGTTGAGGAAAAAAGAAAAAACAGAGGAGAAAAGCAATGAAAATGGCAAATGAAAGCCAAGTGTGAAAAAAGGATGCAAAGAAGGCAATTTGGGGAAAAAGGGTTAAATTCATCATGACTGTAAGTCCGGTTGACCTATTTCCACATTTGAAAATTTTTGGGCCTTTAATACCCTCTGTTTTATAAACTAAGCCTAGCCTTTGTTTCGTCCTATTTTTAAGCCCTCGGTGATCTAGTTTGTTCATTCAAATGTCAGAGTAAGATGGGTGATGACGGAATGCAGAAGCCGGCTCTAGTGAAAACCGTAACTGGCGCTAGGGGCAATATTGGCAAAAAGAAAAAAAGAAAAAAAGAAAAAAAGAAAAAATAAAGAAAAAGAGAAAAATCAGAGGTTGAGTTGATCATGGAGATCTAAGATTGAAGCAAAATCGGCATGAGCAGAATGGGGTCAGTTTTGGCATTTGGGGATGACTCTAAAGGACCTCAGATGGACGGTTCTGATCCCTCATCATTTTTTGGACTACCCTTTTCATTATTTAACTTTGTTTTAATTCCTTTAATTATAGGTGATTAAGTGCATGGACCAAATTTCAAAAAAATAAAAAAAAATATAAAAAGGAAAAACTATACTTTGGCTAGTGATGATAAATCAAATACTTTTCATAAAACCTTTGTTTTTACAAGCATCTGAGCATTCGTAGGCCAATAATATAAAAATTTTATTTTGAATTAAATCCTTTGTCTTTCCACTATTGGAGTTTGCTTTTGTACAAAGGTAGAAAAAAGAAGAAGAAAAAAGTGCAGGAAATAAGGCTAATCTCTGTCTCCTAGCCGCTCCTCAAGCTCCCGAATCCGAGCTGCCTGAGCTGCAATGACTCCTGAAGCTCCCTCTGCAGCGGGATCACTCAGGAAGGAAATGACCTCATCTGAAAGGGCTTGTCTGATCTGCATACTCCTAAGGCTGGCTAAAGTATCCTGGTACTTCTGCCGTATCATACGGACCTCAAAGCGACGGGCCTGTCTCTGCTCCTCCAGCTTCTCCTCCATGGCGGTACGGCAGGATATCTGCTCCTCAAGCTGCCTCTCCAGATAAAGGCCTCATATCCTGAGCTCCTGGGCCTCCCGTACCCATATCTGCTGAAGCCGCTTATGAGAAGCTCTTTCAGACTCTAAAATATCCTCATAAGTAGGAGCCAAGACTGCAGGAGGATCTTCGGGTACTGGTGCCTGACTCTGTATCTGCTCCTTGATCCAGAAGAGATAATCCTTCACATAGGCCTCTGAGAAGACTGGGCTATGCATGAAGCGAATATAGGACCACTCCCTCATCAACCAGGCATTCAGCCTCATGGTAGCTGGAGAAAGGGGCCCAAGATGATCCTCATACCAACTTGGGATTATAATCCCCTGGGTCGCTCTGAATTGACGAAGGACCTGCAAAGGAAGATAAAGCACTGCATGTCTCAGGCCAGCCAGAACTAGAAAGTTGCGGTCTCGGAAGCTGATCACGGTCTCTGCATTGGGTTGATAAGTACCAGGCCACCTCACCTGGTCATCCTGGAGTGAACCCAAGAAAGTGAACCAGCCCTGTTTGCCTCCTGGAATGTCAGGACACCCCCGGTTGCTCATCAAGATGGGGACTTTCAAGCTTGGGAAGAAGTGTCGATTGATTTCCTCAATCTGACTCAGATGATCAAGTAGCCAAAGCTGCAAAGGAAGAGAGATATATCAGCGCATTGTAAAAGAAAAAAGCAAAAAAAAAAAAAAAAAGCAAAAAGAAAGCAAAAAAGCAAAAAGAAAAAAAAATTACCTGTAGGACCTGGGCACATGCTAAGAAGTGTTTCGACTTCCTATTATAGCAGTCAGTCAGTGCCTGATACATCCCAGCCAAAATCATAGGGGCCAACCTCTCCCGCTCCCTAACCTGGCATATCACTGAGATCAAGGCCAAGTCTACCTCATCATCATCTCGTGGGAAAAGTAGCTGGTTGACCACTATCAGGGTCAAGGCGTTGAACCGGGCTTCCTTATTTTCCCCCCTCAAGAGCTTCTCAGTCAAAAAAGACTTGGACAAGGTCAAAAGGGTGTCAGAATCTCCTAAGTCCTTCTTCCCTATGCCCAAGAATGTAGAAGCCTCCTTCTTGTAGCTGGGCCTAAGGGGTGGGTTCACTACCTTCTCATCAAACCTCAAGCCCAGGATGGTTTCCACCTCTTCAATGGTTGGGGTCATCTCATGGTTCCCAAAACGGAACAAGTTGAGGTCGGGAACCCAATGACCAATCATGGCTTCTATAATCTCCCACAAGAAGGGGACCTTTGGAATGAGCAGGGTGGAATCCCATCTCCTCTCCTCATCAAGGGTCATAGAGTTAACCCATCTAGTGTAGAAGGAGTCCACAGGGTTGTACCTAGTGAGATTAGGTGGTTTTGATCTAAAAGGTTGTTTTGCAAGGGAGGCAGTGTAGACAGACAATAATGGGGCAGAAGATGATCCGGATTCCATTGGAGTTGATGGGAGCAAGCTAGAACTCAAGGGGAGGAAGAAAAAGGCAAAAAAGGGGTTTTCTAAACTCAAAAACTCATAAAAAATGTGCAAATCTCGAGGCTGGTTGCATTTATAGCATGTTTTAATGTATCCGGCATATCCCGAGGCTAGTTGCATTTATAGCATGTTTTAATGTATCCGGCAAAAAAAAGAGTAAAGGGAGGAAAATCCGAATTTTTTACTTGTTTTACCTGCTTATATGTTATATTTGCAAGAAATTGAAAACAAAATATGGGCAATACAAGAGAGAATGAATAAAAAATGTTTTTCTTATATATATGCAAGTTTTCTGTACAAAGGGGTAAAAATACATAAAAATCCTAATCTCCTACTATTGTGCAGGATCATCCCCGCGTCCTTGGCCGCGTCCTCCTCTACGGCCTCTCCCTCGAAGTGATCGGCCCCTAGAGTATGCTAGAATACGCTCGGCAGCATGACGAGGAAGCCGACCCACAACTTGCTGGATCTGATACTCCAAGCAATACTCTGAAATGTCGGGAGGCGGATGAGGAGCAGAATTTGGGGAGGAAGCCCCGTGCTCAGCAGGAACGGGCTCAACTGGACCCTCAGCCATAGTGGTATCCGCTCCAGTAGCTCCAGAAGGCCCGGCAATAGCAAAAGAAGGGCCAGGAGCAGAAGTATCTGGGTCAACAGGTGTAAGCACCTCATTTTTGCGCTCCCAAAAGAGCCAGAAATGCAAAACCCGGCTAAAAAGTCAAACCCTGAGGGGTCAAAATTTGACCTTTTGATCAAGTAATAATTGGCCACCTTGCTTTATCTCAATGGATAGAGAATCCCGACACGAGTCCAACGCAACTGAGTTTGCTGGAATCGGAGTCCGGATGAAGGTTCGGTGGGCCGGTCAAACTTGAGGATGAGTCAAAAGTTGACTTTTTCTTGAACCCCGTGCCAAGTGCTTAGCCCTATGTCATTGAGTAGAGGGCTCCGATACAAGTCTAACGCAATTGAGTTTGCTCAAATCGGAGTTCGGATGAAGGAGATATGAGCTGTTGAAGTTTCCGCGCAGAAAAAACCGGAAACTGCACACGTGGCGCAGGAACTGCCCACGTGGCAGCCAACGCAGCAAAATATCTCGGGGACTAAATCTTGAATATCCAAAAATCTCAAGGACTAAACAAAAATTCGTACGGGGCAATCCGTAGATATCCAAAAGTGTCAAATCGGTCGAATCGGTCAAGTCGAAGGGCAAATCCGTAATTTTTTGATTTGTATCCCGTCAAATATACCGGATACATGTACCCTTGTGTATATCCGGACTCCAAGGTCGGATACAAAGATTTGCTCGGCGAGATTCTCGCCGATTCTCCGACAAATTCGCGGTGGAATTAATTTTGTGAATTATTATGTTTTGTATCCGGCATTTAATGCCGGATACAAATAAAGCTTAGTGTATCTGGCCTTGGAGGCCGAATACACATGGGATATAGTGTATCCGGCCTTCAAGGCCGGATACATTAAGTTGGTTATAAAAAGGGGCAGCAACCCCCTTTCCAATGGTTGCTTGGCCTTGAGCCCTTTCTCCCCTTTCCTTCTTCATCCGAACCACTCTATTTTGAGCTCCCTTGCCTCCACCACCTTCCCACTTCACCCCAAGGCTACACCACCACTTTCTCCTCCTCCTCCTTCTTCACTTGCTCCCCATCAAGAGGTAGAGTCACTGCTGTTGCTGTCAAGAGGTGGACTTCCCAGCTGTGGTGGTGCCACCAAGAGGGTCATTCACCTCCATTAGAGAGTTGAGAACTCCAAGGTAATGCTCCTCACCCCATTGCATTGAATATATATTAAAGCTGGAATATTTCCACTGTTTTTTTTTCTTAGCATGAGAATATCCATGGTGGTTCAGTCATGCACCTTCCATCTTTGCTTTTCCTTCTTTCTCTCTTTCATGGTATAAAGGCCACCGCAAGCAAGAAATCTACATAGGTCTTTTAGGAGGCATGGGAGTCTCTTTCCACATTTTCTTAGTAATTTTGGTTGTTGTTTTTGGCTTTATTTCCAGCAATTCTTAGAGGAGAATGCTCCTCCCTTCTTTGGTCTAATGTACCCCTAAGTGACCCCCATTTCCCTTCCTTTTTCTCCCCTTTCCTCATCTTTTTTTTAAGGATTTCTTGTGTCATGCTACTGGCCGTACCCCTCCTATGTTTGCTGTTTTTTTTCTGGTTGTGGTTGTAGCATGCATGTCTCTCACTTGTCCTTGTTTTACGTGTGAGCTTGGTCTTCTTGTGGATATGTTTAGATGTGAGTTTAGACTCTACATCCTTGCACATAATCATTGTTGTTGAGCACTTTTCTTCTCTTATTTTTGCTGTTGCCAAGAGATGCCTAGCATATGTTTCCTTCACCCCCCAATCCCCCCTTGCAAGGATGTATATGGGATGCTGCTGGGAACAGCAGCATGCCTTGGTGTCACTGCTGTTCCCAGCAGATTTGTCGCCACATCCGACCCCCATAGCTATCATGCATGCATGTTCTCTTTTGCATGAAGCCCGTTGTTTCATAGTCCAAGCAAGCATGGCCTCCTACCCACTTGAAATGATCCCCTTAGGCTGCTGTTGGGGACATCAGTAGGCCTTGGTGCCATGGCTGTCCCTAGCAAGTTCTCCAACACCAAGCAACCCCTCTCATGCTCCTTTTTTGTTAATATAAAGTGTTAATTGGTTAGTGAGAGTGCCCAGGAGGGTTCAGATCTAAGTTTCCCTTTTTTTAGACAAATAATCCTTGGAGATCAGGTGCTGGTCGCAGCTTTGCTTGGGAGCCTTTCTCTTTTTTTTGTTTGTCTACTTGTTTGCTATTGTTATGAGGAATGAATGTATGTTTTCTTTCTCTAGAGCTTGCTGTGTTCTTCATGTACCAAAGCATGTTTTCTATGCCATAAGGTCACCATTTTGCTGTCCTAGCATGTGCATGCATGATCCCCTCCCTCACCCCCTTTATAGTGTTGCCTTCAAGTTGCTGCTGGGAACAGCAGTAGGCTTTGGTGCCACTGCTGTTCCCAGCAGATTTGCACACCCCCATGCTCCCTTCACCACGGGTAATTAGCTGTGTTTTTTTAGTGTCCAAGCATGCTTCCCATTACCCCATAACCCCCCTTGCATGGTCCAAGAGGGCTGCTGCTGCTGGAGACAGCAGCAAGCCCTCATTATTTGTTGCTGTCCCTGTAGGCTTAGGCAGCCTAGGATCTCCCCTTGCACTAGACCATCACAGCTATGCCTGAAGGCCTCCCCCTTCTACTTTTTATGTGGCTCCCACCTCCCTTTTGGCATGTTTAATTTCCCTTAAGAGCTGCTGCTCTAGGTGCCTGTAGTAGGTTAGTCTCCATGTGCATTTCGGTAGCATGCTTAGTCCTTTTTTAGTTGCTGTCCCCAACAGGTTTGCACACCCCTAAGCTCCCTTTTACTTTGATTTCTTTGCTGTTTGGTGCTCAACAAACATGTTCCTCCACCCCAATGTTTCCCCATTTTCTTTTCTTAACTTTGCTTGTCAAGCCTAGCCCATTAACCCCCAGCCATGTACTCTTCTTTTATTAATGCTTGCTGTCTTCATTTTCTAGATACAAGTGCATGCCCTTCTCCTTGGTTCTTCGCTGTTTGGGGTGTGCATGAGCATGCACTCACCTCTTTAATGTGCAATGAATTTTAGCATGCATCAGACCCTTGGGACAGCAGCTGTTCCCAGTAGAAGTGATCTTCCATTAGCATGCCTAACCCGACTCTACCCCCTGCACAACCTTTTTATTGAACCATGCAGGCTTGTGTCAGTGTAACATAATATGATAGGCCTTGCTGTTGGACTTTTAATTGTTCCTTGTTTAGTGAAGCGAGACCACCAAAGTAGAGGCACCAAGACCCCTACACCTTGCTGGAATTGCCGGAGAGAAATAAGAGGGGCAGTGGCCCCAATGTCACCTTCTCCACCTCTTGTTTTATCAAGAAACCCCAAAGAGAAGCTAAAGGATGCTTCCCCCCCCCCCCCCCCCCCCCCCCCAAACTAGAACCAATGCGGGCCTCAGGGGCCCACATGACTTGTAGAGAAACCTCCTTGGAAGCCCATAGAACCACCCCATTGCAAAGCCCTTAAAAATGCCTTTTGTGTGTGTAACCCTTTTACTAGCATTGATTGGAACGGTCTCACGATTGAAACAAGCGAACTAATAGGGTTTCCGGGTGGCTCGGAAACCCAACATGGGACTTGGACCGCCGGTCCAATTCAGATGCATAGTGGGCCTTCCAACGGGGCCCACCAAGCCCAATAAACCTAAAAGCATGAGAAATAAGCAAGTTAAGCAAATTCAACTTAATGAACCGGAGGGACCAGACCCAATGCGGTCCACCCGGATTGGTTTTATGGAATAATATCTGAATTGCGTGGTTTGGCCGAGACCCAGGGTTAGGGCCTATCGGGCCCGTCAAAGCCCAAAAACTAACCAAGTCAGGGTTCAAAACCCTAACTTCACTTAACTTGGGCTTTCAAGCCTAAGAATTGGACTACGGGCCCCTAGCCCAATGTCCGACCCCACCTGGGTGAATCTAAATGAGATAAATTAAAAACATTTCGGCAACCATCATGGGGGCCCACCCAGGGGCCCGCCAACCAACGCCGGCCCACTATTTGCATGAAAACCACTTAAGCTTCAAACCTGAACCTTAATGTAAAATCAATTCACTTAACCTAAGCCCATATGGCCTCCTAGGCTTAGACAGAGGCCCACATGGGCACATGGGCTTACCCAAGCCCACCAAGGGCACCGTGGGCCTTCCAACGAGGCCCACCGCATCAGACTCAGATCACCTAAATTAAGCAAGATAAAATCAATTAAAGGGATCCACACCACTCAGGAGGTCCCGACAGACTTAACCCAATCGCATATCGGATTAGGAATCGGGTAAGATCAAGAAAGCTGACTCAAACCAGGGAACCCATGGGACCCGTCATCCGACGGGGTGGACTGGGGTGTCTACGGACTTCCCCAGACTACAATCGAGACCCGACTTAGAATCTCAAGCCGCAGACCAAAGCCCAAAATAGACAAACTTAGGCACCCAGGTGTCCGCATGCACCCCATCAGGCGGTGGCGACTCCGAATTTCCCCGTGCCGCGTTTATGACATGCGCACAATAGGAAAAAAAAATCAGAAAATTGAGATATAAAGAGGAACCAAAGAGGGAAAATTAAAAGAGAACATACCAGGAATATCTACAGCAGGAGTTGGGGGATCCGGCTCAATCGGATCAGCAGCAGGGATGTCCTCCGGCCCAGGAGCCACCACGGGGGATGAAGGAGCAGCTGGGGCATCCACAGGATCAGCTGGGGCATCACCAGGACTAGCCGCTGGGGCATCCTCGGGATCAGCAACCCAAGCTGGAGATGGACCAGATACAGGGAAGTTAGGCTCGTAGGCAGCATCATCCGAGACCGGGCCCTGCACAAGTCAAACAGGCATATCAGAATAGCAGAAACAGGGAAATTAAAGAGATGAAATTATAATAAGACCAGATACCTGTCTAGCCTGGTGCTCAGCAACTAGGGCCTCTAGCTCCCTGATCCGGGCATCCCTCTGGGCCACGACCGCGTCATGCTCGGCGATCATATCATCGATCGCGGCCCGCTGGCTCTCGAACCGGTCCCGGATAGTATTCAGCTCGTGTACCTGCCAACAAGAACAGAATTGGGGTCAGAAATACAGAAGGGAAGAAAAGTGGATGAAAATATGAAGATTACAAGACTCACCGTGTCCTCATGGATCCGGATACAGATCCCGCCAATCTCGATCACCCCGGCACGAGTGGATACTTTCTGGATCTGTATCTGGATCCGGATACAGATCCATCAAGCACCCAATGGATACTTTCTGGATCCACTCGTCGTAATCCCCAACTACTGTGAGCCCCTATGCATCCAGGAAATGATTGAACTGATCCACATCAAAGCCCGGTAGGAGTGTGTCGGGACCCACAGGAGGAGGAGGAACGGGGATGCGAAGTGTGCCTATGTGCTGGTAGTACAGGCGCTCTCCCAAATACATCACCCTACCAAGCCTCCCAAGGAAGCACTGGTAGGGCTGACGTCGGAGATCTCTATCAAAGGCATCCTGTACTGCCATCTTACGGGCCACTCCAACATCCACGTCATCAAAATGGGACAGGATGAGCTACAAAGAAGAGAAATAGTTAGATACAGTCAAGATGCAGAAATAAAAGGAAAAGGGATAAAGGATTTACATCGTATCTGCGGGCACGGTCCAAGTGCACCCGAGCAGTGCGAGGCTGACTCCTATCAGCATCTCGGACCTGGGCCGACCAACGTAAAGTTACAGGGAAATCCGCGACCTCAGGTACCGGGGATGGGCGGCAGAAAGTCATATGGGTGTACATGAACACCTGACAAAAGAAAAATCAGACAGAGATAAAGAGGATAAAGCCTAAGAAATTAAACCAGACAGATGAATTTAATACCTGCAGAATCTGCCAGAAGAACCGGCAACTAACTCCATCACCTCTCGGGGCTGCCAGGCCCCGAACTACTCGACACAACCCGGCCAGGATGGTCCCATAGATGAGTCGACCCCATGCTAGCTGGCGAGTCTGGCGGAGATCTCTCAAGGCGTCCAAGAAGAGTGGGCTGACACTGGTAGTATCCTCCGAGAAGAAGCAACTCTCGAGCATCAGCAGGAAAACGTGCCGGAAGATGGGAACAAAGGCTGCATCCTCCACAGCGACGGTCGTATGTCTCCCCTCATAATGACGAGCCAGGCTCTCCCGCAACCAACTAATAGAGAGACGACCACTCCGCCCATCCCAAGCAGCATGAGGCAGGTCCGGATATCCCGGGAGGAGGTCGATATCCTCCGCAGAGGCCGATCCAAGATGATGGTCCACCCCGTCAAAGGAATACCAGTAATCATCACAAAATCGGAGGGGCGGATCCCCAGCTCCACGTCCGGTAGATGGAAGGACTGAGTCTCCTGAAAATATCTCTCCATCATGGCAAAAATGAGTGGGCGATCGGCTCGGAACGAGGGGATGCTGAGGAAATGATCCAAGTGGCACCTCCCAAACTCAAGCCTGAGTGCCGGAGAAAGCGACTGAGCCAACTCGCTGAATCTCCCCCAAATACCTCGCAAATGGGAAGATTGATATGGAAGGGGCACATCGGCCCTGATGCACATAGAGGGGTGGCTATCCAAGCCACTGAGAAGCTCTGTATCATGAACAGATGCTCTCAGCTCCGCAGAGACCCCTGACAAAGCTACAGCAGCACCATCCTGAGTCGCACCTCTGGCTCTGCCTCGGCCTCGGCCTCTGCCATGCCCTCCCTCACCCTTAAGGGCCTAATCCTGAACTTTACCTCGGCCTCTGCCCCGACCATGAGCAGGAGCAACCACGGGAAAAAATCCAAAAGGAAAATATAAAGGTTGTGTAGGAAGGAAATAGGATGAGGGAAGAGAAGAAATTGAAAGCCTATCTTAGCAGAGCTCTCTCTGGAATCAGCTAGCGGCTCCGAAAGGGTAGCGCTAGAACTCGCCTCTACTCGAGCTCGCAAAGTGGAGGGCTGATCAGCTGGATCAACCTCCTCTCGCACACGGGAGCGACTCCTAGCCATCTACACAGGGAAGTGTTTTATGAATTTTAGAATTTATCAGAAATCTTACCTTACTGTTGGTCTAGGTTTCAGTTCACATTCAATTTTACAAGATTATTTTTCAAAATTGTCGTGAATTATGTCTTGAGGAATTTATTTCATTTGTGGTATCTACCAAGGTTTTTGGAAGTTGAATATTTCAGTACTTAACCTTTCCTAATATTTTGTGGTTGCAGGATATGGGAAAAGTGAAGACCAAAGGATCAAAAACAGGAGTTGCAGGCAAAGCGGCAGAAATTCGAATTGACATGGCATGTCAGAAAGTCAGGAGGAATTTTCACAATAGATGGGCAGTCCACCATTAATAATTCCTCAAAAGGCCTTCGTTATCAGAAGCATGTAATCAGTGATTTCAAGGGAAAAATATCGCCAACAAGCCAAAGAATTGCAGCAAATTGGAGATCAAAGTTTGTGCTAACAAAAAAGGCAAATCAATCAGAATTGCAAAATTTGGATCAAGAATTGGTTTTGAGCAATGCAATATGGTTTCTACCATCAATTGGAGATTATCGAAAAAAAGGGAAAAACTCATGCAATCAATAATCATCGCTCGGCAATCGAATGAATTAAAGTCTGATCAGATAAATTGGAAAACCCAAGCAAAAAAAAAAAAAAAAGACAGCAGTATTAGCAATCAACAATCCAGTGCAAAGTAAGCAGAAGAATTGGGGAAGCACAAAATAAATCGTACAATGCTGTCAAGGCATCACCAAAGCATCAGGCCGTAGGTAATCAAGGGATTGAAGCCATGGACATGCATTCAACACGGCAAACAAAAAAAATGTGTGTATGCTCGTCCAATATTTGACACAGCAAAAAGAAAAAAAAAGGGAGCTTTATGCTCATTGGTGCTGTAAAATGATTGAATGATAAATTGCAAACAAGAATGGAATATCGCCTGACCTTACCAAAACCAAAATGAAGTCTCCGGCGTCGGATAGAAGAGTTGGCGTCGCAATGAAGGAAGAACAGTGACTTAATTCGAGCTAGGGCTCGAATCCTGCTGTGGATGGGCGTTCACCGGGGTTAGGAGCAATCGCCGGTGGCAATTAGAGTCGTCGAAATCCGAAGAGTCGCCGGAGAAGAACGGAGACTCGTCGCGGTCAGAGAAGAAAGATCGTATCCGGGGTTTACAATTGGAGCATAAGAGAAAGAAATGAGAAGTCGCGGTCGCGCGCGACTTAATAAAAGCATGTGTATCCGGCCACTCAGGCCGGATACAAACAAGCTTATTCGTATCCAGCTAAACATTCCGGATACAAAGAAAAACAGAAAGGAAAAACAGAAAAAGAGAAAAAGAAGAAGAAAAATAGGAGAAAAGGAAAAGAAAAAAAAAAAAAGAAGAAAGAAAAGAGAAAGAAAAAAAAATGAAAAAAGGAAAAGAGCAAAAATGTGCTACAAATTCCACTATTTTCTCACAAAATCCTATCTTGCCTTAAAATCCACCTCACAGCCACAAGAGCTCAGTGGAATTTAGGACAAGCTTGGGAAATGTGCTGGTCAAAAGGAGGATATCCACTCAATTTTTAACTTGGTTTAATAAAAAATCAGTTTTCAAGAAATCCTATTTTTGGGCTTAAAATCTACTTCATAGCTATAAGAGCTCAGTGGAATTTAAGAACTCTTGGAGAGATGCCCCCCTTAAAGTTAGGGCTTTTTGGCAAATCTTCACCCAAAAATGGTTTTTTTTTTTTACAAAATTGAATTGAATCAAGCAAATCATGCTTAAGGGAGTGCAATTTGGGCTTGTATAATCTTTGCAGCTCACTGCTTCGCAGCTCCTGCAAAGAGGGGCAGTTGTAGACACCCCAAATTGCACAATAATCATCAAAAATCATTATCTCCTTGAAAGCCAGCACAAAAATTGAAGAAAGTAAGTTTTTACTTGTATCCGGCAACTCAGGCCGGATACAAGTACTCTCCTTTGTATCCGATAGAAAATACCGGATACAAACAATCCTTAGTATATCCGGCATTATATGCCGGATACATTAAGACCCTTGTGTATCCGGCCTGATATGCCGGATACATTAGTTTTGCTCAAAATTAGGGTTTTTCGAGAGTTTTCACTTTTTACCATCATGTCCCTCATTAAATGAGGGGAAATCTCAGAAACAGCCCTAGGGTTAAGGTTGGTGGGCTCTTGACATTAAGTTGTGTCTACCATCAACCCTAGCCTTTGCCTATAAATAGGAGGCTCCTCCTCAAGCAAATGGCCAAGAAGTTGGAGATCCAAGAGCTCCGAGTGAAGAAGGGAACCGCTGCCGGATTGCTTCCAGAACCCCAGGTAAGCCTCAAACCTCTTCTTTATTTTCTTTATTTTATATTTTAGATCTAGATCTCTTCTTCTACCTTTCTGTAGAATAAAGCCTTTTATGTGTATGAAAACCCTTCCCTGGCTCAAAGTATCTCAAGACTCCCCCTAGCCGTAAAACGTGAAGGTGGGATCTAGGAGAAACGAGACTGGGGATTGATCCTAGTGCTAGAACCTCTCTTGCATAGGCCTTTTGAATGATTGTAAACCGTTCCATATTCAAAGTACCTCAAGATTATCTTGAAGAACCGTGTTTAATGGGGAGAGAGAACTAAGGGAAACGATAATGGAACGGAATCCTAGGTTGTTTTAGAACCTTATTTTGATGAATATGAATGCATGCTATGTTGTTATATTGTTCTTGTATGATTTTTCACACTTGCATATACATAGCACGATTTTGGCGGGATAGGCTCACATTTGGGGATTTATTACATTCGTTGTGATAAATCTGAAATAAATGGCCTCAATCAATTCTGGAATGTCTTTGAATGTTTTTTAAAGTATTTGGATTCATCTTGCACGAATTGCACACACTTTGTCACAGTTTTGAATATTTTTCTCCAAAAAAGGCTTTACTTGAAAGCAACTGTACCCTGACTTCGGACACTCATAACTTCATCATCCGGATGAATTTTGGCGTGATTCTAGAACCATGGGAAAGGTAAGGCTGTCTAGTTTATGCCGACCAAGTTCATTAATTTCTATGGAGCAGATGTTTGACACCATTCTGCCGAAGTTGAGAGGTCATTTCAGGTCAAACTGTTGAACCTATCACTTTGAATGGGCGCCATTTGCTGGTTTTAAATCTGATTTGAGTGATTTTTGTTTCAGGGAACTCCTTTATGAGTCTATTTTTAAATCCAATTAGTTTCATACTT
Source organism: Buxus sempervirens (assembly GCA_947561395.2). Taxonomy (NCBI): domain Eukaryota; kingdom Viridiplantae; phylum Streptophyta; class Magnoliopsida; order Buxales; family Buxaceae; genus Buxus; species Buxus sempervirens. The sequence goes on from OX387187.1 coordinate 39,186,253, forward strand.
TTTGATTTAAATTGTGTCGTGGAGAGCAGATTTACTCAGAATTGCTCAATAGCATTTTTCTGGGTTAATCTGTGATCCTTGCGGCCAGTTCGGGAAGTCACCCAAGGCACATCTGAATGAGTTTTCATATGAGGCTAGTTTCCTCTGAAAGATGGCCATACAGACTTTATTCATACCAAATTTCATTGATTTTTATGGAGCCGATTTTTCTAGGTGATTTTCCAAACTTGCCTATTTGTCACTTTTGATTTTCTCCGGCAGCAACTTTAAAAGAGCCATCACTCTTAGAATTTCAACCAGATTTAATTGAAATTTTGCATGAGACTATTGTTTACCCTAATATTTTAAATGGATTTGGTTTGATTTAATTTAAAATTGGATTTGATTGATTGCAAGACAAATGGCATTGTTTTTTACTAAATTTCCCGGATTTGCCTCAACTTGGTTTTGTGCAACTTTTGCTTTGATTTCCATCTTTTTGTGATATTCCAGAAATGATATTGACATAAAAGAGGATATGGAATTCATTTGGATTTTCATGTGAAGATATCATATATTTGTCCTTTTTCAAGGTTTTAATGATTTTTAGCAAGCTTTCTTATTTCTTAGCATGAACAACACTTGGCAACCACCTTGTGTGGGTGAATGAGGGTGCCTAACACCTTCCCCCGTTCATAATCTAATCCCCTTACCCATCTCTGGATTTGATTTTCAAGTAGGGTTATTTTTACTCTAGAATTTGTCTTTTATCTCTATTTGCTTGTTTTTAATCTTTTGGTGTCCATTCACACCTCTAAACCTTGAATTGTGGCGACTCCCACGTTTTTACGTCGAGCCCCTGTGTTGACGGAGGGATGATCATCTTCGGTGATTTTTCCCATGTCTCACAACGAGTTAGAGGCCTGGGTAGGAGGGGGAACTTGTTGTATGATGCGTTATTCCATGCAGTTGTTTGGCCCATATGGTTGGAGCATAACAGTAGGATCTTTAGGGATGTTCGATTATCGGTGGACCTGGTGTTTGATTCTATTCTGATTGCTATAGTATCGTGGGCATCGGTTCTTCCAGAATTCCAGGGTTTATAGGCTATAGAGATTGTGGAGAAGTGGAAAAAGTGGTGCTTTTTGTCTCTTATTGTTGAGGATGACACGGCGAGAGGGGTGGTCCCAGACATGACATAGGAGATAGGGATTGAGACATATTCTTGGTCTGAAGTTGAATGGCTTGTTCAGCTTTGGATTAAGGTGTCTTGAGAGTTGTTAGATGTGAATCATGTGATATGTACAGTGGATTGAGATTGTTTTGTTTTGGGGTCTTGTGAGGATTTTGTAGAGTGTTCTTTTTGCCTTAATGATTGTATACTCCATACTTTTACAGACACACACACACACACATCTTCATTATTCATCCACAAAAAAAAAAATAAATAAAAGTTAGTGAGAATGAATGCAGATGCTGTGGTCACATGTTACAAATAGCTATGACAACTCTGGTGAGGAGTGCTCTCGTAGAGATTGAATATTTCCAGGGAAAGTAATGATCAAAAAGAGCATGGATCGGCAGAGTAATTGCTCATTTGAAGTATTTCATTATAACAGAATATATTGGTTCATTGACTGGAGTGGTAAACCTAAATGTCATGGCTGGAACAGATGTTGTGGATGAGGATTGGACAGTGATAACATGCTGAATTCAATTTATTTTTTTGTGTCTAATTATGTATATCTCTAGATATGCAATTGCTTTTATAGAATGGAACATATGGATTTTCTAGTGGCATGGATATCTAATCTGTCCTTCAATATATTGAGGAAACATGAAAATTATTGCTTACATGATTCTGTATTTATCTTGTCATCGACATTTTATGTGCGTGTGCTGATCACTGTCTCAGTTTTGCTCTCTCTCCTCTTTTTGTAATTCTTCAGGATCTTTTATGCTCCCTGAAGTCCTGCTTGAGGTGTGATGAGGCATTTCAATATGCAGAATGTGTAAGTTTGTTCACATTCTGCGAAGGATATAGTTTCAGAGAAACTTTAGTAAAATCTCCACTGATGATGTTTAAAAATAATTTTTTGTCAATACTTTGTTGTGGCTTGTAGGTTTCGTCCGTAATTTTGTATGTTCATTTGGGATATGCACATATACACATAGACGTGAGCATGTATCTATCTGAACGTGAATTGTGAATGTACTAGCTGCCATGCATTCACCATGCGGTGGCCTTAGTTCTGTGCTTTTGTAAATGACATCTATTTTGTGCTGTTTTAATCTGTGAGCTACTTTGTAAATGCCTTTTTCCCATATTTAACTCTTCCTTCTTAATATGTGTTATTTATGCTTGATAGAATATTTAAAATTTCCTTGTTATTTGTGTCTGACTTTATACATGAAGAAAATGTATGGTGTTATTTTTTATGCATGTGTCTGTGTATAGTGTATAGTGCTATATTAATGCCAACCATATACATAAACACATGGGTGTATGTACATGTATCTGGTATCTTTAAGGGCTTTGCTTTATGCCAATTATTTCCTGAACGATTTCTTGATCAAATTGATGGCAAAAGACCTGTGAAAGGATGAGAATTGTCTATTACATTTGTGCATTAAAATGTGAGAGAAATATCTTGATAAAGCTTATCTATGTTCCAGTATGGTCCATGTGGCCCATCTAGAGAGCTACATATCAAATGGATGGTTTGGATAGATGTTGTCATTATTTATTGTTGCAGAAGCTTATTATGGAAATTATAGGGAAATAAAATGGCCTTTTTCATGCTTCAAAAAACAGTTTGTTAGAGAAGTAAAATTGTGCAACCATTTAGTTATCAAGTTGTATGTAACGTGTGCCCTCTAGTAGTTTGCTACTGTAAATCTGTAAGCAATGTTTCCATAATTTTCTATATAGATGAATTCACCACTAGTTTTCATGTCCTTGTCAGACTCTTATCAAGGCATTAAGGCAATGATATTTTCTACGAAAACCAATCCTTTGTTTCGTTTATTAAATTTTCAAAGGAGAAATGGATTTTTGGTATGTCTTACTGGGTTTATTTTCCTGGTGAAGCATGGTAGTAGTGGGCCTCCTGGAGCGATGAAGCTAATCGGCCCAATCCACACCGTCCACCTATGGGGCATCCTTTGGATTCACTTTTTTATAATGTATCTACCCTTCTTTGCTTAATGAGACTCATTGGAAGCTGTTAATTTTTTGATATTCTTAGCATTTTGATAAAGGGCATTTTAAGGAATGTTTTTCCACCAACCTAAGCCCAATTCATCATTATCTATACTATATATAAAGAGAAGAGGGGGGAATATTCCCTCTAGATTCTGGCCCCTTTTCTTTTTCCAAGCATTACCCTTCCCAAACAAAACAATCCCCCATTATTTTAACTACCTTGGCTGTTTATCAAAGTCGGTCCACGTTTTCTACGCGCGTAGCGCGTGTAGCTCCCTAGTTTGTTTAACATGAACTGTTAAATTTTTTATTTCATGTGGCTGATGTGTTTGAGCCTGAAATTTGATGTGAAGTCAGTTCTTGCAGAAAAGAATACGGCCAAGTGGGTTGGCCAACACAACTGCTAGATGAATCCATGTCCATGATTCCATGACAAATTTTGATTTGGTATAGTAATTAGTGAGAAAAGTTTCATTGATAAATTATCATCGAAATCAAACAAAAACTCTTAATCCAAATTCATAATATGACAACTTGTAGAATAGAAGTTGTTTTGTGGCTAAATGGCACTCAAAATTCTCATCTTTGAAAAAAAGAAAAAACGGAGGAACTAAAATATCTAGGCCTAGATCTAGTGTGGGAGAGAGGTGGTTGATTATTGCCGTCTTCCTCCTCTTTTGATGCTTGATTATTGTTGTGACCTTGCTTTTATGGCACTTGGTTACTGCTATGGTCCTCTTTACCAACAACCTAACCTCCCCCACCCCCAAACATGCACAAAAACTTTTTTGTTTTGCTTTTTTGGCTTTCCTAGCTTATTTTTTCTTAAAGTTTATTTGTTCTTATTTTTTAATTTTTTTTCAATTTCTTTTATCATCTCTCTTCTTCCTTTATTTGTTTCAGAAACCCATCCATCTGCAAAAAGAAAGAAAGTTTGTTTGCCATTAATTGTTTTTTTTTCTTGGAAGCTTAGTACGTTCTTTTTCATTTAGCAGTATTTAATCACATATGGCATTCAAAATGAAATCTATTAGCATGAATCATCTTATCAACTTTGGTTTCTAAGGTCATTTGCCTTGTTTTTTGGTGGTTGGCTCACTGCTTAGCAGTCATGTGGCCATGGTATTGTTGCATGCCTCAAAGAGGTTGCTTTCACAACAAAAAAAAAAAAGACTTTTAGCGGCGAACCAAGACCGCCGCTAAAAGTCCGACCGAACGACGCCTGTTCGCCGATGGTTCGTCCGTCGTTGATTGTTTCAGCAGCGGTCTTTGTCCGCCGCTAAAAGTCACTTTTTTTCTTTTCTTTTTTTTGCCCAAATTGACCCATGTTTCTCTTTTAATTACAACCACACCCCACCCAAACAAAATTTCTATTACCCACCTCACGTTTTTCTTTTAATTACAACCACACCCCACCCAAACAAAATTTCTATTACCCACCTCACGTTTTTCTTTTAATTACAACCGCATCCCACCCCAACAATGCCCCCCCGAACAAACCACCCAACCCGTACCCAACCCCACCAACCCACCCCACCCCCCACACACACACCGAACCCCCATCTCTTTCTCTTTCTCTCTTATCCGCAAGTGCCTAAATCTGTTTAATAAAGAATGTCTTGGCATCAATCCCGATTCATATCATGAGTGTCCTTCCAATCCCAAAAACAGTATTAAAGAGATTGGAGAGCATGTTAGCTAACTTTTTTTGGGGGGAAAATGATGGCCAACCCAAACATCATTGGATAAGCTGGACCAAAGCTTGTCGCCCTGTGCTTGAAGGTGGTTTGGGCATCTGATCCTTTCTCTTTACGATGCAGAGCTTGAGAGCCAAAAGAATATGGAGTTTACTTCAGCATAGCTCTTTATGGGCTGACTTTGTAAGTCACAGGTATCGGGTCAGGTTCGGTGACATTAGCATATGTAGGCCCAACAGAATAGCGGCTTGGAAGAGCCTTGCCCCTCTCTACCCGGAGATTAAAAAGTACTGCTACTATATAATTGGCAAAGGTGACATACCCTTTTGGCACTTCAAATGGAGCTCCTTGGGAATTCTATTTGAATGGCTACCATTGGATGATTCACACCACGACCTGAAAGTCAATCAGTTAGTTAATAGCCATGGCACATGGGATATTCCAAAGCTCCAAAGCATGCTTCCAGCCGAAGTACTTGCTCGCCTCATCATGGAACCGATTGCCACATCTAATGAAGAGGACAAGCCAATATGGTCACTGGAAGCTTCTGGAAAGTTCTCTACATCCTCGGTTTACCATATCCTGCGTCCCCAACAGGAACGGGTAGGAGTTCTCAAATGGCTATGGAGAAAAGAAGTCCCCCCAAAAATCAGTGTTTTTATGTGGAAGCTTCTTCATAATGGGTTACCCACTGATGATGCCATCAAACGGTTGAGCATCCCGCCAGCCTCTCGCTGTCACTGTTGCACAACCCAAAAGGAGGAAACCAAGAACCACCTTTCTGCTACAGGTATGTTTGCATCTGATGTTTGGGAGTTCTTCTAAAAAATAATGGATGTTCCTTTCAGCCCAATGCAATCAGCATATGCTAGAATCATGCAATGGATCAATATTGCAAGAATGCACTCTCCCAGTGGTTTCTTGACAGGGGTGCTGCCATCGCTAATCTGTTGGGAAATTTGGAATACTAGGAACAAGGCCATACATGAAAACGTTGCTCTAGATGTGACTAAGACCATTAATCGAATCAAGAGATGGGTGAAGGATTTATCTGAAATTGCACCAGCTTGGGGAGAGGGGAGCTGGATCAGTAACTAAATCTGCAGATTCTTGATTTTCACTACAAACTTGCACCACCAAAACAAATCAGATTTGTTCGTTGGCTGAAACCACCTGATGGGGTTTGGAAGCTTAATACTGATGGGGCATGCTTGGGTAATCCAGGACCTGCGGCTGGAGGGGGTATACTAAGGAATGATGAGGGTGATATGCTTCAGGCTTTTGCCCATTTCTATGGCGAAAGTGATAGTCTACAAGCAGAGGCAAGAACCATGTTTGATGGCATCAAAATGCTCAACCTTGCTGCCGGCTATCAGATTATAGTTGAGAGTGATTCAGAGATATTGGTAAATGTTCTTGCTGGGAAGATTGAATGTCCTTGGCGCATTGTTTATTGAGTTTCTCACATAAAACAATACACTAACAGGCTTCAGTTTTGCAACACATTTCGGCAAGGGAACTTCGTCGCAGATGCATTGGCACAAGAAGCAGTCCATACCAGAATTGACAAATCATTTATGGTTAGAAGTGACCTCCCACCCATTGTTCGGGGATGCCTTACTGTTGACAAAGCTGGTCTCTCTTATGTTAGACACTAATTCTATTGTATTTCCTGGTTGTGTAAGGGGATTACCCCACTCTCCTACTTCAATTAATTTACTGGTTTGGAGGTCTTGCCTCAACCTCCCTCTCTATTCGTAGAGAGTTTCCACTCCTCCGTTCTGGGGAGTTGGTTTCATTAAAAAAAAAAAGCGCCTAAATTACACGATTAAGCCAAATAAAAAAAAATTAATTTGCAATTTGAAAAAGAACATTAATTTGAAACTTACACTTTCCATTACAATATTATTACCAAGCCACAAAAAAAAAAAAAAAAAAACCTGTTTCATGACATTTGATGATTCAAAATTCATCTACAAACCTTATCAGAAAAAATAGAAAAAAAAAATTTTGCTCACAACCATGATTTGATGCTTCAAAATCCATCTCCAAACCTTCAAGCTCCACTGCGAAAATAGTCATTTCCAAACCTTCAAATTCATCTACATAAGTATGATTTCAACAGTATGATTGCGAAAGTCAAAACATGTCTGTTATTTTACCATGAATCTTCATTCATATCTCAATATGCAATCAAATTAAATGACACCACGAAAGTGTTATGAATTTTTCTATATTAAGATTATGATATTGCATAGGTACAATTACATGAACAATAGCAAAGGAAGCAAAAGCAGCAACATTAATCAGGGTTTAGCTTAGTCATTAGACCAAACATGTTTATACTCATAGATACTGTAAAACCCCGAATTTTTGGGTATTTTATTTTGAAAAAATAATTAGAAAATCATTTCAATTCTATGTTGGTTTTCAGGTGAGCAATGTCCAAGGGCAATTTGGTAAAATTTTTAAATGGTTGGATTTATCTAAACTAAAGTAAGTAAAGTTAGGTTTCAATTTCAAATGTTATATGAGTTATTATTTAATAATTTGATTAGCTATTAATTTGGTTAGCTATTAGTTGGTATTTGATTTTAGTGGGTGTAGGAAATTTTGTGGTGGAGCACCGGTGGATCATGAGGGAGTTAAAAGAGATTTTGTTGAACGTAAGTAAACTTGGTGTAGGTAATATAGTGGAGGGCACTACACTTGATAAAAAATAGAATACAAACAGTTTTTTTTTTTCAAAACGTAAGGATATTTGTTGATTGTAACAACAGTTTCTCTCCGGGCGTTACCAACAGTTACAGCTTTGGAGAAGGCAAAATAGATGCAACTCAGATCTAAGAAGTTAGAAAGAGTGGAGAGATTTGTTGGAGAAGAAAGAAGAAGGCATCCTATTCTGTTAGAGTGGAAAATCGTTCAAAAGAAAACTCAGGTTTTAAACCACTTTGTGAGGGACTGCTGGTCGTGGAAAGTACTGGTTTTCATTGCTGTTTTTGCAGAAGTCAAACTCCAGCAAACTAGAGGTAAGTAGCCTTTCAAAATATCATGTTTTTCGTTGTGTTTGTGACCATGTAGAAATTAGATTTGAATGTAACAAATGCCCAGGTTCTGTTCATGTTATAAACGTCTAATCTATGAGTACTGTTGGTTTATGGATTTGACCAAATCTAGGTGAGCTTGGATATTTTAGTTGTCTAAATTATCACTTGTTAATCATGTTAGACATGTTTAGAATGGAAAAATTTGGTTCAGAACTGAAGAACTAGAACCTGCCGCAAGTTGAAGAGAAAAAAAAATAGACTTGGCGTCAAGTGCTGTTGACCTCTTGGGAGGTCAGCACTAGTTATTGATTTGGGTTGTCTAACCTGGCGCTGAATAGCTCCACTCCTAGGGCTGCTGACCTCTTAGAGGTCAGCGTTGGTTTAAAAATATAGGGGAGGCTTGCCAACCCATGTTGACTTGGAGAGGTTGTGGTTTTGAACATGGGCAGCACTAGTTCAGCACTAGTTATTGTGTATAGGTATAGTACGGCTGTGGGGTTTGAGTGAAACCTTGTTCATCTTAGAAAATCTGGTTCCAATGAACCTACAGAAGTGGGCTGCTACTGTTGGGAATAAAAAAGAAATATAAGGTTTCTATTCTGTTATTTGAACAAGGGGGAACTGATTTGAACGAATGAGGATTGCTGTACATGAACAAGGCATTTATTTTATGATTCAAGTTGAGCTTAGTTATAGTAAATTAGAGATAGTTTAATTCTGTTCTGTGGATGATTTTAAAGAGGTTAAAAGTGTTTATTTCAGTGGTAGTTCAAATTAAATGGGTTAGGTGACTGACGCCAAGGGCTGCTAACTTTGGTGAGGTTGGCGCCAGCTCCAACTCAGTAGTATATGTGGCTGTTGTGGTATTAGAATATAACCATATTTTTAGCTTCTTAAACATTATCAAATGAGTTTATTTAAGATCAAAGTAACATCTAGAGATATTAGATTTATGTGAAGATCAGATTTCTAAGGTGGATTAGAGATTTATTGGGAGACAATACTAAATGCATGCTAAAAATATTCTGCAACAGTTTTCTCTTAAGCTTATCTTGTGTCCATTTTTTTTTAGTTGTTTCACTTGAGTGATTCAATAATTAATCAGGGATTTCAGAACTGTCAGAAGTCCATGCATTATATTTTGACAAGAAAAATCTGGGGAGTAATATATATTTAAATCATTTAGAACAAGATAGAAAAAAAAATCGGAATTCTTTTACAATATAGGATTAGCTAATGGGAGATGGGATTCTAGCATTGATAATACCTGTAGCAAGTGGCATTAGCAATAAGAATTTGGGCATAAGTGGTCTTTGTATTAAATAGTAAAAGTATTAGCAGAAAATTAAATTTTTATCTAAGAGGAATAGACATTTGAGAATTATGGAACTGATTTAACATTACAATGATGAGATTTCTAATCTCAGGTCCCTGTTCTCTTGGATTCTAAACAATCAGGAACAAATTTACAATACCAGAAAACAAACAGTCACAAGTGCTCATACTATTTAACAACAAAAAACTATACAAATGTCAAGAAGAAACCTCAAGTTTCTTTGAGGTAAAACAAGCCTGAAACATTGTATTAAGATGAACAAGACACTTCAACTATGTTCAAATTTACAGAAACTTTCTCCCAACCAAAAAGTTACTTACAAAGATTGAATCCTCAACCTTTTCTTCAATTTGAACTTCATGCTTTAAGACAACTTCAAAATCTTCACACGTATACTTCACAATGGAAGAGGCAGCCCATTTCAATATTTCACCAGATCTGAAATGTTCCTGTTCTCTGGTCTTTCACAGCCCTCCAGAACACTGCAGCAGCCTCTCCTCCTTAGTCTCCTCTGGTTTTCCTCTTCACCAAGTTTTCCAGCACACAAGACGCCTTCTCTCCTGCTTCAAGAAGCATTAAATAAAGAGTTATTAACTCCTTAATAGCTGCTGTAACCACTTGTAACTAATCTTGAAAACAACCTAACTAACAAGAAACAAACCCAACTGATTCTGAGAACTGCCCGAGAATCCAGTTGTGCCTGTAGCTACAGCAGGTTACAACTAACCCTGCCAGTAGCACACACAGGCCACATTCACCCAACCATTTTCAACTTATACCCTTTTATCATTCATTCAATCCAACAATTTTATCCTTCACTTCACACACAGAATTTTTTTAACATATTGCACAAAGTGTTGTCATGCAATTTGTCACTTAGGGAAATATATTTCCCATCAATCTCCCCCTTGACACATGCATGACAAAACTTTCAAAGATTTGAACCCAAGACCTAAAAGTCCAGATAGAGATATTCAATTATGGGCATATTCATAAAAATTTTCACACATGTCTCATCATGTTAGTAAGCAAATATAAACAGATTTGTATTTCAAAAAAATTTGATTTGACAATCTTTCTCCCTGTACTTACTTTTCAAGTTGCTTTTTACCTTGACTCCAGCTCCCTTTCTTATCTTTGTTACTCCCCCTATTTGGCATGCAGGTGTCAAGAATACCTTATGAGTTTCTTGGCAAAAACTTGGATATTCTCGTCCATATCAGTCGGTTTTGTGAGGAGGGTCTTAATGTGATGCAGCATTTTAGTGGAATCCCTTTCTCGTGCCTCATGAAGTTGGTCTAGCCGTTCGGCTATGTACCCCAAATCTGTTTTGAAGGCAGCATGTATATCCTGTAGTTGTTTGTGTATGGCTTGAACATCAGCTCGATGTTCCTCTTGAAGTTTCTCAATTTGGGAGGACAAGGAAGAAAGATCAGGTGAGGAATGCTGCCTAGATCTAGAGGGACCAGAGGTTTGGGCTATACTTCTATCTCTAGTGGATTTGTCTAAGACAAGGCGAAGCTTTACATAGGATTCAGAGGGAGAGGGGACGATTCCTTTACTTAGGATGAGATTGGAAAGGAAGACACCAAAGGGGAGCTTATGAGAGACCCCTCTAGAAGATTTTACCCCTATGATGTGGTGGAATATGGTGGAGGCTGTACAGAAAGACTTGCCTTGAAGAAGAGCATGGAGAAGTCTTGCTTTGCTAGGAATTAAATCTGAGTAATGTTTAGATGGAGACAGATTTGCACACACAAATAGGTTTAAAATTCTCATTTCCCCAGATAGAGAGCCATGAGAAAGAGCCAATGAGGAAGAAGATGAAGAAGCTCCAGGACATAACAAGGCTTGTGTAAGCACCTCATTTTTGCGCTCCCGGAAGTGCCGGAAATGCAAAACCCTGCTAAAAAGTCAAACCCTGAAGGGTCGAAAGTTGACCTTTCGAATAAATGAAATCTGTCTACCTTGTTGTATCTCAATGGATAGAGAATCCTGACACGAGTCCAACGCAACTGAGTTTGCTGCAATCAGAGTCCGGGTGAAGGTTCTGTGGGCCGGTCAAACTTGAAAATGAGCCGAGAGTTGACTTTTCCTCGATTTCCGTGCAAAGTACCTTGCTCTATACCATTGGATAGAGAATCCTGACATGAGTCCAACGCAACTGAGTCTGCTGGAATTAGAGTCCGGGTGAAGGTTCTGTGGGCCGGTCAAACTTGAAAATGAGCCGAGAGTTGACTTTTCCTTGATTTCCGTGCCAAGTACCTTGCTCTATACCATTGGATAGAGAATCCTGACACGAGTTTAACGCAACTGAGTTTTCTGGAATCAGAGTCCGGGTGAAGGTTCTATGGGCCGGTCAAAACTTGAAAATGAACCGAAAGTTGACTTTTTGCCGAACCCCGAGCCAGGTGTTTAGCCCTATCCCAATGGATAGAGGACTTCGATACGATTCCAACGCAATTGAGTTTGCTCAAATCGGAGTCCGGATGAAAAAGATATGAACAGTCAAAGCTAGGGGCATTTCTGGATTTTTTGGCAATGCCACATAGGATACCACGTGTGCGCATGGGGGCTCCACATAGGATGCCACGTGGACACAATGAGGGCTGCACACATGGCACCTCCTAACCCTTCACCTCCCAACCCTTCACTTCCCCATGAAACCCTTCATGTCCCCATAAAGAGACTTCATTTCCCCATGAGACTCTTGGTTCCCCATGAGTCTCTTCACTTCCCAACCAATCCTCCACCTCCCATTAACCCTTCACCTCCCCAACACAAACAACCCTCTCTCCTTACACATGTCACCTCCCCAATAAAAATCCTCCACCTCCCATTAACCCTTGACCTCCCATCACCTTTCCTCTCCACATGGCAACCCTCCACTTCCCCAAGAGAAAAACCCTTGACCTCCCCCAACCTTTCCCCTCCACATGGCAACCATCCACCTCCCCAATGAGTCTCTTCACTTCCCCATGCAACCCTTCATCTCCCATGGTATAAAAACCATTTTATTTTCAACACAAGGGGAGATCACCATTTGAACCCCTTTTTTTCCCATTCTCTCCCAAGCTATCCCACCCTCTCTATCTCTCCCATTCGTCCCCTCCAACAGAAAAGAAAATCTCTCCCATCTCTCCAACCTCTCTGCAAGAAAACCCACTCCAATCCCATCTCAAGCCTTGAAACCCCACAAAAAACCTCTTCTAATCACTTCTCTACACATCTCTCTTCCTTCTAAACAGTAAAGGAGATCTTTGGAGTGCATTTGGAGAAGAGGAAGTGCTGCTCCAGCCGTGCCTTGGCTTCAAGAGGAGGTTAGCACAATCCAAAGAAAGTTCTGAAGCCCTAGGTGAGTTCCTTGGCACCCTTTGTTGAACATACTTAAAAATAAATGAAATATGAGCATTTCCATTCTTTTTTATGCCATGTGCCTACTGTTCTCCCATGTTAGGATTTGTTGGTTCATTTTATTTTATTTTTTTGTATATTAACTCCCATGGTAAGGGGAGGGCTTGTGTTCAATCGGAAAGGAGAGAAAGGGGCTACTCATGATCCTTTAAGTGTCATTTTTCAGCATATGTTTTCTTTTCTTTGTTTGTTTATTGCTATTATTTATATGGGGGAGCATGTTCCCTCTCTTATTCTTTAATCCCATGTATCCCAGGTGTAACCCCCCCTTCTCTTCCCTTCTTCAATTAGTTTGGTTTCGTTGCTCATGATCGTCTAAAAGGTCTAGTTTCATGTCTTGCTGGAGGTGTGCTTTGAAGTTGCATGTTTTCTTCAAGATCTTGTTTTAGTGTTTCTTTTTGAAATTGCTAGAGGCGCCATGCATGTTAGGATTTGATGAGCATCTAGTTATTACTGTCTCTACATGCTTGATTAGGTTTCTGTGCTTACAAGCTATTATTTTTTTTGATCACCAAAAGTCAGCCCCATGGGATCATGTTGCTGAAGGTGTACGTACTTCTTTAGTACTAAGGAAGCACCTATAAGCTTCATTCATTGTGTTTATTTGATAAATCTGCTGCTGTTTATCACTTGAGTTGTTTGTGGTGTTAGCATGCAACCTCCCCAGCCATTGCCATACTCCCACTCCCACTGTTGGGTGGATGTTCCACCTATCCCCATGACCACAATTTGCAAGCCTTCGCATGCCCACTTAACTTGCTTTAAGTTGCTGTTTTCTCGTGTGTTGAAATGCAACCCTCCTCCAGCCATGATTATGATCCTCATATCCTTAAGTGATTGCTATCCCAGCAAATTTAGAAACCCCAAACCATCATGTTGTGGTGTTGGAAATTAACTTGTTAGCCAAAAATCCCAAAGGAGTCACCCAAGGGAGAGAACCCCAAACCTAAACCAATGTGGGCCCACTCAGGGGCCCACATGACCTATAGAAAACCTCCTAGGAAGCCCATGAAACCACCCCCATTGCAAAACCCTTAAAATGCATTTTTATGTGTGATCTTTGATTTTCATTGATTTGAATAATCTCATAACTAAACCAAATGAACCAATAGGGTTTCCGGGTCACCCGGAAACCCAACATGGTACTTGGACCATCGGTCCAACTTGGAACACTAGTGGGCCTTCCAACAGGGCCCACCAAGTCCAATAAATCGGAAAGCATGCAAATAAGCAAGATTAGGTGAAATCAACCAATCAAATCGGATGGGCCAAACCCAATGCGGCCCACCCAGACTTTGTTTGTGGAATGATGTTTTGAATTGTATGGTTTGGCCGAGACCAAGGGCAAGGGCCTATCGGGCCCGCCAAAGCCCACCAACCAATCAAGTAAGGGTTCAAAACCCTGACCTCACTTAACTTGGGCTTTCAAGCCTAAGAATTGAACTATGGGCCCCAAGCCCAATGTCCAACCTATTTTTGAAGGAACTAAATAAAGATAAGTTAAACCTATTTTGGCAACCCACATGGGGGCCCACTCAGGGGCCCGCAAACCAGTACTGACCCACTTCTGACATGAAAATTACTTAAGTTCCAAACTTAAACCTTAACATAAAATCAATTCATTTCACCTAAGCCCACAGGGCCTCCTAGGCTTAGACAGAGGCCCACAAGGGTACATGGGCTTACCCAAGCCCACCAAGGACACCGTGGACCTTCCAACGGGGCCCACACCATCAGACTCAAATCACCTAATTTAAGCAAAATAAAATCAACTAAAGGGACCCACACCAACTCTGGGGGTCCCGCCAGGACCTAACTAAAATGGCATGCTGGATTAGGAATCGGGTGAGAACCAAAATAAAGCTGACTCAGACCAGGGAACCCACGGGACCCGTCATTCGACGGGGCGGACTGGGGTGTCTACGGACTTCCCCAGACCGCAACCTAGACCTGCCTCAGAATCTCAAGCCGCAGATCAAACCAATAGATAAGATTAGGCACCCAGGTGTCCGCCTGCACCCCATCAGGCGGTGGCGACTCCGTTTTCCCCGTTTTCTACCAGTGCGACCGTTTTTCAGGCGCGCACAGCTTGATTGATCTCTTGGAGAGAAGGGCTGTTTGGTGGACTGTAATAATCAAATTCTGGATTGATGACTCTTGGTAGATTAAGAAATGTAGCAATAAGGTCTATGGAGAATTCAAAATACATTCCTCTAACAAAGGCAGTGACTTTGCCTTGATGTTTGAGATGAATGTCATGGAGATTTGCATAGAATTCTCGCACTAAGTCATTGTAAGCAACACCAGATATGGATGCTAGGGAATGCCATCCATGCACAGTGAAAATTCTAGCAAGAGAAGATTGCTCAAAGTCCCCTAGATTGAGTTGCCTTTTAGTTAGAAGGGCTCTATGTGCAAACGAGGTTTCATAGGCAGACCTCCCAACTCCAAGAAACCTCTGAGAGGAGGGAGTTTGCAAAGGGACAGATTCAATATTGTCAGGCAACGACTGTTGAGAGGAGTGAGAAGAGGAGGAGGAATTGGACAGAATCTCTTCTCTTGGTAGGTTGCTAACAGGTGTGGACTGTTTTCTAGAGGAAGAGACCAGTCTCAGAGATTTTCGTCTGGTATTGGGAGTGTGAGAGAAAGAGGCAGGGGATTTTGAGGATTTCCTTTTTGGAGGCATAATGTGAGGTCTGAGAGCATTGTTCAAGGCACACACAAAACAGGAAGAAGATGTTATTGAAAAAATATGCAAGCAGGAGCAATGAAAGTCTATCACTGATGTTATTCAAGAGAAGTAAAATGCAGTAGCATACGCAGACAACAAAATAACTACACAGAGAATGACTACACATACTACTAGAATCAAAACAAATAGTAGAAGAATAATAAAATATGTAGAGAATGCAACCTACAACAACAACTAGTAATGTAGGTTAGAAATGTTCTTTCACTCTATTGAAATGAAAGAACATTTGTAACCTATCAATTTATAGGTAATGCAATCAATCCAATGACTTCCTAATCATCACACGGGATTAAATTAAACAAAGAGTCGCCACCATTCAATTTAGGTGTGAATGGACACCAAAATATCAAATAAGCACAAAAGGCAATTTTAGGGTAAAAATATCCCTCTAAAAAAAACAACTAGAGATGGGTAAGGGGATTAGGTTATGAACAGGGGAAGGTGTTAGGCACCCCTATTCATCCACACAAGGTGGTTGCCAGGTATTGTTCATGTTAAAATAAAGGAAAAAGGCTTGCTATAAAAATCATGAAAAATCATAAAAAAGACAAAACTGTATGGTTTTTTCATATGAATAGCCTGATTGATCCAGAACTTTCAAATATTATCATACCATTCCTAGGGTTTCATGATCAAAATAAAATTGAGATGAAATCAAATAAAATCAATTTAAAGTGAAAAATCCAAAAATCTGGCTTCAAGTCAAATTCTAGAAATCTAGAAAAATATGATTTTTATAAAATATTTCAAAATTGAACTTGAATAGTCCAGGACATAGGTATAGCCCAAATTTCACTTTAAATCAAGAAATCAAAACCAAAAATACCCACATTGATGAAAAACATCAAAAGGGGAGAACTTAAACCGTAGGGTCTTCTCTCAATAATGAAAAAGGATTAAAAAACCACATCATGAAACCCTAGAAGTTATTTTCAAGCTTCTAAATCCAGATCTATCATACTGATCATGATAGATCCAGGATCTTAGCCTAATATCACTGATGTACTTTTTCGCAAGTGCACGAATTCGTAACAAGTAATAAAGTGATGAAATAGAGTGTCGAACCCATAGGGAATGGTAGCTACTAATTACTGAAATTACTATCCTAAATTCTATTTGAATAATCAAAGATTGAGATGAGTATTTAACTAACAATTAAAATTATCACCTAAGAAAATATAAGATTTAGATTTAACAAAAGATTTAAAATACTAAGGCATTTGATTTCATCATAAACAAATCTGAATTAATTCTTGAATACACATGCTAATGAATGTTATAATCCAATTTGAAAGCGAAAATCCATATTCTATCCAATGGTCTCTCTCGAGCACCAACGAACTTACCTTCCCACGATAACTCACTATATCTCTATGTGAATTTAAAAGCAACAAGGCACATTAAGATCTGTAGATTTTCATGTCAAAAACACAAAGCTACATAAACCATGCCAATATCTCTATCAACATGTAGAGTATGGTATTTTATCATAGGAACTAAAATTGTATATCTCCTCTCGGTCTCAATACAATTATCAAATACAATTGAATGGTGATCAAATACTCAATTGGGTTAAGCACAATAATAAAATACTCAAATAGTGAATCACAAATCCATTAGCAATAATATTCAGAAATAAAACATCATGTTTAGACTACATCAAAGCCTTAGAAAATGAAATTAGTTCATGACTGAACTAGGAATAACCATTAAAAACAGAGTATATTAGAAAGAAAAGAGAATAAGTAAACTAATGGAGTCCAAGCTTTGATCTCCCACGTTCCTCTGGTTCTTCCTCACGTTTCCAGCATCAATCCCCCCTCTTTTCACGTCCAAACTCCTCCTTTTTATCCCTCCAAACTTGCCCAGAAATCCCTTGAAGAGAAAAATAGAAACTTGCCTTCTAAGACTCCTTAGGAAGAGAGAACTTCCTTTCCT
This sequence comes from Buxus sempervirens, assembly GCA_947561395.2. NCBI lineage: Eukaryota > Viridiplantae > Streptophyta > Magnoliopsida > Buxales > Buxaceae > Buxus > Buxus sempervirens. The sequence goes on from OX387187.1 coordinate 39,203,621, forward strand.
TCTATATCCACGATTTTCAAGTCCAAAAACGACCTAATCTTCTTTATTAGAAACCCCTAAAAATCCTCCTAAAGACTAGAAGAAGATCCCCAAGAAAAAGGAAACAAATCCTCAAAGTTCGGAATTTTATAACAGGATTTACTACTTGATCGTTCGAACGGTCATCAAACGCGGGTCGAACGCTCAAGTCAAAAAGTTGTTTCTTCATCTCTTGTTCGAACGTTCATCGAACGGTCAGCTAACGCTGCTCACAATTTCTCTATTTTTCACCAACGTTCGAACGACAGTCGAACGTTCAGCGCACGCTGCTCTCGGGTTTCTCTGTGGATCACTAACGTTCGAACGGCAATCGAACGGCTAGCTCACGCTGCTCTCGGGTTTCTCTGTAGATCATCAACGTTCGAACGGCAGTCGAACGGCTAGCTCACGCTGCTCTCGGGTTTCTCTGTAGATCATCAACGTTCGAACGGCAGTCGAACGGCTAGCGAACGTTGGTGATATCTTCTACAATTTGACTCCGATTGTTTCGCCGTTTAAACCGTGACTTCTATAATCACCAAGAGTATCTCTACATCAACAAATTAGGCATAATTTAGACAATGAAGATAAAATGTAGAGATGAAAGATTTTTACAATTTCTAAGTAAAATTGGGAATTAAATATGAAATAAAACCAGATAAGTCATGGAATTAATGTGCTATAATGTGGTATTTTCATGACTTATCAATCACAAAAATCACGAAAACAGTGCTGTAGGTGCAAATATGTGAAAAATCCAAATTTTATAAAAAAGTGGAGATCTCATGCTATAAACATCATAGATTCATGGATTCATTTAGATTCATCATAAAAACCATTAAAACATGATCAACATATTTAAAACAGCCACATCTCACAGATTTGAGCACATGGGGGTCTACCCTACGGATCCACCTGCTCTTTTTTCCCTTAGCTTTCTCTTCACGTTTTACGGCTAGAGAGGATTCTTGAGGTACTTGGAGATAGGTTTGGTGATACAAACACAATCAAAGGCCTTATTCTAGAAAGAAGGAGAAAAACAGATATGGGGTTCTATTCTAGGGATCCACCTGTTCTCTTTTCCCCTAGCTCTCTCTTCACGTTTTACGGCTAGAGAGGATTCTTGAGGTACTTAGAGACAAGTTTAGGAATACAGAATAAAAGATGGCCTTATTCTACAGCAATAGAGAAAATCCTATTACTTCTAGAATTGAAGACAGAAAATAAAAGGGAAAAGGGACTTACCTGGATTGAGCAAGCAGAGCAGCAGGGATTCCTCTATTCTCTTGGAGCTTCTTAGACTTCAAATTTTCGTGGCCTTTTGCTTGAGGAAAGGCCCTCTATTTATAGGCAAAAACAGGGGTATGGTTGTGTGAGACATGGAAAAATAAATTTAATGATTTCCTAATCATCACACGGGATTAAATTAAACAAAGAGTCGCCACCATTCAATTTAGGTGTGAATGGACACCAAAATATTAAATAAGTACAAAAAGCAATTTTAGGGTAAAAATAACCCTCCTAAAAAAACAACCAGAGATGGGTAAGGGGATTAGGTTATGAACAGGGGAAGGTGTTAGGCACCCCTATTCATCCACACAAGGTGGTTGCCAGGTATTGTTCATGTTAAAGTAAAGGAAAAAGCTTGCTATAAAAATCAGGAAAAATCACATAAAAGCAAAATTGTATGGTTTTTTCATATGAATAGTCTGATTGATCCAGAACTTTCAAATATGATCATACCATCCCTAGGGTTTCATGATCAAAATAAAATTGAGATAAAATCAAATAAAATCAATTTAAAGTGAAAAATCCAAAAATCTGGCTTCAAGCTAAATTCTAGAAATCTAGAAAAATATGATTTTTATAAAATATTTCAAAATTGAACTTGAATAGTCCAGGACGTAGATAAAGCCCAAATTTCACATTAAATCTGAAAATCAAAACCGAAAATACCCACGTTGATGAAAAACACCAAAATGGGAGAACTTAGACCGTAGGGTCTTCTCTCAATAATGAAAAACGATTCAAAAATCATCTCATGAAACACTAGAATTTATTTTCAGGCTTCTGGATCCAGATCTACCATATTGATCACGATAAATCCAAAATCCTAGCCTAAAATCACAAAAATCACGAAAACAGTGCTGTAGGTGCAAAAGTGGCAAAAATCCAAATTTTGTCAAAAAGTGGGGATCTCATGCTATAAACATCATAGATTCATGTTATTCATTCAGATATATCATAAAAAGCATTAAAACATGATCAGAATATTTAAAACAGCCACATCTCACAGATAAGAGCACATGGGGGTCTACCCTACGGATCCACCTGTTCCCCTTTCCCCTAGTTCTCTCTTCACGTTTTACGGTTAGAGAGACTCTTGAGGTACTTAGAGATAGGTTTGGGTATACAAATACAATCACAGGCCTTATTCTATGAACAAAAGAAAAAACAGATATGGGGTTCTATTCTAGGGATCCACCTGTTCCCCTTTCCCCTAGTTCTCTCTTCACGTTTTACGGCTAGAGAGACTCTTGAGGTACTTAGAGACAAGTTTAGGAATACAAAAACAGATATGGCCTTATTCTACAGCAATAGAGATGATCCTATTACTTCTAGAATTGAAGACAGAAAAATAAAAAGGGATAGGGGACTTACCTGGATTGAGCAGGCAGGCAGCAGGAGTTCTTCTCTTCTCTTGGAGCTTCTTAGAATTCCTTGGACTCAAAATTTCGTGGCCCTAAGCTAGAGGAGAGAGCCTCTATTTATAGACAAGCATAGGGGCAAGGCTGGTCCAGAAGGATGTATCCTGATCCTCAGGATAGAGTGAAAATTGGAGATAATGCCCATCCATAGCCAACCAAGGTGGCTTCAGCGAATAAAATACGTAATTCGCTCATTTAAAGATATATTGGACTAAAGATAAAGCTCGGAAATCGAGAGAAGGACAAAACTCGCACGTGTCTTTAGTGACCGTAAATGCACTACGGTCCAATGGTGACCGTATAGTTTCCACGGGCGCGCCTGACCGTAGAGCGATCTTGGACGCGACCGGCCCGTGAATGAAATACGGGCAAAGCCTGTTTATTCAATTTTTATGCATTTTGACCTGTTTTAAGCTCTAATTACATGTTTTTATTATTTTCTCATTTGGTAGTGCAATTTGGGGTGTCTACAGCTGCCCCCTCTTTGCTGGTAAATGGAACCAATTACAAGCAGAGAGCAAAAAGACCCACCAATTGCACTTTCTAAGATTTTTGTATAATCAATTGCACTTTGCAAGGATTAAATGGATGATTTTTGAAAAAAAAGAATTGATTGTGGAAGATTTGCTAAGAATTCCCTCAGCTTAAGGGCCAAATCCTCCTCTCTCCTCTCACTGAGCGCTTGTGGGCTATGAAGTGAGATTTGAGACAAAATTTTTAAACAAAAGTGGGTAAGGTGGCAATCCTTGCAACTTACAACTAATATGGACATTAATCTTTTGAAAATTGTGAGAAAATGATAAAATACGCAATTTTTGGCTTTGCCTGTAGTTCTATCACGGACAGATGCTGCCCATAGGTTTTCCACGGGCGAACGGGACCGTAGTGCTTTCACGGGCATCTGATGCCCGTGCTGATTTTACGGATTTTACCCTCTTCTTAACCTCGCGACCGCGACTTTTCCTTCTCGGCTCGCATTTTGCCCTAAACCTCTTCTACCCGTATTCTTCTCTCCGGTCCCTGCTTCTTCTTCTCCAACAGTCCGACCTCATCTCCGACGAGCTCCTCATTTTCCGGCGACTACCATTCTTCTCCGGCGATTCTCACTGTACTCCGGTGACTTCATTGTTGACGCCGACTCTTCTAGCAACATCTTTTTTCATTCGTGACCACCCGAAATAGTAATCGACCGTGAACGACTTCTCTTATTCTGCAAATTCGGGTAAGACCAAGCCTCAATTTTTCCTTGCCTAGTTTCCATTCAGATAAACAGGTACGTCTTTAATTTTTCTCCTGATCGAACCAAGTTTTAAAAATTATTGGACCCTCCATCCGTAATGTGCATTGCTTATGAAAATTACCAAATGCTCATGGTATATTGCTTGAATGTCTCATTTGGTAGCTGTGATTTCTTCTGAATGCTTGAATTTTGCTGTCTTTGTTTTAGTTCTCTTATTTTGGCCGAAATTGATTTCATACAGCCTAATCTTGTTTATTTCCCTTTGTGACTTCTTGAAGTCCAGTGAATTGACCCCAAAATTTTCTGTTTTGCCTAATGAGATGCTGACTCTGGATTGCTATATCTGATCATTAGCTGGTGTTGAACATATGATGATCTGATTTGTGACAACTCCAATGTACTTTTAAATTTTCCATTTGTATGTGTGAACCTTGATTCTGTTCTGCTTTTGCATACTTGACCTTCATGCTTTGCCTATTTTATATATATATATATACATATTGTTTTGAACACACTAGTTCGAGTAGAGCCCTTGCTGAGGTTGAACACTCCATCCTAGATTTCCGATTTTGCATTTCTCCTGCCTTGCTAGTATTCACACAAGTAGGCCTGACCTTCCATCCTGAAACCAAGTAAATTTAGATGGTTAGGTCTCTTTTAAAAAAAAATCCAAAAGAGGAAATTAAGATCTTAACACCTTAATACACATGTATTTTTCTTTTTCTTATAAAGATAATATACAGGAAGCCTAAACTTCCTATAAATTTTTGATCACAACCAAGACAGGTAACAATGAAATTTCTCAAAATAAACTCCTTAGTAGACTTCTGATTTTGGTCAGGAGTTTCTGAAGCACTTTCTTTCATTCCCCAATTTTCATTTTCCTGCAAATCAATTAAACTTTGTTAGAATGAATAATCAAGCAAATAAAAAATTTAAATGAATAATTAATCATCTCCCTGATTTGAACCGTAGATGGCCCGCCTTAGATCAGCTTCCAGGGATCCTGCAGATGAGCCTTCCTCTTCGAGAGTTAGGCGTGATCCTGTTGATGTGGCCTCGTCTTCGAGGGCCGAGAGGGATTCGGATTCAGATGTCCCTGATCTTCCTTTTGGGGATTCGCGTGAGGCGACCCCAGAGGTATACTCTAACTTTTTGAATTTAACATTCTTTCATAAAAACATCCCCTTGATCCTTTCTTCTTTCCAATTGTTCCTTTAGCCGGCAGTTGAGGCTTCGGGCAGAGATCGGAGCCGTAGCAGGCGTCGAGTTGGCGGTAGAGATGGAGGCCATGATGAGGGCCATAGAGGAGGCCGCAGAGGGGGCTGTGGCAGAGATGAGGCCAGGACCAGGGTTGAGATCCCTGAGGAGGTGGCTGCCCAGATTAGGGATACCGATCTTTTGCATGGCTTAAGGACTCATCCCTCAGCGTGTATTAGGGCGGATATCCCTTTGGAGTTTGCTATGTCCCACTATAGAGGGAGCTGGGCTAGCTTCACTAGATTATTGGGAGCCTGCAGTTCAGTCTACTGTCGGGAGTTAGGCTTATATGGATTTGGCATGTTTATTACTATTCCGGACGTAAGCCTGGATCGGGCCCTCATTGCTGCACTGCTCGAGAGATTCTTCCCGGAGACTTTGAGCTTTGACTTCCCAGATATTGAGATTGGGATCCGGCCTTCTGACTTCAAGCTCATCACCGGGATTAGGATGATCGGTGATGTTATTCCTGAGATGGCGATGCCAGAGGCTGATGAGATTGCTGGTTATCTTGGATATATTGTGCTGCCTCCAGAGGCTTGGGATCGGGGGAGAGCGAGATTGTCTCTGACATGGTTGAGAGAGACTTTCAGGAGGAGGCAGTTTGGCCAGCTTGCTGCCGGTGATCATGTTTTCCCATTTGCCTTCCGGTTTCTTTTTCTGTATATGATGGGATCCTGCTTCTTCCCAGAGGACACGACCTCAGTCAGTCCTCATTTCCTGAGCTTACTGGGAGATCTTCAGCGGGCGAGGAGGTATGCATGGGGCCTGCTCATTTTTGGTACTATTTTGGCCGGCCTTCGCCGATCAGTGAGCGGCCTCTCTACTTCCAGAGGGGCTGGAGTTGGGTGCAGATTTTTCTGGCATTTTCTGCAGGTGAAATGTCTATTTCTCTTCTCTTTCTTTCTCTTTCTCTTTTTCTTATCTCTCCTTTTCTATTCCTCTAACTCTTTTCTTCTTTTTGCAGTTTTTTGCTAGGGTTTATATACCCTATTTCCGTCCTACCTCTACGATGTCTGAGGAGACATATCCCATGGCACGTAGATGGTGTCATGTAGAGCATGACTCTGAAAAGAATCGTCCCAGGTGTAGACACCCCAAATTGCACAAACAATCATAAAAAATCATTATCTCCTGGAAAGCCAGCACAGAATTTGAAGAAAATAAACTTTTACCTGTATCCGGATACCCAATCCGGATACAAGTACCCTTTTTCGTATTCGGATACTCATACCGGATACATGTGAGCCTTAGTGTATCCGGTACCATGTACCGGATACCTTAAGGCCCTTTGTTATCCGGTCTGACATACCGGATACCTTAAGTTTGCTCAAAATTAGGGTTTTCCAAGAGCTTTTCACTTTTACCATCATGTCCCTCATTAAATGAGGGGAAATCGTGGAAATGACCTTAGGGTTAAGGTTGGAGGGGTTCTAGACATTAAGTTGTGTCTACCAATGACCTTAGCCCTTGCCTATAAATAGGAGCCTCCTCCTTGAGCAAATGGCACACAACTCTTGTTTTGAATTCTCGCAAAGAAGAACTCCAAGAGAAGAAGAAAACCGCTGTGGAATCGCCTCCAGAACTTAGGTAAGCCTCAACTTTTCTTTTTATTTTCTGTCTTTACATTCCTAGATCTAGATCTCTTCTTCTACCTTTTTGTAGTGTAAAGCCTTGTTTGTATGTGTGGAAATCCTTCCCCGGCTCAAAGTATCTCAAGACTCCCCTAGCCGTAAAACGTGAAGGCGGATCTAGGAGAAACGAGACTGGGGATTGACCCTAGTGCTAGAACCCATGTAGCATAAGGCCTTTTTGAATGTTTGAAAACCGTTCCATAATCAAAGTACCCTTGATTATTTCGAAGATCCGTGTTTATCGGGGAGAGAGAACAGAGGGAAACGATAATGGAACGGAACCCTAGGCTATGCTAGAACCTATTTTGTTGAATCTATATGCATGTTGTATTGATCTTGCTTGGTTTTTCACTCTTGCACATACATATCACTATTTTGGCCGGATAGGCTCATATTTGGGGTTTATTGCATTTATTGTGATAAATCTCAAATAAATGGCCTCAATCAATTCTGGAGTGTTTTTAAATGTTTTTCAAAGGTTTTGGATTCATCTCACACGAATCTCACACTTTTTGTCAATTTTCGGATTTGGATTTCTTCAAAAGTGGCTTAGCTTGACAGCACCTGTACCCTTACTTCGGACGCCCATAACTTCATCATCCGGATGAATTTTGGGGCGATTCCAGAACCATGGGAAAGGTGAGGCTGTCTAGTTTATGTCCACCAAATTTCATGAATTTCCATCAAACGGATTTTTGACACCTCTCTGTCGAAGTTAAGTGGACAGTTCAGGTTCAAGTACAGAACTCGTCACTTCGACGGACCGCGATGTGTTCGTTTTAAGTCCGATTCGAGCGATTTTTGTTTCTGAGTACTCCTTTATGAGTCTATTTTCAAATCCAGTTAGTTTCATAATTTTTGAATTCCATTTGAATTATTGGTAGCCGATTTACTCAGAACTGCTCATTTGCACTTTTCTGGGTAAATCTGTGATCTTCGGGGCCTGTTCGGGAGACCACCCAAGGCACATCCGAAGGGATTTTTGTATGAGGCTAGTTTCTCTGGAACGATGGCCATACGGACTTCAATCACACCAAATTTCGTGGACTTTTATGTAGTGGATTTCTCTAGACAATTTTCCAAAGTTGCCCACTTACCACTTTTTAAAATCCCCAGCAGCAACTTCAAAGGAGCATAACTCATAGGTTTTTTATCCGAATGAAGTGAAATTTTGCATGAGACTCTTATTTACCCTAATCTTTCAAATGGATTTGGTTTGGTTCAATTTAGAATTGGATTTGAATGATTTCAAGGCAAATGGTATACTTTTTACCGAATTTTCCGGATTTGATTTAACTTGGTTTTATGCAACCTCTACTTTGATTTCCATCTTTTGAAATACTCCAGAAATGATATTGACATAAGAGAGGATCTAAAATCCATTTAGATCTTCATGTGAATATATCATACACTTGTTCCTTTTTCAAGGCTTTTTCGTGATCTTTAGCAAGCTTCTTATTTTCTTTTTAGCATGAACATACACTTGGCAACCACTTCGTGTGGATGAATGGGGGTGCCTAACACCTTCCCCCGTTCATAATCTAATCCCCTTACCCATCTCTGGATTTGATTTTCAAGTAGGATTATTTTTATCCTAGAATTTGTCTTTTGGCTATTTTTGCTACTTTTGAACTCTTTGGTGTCCATTCTCACCCCAAAATCATGAATGGTGGCGACTCTCCCACATTTGCCTTGAGCCCGTGTGTTGACGGAGGGATGATCATTCCGGTGATTTTTTCCCATGTCTCACAACTGGCGACTCTGCTGGGGACTTGTGGATTGAAGCCATTTTGTGTATATTCATGCTTTTTTTCATCACTTTTGAATGCTTGCTATTTTGTTTAATTTATTTGTGCATATTGATATATTCTAAATCTGATTGGGATGCTTTTAAAATTTGACATTGATAAAGGCATGTGTGTATGGTTGGATTATGCTTAGGATCATGTTTATGGCCTTACCTTGTTGTGCATGCCTACTTGTTTTTTTGTGTACCTTGTTTTAGGAGGTTTTAGTACCATGTTTTGAGCGTGAAAATAAAAAAAAAAATCCAGCTACTCAATGTATATTTTTGGGGTTCCCAAGCATGTTTTCCTTCAATTCAAACCTTTATTGTGCCATATGTTAGGTATTAAATTTTTAGGCTTTGATTTGGGTATGAATGAAGCATGTTGAGCACCAAAAATGAAGGACATAAAATCTGTAAATCCAGTAGCCAATTTGGGCTTTTTCAAGCATGTTTTCCTCAACAAAACACCTCTTGTACAATACATTTAGGTGCTGTATTTTTAGGCTTGGATTTGGGCATAAAACAATGTCATTTGAGCACAAAAAAATGAAGAACAAAAAATCTGGAAATTTCAGTGTATACTTGGGGGTTTTCAAGCATGCTTAAATCATCAAAACCTTTCTTGAACCATGTCAAGTAGTGCTAAAATTTTAGGCTCCAATTCGGGTAGAAATGGTACACTTTGAGCATGAAAAAGAACATGAAAATCTGGGATTTTAGGGAATGCTTTTGGGTTTCAAACATGCTTCCATGGTTTAATTGTTGTTTGTATAAATAACATGTTTTGTATACCACTTTTTGGGAATGTAATATTTTTGTGCATATTTGGTGCTTGCTTGCTTGCTTGTATTTAGCTTCATTATTTTGTCATATATGCCTTGGTTTGGAATGAATGCATGGCTACGAAAAAGAGTGGCAAGGGGCTGGGACGTTGTGAATGTTACCACAATTTTAAAATTGCACTTGAGCACTTGAAACAATTTGCACAGCCTACCCTTTACCTATTAGGAAGTTGAACCATGAATGTGTGTAGCTTGGCGCACCGAGGTCGTGACTTCGGAAAGCGAAAGTGAAAACATTTACCTTAGAATTTGGGTCAATGATGTGATGACAATGGGATCTGTGATTCGATTCCGGGCATCACTAGACTTGAGTTCTAAGTTGCCAATTAAGCCAAAACCCAAAAATATAAGTTTGAAGGTGGAGAAACACGTTTTCAGCTAAAAGCACACAATTGCGTTTGGGGAATTGGGTGTAAATGTGGGAAGGCCGTTTGCATGTTTTACAGGCCAATGTATAATGTGAATACCATATGGAATGAAGGTAATACAAGGTGGCAAGGTAAAGCCATGTCCTTTTCTTAAATTTGGGGAATTTTGCAAGTATGATGTCCAAGCCCAATTTGGGGCAAGTTTTGAAGGTCAAATTAAGGTGAACATCAATTGGGAATGAAAAAAAACTAATCGGGTGAAAAAATGAGTCAAAAAGGGCCATTTCGGCAATAATCGGTAACTCAGGCCGGTTAATAACAATTCTGTTCATATCCGGTATATATTTCCGGATACAAAGGCATATGCGTATATCCGGTTATGGTGACTGGATACAATAAGGCATATTCTTATCCGAAATATTATACCGGATATGTTCAAAAATGCACAAATTGGCTTTTCAGCCCAAATTTTCAGAATAAAATGCCTAAAACACTGTGGATAATCCTTAGGCACCCCGAAAGGACATAAGAAATGTTCCCAAAAATACAAAATCAAAGAAAAAAAGAAAAAAAAAGAATAAAATAAAATATTCTTTCAAGATTTAACCTAATTTTGAAACCCAAAGAAGGAACCAAGGTGTCATATTTTTTGATACCAATTCAACTCAAATATGTTTCAATCAAGCTTTTGAACTAGAAAACTGAGACAATTCAGAAAAGGAAAAAACCTTTGGTTGGTTATTTTTATCAATCAAAGTCAAAAATTTTAGGACCTTTGGAAGCCTTAGAATATTCAAAAAACCTTTGGTTGGTTATTTTTATCAATCAAATCAAAACATTTGTGGGACACTTGGAAGCCCTAGAATATTCCAAGAAACCTCTGGTTGGTTATTTTTATCAATCAAATCAAAACATTTGTGCGATACTTGGAAGCCCTAGAATATTCCAAGACACCTTTGGTTGGTTATTTTTATCAATCAAATCAAAACATTTGTGGGATACTTGGAAGCCCTAGAATATTCCAAGACACCTTTGGTTGGTTATTTTTATCAATCAAATCAAAACATTTGTGGGATATTTGGAAGCCCTAGAATATTCCAAGACACCTTTGGTTGGTTATTTTTATCAATCAAATCAAAACATTTGTGGGATACTTGGACGCCCTAGAATATTCCAAGAAACCTTTGGTTGGTTATTTTTATCAATCAAATCAAAACATTTGTGGGATACTTGGAAGCCCTAGAATATTCCAAGACACCTTTGGTTGGTTATTTTTATCAATCAAATCAAAACATTTGTGGGATACTTGGAAGCCCTAGAATATTCCAAGAAACCTTTGGTTGGTTATTTTTATCAATCAAATCAAAACATTTGTGGGATACTTGGAAGCCCTAGAATATTCCAAGACACCTTTGGTTGGTTATTTTTATCAATCAAATCAAAACATTTGTGGGATACTTGGAAGCCCTAGAATATTCCAAGAAACCTTTGGTTGGTTATTTTTATCAATCAAATCAAAACATTTGTGGGATACTTGGAAGCCCTAGAATATTCCAAGAAACCTTTGGTTGGTTATTTTTATCAATCAAATCAAAACATTTGTGGGATACTTGGAAGCCCTAGAATATTACAAGACACCTTTGGTTGGTTATTTTTATCAATCAAAGCAAAACATTTGTGGGACGCTTGGAAGCCCTAGAATATTCCATGAAAACCTTGGTTGGTTATTTTTATCAATCAAATCAAAAAAAATTGGGACCTTTGGAAGCCCTAGAATATTTCATGAAAACCTTGGTTGGTTATTTTTATCAATCAAATAAAAAAAAATTGGGACCCTTGGAAGCCCTAGAATATTCCATGAAAACCTTGGTTGGTTATTTTTATCAATCAAATCAAAAAAAAATTGGGACCCTTGGAAGCCCTAGAATATTCCATGAAAACCTTGGTTGGTTATTTTTATCAATCAAATCAAAAAAAAATTGGGACCCTTGGAAGCCCTAGAATATTCCATGAAAACCTTGGTTGGTTATTTTTATCAATCAAATCAAAAAATTGGGACCCTTGGAAGCCTTAGAATATTCCATGAAAACCTTGGTTGGTTATTTTTATCAATCAAATCAAAAAAATTGGGACCCTTGGAAGCCCTAGAATATTCCATGAAAACCTTGGTTGGTTATTTTTATCAATCAAATAAAAAAAAAAATTTTGGACCCTTGGAAGCCCTAGAATATTCCATGAAAACCTTGGTTGGTTATTTTTATCAATCAAATCAAAAAAAATTGGGACCCTTGGAAGCCCTAGAATATTCCATGAAAACCTTGGTTGGTTATTTTTATCAATCAAATATAAAAATTGGGACCCTTGGAAGCCCTAGAATATTCCATGAAAACCTTGGTTGGTTATTTTTATCAATCAAATCAAAAAATTTGGGACCCTTGGAAGCCCTAGAATATTCCAACACAAAATCAAAACAACAAAAAAAAATAAAAAAATAAAAAATATATATATAAAAAAAAAATAAATTTGGATTGGTGTTCACCTAACCTACTGGTCTACATGTATAGGGGTGTGACTCAAGTTAAATGGAAGCTAACATGTTCTATTCATTTTTCCTCAGGTACATATACTTTCAACCCAGGTGCACTTATTTGCAGTCATTGCTCCCGTGACCAGATCCAAAGCAAGAGCCATGAATACTGAAGAGAACCAAGCCCAAGCTACTGTCCCCGCTCAGGACTTTACTCAGCTGCAGGAGCAAGTGGCCGGTCTGGCCAAAATGCTGGGAGACTTACTGGCGGCTCAGGCCCAAGCCCAAAATCAGGCGTCGACTTCTCATCCGGCACCACCACCTCAGGCCTATATTCCGCCTCCGGCTCAGCCCATGCCTGAGCCCATTTCTGAACCAGTCCCTGAGCCCATTCTGATCAGGGAAAATACAGCGGAGTCTGAGAAAGAGCTGGAAAAAGAAAAGGCCCGAGATGAGATGGAAAAGAAAATGCTGCTCAGGATAGAGAGGATCCAGGCAGAGCTGAAGGAAGTGAAGGGGGGAGGCAGCCATGCAGGCACCACCTTCTAGGACCTGTGCATGTACCCGGACGTCTGTCTACCGGCTAAGTTCAGGTGCCCAGACTTCGATAAATTTGATGGCACGGGCTGCCCATTGAGCCATCTCAAATTATACTGCGGGGCCCTATACCAGTTTGGCCGGGACGATGGAATACTGATCCAGCTCTTCCAGAGGAGTCTGACCGGGTCAGCCCTTCGGTGGTTCGCTACAGTGGACCATGGAAGGATTAGAAGGTGGAAGGACTTGGCCAATGCTTTCTTGGACCAGTACAAGTTCAACTCGGAGATCGTGCTGGACCGGTACGACATGATGAGGATGACCAAGGGGAAAGATGAACCGGTACGGCAGTACGCCAAGAGATGGAGAGAGGCAGCCTCCCAAGTCAGGCCACCTATGCAAGAGCCGGAGATGATCTCCAAATTTATGGGCACACTAGGGCAGCCCTTTTACAACCATCTGGTGGGCCAGATCACCACCAACTTTGCTGCCTTGGTACAAGTGGCGGACCGGATCGAGGAAGGGGTCAGGTCAGGAAGGCTGATAGACTACTCTACTCTAACTGGGCAGTCTGATTCCTCCGCCTCCATGGCCCAAAAGAAAGGGGCCGGATTTAAAAAGACGGGGGCCCGAAAAGAAGGGGAGGTGAACCTAGTCCAGGCTCCTCCAGCCAAGAAGCCACTTCACGTCAACATCTCAGCACCCCAACAGGCCCAGCAGGCCCAGCAGTCGTACCAGACCCCGCTGAATGTCAACTTCTCTCCCTCTGTGCCAGCTAACACAAGGAGGACCTTTACTAAGGAGGAACGGGATGCCTGGTTCGCAGCAAGGAAGAACCGAGTCTTCACTCCTCTCCCAATATCGCTGTCCCAACTACTGCCAACCCTGCTAAAAGGGGAATACTTGACTCTGAAGGAGCCTAACCCAAATGCCCCGAAGGGGAGAAATTTTGACACATCGGTCACCTGTGATTTCCACATGGGTGCACCGGGGCATTCTACTGATAACTGCTGGGTATTGAAGCATGCGGTCCAGGACCTATTGGACCAGAAGGCTTTGGTCTTTAACACTGCTGCACCCGCCCCGTCGGGAAATGATATTGGGCAGAACCCTCTGCCGTACCACAATGGGGCAGGCCCATCTAACTCCATCACTGCCATATCCACCACGAGAAGGGCCTTTGACCCATCTCAGCTTATAGCACCCGTGGGGACCACAGTCCAGGTCCATTTCTTCCAAGAGGAGGACGAAGAGGAGATCAACATGGTTTCCCAAAAAAATAATCTTGCTGCTGAGGACATAAGCTCCTCCTTAAACCGGGTCTCTTCTCTGATGGCCCAGATAAATACTGCAAGGCCCCCATTGGTCTTCAATTGCAGTCCATCCATTTGCTCACCATCCAAGTCGTCTAAGGCTCCACTGGTCATCAATCTTGACCCCACCACTGCTTCCATCACTTCTTTTGTCCCCACAAATTCCAAACTTCAACCCTTGGTTGTAAATGTGCAGCCAGCCCATACTATCCCTAAACCGGCCCATACATCCCGGTCCAAACTCCAGCCACTAGTGGTTAACATCCCTAAATTAGCCTATTCAGAGGCCGCTGTACCATGGAATTACAGCGAGGGAATCACGGCTACGGTTCCAGCGGTTAGAAACCCGAACCAGGAGGAGGTGAACCTCATGACAAGGTCAGGGAGATGTGCAGGGGGTGAAGAGAAAGAAAAAGAGACAGAAGTAGAGAAAGAAAAAAAAGAAAATGAAGAAAAAAGAAAACAAAAAGGAAAAAATAAAGTGGGAGAAGACACCCCCCAGGGTGCAGAAAATGAGGCAGCCGACCTTATAAAAATAATAAAGAAAAGTGAATTCAATCTTGTGGATCAGCTGAACAAGGTCCCGGCCCAGATTTCAATACTGGGCCTTTTGCTGAATTCTGAAAAGCACAGGGATGCATTGTTAAGGGTGCTACAGAGTGCACATGTATCCCAGACCATTGATCCAGACCAGCTTGGTAAAATGGTTGGTCAAATCTTATCACATAATGTGATAAGTTTCTCAGAGGGTGAGATCAGCCCAGGTGGGTGTTATCATGTGGACCCTTTGCACATCACTGTGCTTTGTAAGGGCTGCATGATTGCACGGGTTTTAATTGACAACGGGTCGGCGTTAAACGTTTGCTCGTTAATCACTTTTACCAAGCTGGGTCTGGACCAGTCAAGGATCAAACAAAATGGGCGGATAGTGAGGGCTTTTGATAGCTCCAAGACCCACTCCCTAGGGGAGATTGAACTGCCGGTCACAATTGGGCCGAATATCTTTAACATCACATTTGAAGTGATGGATATACCCGCAGCATTCAATCTGCTCCTAGTAAGGCCGTGGATACATTCGGCTAGGGCAATACCATCCACGCTCCACCAAAGAGTGAAGGACATAAGAGGGCAAAGGGTGATAACAGTTCTAGCCGAAAACTTGGTGCCGCCCATTGTGTCACCTGATGTACCCTTGATAAATGTGGACTTGACTGTTGACAAGATTGCATTCCACTCATTTCAATTTGAGGCGGTCAATTACATACCTGGGGGTGTGATAAAAAGAAGGAAACGAGGACCACTGCAGAAAAAATGGTCAAGAAAGTGATGGAGAAATACCACTTTCACCCGGGGAAAGGCCTGGGGATCAATTTGCAAGGGATGGTGGAGCCAATCATGGCTAAGAAACTGATCCCCAAGGTTGGATTGGGCTTCAAGCCCAGAGGCTGGAGAAGAATGAAATATGAAGAAGGGGAGGGCAGAAGCAGAGGAAAACTCCCGCATCTGAGGGTAAACTTTCCAAAACCCTCCTATATAATCCAAATTTCTCCTCCCATGGACCAGTCCAAGCCTCCATACCGAAACATTAACCCATTTCAAAAGCCTTCTGTTTCGGCCCTACAACCCTATAACCCATCTCCAATACTGGGAGCAGTGGATGGGCCTGGACCACAGCCCGAGCAGCAGGTGGACTTTTCTAAAGATGTTGGTGCATTCTTCGCCATGACTGAAGGCGAAAAAACTGACGGTGACATGGACCTGCCGTTCATTGACTGGGCCGCAGTAAAGATTCCAGAGGAGGCTACTTCTGGACTGAGCCCCGTAGCAGAAAAGGGCAGTACCCACCCGGTGATGATGGCATCGGATTCTGGGTTTGAGGAGCAGAATTTCCCTATTTCCCCTGCTCCCCAAAATTTTGTAATGAACAATTGGGAGGAAACTCCCCTTACCTTTGAAGCAGCGTTAGTTCGGCAAACTGACGCGGCTTCCAAAAAAAAACTCCAATAGTGGAATGCCATTTCCCTGAAGGTTCTAATGGGCCTTCGTCTTCAGGGGAATTATGTTTAGAAGGCCCACAAAAAACCCAAAAAGATTTTTCTATTTTTTCTAGAAAATTTAATTTTTTCAAAAAAGTCCAAACCACTTATGAACCATATAATCAAACCGAATTGGACCAGGTTGAATATGACTTCGACCTTGAGCTCGACTTTGATCTCATGGGGGTCGAAGAAGAGACCGAGGTCAAAGGAGAAGACATTCCAAAAGAAATTGAGTACCAATTGGAATGTCATGAAAAGGGGGTCCAACCTAATATTGAGGAGACCATATCCATAAATCTTGGGACCGAAGATGACCCAAAAATTGTAAAAATCGGGTCATGCTTGTCTGATGTAGAGAAAAATGAAATGTCACAGTTCTTGGCAGACTACAAGGATGTGTTTGCTTGGTCGTATCTGGACATGCCGGGGTTGGACACGGACATGGTGGTGCACAAGTTGCCAATTTTGCCAGGGGTTAAGCCGATTAAGCAGAAGCTGAGAAGATTGAAGCCTGAATGGACCTTAAAGGTCAAGGATGAAGTGGTCAAACAATTTCAAGCCGGATTTTTGGCAGTCTCTACATACCCTGAGTGGCTCGCAAACATAGTGCCAGTACCAAAGAAGGACGGGAAGGTCCGAATGTGCGTGGATTACAGAGATTTGAACAAGGCAAGCCCTAAGGAGGATCAGGAGAAAACAGCATTTATCACACCTTGGGGCACATTCCACTATACAGTCATGCCGTTTGGGCTTAAGAACGCTGGGGCAACATACCAGCGGGCCATGACTGCACTCTTTCATGACATGATCCATAAGGAGATGGAGGTCTACGTGGACGATATGATTGCCAAATCATGCAAAGAGGAGGACCACTTGATCAATCTGAAGAAAGTGTTTGATCGGCTCAGGAAGTACAGTCTACGGCTTAACCCGGCTAAGTGCGTCTTTGGGGCTACATTAGGGAAATTACTGGGGTTTATAGTGAGCCGAAGAGGAATTGAAATTGACCCGGCAAAAGCCAAGGCCATAATTGAAATGCCAGCACCCAGAACCGAGAAGGAGGTTGTGGCTTTCTTGGAAGGATTCAGTACATAAGCCGATTCATAGCACAACTAATTGCTATCTGTGAACCAATTTTCAAACTTTTGAGGAAAGATAACCCTACGGTCTGGAATGAGGACTGCCAGCAGGCATTTGACACAATAAAGAGATATTTGCTGAACCCACCTATGCTAGTGCCACCAACTCCAGGAAGACCGCTGATCCTGTACTTGTCAGTGTTGGAAACGTCGATGGGATGTGTCTTGGGGCAACATGATGAGACTGGTAGAAAAGAAAGGGCAATTTACTATCTGAGTAAAAAATTCACGGAATATGAAGCCAAGTACTCACCATTGGAAAAGACTTGCTGTGCTTTAGTGTGGGCCACTCAGAGGCTAAGGCATTATTTCCTTAGTCACTCCACACTATTGATATCCCGGATGGACCCGCTGAAATCTTTATTTGAGAAACCGGCATTGACTGGCAGGACGGCAAAGTGGCAATTGCTACTGTCCGAATTTGATCTCACATACATCACCCAGAAGGCGATCAAGGGTCAAGCCATAGCTGATCACCTGGCTGCACATCCTCTGCCAGAATATCAACCCTTGAAGACCAACTTCCCAGATAAGGCAATCCTGTACACTGAAGAGGAGAACAGTGAGAGTTCTTGGCAGATGTTCTTCGATGGGGTCGCCAACATGAATGGGAACGGAATAGGGGCAGTCTTGGTTAAACCAGATGGTTCACACATCCCGATTGCAGTAAAGCTGAGATTCCAGTGCACCAATAACATAGCAGAATATGAGGCATGCATAATTGGATTGCAAGCAGTCATGGATCATGGAGTAGAGGAACTTGACGTATACGGGGATTCGAGTCTTATCATCTTCCAAACAACTGGTGAGTGGAAAACCAAGGATCACAAATTGATCCCCTATCACCAGTATTTGGAAGAAATAAGCGCAAATTTCACTCGAATTTCCTTCAACTATATGCCAAGGGCCAAGAATCAGTTTGCGGATGCTCTAGCAACCTTGGCTTCAATGGTTAGCATATCAGAAGGAGTAGACATCAGACCACTGGAAATTGAGGTCCGAGATGAACCGGCTTACTGTCTCGTTCTAGAGAGAGCACCAGAAGAAGAAGCACCATGGTTTCAAGATATCAAAAATTTCTTGAACAATCGGAGTCTACCAGAAAATGCCACTGCTACTGAAAAGAGGACAATACAGAGATTGGCTGGTCAATTTCTGCTAAGTGGTGGACATGTGTACAAGAGGTCACATAACGACATTCTGCTCAGATGTGTTGCCAAGGCTGAATCGGAAAGGTTAATCGAGACGGTACATGGAGGAGTCTGTGGGCCCCATATGAGTGGACACATGCTTGCAAAGAAGATCTTGAGGTTGGGCTACTACTGGACGACCATGGAGCACGATTGCTGTATACATGTCAGGAGGTGCCACCAATGTCAGATATATGCAGATAATAAGCATGCACCCCCAGGTGAGCTGCACAACATGACATCACCCTGGCCCTTCTCTATGTGGGGCATAGATGTCATCGGCATGATCTCCCCTAAGGCATCGAACGGGCACAGATTCATCTTGGTGGCAATTGATTATTTCACTAAGTGGGTGGAAGCAGTATCATATGCAAATAACACAAGCAACCATGTGATCAAATTTTTGAAGCACAACATTATTTGTCGCTATGGGCTGCCAAGTGCCATAGTATCAGACAACGCCTCAAATATTAAAAACAAGGACATGAAGAAGATGTGTGAGCAGTTTCAGATCACCCATCATAAGTCAGCTCCGTACAGGCAAAAAATGAATGGGGCAGTGGAAGCAGCAAACAAGAACATAAAGAAAATCATTCAGAAGATGGTAGTGAGCTACAAGGATTGGCATGAAATGCTGCCACTTGCTCTACATGCTTACAGAACCTCAATCCGGACTTCAACTGGGACAACCCCGTACTCCCTAGTCTATGGGATGGAAGCAGTCTTGCCCGTGGAAGTGGAGATCCCATCACTTCGAGTGCTCATGGAAGCAAAACTAGAAGAAGCCGAATGGGTCCAGTCGAGACATGATCAACTTAACCTGATAGAAGAAAAGCGGTTTAAAGCGCTTTGCCATGGACAGTTGTACCAGAAGAGAATGGCCCGGGCTTACAATAAGAAAGTGAGGCCCAGAACTTTCCAAGAAGGAAACTTAGTGCTAAAGAAAATTCTACCATTTTTGGAAGACCCTCGCGGTAAGTTCAAGCCTAATTGGGAAGGCCCATATGTCGTCAAGAAAGTCCTTTCAGGGGGTGCACTCATCTTAGCAGAAATGGATGGATCAGATTTTCCTGAGCCCATTAACTCTGATGCGGTAAAAAGGTATTTTCCTTGAGTGAATATTTCTAGGAAATGATCCGAGGCCATTTTTCTTTATTTCCTTCAAAAATTTTAATCCCTAGTCTAGCCAAGTTGAGCCGGTTCGTTTCTTTGATAAACCCAAACCGGATTTACAGTCTTAAATTGGGGCAAAACAAATTGGGGCAAAGTAAGGAAAGAAAAAGAAAAAGAGAGGAAAAACAATGGAAATAGCAAATGAAAGCCAAGTGTGAAAAAAATGCAAAAAATGCAATTCAGGGAAAAATGGATAAATTCATCATGACTGTAAATCCGGTTGACCTATCTCCGCACTTGAAAATTTTTGGGCCTTTAATACCCTTTCTTTCATAAACTGAGCCTAGCCTTTATTTCGTCCTATTTTTAAGCCCTCGGTGATCTTAGCTTGTTCATTCAAATATTAGAGTAAGAGGGGTGATGACGGAATTCAGAAGCCGGCCCTAGTGAAAACCGTAACTGGCGCTAGGGGCAATATTGGCAAAAAGGCAAAAAGAAAAAAAAAAAATAAAAATGAAGAAAAATCAGAGGTTGTGTTGATCATGGGGATCTGAGCCTTAAGAAAAGTTGGCATGAGCAGAATGGGGCAGTTTTGGCATTTGGGAATGACTCTAAAGGTCCTGAGATGGACGGTTCTGATCCCTCAGTATTTGTGGACTACCCTTTTCATTATTTAACCTGGTTTTAATTCCTTTAATCATAGGTGATTAAGTGCATGGACCAAATTTCAAAAAATACAAAAAATATATATATATAAAAGGAAAAATTATACTTTGCCCAGTGATGAGAAATCAAATACTTTTCATAAAACCTTTGTTTTACAAGCATCTGAGCATTCTGAGGCCAATAATATAAAAATTTTATTTTGAATTAAATCCTTTGTCTTTCCACTATTGGAGTTCAATTTTGTACAAAGGTATGAAAAATGTGCAGGAAATAAAGCTAGTCTCCTAGCCGCTCCTCAAGCTCCCAAATCCGAGCTGCCTGAGCTGCAATGACTCCTGAAGCCCCCTCTGCAGCGGGATCACTCAGGAAGGAAATGACCTCATCTGAAAAGGCCTGCTTGATCCTCATACTCCTGAAGCTGGCCAAAATATCCTGGTACTTCTGCCGGATCATACGGACCTCAAAGCAACGAGCCTGTCTCTGCTCCTCCAGCTTCTCTTCCACGGCAATACGACGTGAGATCTGCTCCTCAAGCTGCCTCTCCAGATAAGCGCCTTGTATCCTGAGCTCCTGGGCCTCCCGTACCCATATCTGCTGAAGCCGCTTATGAGAAGCCCGCTCAGACTCTAGAATGTCCTCATAGGTGGGAGCCAAGACTATAGGAGGATCTTCGGGTACCGGGGCCTGAGTCTGTATCTGTTCCTTGATCCAGAAGAGATAATCCTTCACATGGGCTTCTGAGAAGGCTGGACCATGCATAAAGCGGACATAGGACCACTCCTTCATCAACCAGGCATTCAGCTTCATAGAAAGGGGCCCAAGACGATCCTCATATCCACATGGGATGATAATCCCCTGGGTCGCTCGGAACTGACGAAGGACCCGCAGAGGAAGATAAAGCACTGCATGTCTCAGGCCAGCCAGAATTAGAAAGTTGCGGTCTCAGAAGCTAATCACTGTCTCCGCATTAGGCTGATAAGTACCAGGCCATCTCACCTGGTCATCCTGAAGCGAGCCCAAGAAAGTGAACCAGCCCTGTTTGCCCCCTGGAATATCGGGGCACCCCCTGTTGCTCATCAAGAGAGGGATTTTTAGACTCGGGAAGAAGTGTCGATTGATCTCTTCAATCTGGCTCAAATGATCAAGTAGACAAAGCTGCAAAGGAAGAGAGATATGTCAGCACATTGTATAAAAAAATAAAAAAATAAAAATAAAAAGAAGCAAAAAAGGCAAAAAGAAAGCCAAAAAGCAAGAAAAATATAAAAAAATAAAAAATTTTTTTTACCTGCAGGATCTGGGCACATGCTAGGAAGCGTTTCGACTTCCTATTGTAGGAGTCGGTTAAGGCCTGATATATCCCAGCTAAAATCATAGGGGCCAACCTCTCCCGCTCCCTAACCTGGCATATCACGGAAATCAAGGCCAAGTCCACCTCGTCATCCTCCCGTGGGAAAAGTAATTGGTTGACCACAATCAAGGTCAAGGCGTTGAATCGGGCCTCCTTATCTTCCCCCCTCAAAAGCTTCTCAGTCAAAAAGGCCTTAGATAGGGTCAAAAGGGTGTCAGAGTCCCCAAAGTCCTTCTTCCCTATGCCCAGGAATGTGGAAGCTTCCTTTTTGTAACTGGGCCTAAGAGGTGGATTCACCACCTTCTCATCAAACCTCAGGCCCAGGATGGTTTCCACCTCCTCAATGGTTGGGGTCATCTCATGGGTCCCAAAACGGAACAAATTGAGATCAGGAACCCAATGACCAATTGTGGCCTCTATAATCTCCCACCTGAAGGGAACCTTGGGAATGAGCAGGGTATGACCTAGATTGGTAGTACCCCATCTCCTCTCCTCATCTAGGGTCATAGAGTTAACCCACCTTGTGTAAAAGGAATCCACAGGGTTGTACCTAGTGAGATTTGGGGGTTTTGATCTAAAAGGTTGTTTTGCAGGGGAGGCAGTGTGGACAGACAATAACGGGGCAGAAGATGATCCGGATTCCATTGGATGTGATGGGAGCAAGCTAGAACTCAAGAGGAGGAAGAAAAAGGCGAAAAAGGGGGATTCTAAACTCAAAAACTCGTAAAAAATGCTCAAATCCCGAGGCTGGTTGCATTTATAGCATCTTTTAACGTATCCGGTAACTCAGACCGGATACAAAGGCTTTATTAATATCCGGATACGTATACCGGATACAAAGGATGCCATGAGTATCCGGTACAACATACCGGATACAAAGACCAATCAATGTATCCGGTATGTCAGACCGGATACAAAGAAAAAATGCAAAAAAAAAAGAGCTAAGGATGAAAATTCCGAATTTTTTACCTGTTTTACCTGCTTACATGTCATATTTGCAAGAAATTGAAAACAAAAGATGTGCAAGACAAGTGAGAATGAATCAAAGTTTTTTTTATATATATATGCAAATTTTTTGTACAATACATGAAAAGAAGAAATCCTAATCTACTGCTAATGTGCAGGATCATCCACGGCCGCGTCCACCTCTACGGCCTCTCCCTCGAAGCGCTCTACCCCTAGAATAGGCAAGAATACGCTCGGCTGCATGGCGAGGATGCCGACCCACCACCTGCTCGAGCTGATACTCCAGGCAATACTCCTCGATGTCTGGGGGCAGAGCAGGAGTGGAATCTGGGGAGGAAGCCTCTGGCTCAACAGCAACCGGCCCAACTGGACCCTCAGCCATAGCAGGCTCTGCTCCCGCAGCTCCAGAAGACCCGACAGCAGAAGAATTGCCCGGAGCAGAAACATCTGGATCAACAAAAAAAAAATAATCAGAAATGAAAGCATCAGAATAAACCAAAGAAGAAAAATTAAAGAAAGCATACCAGGGATATCTACAGTAGGCACTGGAGGATCCGGATCCACTGGGTCAGCAGCAGGGACCTCCTCCGACTCATGAACCATCACTGGAACAGCCGGAGAAGATGGAGCAACAGTCGGGGGCGAAGGAAAAGAGGAGCGTAACCGGTCTGAATAATCGGAGAAGAAAGAATAGAAGGGGAAAGGTCGCGGTCGCGCGCGACTTATAAAAACTGGGGTATCCGGATACTCAGACCGGATACAAGCGAGCCCCCGATTATCCGGATATACCTACCGGATACCAAAGGAAAAAAGAAAAAAAATAGAAAAAAACAGGAAAAAAACAGAAAAAATAGAGAAAAAAACAGGGAAAAATAGAGAAAAAGAAGAAAAGAAAAAGAAGGAAAAAAAATAGAAAAAAAAGAGAAAAGAAAAGAAAAAAAAGAAGAAGAAGAAAAAAAGAAAAAGGGAAAAAACTTGTGCTACAATTCTTACTATTTTCTCAAAATCCTATTTTTGCCTTGAAATCCACCTCACAGCCACGAGAGCTCTGTGGAATTTGGGACAACTTTGGGAAATGTGCCTGGTCAAAAGGATGATATCCACTCAATTTTCAACTTGGTTTGATAAAAAATCGGTTTTTCAAAAATCCTATTTTTGGGCTTAAAATCCACTTCATAGCCACGAGAGCTCAGTGGAATTTAAGAACTCTTGGAGAGATGCCCCCCTTAAAGTGAGGGCTTTTCGGCAAATCTCCACCCAAAAATTGTTTTCTACAAAATTGAATTAAACCGAGCAAATCATGTTCAAGGGAATGCAATTTGGGCTTGTCTACTCTTTGCAGCTCACTGCTTCGCAGCTCCCGCAAAGAGGGGCAGTTGTAGACACCCCAAATTGCACAAACAATCATCAAAAATCATTATCTCCTGGAAGCCAGCATATAATTTGAAGAAAATAAACTTTTACCTGTATCCGGATACCCAATCCGAATACAAGTACCCTTTTTCGTATCCGGATACTCATACCGGATACATGTGAGCCTTAGTGTATCCGGTACCATGTACCGGATACCTTAAGGCCCTTTGTTATCCGGTCTGACATACCGGATACCTTAAGTTTGCTCAAAATTAGGGTTTTCCGAGAGCTTTTCACTTTTACCATCATGTCCCTCATTAAATGAGGGGAAATCGCGGAAATGACCTTAGGGTTAAGGTTGGAGGGGTTCTAGACATTAAGTTGTGTCTACCAATGACCTTAGCCCTTGCCTATAAATAGGAGCCTCCTCCTTGAGCAAATGGCACACAACTCTTGTTTTGAATTCTCGCAAAGAAGAACTCCAAGAGAAGAAGAAAACCGCTGTGGAATCGCCTCCAGAACTCAGGTAAGCCTCAACTTTTCTTTTTATTTTCTGTCTTTACATTCCTAGATCTAGATCTCTTCTTCTACCTTTCTGTAGTGTAAAGCCTTGTTTGTATGTGTGGAAATCCTTCCCCGGCTCAAAGTATCTCAAGACTCCCCTAGCCGTAAAACGTGAAGGCGGATCTAGGAGAAACGAGACTGGGGATTGACCCTAGTGCTAGAACCCATGTAGCATAAGGCCTTTTTGAATGTTTGAAAACCGTTCCATAATCAAAGTACCCTTGATTATTTCGAAGATCCGTGTTTATCGGGGAGAGAGAACAGAGGGAAACGATAATGGAACGGAACCCTAGGCTATGCTAGAACCTATTTTGTTGAATCTATATGCATGTTGTATTGATCTTGCTTGGTTTTTCACTCTTGCACATACATATCACTATTTTGGCCGGATAGGCTCATATTTGGGGTTTATTGCATTTATTGTGATAAATCTCAAATAAATGGCCTCAATCAATTCTGGAGTGTTTTTAAATGTTTTTCAAAGGTTTTGGATTCATCTCACACGAATCTCACACTTTTTGTCAATTTTCGGATTTGGATTTCTTCAAAAGTGGCTTAGCTTGACAGCACCTGTACCCTTACTTCGGACGCCCATAACTTCATCATCCGGATGAATTTTGGGGCGATTCCAGAACCATGGGAAAGGTGAGGCTGTCTAGTTTATGTCCACCAAATTTCATGAATTTCCATCAAACGGATTTTTGACACCTCTCTGTCGAAGTTAAGTGGACAGTTCAGGTTCAAGTACAGAACTCGTCACTTCGACGGACCGCCATGTGTTCGTTTTAAGTCCGATTCGAGCGATTTTTGTTTCTGAGTACTCCTTTATGAGTCTATTTTCAAATCCAGTTAGTTTCATAATTTTTGAATTCCATTTGAATTATTGGTAGCCGATTTACTCAGAACTGCTCATTTGCACTTTTCTGGGTAAATCTGTGATCTTCGGGGCCTGTTCGGGAGACCACCCAAGGCACATCCGAAGGGAGTTTTGTATGAGGATAGTTTCTCTGGAAAGATGGCCATACAGACTTCAATCACACCAAATTTCGTGGACTTTTATGTAGTGGATTTCTCTAGACAATTTTCCAAAGTTGCCCACTTACCACTTTTTAAAATCCCCAGCAGCAACTTCAAAGGAGCATAACTCATAGGTTTTTTATCCGAATGAAGTGAAATTTTGCATGAGACTCTTATTTACCCTAATCTTTCAAATGGATTTGTTTTGGTTCAATTTAGAATTGGATTTGAATGATTTCAAGGCAAATGGTATACTTTTTACCGAATTTTCCGGATTTGATTTAACTTGGTTTTATGCAACCTCTACTTTGATTTCCATCTTTTGAAATACTCCAGAAATGATATTGACATAAGAGAGGATCTAAAATCCATTTAGATCTTCATACACTTGTTCCTTTTTCAAGGCTTTTTCGTGATCTTTAGCAAGCTTCTTATTTTCTTTTTAGCATGAACATACACTTGGCAACCACTTCGTGTGGATGAATGGGGGTGCCTAACACCTTCCCCCGTTCATATTCTAATCCCCTTACCCATCTCTGGATTTGATTTTCATGTAGGATTATTTTTATCCTAGAATTTCTCTTTTGGCTATTTTTGCTACTTTTGAACTCTTTGGTGTCCATTCTCACCCCAAAATCATGAATGGTGGCGACTCTCCCACATTTACGTTGAGCCCGTGTGTTGACGGAGGGATGATCATTCCGGTGATTTTTTCCCATGTCTCACACCAGGTCCGCCCGGGCCCACTTGGACAGGTTTTACCGGTCTGAGGTAATCTTCTTTAATTTCTCTACTTTCTTCTTTTCTTTTCTTCCTGAATCTCATATCTGATGTCATGTTCTGTTTTTCAGCTATTTGTCCCCAGGATGGAGGACATTCATGAGGTGCTGGCCCTGCAGGCAGCCAGAGATGATGCATTTGTCCCTGACTAGAGACGACAGAGATACCAGTTCTTTATTGGTCAGCTGGGCAGCATTTGGTACTGCGGCGAGCGCTTCTTCTTTCAGCATGTGGGAGAGCCACGGATTCCTGCCATCCCGCTAGATACTACTCCTTCCTACCCTCCTATGCCTGTTGATCCTGCCCAGTTCCTAGATTGGACTGAGGCAGAGACTTTATTAGAGGAGGGTGACTATGATGCTTGGTTCAGGCGAGCTTCTGTTGGGTGCCTCATGCCACCTATGCCTGTCCGTGGTGGAGTCACTGAGATTGGAGGGGTAATGATTAGGGCCGATGACACCACGGTATGTCTTCTTCCTTTTCACCTTTCTATTTTCATTTCATCTGAACTTAGCATTTTTCTGACTTTTTTCTTTTCTATTTCAGGAGGCCCAGTTGGCAGAGATCCGGTCTTGATATGCTGATCTAGAGCGCCAGCGAGATGCTGCGATCGCCGAGCGGGATGCCCTCTATATCACCATTTCAGACCTCTGGGGGCAGCTAGCCAGAGCACAGGGCCAGGAAGGTCCATTTGATGCATAGGACCAGGCGGGTCCATCTTACACTCAAGTTAATTTCTTCTTTTATTTCCATTCCTGCTCTTGCATTCGTTTGTCTTGTTCTGACTGAAATTCCTTTTCTTAGTTTCAGGAGGATACAGCCGCCCCTTCTTCACCTGCTTCACCCGTGCCCATGCATTTTCGGGATGAGGTATTTTCTGTAGCACGGGTGGAGTTCGTGCGTCTCCCAGTCCAGTAGAGGTTCCTGCAGCAGAGCCCGAGGTCGAGGCTGATATTGTACCTGCTGCTGAGGATGTGCCAGAGTCTGCCCCAGTAGCTGAGACTGCTCCTGCTGCATCTGTAGATATGGATTCGGCTATGGATGCTGCTGTGGTTGAGCCTACCGTGGAGGCTGTGGTGATGGAGGAGGCTACAGCTGATCCTGTAGAGCCCGGTCCTGATGCTGATGTACCTGGGACCTCTGCTCCTACTAGTCCTGTTATGGAGGATGCCGAGGAGACGCATGCTGCTGTTGATACGTCAGCGGATTCTTCCCGTACTGATTCTGATGTAGATACTTCAGGGTACGTCCCTCCTGATCATCCCACTGCTGGCCTTGTGCCTTTATATATGTGGCATGATATTCAGTCTGTTTTGAGCAGGATGATGCATAGCACAGCCCGCAATGTTGTGCGGCATGTCTTTGAGCGCAGGCAATCTTCAGGCCGTGGTCGAGGCAGAGGACGAGGCCGTGGCCGTAGGGGTGGACCTGCGTAGACAATAGATTAGGATTCTCTTATGTATATTTGTATTTGACAAACTGATGTACTCATTCATATATATATAAAAGAAGTTTGATTTGTGTTCATTTGTGTACTTTTCTTCTTTCTTTTCAGTTTTTATTACATGATGAATGTTAAAGCAGGAACAGGTGAGGCTTAGGAAAACAAAGAAATTAAAATTGCCCCATTTTTTGCATTTTTCGGAAGGAACCGTATTTAACCTACGAGCAAGCCGTGCCCGTAATATGAACACGGGCGCACTGTGCCCGTAAAGTTTTCACGGTCACAGCCTGACCGTAGTTTTTATACGGGTGCGATATGCCCGTATTCTATTTACGGATTTTTCCGCCTTAACGATTTTTCCTATATAAACTCATGGGGAGCATCATTATGACACTTTTAAAAGTTTGAAAACTCCTTGAGCACGTTGTTTCTCGCTCTCCTTGGCTTCTTTGGCGCTTCCATGGCTTCCCCTACGCCGCTTTCTCCTGCCGTTGAATCTTCTCCTGCAAGACAACCTGTTAGATCAAAACCTCCTAATCTCACCAGGTATAACATTGTGGACTCCTTCTATGATAGATGGGTTAACTCCATGACCCTTGATGAGGAGATTCGCTATGGTTCAATCCACTTAGGGCATATCCTACACCTCCCTAAAATTCCCTTTAAGTGGGAAATTATTGAAGCTTTGATTGGACACTGGGTTCCTAAACTAAATCTTTTTCGGTTTGATGATAAAGAGATGACTCCTACCATAGAAGAAATTGAAACCATCCTTGGCCTAAGATTTTCTAAAAAAGTTGTGAACCCACCGCTAAAGCTTAGTTATAAAAAAGAGGCTTCCACTTTCTTGGGTATAGGGAAGAAGGACCTAGGAAATTCTGATGCACTATTGACCTTGTCCAAGACCTTTTTGACTGGAAAACTTCTGAGGAGTGAAGACAAGGACGTTAGGTTTAATGCATTGACCCTGGTAGTGGTCAATCAACTGCTTTTTCCACGGGGTGATGACCAGGTTGATTTGGCTCTCATCTCAGTCATCTGCTAGGTCAGGGAACGTGAGAGATTGGCCCCTATGATCTTAGCAGAGATATATCAGGCCCTTACTGACTGCTATTTCAGGAAGAAGAAGCGCTTCCTTGCCTATGCCCCTATCCTACAGGTAAAAAGAAATAATTATTATTATTATTTTTCTTCTTTTTTTTTCCTTTTCTTTAGCCTTTCTTTCTTCTTCTTCTCTTTTTCTTTTTCTTCTTTTTTCCTTTTCCCTTTTTCTTTCTCTCTTTTTTCTTCTTTTTCTTTCTCTTTTTTTTCTTTTTTTTCTTTTTCCTTTTTTTTCTTTTTTTCTTTTTGGAAATAAATTGAAATACCCCTTTTCTGCAGCTTTGGTTGCTTGACCACCTTAGCCAGATTGAAGAAATAACTCGCCGCTTCTTTCCAAGATTGAAAGTTCCTGTTTTGATGAGCAATAGGGGATGTCCTAACATCCAAGGTGGCAAGCAAGGCTGGTTCACTTTCTTGGGTACTCTCCGGGATGATCAAGTGAGATGGCCTGTCACTTATCAGCCCACTCCAGAGACAGTGATCAGCTTTAGAGATAAAAATTTTCTGGTCCTAGCAGGCTTGAAATCTGCTGTTCTCTATCTTCCTTTGAGGGTTCTTCGGCAGTTTAGAGCAATCCAGTGGATTATGATCCCTACTGGATATGAGAAGCTTTTAGGGCCACTTACACCAGCCTCCATGGGGCTAACTGCTCAATTAATGAAAGAGTGGTCCTACGTTCGTTTTCTGCGGGGTCCTGTCTTTTCAGAGTCCCATGTGAAGGATTATCAATTCTGGATCAAAGAGCAGGTGCAGAGTCATGGCCCAGTACCAGAAGATCCTCCTGTGGTTCTTCCTCCTACTTATGAGGACATTCTGGAGTCAGAAAGGGCAACCCATAAGCGGCTTCAACAAATATGGGTACGGGAGGCTCAAGAACTTAGGATAAAAGTCCTTGTTCTGGAGAGAAAGCTTGAAGAGCAGAAGTCTGGCCGCATTGCCATGGAGAAGAAACTTGAAGAACAAAGGCAGGCTCGTCGCTTTGAAGTCCGAGTGATGCAGAAGAAGTATCAGGATTCCTTGGCCGACCTTAGGGCGTTGAAGATCAAGCTTTCTTTTTCAGATGAGGTCATCTCCTTTTTGAGTGATCCTGATGCAGAGGGTGCTTCTGGAGTCATTGCAACTCAGGCAGCTAAGATTAGGGAGCTTGAGGAGCAGTTAGGGAGTAGGGATTAGATTCTTTTATCTCTTTTTTTCATTCATTTTTTTTCATACTTTTATACAAAAGCAAACTCCATTAGTGGAAAGATAATAGATTTAATTCAAAAATAGGTTTTATATTATTGGCCTCAGAATTCTCAGATGCTTATAAAAACAGAAGTTTTATGAAAAAGTATTTGATTTCTCATCACTGGCCAAAGTATAGTTTTTTTTTTTTGAAAGCTGATCCAAAACACTTAATCACATATAATTAAAGGAATTAAAATCATGTTGAATAATGAAAATGGTAGTCCAAGCAATAGGGAGAGACCAAATCTGTCTACCCCGTGACCTTTAGAATCATCCCCTAATGGTTTTACCTTCATGATGGACCCTGCTAATCTGCTCAGTTTCCAGTGCTCATGCTGATTAAATTTAGACCACGTGATCAACTCAACCTTTGATTTTTTTTTCTTCTTTTTTTTTTCTATTCTCTTCTTTTTTTTTTCTTTTTGCCCTTGTTGTCCCTAGTGCCAATTACGGTTTTCACTAGGGTTGGCCTCTGCATTCCGTCATCACCAATCTTACTCTGAAAGTTGAATGAATATACTAAAATCACTGACGTCTCAATAATAGGACGAAACAAAGGCTAGGCTCGGTTTATGAAAGAAAGGTATTAAAGGCTCAAAATTTTCTAAGTGTGAAAAATGGGTCAACCGGACTTACAGTCATGGTAAATTCAATCCCATTCCCCTTCTTTTGTATTTGGTTTTCATTTGCCCTTATTTTTTCTTTTCTCTCTTTTTTCCTCATTTTTTTTCTTTTTGCCCCTATTGGCTTTGCCCCAGTATAAGACTGTAAGTCCAGTTTAGGTTTAACAAAAAAGACGAACAGGCTCAATTTGGCTTGACTAGGGATGCAAATTTTGGGATATAAGGAACAATGGCCTCAGATCATTTCCTAGTAATATTCATTCATGGAAAATATCTCTTTATTGTATCAGAGTTAATTGGCTCAGGAAAATCCTTCCCATCCATTTCTGTTAAGATGAGAGCACCCCCTGATAGGATCTTCTTGACCACATAAGGTCCTTCCCAATTTGGTTTAAACTTTCCACGAGGATCTTCCAAAAAGGGTAAAATTTTCTTCAATACAAAATTTCCTTCTTGGAAAGTTCTGGGCTTTACCTTCTTATTGTAAGCCTTGGCCATTCTCTTCTGATACAATTGGCCATGACAAAGCGCTTTTAATCGCTTTTCCTCTATTAGATTGAGTTGATCATGTCTTGATTGTATCCATTCAGCTTCTTCTAATTCTGCTTCCATTAGCACTCTTAATGAAGGTATTTCCACTTCCACTGGTAAAACTGCTTCCATTCCATATACTAAGGAGTACTGGGTTGCCCCTGTAGAAGTTTGAATTGAGATTCTGTAAGCATGCAGAGTGTGAGACATGGATTCGTCATCTCGGATGACCTTCGATATCGTCACGCGGGGATCGATAAATGTTAGAGTCGCCACCATCCATTTTAGGGTGTGAATGGACACCAAATGGTTCATGAAAGCCAAATAGAGCCCAAGTAGCTCTAATATAAGGAAAAATCCAGAGATCAGGTAAGGGGAATTATTTATGAGTGGGGGAAGGTGTTAGGCACCCTCACTCATCCGTCTAAGACGGTTGCCACATGCTTGCTCATGTCAAGGATTGTTTGCTAATCAAAATAGACAAAGGATGCTTAAAAGTAAGCAAAATGTAAGTGATTATTCCACATGAGTAGTCCAATAAATATGAACCCTCTCCATGGATATATCACCTCTTAGAACTTCATGAGTGAATAAAAATCAAGGTAAAAATTGAAGCAAAACCAATTCAAGGCAAATCTGGAAAAATCAGATTATGAGAACTTGAAAGCTTCGATTAACCATAACTCACTCAATTTAGATCCAAATCCAATGAAACCAAAGCCATTTGAAAACTGGTATATAGTATAGTATACAGTAAAAAATTCAACTCAATCCGATTTAAAACGAGAGAGAAATCCACATTTGAAATCTGCTGTTATAACTCGAAAAAAGTGGTGAGTAGGCATTTTCAAAATCCTATTCGTGGAATTTGGCTCAATAAAAATCCATGAAAATTGGTATGGAGGAAGTATGTGGTGCCATCTTTCCAAAGAGATAAGCCTCACCCCAAACTCTATCCGGATGTGGCTTGTGTGCTCTCTTGAACAGGCCTAAAAGACCACAGATGAGCTCTGGACTATGCCAGCGAGCCCTTCTGAGTCAACTGAGTACCCAAGACACAAAACAGATTGAAATCTACCAAAACTAGTTGGAAATGAAAATAGACTTCTCAAAGAAAACTCAGAAACTGGAATCACAGGAAACGGATTAAAACTGAGCAAATAGTGCACCATCAAAGCGGCAAGTTCAGCAATCTGGGCTGAACTGTCTTACAAACTTTGAAGAGATGGTGTCAAAAGTTGGCTACATGGAAATGGACGAAAATTTCTAGATATTAAGTAGGCTCTCCAATCTATCACATGTCTTTGGAATCACTCAAAAATTCATCCGGAGGATGAAGTTATGAGTCTTCCAAGACAGGCCACAGATCTGTCCTGTTTTGAGGTTTTTGAAGAGGAAACATGGAAACCAGTGCAAGTGTGCATGTGGATTCGACCAAAACCTCAAAATCAACAAGAAATCCTCTCATGAAGTGCTAAAACTCATTCTAAGGCTTAGGACCTCAGATTTTCCATATTGAACATGGAAAGCCCAAGATCTAGCCTATTTGATGAAAATAGTGAAAAGTGAGTGTGAAGGTGTGGAAAATCTCATTTCTATGAGAAGGTTGGAATCCATGGCTATTGAGAGCATGGATTCACATCTTCTCCAAATATAAAATAAAATCAGAGAAGCATTCAAGGGTTCAAAATAACCATATAGCATGCTTTTCATCATTTGAGGGTTCTAAACCTAGAGGATCCATTCCACCTTCCTTTTCCCCAGGCTCTCTCTTCACGTTTTACGGCTAGAGAGGATTCCCTAGGTACTTTAGAAGGGGTTTGGGGTTGCAAAAATGCACAAAGGCCTTACACTACAGAAAGGTAGAAGATGAGAGATTTGCTAGAATGTAAAAGGGAAGACTGGAAATGAAAGAGAGCTTTACCTTGGTAGCTTGAGCCTTCAGTAGACAATCCAGCGGAGCTTCTCCTTCTTCTTGCAGAGCTTCTAAGCTTCAAATTGTCAGCCATTTGCAAGAGGAGGACCCCTCTATTTATAGGCCAAGTCAAGGGTAGAAGAGTCCCAAGGGTAGGCCAAAAAGGCCTTCTAGATTATTCCAATTCTCCTCCAAGGCTTGAATTGGAGTAATTCAGCAAGTTTCGGAGGGTGAAATAGGGAGTTCAAGTCCCTAAGAGAGAGGTAATATGCGTAAATAAGGCTCAGAGATCGAGCCATTTCTCAAATCCCCGAAATAGCCAAAACCGTATACACAGTGCGGTTTCTACACAACCGCCACTCAAAGTGCGGTTTATGTACAAATTTGACCAAACCGCATATACAGGGCGGTTCAATTCAGTTATGCTTTAATTGATTGCTGTCCACGCGGCTTAACGGCCGAAGCTTCGCGAAGCCACGTGGCCGCCAGCGCAACAAGCCTTGATGTGAACCGTGCTGTGTGTGCGGTTGCAACCGCACATACAGAGCGGTTGAGACCAAGATTATAAAAACCGCATACTCAGTACGGTTGGCACCAATTTTGATTGTTTTTGAAAGTTTGACATGTGTCAAGGCTCAAATAAGACATTTAAAGCCCATCTTAGTTAATCTCTTATATTGGGGTGCAATTTGGGGTGTCTACAACTGCCCCCTCTTCGCTGGAATTGGAATCAATTGACGGCGGAGAGCAAAAGACCCGCAAATTGCACCTCTCAGGATCATGTCCATTCGATTATGAGCTGCAAGAACTCCAATATGGTTTTTGAAAAAGAATTTGTTTAAAGGATTTGATGAAAAGTCCCTAACCTTAAGGGTCAAATCCTCTCCTCGCCTCTCACAGAGCACTCGTGGCTATGAAGTGAGATTTGAGCAAATTTTAAAAGCAAAAGTTGATAGGATGGTGTTTCTTGCAATTCACAACTGCCTTGGACATAGATCCTTTGAGAGAGATTGGAAATCCTTTGAGAGAGATTGGAAAAAGTTTTAAAAATTCATTTTCGGGTGCCAACCGTACTGAACATGCGGTTTTTAACAATTTTGATTTCAACCGTGCTGTATGTGCAGTTTTCAACAATATTAATACCAACCGTTCTGTATGTGCGGTTTTCTAGGTTGCATATAAACGCGATCGCGACCGTGACTGGCGTCACTTTGCTCGCAAAACCCTTGACTCCACGAACCCTTGCGTTTTCTCTGGCGACCGTGCGTTCCCTCCGGTCTTCATCCTTCCTTCTCCGGCGAAATCATTCTTCCTCCGGCGGCTTCATCTTTTCCGGCGAACTCTATTCCCTCCGGCGACGTCCGTTTTGACAAGGGATCGACAACTTCCTGTGGTTGGTGATTCCGTCAAGCTCTTACCAACTTAGCACCCGCTTCCTCATTGATTGAGGATTTTCGGAGTCGCCCAATCGTCCAGCCAGTTTCTTCTGGAGTTCCGGTGAGGTCAAGACTTCATTTCCTTTGCAGGCTTATTTTTCGGCTGATACAGGTAGGTAGCCGAATCCTTGTCCGAATAACTTGCTTAAAAGTTTTGTGCTCTGATTCCATGATTGAATGCCTTTATGCATGAAATTTGCCATTGATTTAATGCCTTAGTCACCTTGTGGTCAATGGGATAAGAAAATCCCCAATCTTGTATGTGCCCACTGCCGGTGTCGATTTGCACTTGGCCATGGCTTGCATTGCTCCAATTTTTACCCAAGTTCTTCTTTGGAATCAATCCTGACTTTTGTTTATCCAATTTCGAACCTTTACCTGCTCGCTCCACATTGGCATGAGGATTTCTTTTCTGCGGTAGTATAATACTTGGCATTATTGATTCTTGCTCTCTAGAATGACATGGCACGCTGTAAATCTGATCTTTTCTTGTGACCTGCTGATTTGCTAGACTTGCTTGGGCTTGACTTGATAGTTTTAGCTAGGCTTGAACAATTGCATAGCCTTGTATGAGCTGAATAAACTCGGCTTTGCCGGGCATTTTCCTTGTTAACTTGAACGTGATTTGGATTCCCTGAAAACAAAATTAGATGGTTAGGCCTCCTTTTTTCTTCATTTTATCGTATGAGAAGAGTATAGAGGAACTTTCACATTCTTGTATGTAATTCTTATATACAACTAAATGAATAATAATAAAATAAAAATGACAATAAAACTTCTAAAAGAACAAAAATTTTTAAGAGTAGAATAGCCAGATCATGGTTTGGTTGAGAATTTTCGCGGTGTTTTCCGCGATCTCCATTTTTCTGCAAACCAAACAAATTCGGTTAATCTAAAGAAAAGAAAAATTAGAGAAAACATGAAAGAAAATATCATGGTTTTATTTAAACGAAGAAGCATAATGAATTTCTCCCTGTAATTGGTCCTGTAGATGGCTCGCACACGTCGCGCTTCCCGGGGTCCCGTAGATGAGCCTTCATCTTCGAGGGTTCGGAGGGACCCGGCCGATGTGGCCTCTTCTTCTAGGGCCGAGCCGGACCCTGAGCCTTCTTCTCCCAGTGGTCTGGAGCTTTCAGATTCAGATTCTGGAGCGTCTGGGGATTCGCTGGAGTCGATCCCAGAGGTATTCCCTTTCCCTTTTTAAAATCCGGCCTTTCTTTTATCACATTCAACTTAAACCCTTTTTATTCGCCTTTCTAGCCTGCTGGTGAGGTCCGTGAGCGTAGGGGAGCCCGTCGTAGAGGTAGGGCAGAGGCCCGGGCGACTCGTGTCGCCATTCCTGCAGAGATAGCAGATCAGATCCGGGACACCCCTCTCCTTCATAGTTTGACGACGCATCCTTCGGCAGGCGTCAGGGCAGACATCCCTCTTAGATATCCTTCTTCTCATTTCCGAGGGAGCTGGGCCCTTTTTGCTGATGTTGTAGGGGCCTGCTCGACTTCTCTGCGCCGAGAGATGGGCCGTTTTGGATTTGGCCCCTTCATTACCATCACCGGCGTTCGTCAGGATCGGCCCTTGATCTTGGCTTTGTTGGAGCGCTTTTTCCCGGAGACCCTGAGCTTCCATCTGCCGGATGTGGAGATAGGCATTCGACCCTCCGACTTCGCTCTCATTACCGGGATCAGGATGACTGGAGATGTCATCACTGAGATGGATCGGCCGGCGGACTTGGAGATTGCCGAGCTGTTGGGATATGACGAGATGCCCGTGGAGGCGTGGGATCGGAGCAGGATCACTCGTATTTCCCGGACATGGTTGAGGGAGGCATTTGTGGAGAGGGGATTCAGCACCCTAGCAGCGGAGCATCCCAGTTTTCCGATAGCTTTCAGATTTCTTTTTCTTCTGATGATGGGCTCCTGCTTCTGTTTGGAGGATACTACTTCAGTTAGCCCTCATTTCTTGAGTCTTCTCCGGGATCTGCACCGAGCGAGGGACTATGCCTGGGGCCAGCTGGTTTATGGCACCTTGCTAGCCGGGCTACGGCGGGTAGTTTCTGGCCTATCCTCTCCCAGGGGGGCCGGAGTGGGTTGCAGATTTTTCTGGCCCTTTCTGCAGGTATAAATTCTTTTCTTTTTTCTTCCCTTTCTTTTCTTTTTTCTATATATATTTTTTTCTTTGTCTTTTCTTTGCTTAACCTCTTCTTTTTTCTTTTCTTTTTCTTCCTCTTTTTTTTTTCTTCTTCTCTCTTTTTCTTTTCAGTTCTTTGCTCGGGTCTATGTGGCCCACTTTCGCCCTACCTCCACCTTGCCTGAGGGGATGTTTCCCTTGGCCCGTCGGTGGAATCAGATTAGGCGTGACTCAGAGAAGAGTCGCCCTAGGTCGGCCAGGGCTCACCTGGACAGGACCTTCAGGAGAGAGGTAAGCACTTTCTCCATCTCTCTTTTCCTCATTTCCTTTTCTCCTTTCTATCAGATTCTGATATTCTTTTTTGCTTATCCTCAGCTATCTGTTCCCCGCCTTGACGGCCTGCATGACGAGTTGGCTTTTCTGCCTTTTGTGGACGACGCTTTCGCCCTGGATCAGCGACGCCGGAGGTTCCCCTTCTTTATTGGGCTGTTGGGCAGTATATGGTACCTCGGGGAGCGCTTCTTCTTCCAGCATACTGGTGAGCCCCGGATCCCAGCGGCTCCTCCAGCTACAGCCCCTTTCATCCTTCCTGGTCCATTCGACCCTGCCCACTTCGGCGAGTGGGAGGCAGGAGATGGCCTTTTAGTCGATGGTGACTATGATGCTTGGTTCGGGCAGGTCTCAGTGGGTTGTCTGATGCAGCCCATGCCCGTTCGAGGTGGAGTTACTGAGATAGGAGGGGTAGTGATCCGCCTCTATGATACCACGGTATGAACCTCCTTTTCTTGTAAATTCTTCTAGTCTTCCTTTCTTATTTACTGATATCTTTTCTCTCCTTATCTTATTTCAGGAGGCACAGCTAGAGGAGGTCCGAGCTAGATATGCGGATCTGGAGCGCCAGCTGGCTGAGAGGGATGCCGCTATTGCTGAGAGCGACGTCATCATCACTGGGCAGGCCGCTCTCATTGCCGACTTGCGGGCCCAGTTGGCCAGTGCCCAGGGCCAGGCGGGGCCTTCAGGAGCTCAGGTCTGTCTTTTTCAGTTTCTTGTATTTTTTTTCTTATCTTTTCTTCTTCTGATCAGTCTGTCTTTGCCTTTCAGGAGGATGTGGCGGCTTCTCCGTCCAGCTCTCGCACTCTATCCTTTTCCTTAGGAGATATAGAGATCCCGGAGAGAGAGAGTGAGGTGGCGGTCGAGGCTACCTTTTCTGGTGCAGTTCCTGAGTCGGTCGAGATGCTGGAGGTCGTGCCTGTATCTGAGCCGGAGATAGTGTAAAATCCTGAATTTTAATAACATTAAAATTTAGGATTTTATGCTTTTAAAACTTATTTAATTAATGAAGAACTTTAGAAACAGAGAAAAGGAAATTAATTAGAGTTAATTTCAAAAATCTAAATAGGATGAATTATTTAAAATGGGAAAATTTTATTTATTTGGGGAAGATGTTGGTGTAGGTTATCGGTGGAGTGGCAGTTACCTGATCGCACACTCAGATGAGTTGAATAGGTAGGAATCTTGGTGGGCAAGCATTTCACCAAATCAAGTGTATATAAGGTAAGTATAAATACCTAGCGAGTTAATTAGGGTTTTCTTTTCATTTGCGGATAGTTTGAGTTGAAAGGTTGCGGCTGCAGTTTCGTTTTAGGGCTCTTCGAGAGAAGGAGCAGGAGAAGTGCTGTGGGAGAGTCGAGGTGGAGAATATTTACGGTCAGTGAGTTTCGCGGATCAAAAGTCGGAGGAGTCTTTCCCTCGCGAGCGAACCTCTGTTCGACTAGAGCAAGCCGACGGCCGATTGGGTTCGGGGTTTTCTGGGTTTCTCGTTTCCAGGACTTGGGAGCATCGAAAGGTGAGTGGCATTGTTTTACAACCGAGATTTCGGATTATTCATGTATTGGTTGATTGATTGCATTGTGTTGATTTCATTGTTTGAGGTTTTCTCGGTGTTCTGGGCAATAACAGTTACGGAGGGTTTTGTACAGTGAAATTGGGGATAACTGGGAAATCATGTAGATTAAATCCAAATTAGGTTTGGATGTATCCTGGGAGTATTAGGAGGCTATATAAGTGGTTACAAACTGAGAAATTCCAGCCAGAGTTGGATTTCTGGGATTAACAGAGACCTGGGAATCGAAGTGGGTTACCGCCCACCTGGCGCCTACCTGGCGCCCACCTAGGAGGTGAGCGCCAAGAAAAGAAGACCCGGCGCCGAGCTAGCGCCCACCCCGCGCCTAGCTCGCGCCTACCTCAAATCCGAGCGCCTTTCTCCCGCTCTTCTCGCGCCCGTCTGGCGCCTAGCTCGCGCCCGTCCGACCACGAGTGAGCGCCAGCCTCATTTTAATGAAAGGAGCCACCGCCCACTTGGCGCCTACCTAAGGAAGTGAGCGCCTAGTCCAATACACTTACCAAATTATAGAATTTGTTGAAAATAGCCCCTTAATTACATGAAAGACATTTAAGTAAATGTCCTGTGTATTTATTGCTCCATTTACTTAAGTCTTTACATGTAAATAAGGTTTTACCCCCCATTTGGAACCAATAAAAATACTTCCAAGGTCTAATTCCCAGCCAATAAAAAGTCAACTTTCCAGTTCATGCCTAAATCCCGGTTTTAATCAAAAAGCCCGATTTGGGTTTAATACCCAGATGAGTGATTCAGGAGCCCAGAAAATTCTAGGAGATGTGTTTACCCATCAATAGACTACAACCAAAATTTGAGCCTGAAACTCATTGTGGATTTGTCTAGAAAAATTATATACCAAAAGTCAACGTTTTTAACCAGACTTAGAATATTTTGAGGTCCGAAACTTTTTATCTCAGAATTGATTGCTTTTTGGTATGGTGACCTTATATGGGATCCTAAGACTATTCCACTCATCTAAAATGTGTTTTGAGGTTTTTATAACATTTGTTTTGATTGATTGGATTATGAAAGCGAAATTGAGAATATAGATGTTCTGCTGATTTATGTTTAATCGAAGATTGGATGCTGTAGTAGAATCTGTATAATGTGTTACTTCTGAAAAGTCAGTTTTGAAACCATAATTGTTTTACTGAAATTTCATCTACACTATTATGCTAGTTCACC
This sequence comes from Buxus sempervirens, assembly GCA_947561395.2. Lineage (NCBI taxonomy): Eukaryota > Viridiplantae > Streptophyta > Magnoliopsida > Buxales > Buxaceae > Buxus > Buxus sempervirens. The sequence goes on from OX387187.1 coordinate 39,243,521, forward strand.
TTTGAATGCACGGTGCACTTAAGGAAGTTATTGCATGAAAATGTTGTTGTGAGATGGGGAACCTTCGAATTATATGAATTGCTGTTCTGGTTGGAACACTGGTGTGAGTTGATGTTCTGGTTGGAACACTTGGGAAGAATTACTGTTCTGGTTGGAACACTTGTGTGAGTTGATGTTCTGGTTGGAACAACGGGTGATGTGTACTAAATGCGGAGTTTTAATTGGTTATTTATCGGTTTTGGTTTAGCTTGTCCTGGATCCAGAGTCTAAGCTTAGTAATGTAATGTATTTTGTTTTATTGGTGTAATGGCATGGCCATGGAGTGTTGCCACGACTGGTGTAGAGCAGCCAGAAACCCTGAGTAGGCCTGGTTGTCGATGCCGATACCCGGAGTAGGCCGGCATTGGATGACGATACCCTGAGTAGGCCGTCATTTCAGAGTGTCCGATACCCTGAGTAGGCCGGAACTGTGTACATGGAGGTGTGGATGTCGCTCTGGCATGTTGATTAACCAATCCAAGCAACTACATGACATTGACCAATGTTGGTATTTGATTTTTGTTTGACGTGATATGTTTTATTCGCTGGTTTGTTGGTATCTATGGCTCATAGAATATTGTTTACCGATTTTTGGGTATTGTACCTCCTGCCAGTGTAGAGCAGCATCATGACCCTGAGTGGTATGGTGTTGTCAATGCCGATACCTGGAGTAGGCCGGCATTGGATGACGCTGTCATTTCAATATCCGAAACCCTGAGTAGGCCGGATATACATTGGGAGGCGTGGGTATCGATTATGATGTGACTTTATTGTTGATACGGGTTGGGACCCGAGTTATATCTTTTGAGTTGTTGAACTATGTTTTCTTCGATATGTTGCTACCTGGTTATACGTGACTTTACGGCTATATGCATGATTGATATCGTCTTTACCGCTTGGTTTATGCGATGGTTTTCCTCACGGAAGTAAATTAGATCGTTGAAGTTTTGTTGGGTTATACGTGTTATCATCTTTGTATATGGTTTGTAATCGTGGCATGTTTTAGAACTGAACAAAATGTATTTGTGCATGCATGTGCTGCTCACTGGGATATTCGTATCTCATCCCGTTGCTTTCGTTTTTGTTTTCAGATACTCTTGGAGAGCTCGTTACTTGCGGGTAGTTACTTGGACATGTGAGTTTTATTTTAATTTGGGAATATTTTAGCGCACTCTGTTATATAGTTATTGTTGTATTCATGTTTTTCCTTCACTCTGATATTGCGATCCTGTGTTTTAAATTAACCTCCGGGGATGAGTTACGGTGTTATTTCGTGACTCGGATCCGGGGCATTACAGATAGCTCCTGAGACAACGGAGGGTGGAACGGAGATTCCTGTGGTTCATGAGGCGGCCGAGCCTACGAGAGAGGAGGATGTTCCAGGCGTAGCAGATCCATCTCCTCCTGTCGAGGACTCTCGGGTTCTGGAGCTGGTTCCTTTGGCTGCGGACACTTCAGTCTCCTGCTTCATGGACCTGACCCGGGATGATCCAGCTCCAGCTTCAGCCTCTTCTACCGATCCTGCGCCTCCTGCAGACCCGGTGCCTCTTGTTGGTCCATCCTTGCTTGGTGAGCCTTCTTCTCCCGCTAGCCAGCGCTTTTCCGACCACTTTTTCATTCGGCAGCGTCGGCGGGGTAGAGGCGATAGGGATTGACCTGTAGGAGATAGGTCTAGATTTAGGATTTATTTGACAGTTGTATATAAACATGCTGTATCCACTTTCAGTTATATATAAAAAGAGAAGATTATTTGGTTTTGTTTCTTTTTTGTAGATTTTTTTTGTTTATTTGTGTATGTCTGTCATGCTGTAACTGTTATACAGGTAACAGGTTTTCTGGGAACATGAATTATTACAAGAAAGAAGAAAAAAAACCTTTTTTGTGCAAAAACCGTACATTCAGGACGGTTTTGCCAGAACCGTACTTATACCGCGGTTTTTAAACTTTGCGGGAATGCAACCGCACATTGAGGGTGGTTCAGGCAGAACCGTTCTGTGTATACGGTTTTTGCCCTTAGGTTATTTTAAAACCGCGAATTGCGGGCAGGACGTCATTTTGACGTATTGCTTAGGTCAGAAACCCCCTGTTTCGGTGATTTTCTTTCTCCTAGCTGCCTTTAATCCACTTTTGCCCATTAATGGCTTCTGGTTCAGCTTCTGTGCCTTCTTCATCTTCTGTACCTGAAATATCAGCACCTAGACCAAAAATTAGGTCCAAACCTCCTAATTTGACTAGGTATGCCATTGTAGATACCTTTTATGAGAGGTGGGTCTCCTCAATGACCCCTCAAGATGAGATGGATTGGGCTTCTGCCAATCTAGGCCACCTCCTCTCAATCCCAAAGGTTCCTCTAAAATGGGAAATCATAGAGGCATTAATTGGGCATTGGGAGCCTCAATTGAACCTCTTCAGGTTTGGGGAAAAAGAGATGAGCCCTACAGTCGAGGAGGTTGAAACCATCCTCAATCTTAGCTTCTCCAAGAAAGTAGTCAACCCACCTCTCAAACCGAGCTTCAAAAAGGAAGCCTCCACTTTTTTAGGGATTAACAAAAAAGAGTTAGGGGAAGCCGACGCCTTATTGACCCTATCCAAGTCCTTTTTGACTGAAAAGCTGTTGAATAGCCCAAACCAGTCGGCCCGGTTCAATGCCTTGACCTTGATAGTGGTCAATCAACTTTTATTTCCCCGAGGTGATAGCGAGGTTGATTTATCCCTCATTTCAGTCATTTGCCAAGTTAGGGAGCGCGAAAGGCTTGCCCCTATGATCCTGGCTGAAATATACCAGGCCTTGACTGATTGCTATCACCGGAAACAGAAAAGTTTTCTTGCCTGTGCCCCTATACTTCAGGTAAAATCTGAACCTCTTTCTTGAATTATAACTTTTATTGCAAAATTGAGATTTTCTAAGATAGAAATGTTTCCCTTTTATTTGCAGCTCTGGCTACTTGACCACCTGAGTCAAGTTGAAGAGATCACCCGCCGCTTCTTCCCTCGGCTAAATATTCCTGTTTTGATGAGCAACAGGGGGTGTCCCAATATCCATGGTGGCAAACAGGGATGGTTTGCTTTCTTGGGGACGCTTCAGGACGACCAGGTGAGATGGCCTGGTGCTTATCAGCCCTCCGTCGAGACAGTGATCAGCTTCTCTGACCAGAATTTCGCTGTGCTCATGGGCTTGAGATCTGCCTTGCTTTACTTGCCTTTGAGGGTCATCCGGCAGTTTGGAGAGGAGGTACAGGGGATTCTGGTACCTCAGGGATATGAAGAGCTTATAGGTCCGCTCACACCGGCTACCATGGGCCTCTGCTTCCGCCTATTGAAGGACTGGTTGCAGGCGTGCTTCTTGAGAGGTCCCGTCTTCTCCAAATTACATGAGAAGGACTACCTCTTTTGGATTAGAGAGCAGGTGCAGAGCTGCGCTTCTGTACCGGTGGATCCTCCTGCTATACCGTGTCCTACCTATGAGGACCTCTTAGAGACCGAGCGGGCTTCTCATAGGCGGCTTCAGCTCATATGGGTGGAGGAGGCCCGAACCTTGAGATTGGAGAAGGAAGATCTGGAGTGGCGATTATCTGAGCAGATACAGGCCCGTCGCTTCGAGGTGAGAGCTGCATGGCGTAGGCATGATGAAACCATGGCCAGGCTCCGAGATATGAGGACTAGGCAGACCCTCTCAGATGACGTCATCTCATTCCTAAGTGACCCAGATGCAGAGGGGGCTGAAAGGCTTGTGGCGGTTCAGGCGGCTCGGATCAGAGAGCTTGAGGAGAGGCTAGGGGATAGAGATTAGCCCCTTTCATTGTATTTTTTTTCCTTTTTTACACTTCTGTACAAAGAGACACTCCACTAGTGGAAAGATAGAGAATACAAAATAGGTTTTTAAAACTGACGGTTTTAATGAAAAGTCACTGATTTCTCATCATCGGCCAAAATATAATTTTCTTTTTTGTGTGTTTTTATTGTAAATTGGTCCATAATGCTTTAATCCCATATAGTTGGATGAATTGAAGTAAGTTGGGCAAAAAGGGTATTTCAGTTAATGAGGAGAAAGCCAATCCGTCCCCCTTGGAACCCTTAGACTCATCCCCAAGTTTCCTTCCCACTTCCAGGGGGCCTGCCCCAGTCTACTGGTTCAGTCCTGTGCAGAAAATCTGCTCAATTCAATTTTGTGGCCCAAAACCGTGCATTCAGAACGGTTTAGCCAAAACCGTTTTCAACAAGCGGTTGCATAGCCTTTCTGTTAAAACCGTTCTCAAAGGGCGGTTGCATAGCCCGTCTGCTGAAACCGTTTTTAACATGCGGTTGGTGCCCTTCTTTCCTGTTTCTTTCTTTTCTTTTATTTTTTCCTTTCGCCTTTTCTTTGCCAATATTGCCCCTAGCGCCTGTTACGGTTTTCACTAGGACCGGCTTGTTTATTCCGTCATTGCCCTTTCAACATCTCGAGCTTGAAGGAATACACCCAGATCACCGAGGACTTGATCGATAGGACGAAATGAAGGCTGGGTTGAGTTTATGAAGGAAGGTTATTATAGGCTCAAAAGTTCAACCTCTTGAAGATGGGACAACCGGGCTTACAGTCATAATGGATGCGATCCCCCATTCCCAATATTGGCCTTTTTTCCTTTTCTTTGTATTTGGCCTTTCTTTGCTATTTTCCTTTTTGTGCGTTTTTTTTCTTTTTTATTATTAACCTCGCCCCAGTCGCGACTGTAAGCTCCAGTTTAGGTTATTTAAAACACGAACAGGCTCAACTTGGTTTAATCTAGGGATATTAAAATTTGTGAGGGATGAAGAAAAATGGCCTCGGATCATTTCTTTGTGATACTCCTTCAAGGGAAATATTGTTTGACCGCATCGGAGTTGATTGGCTCAGGAAAATCTGTCCCATCCATTTCTGTCAAGATAAGAGCGCCTCCTGACAAGACTTTCTTCACTACATAGGGTCCCTCCCAATTTGGCTTAAACTTTCCACTAGGGTCTTCCAGAAATGGTAATATCTTCTTTAAGACTAAATTACCCACTTGGAAAGCTCTGGGCTTCACTTTCTTATTGTAGGCTCTGGCCATTCTCCTCTGATACAGTTGACCATGACAAAGCGCATTCAACCGCTTTTCTTCTATCAGATTAAGTTGCTCATATCTAGACTGAACCCATTCAGCCTCTTCAAGCTCTGTTTCCATAAGCACTCTTAATGAAGGGATTTCTACCTCAACAGGTAAGACTGCCTCTGTTCCATAAACCAAGGAATACGGCGTTGCCCCAGTAGAAGTTCGGATCGAGGTTCTGTAAGCATGGAGAGCAAATGGTAACATCTCGTGCCAATCTCTATAGCTTACCACCATCTTCTGGATTATTTTCTTTATATTCTTATTTGCCGCTTCTACTGCTCCATTCATCTTTGGCCTGTAAGGGGCTGACTTGTGATGAGTTATCTGGAACTGCTCACACATCTTCTTCATATCCTTGTTCTTAATATTTGAAGCATTGTCTGAAACTATGGCTTTTGGCAACCCATAGCGACAAATTATGTTGTGCTTTAGAAACTTAAGAACATGGTTTCCTGTGATATTTGCATACGAAGCAGCTTCAACCCACTTTGTGAAATAATCAATTGCCACTAGAATGAACCGGTGTCCATTTGACGCTTTAGGAGAAATCATCCCGATGACATCAATACCCCACATAGAGAAAGGCCATGGAGAGGTCATGCTGTGCAGCTCACTAGGTGGTGCATGTTTATTGTCAACGTATACTTGGCACAAATGGCATCTCTTAACATATAGGCAACAATCGTGCTCCATTGTAGACCAATAATATCCCAATCGCAGTATTTTCCTTGCGAGCATGTGTCCATTCATGTGCGGCCCACAGACTCCTCCATGCACTGTTTCGATCAACCTCTCTGCTTCAACCTTGGTGACGCATTTGAGTAGAACATTATTGTAAGATCTTTTGTATAGTTCTTTTTTCAGTAGGACTGGCACCTTCTGGGAAACCTCGATTATTCAAGAAATTCTTGATGTCTTGAAACCATGGTATTTCCGTTTCTGGCGCTCCTTCTAAAACAAGACAGTAAGCTGGCTCATCTCTGACTTCAATTTCAAGTGGTTGTATGTCTACCCCTTCTGGGATACTAACCATTGAGGCCAATGTCGCCAAGGCATCCGCAAACTGATTCTTAGCCCATGGCATATAACTAAAAGAAATTCGAGTAAATTTGGTACTTATTTCTTCCAAATATTGGTGATATGGGATCAATTTATGATCCTTGGTTTTCCATTCACCAGTTGTTTGGAAGATGATAAGACTCGAATCCCCATATACGTCAAGTTCTTGAACATCATGATCTAGAGCAGCCTGCAATCCAATTATGCATGCTTCATACTCTGCTATGTTGTTCGTGCACTTAAACCTTAATTTTACTGCGATTGGGATATGTGAACCATCTGGCTTTACTAATACTGCGCCGATCCCATTTCCATTCATATTTGCAGCCCCATCAAAGAACATCTGCCAGGAGTCTTCACTTTCTTCCTCTTCAGTAAATAAGATAGCCTCATCAGGGAAATTCGTCTTAAGAGGTTGATAATCTGGTAATGGATGCTCAGCTAGGTGGTCAGCAATTGCCTGACCTTTGATTGCTTTCTGAGTGACATATGTCAGGTCGAATTCTGAAAGCAAAAGCTGCCACTTCGCTGTTCTACCAGTTAACGCCGGCTTTTCGAACAGATATTTTAACGGATCCATTCTTGAAATCAGCAAAGTCGAATAGCTTAAGAAATAGTGCCTAAGCCTTTGAGTTGCCCAGACCAAAGCGCAACAAGTCTTTTCCAAAGGCGAATATCTTGTCTCATAATCTGTGAACTTCTTGCTCAAATAGTAGATAGCCTTTTCTTATCTGCTTGTTTCATCATGCTGCCCCAATACACATCCCATTGATGTTTCTAAAACTGATAGATACAGAATCAATGGCTTTCCTGGAGTTGGCGGTACTAGAACAGGAGGATTTGACAGATAGTCCTTTATTTTGTCGAATGCTTGTTGGCAATCCTCATTCCATATAGTTGGGTTATTCTTCCTTAGAAGTTTAAAGATCGGCTCGCAAATAGCAGTGAGTTGTGCTATGAACCGGCTGATATACTGAATTCTTCCCAGAAAGCCCCTAACTTCTTTTTCAGTCTTAGGAGATGGCATCTCAATGATTGCCTTGGCTTTAGACGGGTCTATCTCAATCCCTCTTCTGCTTACAATGAAGCCTAATAATTTCCCTGATGTGGCTCCAAAGACACACTTTGCTGGATTAAGCCTTAAGCTGTACTTCCTTAGACGGTCAAATACCCTCTTTAGATTGATCAAGTGGTCTTCCTCTTCACATGATTTGGCGATCATATCATCCACATAGACTTCCATTTCTTTGTGGATCATATCATGGAAAAGGGCCGTCATGGCTCGCTGATATGTTGCCCCGGCATTCTTCAATCCGAAAGGCATGACTGTGTAGTGAAAAGTTCCCCAAGGAGTGATAAAAGCGGTTTTCTCTTGATCCTCCTTTGCCATTTTGATTTGGTTGTATCCGGAAAAGCCATCCATAAAAGAGAACAAGCTGTGCACTGCTGTATTATCAACCAAGATGTCGATGTGTGGCAATGGAAAATCATCCTTCGGGCTCGCCTTGTTCAAGTCCCTGTAATCCACACACATCCTGACTTTTCCATCCTTCTTTGGAACTGGGACTATATTGGCTAGCCAATCAGGGTATGTGGACACCGCCAAAAACCCGGCTTGAAACTGCTTTACTACTTCATCTTTGACTTTCAAAGTCCATTCTGGTTTCAACCTTCTCAATTTCTGCTTAATAGGCTTTACTCCTGGCAGGATTGGCAGCCTGTGCACAACCATGTCTGTATCCAACCCTGGCATATCCCGATAAGACCATGCGAACACGTCCTTGTAATCGGCCAAGAATTGGGACATTTCCTTCTGCTGTATTTCAGATAAGCATGTACCAATCTTTACAAATTTTTGGTCCTCTTCAGTTCCCAGGTTTATGGAAATGGTTTCTTCAATATTAGGTTGAATACCCTTTTCGTGACGTTCCAATTGGTATGATATTTCTCTTGGAAGGTCATCGTCTTCGGCCTCGGTCTCCTCTTCGATCCCCATTAGGTCGAAGTCGAGCTCGAGGTCGAAGTCGTATTCAACTTGCTCTAATTCAGTCTGTGTATATGGTTCATAAGCAGTCTGGACCATTTTGAAAGCTTTAGATTTTCTAGAAAAAATTGAAAAATCTTTTTGGGTTTTTTGAGAACCTTCTAAAAAGGTTTTTCCTGAAGATGAAGGTTCATTAAAACCTTCAGGAAAAGGGCAATCCACTAATGGAGGTTTTTTTTGGAGGCCGCAGCTGATTGCCAACCATATGCAGCCTCAAACGTCAAAGGGGTCTCTTCCCAATTTTTCAGTACAAAGCCCTCTGGAACAGGTGGTATAGTGCAAACCTGTTCTTCCTCAAACTCTTGATCCGATACCATCATTACCGAATTTGAAAAACTGCCCTTTTCTGCTTCGGGGCTGAGTTCAGAGGTGACTTCATCAGGAATCTTGATTGAGGCCCAATCAATAAAAGGAGTCTCTTTTCCTGCTTTTTCTCTTCTTTCATCCTCTGCCATTGCGAAGAATGCCCCTATCTCTTCAGTGAAATCCTGTTGTTCTTGTGGCAGTGGCTCAGGCTCACCTGTGGCTTTGGGCGCCAAAGTGGGTGAGAGTGGGATAAAAGGTTGAAGGGTTGAGGCAAAAGGTTTTCTAAAAGGGTTGTCATTGAAATACGGAGGCTTGGAGGAATCTGTAGGAGGAACCAATTGAATGGTATGAGAGGGCTTCGGGAAAGTTTCCCTTAAATGAGGGAACTTTCCTTGATTCTTTTCCCTCTCATTTTCTTTCTGTGGTCCCCTCTTCCATCTTCTCATTTTCATCCCTAGTCCTACTCGTGGCACCAACCTCTATGCCTCTATGGGCGTCACCCTTCCTTGCAGGTTAATTCCTAACCCCTTCCCTGGGTGGAAATTACAATCCTTTAAGACCTTCTCCACCATCTTATTGGCGCAGGTCAACTTCTCATTCTTTTTTAGACACCCCCCAGGTATGAAGTTGACTGTTTCGAACTGAAAAGAGTGAAAAGCAATCTTGTCTGCGGTTAATTCCACATTAATAAAAGGTACATCCGGTGATATGACGGGAGGGACTAGGTTCTCGGCTAGGATCGTTATCACCCTTTGGCCTCTTATAAATTTTACTCTTTGATGAAGAGTGGAGGGTATAGCCCTAGCTGAGTGGATCCACGGCCTTCCCAGAAGTAGATTGAAGGCAGCAGGAATATCTATCACTTCGAATGTGATATTAAAGATATTCGGTCCGATGGTAATCGGTAGTTCAATCTCTCCCAGGGAGTGTGTTTTGGAGCTATCAAAAGCTCTCACAATCCTCCCATTCTGCTTTATTGTGGATTGGTCCAGGCCAAGCCTCACAAATGTTACCAGGGGATAGACGTTTAAGGCTGACCCATTGTCAATAAGGACCCTGGCTATCATGCTGCCTTTACAGAGCACAGTGATGTGCAAAGGGTCCATGTGATAACATCCGCCAGGGCTTATCTCGCTTTCTGAAAAACTCATTACATTGTGAGATAAAATCTGGCCGATCATCGTGCCGAGCTGGTCTGGCTCAATTGTTTTGGGCACATGGGCGCTTTGGAGTACTTTCATTAATGAGTCCCTATGCTTTTCTGAATTAAGCAATAATCCCAGTATTGATATCTGGGCAGGGACCTTGGTTAGTTGGTCAACAATATTGAATTCATTCTTTTTCAGTATCTTTAGGAGGTCTTCTACCTCCTTACTATCGACCTGGGGGGTGTCCTCCCCTATTTTGGCCTTCCCCTTCTGGACTTGTTCTGCCTCTTTCTTTTCTTGTTCTTTTCCTTCCACACACCTCCCTGATCTTGTCATGAGGTTTACCTCCTCCTGACCCTGATTCCTGGCCACTGGGATAGTGGTTGTATAACCCTCGCTGTAATTCCAAGGTACAGCAGTTTCTGAATAGGAGGGTTTAGGAACGTTAAATACCAAGGGTTGGAGATGAGACCTTGGTGCAGGAGCTGATGTGGGATTAAGGTTAAAAGAAGGCACCTCAATAACCAGAGGCGAAGATTGCCTGGGTTCCTTGGGTTGAGAGGATTTTAAGGTCTGAGAAGAAACAGACGTAATTGAAGCGGTGGTGGGGTCATAATTAATGACCAAAGATGGTTTGGATGATCGAGTAGGTGGGGAAGTAACAGCCTGGTTGCAATTAATAATGAGAGGGGGTTTGGCTACATTAAGCTGGGCCATAAGAGAAGCGGCCCGGTTTAAAGAGGCATTAATGTCCTCTGCAGTCTTGCCATTTCCATTATTTCCAGAAATGACATTGATTTGTTCCCCTATCTCTTCCTGGTCAAAATAGACCCTAACGGACGTCCCTATTGGCGCAATTAATTGCGAGGGATCAAACGTCCTAGGTCTAGAAGAGATGGTCCCTACAAAATTGGAAGGACCAGCCCCATTATGCTGGGGCAGGGGATTCTGACCAATGTCAGTCCTAGCGGGAGAGGGTGCAGCCGTGTTAAACAACAGGGTTCCCTGATCGATCAAATCCTGAATGGCATGTTTTAATGGCCAACACCTGTCTGTAGGGTGTCCTGGTGCACCCATATGGTATTCACAGGTGGTGGAGGGATCGAAATTCTTTCCCTTTGAAGCATTCGGATTTGGTTCTTCCAGGGTGACATACCCCTCGTTTAACAAAGATGGCAATAGCTGGGATGGGGTCACAGGAAGAGGGGAAAGGACCCTGCTCCTTCTGGACGCCATCCAAGCGTCTCTCTCCTCTTTTGAGAATACCTTTTTTTGGTTGGGCATTGCTGCCTGAGGAACATTAATGTTGAAAGGGTTTTGATAGGTCGATTGTGGCTGCACTGGACTGGGTGGAGGTGCAGCAATATTGATTTGGATGGGTTTTTGTGGTGGTTGGGGTTGTACCATGTTTACTTCCCCTTCTTTCTTTCCTCCATTCCTTCTTGCCCCATTTTTCTGCTTCTGGGCAGAAGGATCAAAAGTTGGCTCCTGTTGACGAGCCGTGGCAGAATGGTCGTGGATTCGCCCGGATCTGATTCCATCCTCAATCCTGTCCGCGACTAGTACTAGGGCAGCAAAACTGGTGGTAACCTGACCCACCAAGTGATTGTAAAATGGATGCCCCAGTGTGCCAATGAAGGTGGTAACCATCTCTGGCTCCATCATGGGAGGCCTGACTTGAGAGGCGGCTTCTCTCCACCTTTTGGCATACTGCCTGACTGTCTCATCTCTTCCCTTACTCATTTTCATCATATCGTACCTATCTGGCACGATGTCAGCATTGAAACGGTACTGAGCAAGGAAAGCATCAGCTAGGTCCTTCCACCTTCTGATTCTGCCGTGGTCCACAGTTGCGAACCATCTCAAGGCTGCCCCAGTTAGGCTTCTCTGGAATAGCTGGATCAGGATGCCATCATCCCGGCCAAATTGGCACAACGCCCCACAGTAGAGCTTCAGATGGCTCATTGGGCATCCGGTGCCGTCATATTTCTCAAAGTCCGGGCACTTAAATTTTGCCGGTAAGCATGCGTCGGGGTACAGGCAGAGATCTTGAAAGTTGGTACCACCCAACGTGTTGATCCCTCTCACTTCTTTCAATTCCTCTTGAATGGACTCCAGCTTGTCCAAGAATTTCTCTCCACTTCTACCCTCAGTCTCTCCTTCTCTTTCTCCTTTTCCCTCTCACATTCAGATTCCTCCTCCCGGATCAGGATAGGCTCGGGATTTGGATGAGAGAGTTCAGGTTGAGGTGGGATAGGTTGGATTGGTGGTGGAAGTTCAGTCTGGGGTGGAGCCTGTGGTGGTGCATTGTGGGATGATGAAGCCTGGTGAACCTGAGCCTGCGCCTGTTGCGCCTGCACATGAGCCTGAGCGGCTTGGTTGGCCAGCAAATTTTCCAATAGTTTGGTCATCCCTGCCACTTGCTCTTGCAGTTGAGCAAAGGCCTCAGCCGAAACAGTAGATTGTTCTTCAGTAGGGTTCATGGTGGTAGCTTTTAATCTCTGAGACCGTCGGGGAGCAATGGTTGCCGTAAGAACTTAGTACCTTGGTAAAAGAAAAAAAACAAAAGAGAAAAATGTTAGTACCCCCTAAATCAATTTTAGACACCTATGCATGCATGCATGTAGGCTTGGTGAACATGAGTTTGGGGTTTTCTTTGTATCCATATTTTTTTGATTTTTGTATTTATGGTTAAAACAACCTTGTTAAGACGAGGTGATTGATACGAAAAAGATCAAACCTCAGAAATTTTGTTGGAGTATTCTAGGGCCTCCAACATGTCCCACAGAAATGATATGGCCATGGTAAAAGCCCATAGTCAAATCAAGCATTGGAATTACACAAGCTTCCAAGGGCTTATGACTTGGTTGGTGCGAAAAAGACCTACCAATATTGGAAAATTCCAGGGCTTCCAACACATCCCACAAAAACGAGATGTCCAAAGTAAAAAAAACCTTAGACAAACTCGAGACTTGGAATTACGCAAGCTTCCAAGGGCTTATGCTTTGGAATTAAGGCTTCCACAACCTCCTGAAATTACGCAGGCTTTCAGGGGCCTATGATTTTCTAAATTCAGGCTTTAGAAGGCCTATGAAGATTTTGAAAAATTCTGGAATTTCAGGCTTCCAGGGTCCTATGAGTTTCTAAATTCAGGCTTTAGAAGGCCTATGAAGATTTTGAAAAAGTCTGGAATTTCAGGCTTCCAGGAGTCCTATGAGTTTCTAAATTCAGGCTTTAGAAAGGCCTATGAAGATTTTGAAAAAGTCTGGAATTTTAGGCTTCCAGGAGTCCTATGAGTTTCTAAATTCAGGCTTTAGAAGGCCTATGAAGATTTTGAAAAAGTCTGGAATTTCAGGCTTCCAGGAGTCCTATGAGTTTCTAAATTCAGGCTTTAGAAGGCCTATGAAGATTTTGAAAAAGTCTGGAATTTCAGGCTTCCAGGAGTCCTATGAGTTTCTAAATTCAGGCTTTAGAAGGCCTATGAAGATTTTGAAAAAGTCTGGAATTTCAGGCTTCCAGGAGTCCTATGAGTTGATTTTCTGAAATTCCAAGGCTTTTTGATGCCCAAAGTATTTTTGATTTCCAGCCTTAGGTGTTTTGAGTTAAAAAGAGACTCAATTTGTCCTTAAGGTGGTGATTTATTTGAAATTTTCTTTCATTGGATTTTTAAATGATTATTTGCTTGGAATTCAGAGGTTTCCCAGTGACCCAATGAGTTGAAATCTTAAAAGTTTGAACACTTTATGATTAAAGATTTCTTATTTTTTGGTTGGAATTTGTTCCATTTCAAAAGAGTTGAGCTTCGTTTCCTTTTATTCTTGGTTTAGATCCCATTTTAGGCCTAAAACATGCTTTGGAAACTTATTGTGATTTCCAAGTTCAATTCTTGAGGTTGAAGTATGATTAGATTGGTTATTTGAACCAACTTTCTTTTAATCATTTACTTCACTTAAGATGGGTTAAGTGTTCAAATTAGGTAAAAAGAGCCTAATATGAGCTTAAACCCCCAAATTTGGTGCTTGACCTATTTTTTGGTTTGAGCCAACTTTTATTTTATCATTTTCACCTTTGAGTTGAGTTAATTTGTTCAATTTAGGTGAATATGTTCAAAATGACCTTAATCTCTTGATTTGGGTGGATTTGGGATGGTTTAAATGCCATTTATCTTATTTGGAGCCCTTGCACATTTGCTTATATGACTTAGGGATGAAAGGACCCAGAAATGTTTAATTAGCAAGGCTAGAATGGGATTTCGGCTTAAAACCGTACATTCAGGACGGTTTGGCTCAAACCGTATGATACATGCGGTTGCAGCGAAAATGCAGACAACCGCATACTCAGGACGGTTGCAAGCCGAAAATGAGATTTTCGATTTGTTTCTTTTTCCAATTGGTTTCATTAGCTTAGTTAAATGCCCAAACACATTGTTCACCATTGGGTGGCTTCCAGACTGCCCCAAATTGGGCATTTGACACATCAAATGGCATTAAAGGCCCGCTTAACCCTTGAATTTCATGAGATTGCATGGGGATACAAAAAATATGTACAAACAGGTTTCTTATGATAAAAGATACTTGTTACAACACAAATTGGCCTTCAAGGGCATGAATCAAAATAAAATTACAATTTTAGCCTCCTTGGGCTTGAGAATGAGAATTTTTAAACTAAAAAAAGGAAAGACCCTTTGCACCAGCAGCTCCTGGGTGGCCTTCACACACAAATTTCCTGCAAAACAAAGGATTAGTAATATTCGTACATAGGAGGGCCTAGGCTCCCTCCCCAAAATGGACACCCAATGCATGGATTTTCGGACTTTTGGGTGCCTCCTATGGACATTTGGGTAGAGTGACACCTAAGAAGAGTAAAATCTCTCTCTAAGGGCTACACCAATCCTAGGATAACAACAACTTTCTGGGAACAACAAAATCCCACCAAATGGACACCATGAGCTTGATTTGACAAAGTACAGAGGTCACCACAGGAAATAAAATGAGAATACCTTGTTGCCTCGTGTTTACCTTCAGAAAAATGGTGTCCATATCATACCTGAGATCACCTGAGCCATGCAAGACGGCCTTCCCTCATTACAAACCCTTTTCCCATCGCATTTGGTTTATTTTGGCCAAAAGGGTGTTTCTCCACCTTCGCGTAGGGGTTTTGGGTTTTGGCTTATTGGCAACTTAGAGCTCAAGCCTAGTGTATGACCAGAATTCTAGATCCACCATGTCATCACATCATTGGCTCAAAGTCTCTAAGGTGAATGTTTTCACTTTCGCTTTCCGAAGTAACGACTTCGGTGCGCCAAGCTACACACATTCTTGTTCAACTTCCTATAGGTGATAGGTAGGCTGTGTAAAAAATAAAAAAAAGTGCTCAAGTGCATTTGAAAAAGAAGGTCACATTCAACACAACGTCCCACCCTTGCCACTCTTTTTTCGTAGCCATGCAAGCGATACACACCAAGGCATGATATAGAGATCATTTTTGAAGTAAATAAACATGGGAACATTCAATAATAATAAAAAAAAACTAGCATGCTTCATCTAAATATGCATTCACCCAATCATGTAAACATGGAGGCATGTTATCATATCATACAACAAATAGCATTCAATTATGGTGAGCATGCTTGACATATTCAAAACATCTCTCAAAATTTCAGATTATATATTCATGGCATTAAGGCCTAAATCAGAACATGCTTATCATGGAAACATGGCAATCTAGCATGGCAAGGCTATCTATGTTCCCTAACATGGTTTTGAATACAATCAAGCATACATCACATACCCTATTCTTATGGGTCTTGGATCCTCAGAAACAAAACACAAAAGTTTAGCATGCTCATTACAATCAATCAAACAATCAAACCATCAAAAAAAATCAAGCAAAATACAAGCAAGCAAAACATGGCTCAATTCCACCTCTCCCCCGCAGAGTCGCCAGTTGTGAGACATGGATTCATCATCTCGGATGACCTTCGATATCGTCATGCAGGGATCGATAAATGTTAGAGTCGCCACCATCCATTTTAGGGTGTGAATGGACACCAAATGGTTCATGAAAGCCAAATAGAGCCCAAGTAGCTCTAATATAAAGAAAAATCCAGAGATCAGGTAAGGGGAATTATTTATGAGTGGGAGAAGGTGTTAGGCACCCTCACTCATCCGTCTAAGACGGTTGCCACATGCTTGCTCATGTCAAGGATTGTTTGCTAATCAAAATAGACAAAGGATGCTTAAAAGTAAGCAAAATGTAAGTGATTATTCCACATGAGTAGTCCAATAAATATGAACCCTCTCCATGGATATATCACCTCTTAGAACTTCATGAGTGAATAAAAATCAAGGTAAAAATTGAAGCAAAACCAATTCAAGGCAAATCTGGAAAAATCAGATTATGAGAACTTGAAAGCTTCGATTAACCATAACTCACTCAATTTAGATCCAAATCCAATGAAACCAAAGCCATTTGAAAACTGGTATATAGTATAGTATACAGTAAAAAATTCAACTCAATCTGATTTAAAACGAGAGAGAAATCCACATTTGAAATCTGCTGTTATAACTCGAAAAAAGTGGTGAGTAGGCATTTGCAAAATCCTATTCGTGGAATTTGGCTCAATAAAAATCCATGAAAATTGGTATGGAGGAAGTATGTGGTGCCATCTTTCCAAATAGATAAGCCTCACCCCAAACTCTATCCGGATGTGGCTTGTGTGCTCTCTTGAACAGGCCTAAAAGACCACAGATGAGCTCTGGACTATGCCAGCGAGCCCTTCTGAGTCAACTGAGCACCCAAGACACAAAACAGATTGAAATCTGCCAAAACCAGTTGGAAATGAAAATAGACTTCTCAAAGAAAACTCAGAAACTGGAATCACGGGAAACGGATTAAAACTGAGCAAATAGTGCACCATCAAAGCGGCAAGTTCAGCAATCTGGGCTGAACTGTCTTACAAACTTTGAAGAGATGGTGTCAAAAGTTGGCTACATGGAAAAGGACGAAAATTTCCAGATATTAAGTAGGCTCTCCAATCTATCACATGTCTTTGGAATCACTCAAACATTCATCCGGAGGATGAAGTTATGAGTCTTCCAAGACAGGCCACAGATCTGTCCTGTTTTGAGGTTTTTGAAGAGGAAACATGGAAACCAATGCAAGTGTGCATGTGGATTCGACCAAAACCTCAAAATCAACAAGAAATCCTCTCATGAAGTTCTAAAACTCATTCTAAGGCCTAGGACCTCAGATTTTCCATATTGAACATGAAAAGCCCAAGATCTAGCCTATTTGATGAAAATAGTGAAAAGTGAGTGTGAAGGTGTGGAAAATCTCATTTCTATGAGAAGGTTGGAATCCATGGCTATTGAGAGCATGGATTCACATCTTCTCCAAATATAAAATAAAATCAGAGAAGCATTCAAGGGTTCAAAATAACCATATAGCATGCTTTTCATCATTTGAGGGTTCTAAACCTAGAGGATCCATTCCACCTTCCTTTTCCCCAGGCTCTCTCTTCACGTTTTACGGCTAGAGAGGATTCCCTAGGTACTTTAGAAGGGGTTTGGGGTTGCAAAAATGCACAAAGGCCTTACACTACAGAAAGGTAGAAGATGAGAGATTTGCTAGAATGTAAAAGGGAAGACTGGAAATGAAAGAGAGCTTTACCCTTCAGTAGACAATCCAGTGGAGCTTCTCCTTCTTCTTGCAGAGCTTCTAAGCTTCAAATTGTCAGCCATTTGCAAGAGGAGGACCCCTCTATTTATAGGCCAAGTCAAGGGTAGAAGAGTCCCAAGGGTAGGCCAAAAAGGCCTTCTAGATTATTTCAATTCTCCTCCAAGGCTTGAATTGGAGTAATTCAGCAAGTTTCGGAGGGTGAAATAGGGAGTTCAAGTCCCTAAGAGAGAGGTAATATGCGTAAATAAGGCTCAGAGATCGAGCCATTTCGCAAATCCCCGAAATAGCCAAAACCGTATACACAGTGCGGTTTCTACACAACCGCCACTCAAAGTGCGGTTTATGTACAAATTTGACCAAACCGCATATACAGGGCGGTTCAATTCAGTTATGCTTTAATTGATTGCTGTCCACGCGGCTTAACGGCCGAAGCTTCGCGAAGCCACGTGGCCGCCAGCGCAACAAGCCTTGATGTGAACCGTGCTGTGTGTGCGGTTGCAACCGCACATACAGAGCGGTTGAGACCAAGATTATAAAAACCGCATACTCAGTATGGTTGGCACCAATTTTGATTGTTTTTGAAAGTTTGACATGTGTCAAGGCTCAAATAAGACATTTAAAGCCCATCTTAGTTAATCTCTTATATTGGGGTGCAATTTGGGGTGTCTACACAGAGCAAGTGGCAGCATTTCATGCCAATCTTTAAAACTCACTACCATCTTCTGAATGATCTTCTTTATATTCTTATTTGTTGCTTCTACTGCCCCATTCATCTTTGGTCTATATGGAGCTGACTTGTGGTGGGTAATTTGAAATTGTTCACACATCTTTCTCATGTCCTTGTTCTTAAGGTTTGAAGCATTGTCTGATACTATGGCACTTGGCAAACCGTAGCGACAAATGATATTGTGCTTTAAGAATTTCAAAACGTGGCTACTTGTAGTGTTTGCATATGAAGCTACCTCTACCCACTTGGTGAAGTAATCAATTGCTACAAGTATAAACCTGTGTCCATTTGATGCCTTTGGAGAGATCATTCCAATGACATCTATACCCTACATAGAGAAAGGCCACGGAGATGTCATACTGTGTAATTCACTTGGGGGTGCATTCTTGTTATCCGTGTACACTTGGCATAAATGACACCTTTTAATGTGTATATAGCAATCATGCTCCATAGTCGACTAGTAATATCCCAATCGCAAAATCTTCTTGGCAAGCATATGCCCATTCATATGGGGTCCACACACTCCTCCATGTATCGTTTCGACTATCCTTTCTGACTCAGTCTTTGCAACACATCTGAGTAGTATATCATTGTGTGATCTTTTGTACAACTAACCACCACTTAGTAAGAAATGTCCTGCCAGCCTCTGTATTGTTCTTTTCTTTGTAGAGGTGACATTTTCTGGCAAACTCCGATCAGTTAGGAAGTTCTTAATGTCTTGAAACCATGGTACATCTTCTTACGGGGTTTCTTCTAGAACAAGGCAATAAGCTGGTTCATCTCTGACTTCAATTTCCAATGGTCTAATATCAACACCTTCTGGCATACTGACCATTGAAGCCAATGTTGCTAGAGCATCCGCAAACTGATTTTTGGCCCTTGGCATATAATTGAAGGAAATTCGAGTAAATTTATTGCTTATTTCTTCCAAATACTGGTGATAGGGGATCAATTTGTGATCCTTGGTTTTCCATTCACCAGTTGTTTGGAAGATGATAAGACTCGAATCCCCATATACGTCAAGTTCCTCTACTTCATGGTCTAAGGCAGCTTGCAACCCAATTATGCATGCTTCATACTCTGCTATATTGTTCGTGCATTGGAACCTTAACTTCACTGCGATCGGGATATGTGCCCCATCTGGCTTGATCAACACAGCCCCTATTCCATTTCCATTCATATTGGCGGCCCCATCAAAAAACATTTGCCATGAGCTTTCACCTTCTTCCTCTTCAGCAAACAGGATTGCCTCATCAGGGAAGTTGGTCTTTAAGGGTTTGTATTCTGGTAAAGGGTGTGCAGCTAAGTGATCAGCTATGGCTTGACCCTTAATGGCTTTCTGTGTAATATATGTGAGATCAAATTCAGAGAGTAACAATTGCCACTTTGCTGTTTAGCCAGTTAAAGCTAGTTTCTCAAATAGATACTTCAAAGGATCCATTCGGGATATCAGTAAGGTGGAATGACTAAGGAAATAGTGCCTCAGTCTCTGAGTTGCCCACACTAATGCACAACAAGTCTTTTCCAAAGGGGAATAATTTGCTTCATATTCTGTAAACTTCTTGCTTAGGTAGTAAATCGCCCTTTCCTTTCTACCTGTATCGTCATGCTGTCCTAAGACACACCCCATTGATATCTCCAAAACTGACAGGTATAAGATCAATGGTCTCCCTGGAGTTGGTGGCACTAGCATAGGTGGGTTCAATAAATACTCCTTTATTGTGTCAAAGGCTTCTTGGCAATCATCATTCCAGACTGTCGGGTTATTCTTTCTTAGAAGTTTGAAAATTGGTTCACAGATAGCGGTGAGCTGTGCTATGAACCGGCTTATGTACTGAATCCTTCCAAGAAAACCACGAACTTCCTTCTCCGTCTTGGGTGATGGCATTTCAATGATTGCTCTGGCTTTGGCTGGGTCAATCTCAATTCCCTTCCTGCTTACTATAAAGCCCAACAATTTTCCTGATGTAGCCCCAAAGACACATTTCGCAGGGTTAAGCCTTAGACTATATTTCCTGAGCCGGTCAAACACCTTCTTCAAATTGATTAAGTGGTCTTCTTCTTCACATGATTTAGCTATCATATCATCCACATAAACCTCCATCTCCTTATGGATCATATCATGGAATAAGGCTGTCATGGCCCGCTGGTAGGTTGCCCCAGCGTTCTTAAGTCCAAATGGCATGACAGTGTAGTGGAAGGTACCCCAAGGGGTGATAAAGGCTGTCTTCTCTTGGTCTTCCTTAGCCATCTTAATTTGATTGTATCCAGAAAACCCGTCCATGAATGAGAATAGACTATGTACAGCAGTGTTGTCCACCAAGATGTCAATATGTGGAAGTGGAAAATCATCCTTTGGACTTGCCTTATTCAAGTCTCTGTAATCTACGCACATTCTGACGTTTCCATCCTTCTTTGGTACTGGCACTATATTTGCAAGCCATTCAGGGTATGTGGAGACCGCTAAGAATCCGGCTTGGAATTGTTTAACCACTTCATCTTTGACCTTCAACGTCCATTCAGGTTTTAACCTTCTCAGTTTCTGTTTAACTGGCTTAGCATCTGATAGAATAGGTAGCCTATGCACAACCATGTCTGTGTCTAGCCCTGGCATATCCCGATACGACCATGCAAATACATCTTCATAGTCGGCTAAGAACCGTATCATTTCTTCCCGCTGTACCTCAGATAGACATACCCCAATCTTTACTATTTTTGGTCATCTTCGATCCCTAGGCTTATTGATATGGTTTCTTCAATATTGGGTTGGACCCCCTTTTCATGACGCTCTAATTGATATGTGATTTCTTTTGCAACGTCGTCTTCTTCGTCCTCGGTCTCTTCCTCAACCCCCATTAGATCAAAGTCGAGCTCAAGGTCGAAGTCATACTCATCCTGATCCAATTCCGTTTGCTTATATGGTTCATAAATGGTTTGGACCCTTTTGAAAATTTTATCTTTTCTAGAAAACATTGAAAAATCTTTTTGTGTTTTTTGAGAGCCTTCTACAAAATCTTTCCCTGAAGATGAAGGCTCATTAAAACCTTCAGGAAAAGGGCATTCCACTAATGGAGTTTTTTTTTGGAAGCCATGTCTGTTTGCCAAACAAACGCGGCTTCAAAAGTAAGGGGAGTTTCCTCCCAATTGTTTAGAATAAAAGAATCTGGGGCAGGGATACAAGCCTGCTCCTCAAGCTCAGGGTCTGCATCTGAAATCACCAATACTGGGTGAGTTGCATCGCCTGCTTCTCCTGTAGGGCTGGTCCCAGATGGAACTTCTACTGCAGCCCAATCAATAAAGGGTAGCTCCTCTGCTACTTCTTCTTGTTTGCCTTCTGTCATGGCAAAAAATGCTCCAATGTCCTCTGAAAAGTCCTGCTCTTGTTCTGTATGTGGCCTAGGCCCGCCCAATGCTTGTGGAGGTGGAGGTGGAACATATGGTTGCACGGTTGAGGACTTGGGTTTCTGGAATGGGTTGACATTGTAGTATGGAGGTTTGGACTGATCCTCAGGAGGAGACAGTTGAATCATGTGAGAAAGCTTTGGAAAAGTTTCCCTGATATAAGGGAATTTCATGGTTTCTATCTGCCCCTGTCTTCTCCATTTCCTTGGCTTGGACCCCAACCCTACTCTGTGAACCATCTTCTTGACCTTTATCGGTTCTATCCTTCCTTGTAGGTTAACCCCCAGACCTTTTCCAGGTGAAAATGGTACTTTTCTAGCACATTCTTGACCATCCTCTTAGCACATGTCAACTTTCCTTCTTTTTCCTGATACCCCTCAGGTATGAAATTAACAGTTTCAAATTGGAAAGAGTGAAATGTCATCTTATCAGCAGTCATTTCCATGTTAATACAGGGTACATCAGGGGACCACATGGGGGGAACCAAATTTTCGGCTAGGACGGTAATCACCTTTTGCCCTCTAATATATTTGACTCTTTGGTGGAGGGTAGACGGTATGGCCCTAGCTGTATGAATCCACGGCCTTCCTAGGAGTAGGTTGAAAGCTGCAAGTATATCCATCACCTCAAATGTGACGTTAAAAATATACGGTCCAATTGTGACCGGCAGTTCAACCTCCCCTAGGGAGTGTGTTTTAGAGCTGTCAAATGCTCTTATGATTCTTCCATTTTGTTTTATTTTGTTTCGCTCCAAATTGAGCTTAACAAAGGTTACTAACGAGCAGACATTGAGAGCCGACCCATTATCAATCAAGACCCGGGCTATCATGCAACCCTTATTGAGTACAGCTATGTGCAATGGGTCAACATGATGGTACCCTGCTGGACTGATTTCAGTCTCAGAAAAAGTTATCACATTGTGGGATAAAATTTGACCAACCATCCGGCCTAGTTGGTCTGGTTCAATATTTTTCGGCACATGGGCCCCCTGGAGTATCCTTAACAAGGAGTCCCTATGTTTTTCTGAATTTAACAATAGGCCCAGTATTGAGATCTGGGCGGGGACTTTGTTCAATTGCTCGACAACATTGAACTTACTCTTTTTTATGACCTTAATGAGGTCAGCAGCCTCACTGTTAGTTGCCTGAGGGGCCTCTTCCCCTACCTTGGCCTTGCCTTTATTTTTTTCTTCTTCTCTCTTTTCTTTCTCTGTCTCTTTTTGTTTTTCTTCCACCCCTACACATTTTCCTGACCTCATCATGAGGTTTACTTCTTCCTGGCTTTCAGCTGCAGGGCATGTAGTGGTAAAAGCTTCACTGTAGTTCCATGGTACAGCCGATTCAGAGTAGGAAGGTTTGGGGACATTTATCACCAAGGGAGGAAGTTTAGACTTGGATGCGGAAGTCTGGGTAAATGGAACATTAATAACCAGAGGTGGAAGTTGTTTTGATTGAGGGGTTGTAGAAGTGACTGATGCACTAAGGGGGTCATAGTTTATGACCAATGGCGGTTTTGACTGAATGGGTGGAGTAAAAGTGGATGGATTGTAATTAATGACCAAAGGTGGCTGGGCGATGTTCATCTGGGCCATGAGGGATGAGACCCGGTCCAAAGATGAGCTAATGTTCTTTGCAGCACTATCATTCCCCTTTGAAATCATATTTACTTCTTTGTCTTCATTTCTCCTGTCAAAATATACTTTGACCGTTGTCCCTATGGGAGCAATTAATTGAGATGGGTCAAAGGTTATTTTGTCAAAAGAGATGACTCCTATGACATTAGATGGGCCTGCCTCGTGATGCTGGGGCAGTGGGTTTTGTCCAATATCGGTTCTTGAAGGATTGGGAGCCCCTGTATTGAAAGACAAGGTATTCTGGTCTATTAAATCCTGAATGGCGTGTTTCAAAGGCCAGCACTTGTCTGTAGGGTGCCCAGGTGCTCCCATATGGTAATCACAAGTGGTGGAAGGGTCAAAATTTCTCCCCTTGGATGCATTCGGATTAGGTTCTCTTAAGGTGACATACCCTGCTTTCAATAAAGTGGGCAGCAACTGAGAAGGAGTCATGGGAATAGGGGTGAAAACCCTATTTCTCCTTGCTGCAAAATAGGCATCCTTTTCCTCCTTAGTAAAAACCCTTTTTTGGTCTGAAGGTGCTGCTGGAACATTAACCCTCATGGGGGCCGGGGTAGATGGAGCAGGTGGAGTAGGAAAATGAGCTGGTATGTTGATTTGTATGGGCTTATTAGGGTCAGATGGTGGCTGTACCATATTTACCTCACCCTCCTTCTTGTTCCCATTCTTCTTTATCCCGCTTCCTTTCTTCAGATTAGGGTCTTGCTGACTAACCATGGCAGAATGGTCAATTATCTTACCTGACCTGATCCCGTCTTCTATTCGGTCAGCCACTTGAACCAAGGCAGCGAAACTAGTGGTGGTCTGACCCACCAGGTGGCTGTAGAATGGTTGACCCAAAGTGCTGATGAAAGTAGAAATCATTTCCTGTTCTAGCATGGGTGGCCTGACCTGGGAGGCCGTCTCCCTCCACCTCTTGGCATATTGCCTTACAGTCTCATCCCTTCCTTTGCTCATTCTCATGACGTCGTACCTATCTGGCACGATCTCTGAATTGAACCGGTATTGAGCCAGGAAGGCATCGGCTAGGTCCTTCCATCTTTTGATCTTTCCATGGTCCAGAGTGGCGAACCATCTTAATGCGGTTCCAGTCAGGCTCCTTTGGAAAAGTTGGATCAAGATACCTTCATCCTGCCCGAACTGGCATAGGGCACCGCAATACAACTTTAGGTGGCTCATGGGGCAACCAGTGCCATCATACTTGTCCAAGTCTAGGCACTTAAACTTAGCCAGCAGGTTAACATTGGGGTATAGGCACAGGTCTTCAAAATTGGTGCCTCCAAAGTTGTTTACCCCTTTGACTTCCCTTAGTTCATCCTGGATCATTTCCAGCCTTTGCATGAACTTCTTTTCCATTTCTTCCCTCATTTTTTCCTTTTCCTTAGCCTTTTCTGATTCAACTGTTTCATCTTTGGTCACCATAGGTTCACAAGTGGTTTCATGGATGGGTTCAGGAATTGGTTGCACTGGGGGTGGAATATTGATTTGGGGTGGAGGTACAGGGTTGGAAGTGGATGCTTGGTTTTGGGCCTGCATTTGTTGGGCCTGCACTTGTTGGGCCTGTACTGACAGTATGTTCTCTAGCATTTGGGCTAGTCCTGCCACTTGTTCTTGGAGTAGAACAACATCTGGATGAGGAGCATCAACTTCATCTTCAATGGGATTCATGGCGCGAGCTCTTGATCTGGTTACAGGAGCTATGATTGCAAGTGTATTGGTACCTGGATACAAAATAAAGGAAAAAATATCAGTGCCCAATTAATCTCATTCACATGCTTAGGAATGCCTATGTGCAAGCCGGGTGAATACGAGTTTGGATTTTTTCTTTATTTGCTTCTTTTTTCTTTTCTTTTTTTTTTTTGAATTGAATTGTTGGAATATTCTAGGGCTTCCAACAGGTCCCACAAAAGAGAGAAAGATCTGAAATTCAAAGGCTTTCAGAGGCCCGGGGTGTTTTTGAAAAAGGTCTAAAATTCAAAGGCTTTCAGAGGCCCAGGGATATTTTTTGGAAAAGGTCTGAAATTCAAAGGCTTTCAGAGGCCCAGGAATATTTTGAGAAAAGGTCTGAAATTCAAAGGCCCGAGGATTTTTGATGAAAGTCTGAAATTCAAAGGCTTTTAGAGGCCCAGGGATATTTTGAGAGAAAAAAAAGTCTGAAATTCAAAGGCTTTCAGAGGCCCAAAGATCTAAAGTTCAAAGGCTTTCAGAGGCCCAAAAGAAAAAGGTCTGAAATTGTAGACACCCCAAATTGCACTAAAAATGAGAAAATAATTGAAAATATTAATTGGGATTTGAAACAAGTCAAAAAAGTGTAAAATCTGGCCAAACTGGTCATGACCGTATTTTGTTTACGGACTGGTCATATCTGCAGTTGATATACGGTCACGGCGTGCCCGTATTAATAATACGGGCAGGGCGCGACCGTAATATATATACGGACACGGGGGTCTTTGTGCGAATTTTACCTTTTTGATTTTTGAGCCTTATCTGCACCCAAATATCTCTCTTGGATAAGCGAATTATCTTATTTATTCATCTGAATTATCCTATTTATCCTTGTTGGCCATGGATTGGCATTATCCATATTTTTTACCTAATCCTGAGGATCAGGATATATCCTTCTGGACCAGCCTTGCCCCTGTGCTTGTCTATAAATAGAGGCTCTCTCCTCTAGCTAAAGGCCACGAAATTTTGAAGAATCAAAAGCTCCAAGAGAAGGAAAGGAATCCCTGCTGCTCTGCGAACTCAATCCAGGTAAGTCCCCTATCCCTTTTTATTTTCTGTCTTCAATTCTAGAAGTAATAGGATCATCTCTATTGCTGTAGAATAAGGCCATATTTATTTTGTATCCCTAAACTTGTCTCTAAGTACCTCAAGGGTCTCTCTAGCCGTAAAACGTGAAGAGAGAACTAGGGGAAAGGGGAACAGGTGGATCCCTAGAATAGAACCCCATATCTGTTTTTTTCTTTTTTCATAGAATAAAGCCTGTGATTGTGTTTGTGTAACCAAACCTATCTCCAAGTACTTCAAGAGTCTCTCTAGCCGTAAAACGTGAAGAGAGAACTAGGGGAAAAGAGAACAGGTGGATCCGTAGGGTAGACCCCCATGTGCTCTAATTTGTGAGATGTGGCTATTTTGAATATCCTGATCATGTTTTAATGCTTTTTATGATATATCTGAATGAATAACATGAATCTATGATGTTTATAGCATGAGATCCTCTCTTTTTGATAAAATTTGGATTTTTGCCACTTTTGCACCTACAGCACTGTTTTCGTGATTTTTGTGAGTTTAGGCTAGGATCTTGGATTTATCATGATCAATATGGTAGATCTGAATCCAAAAGCCTGAAAGTAAATTCCAGGGTTTCATGAGATGTTTTTTAAATCGTTTTTCATTATTGAGAGAAGACCCTACGGTCTCAGTTCTTCCCTTTTGGTGTTTTTCATCAACGTGGGTATTTTTGGTTTTGATTTTCAGATTTAATGTGAAATTTGGGCTTTACCTATGACCTGGATTATCCAAGTTCAATTTTGAAATATTTTATAAAAATCATATTTTTCTAGATTTCTAGAATTTTGACTTGAAGCCAGATTTTTGGATTTTTCACTTTAAATTGATTTTATTCGATTTTATCTCAAATTTGTTTTGATCATGAAACCCTAGGAATGGTATGATCATATTTGAAAGTTCTGGATCAATCAGAACATTCATATGAAAAAACCATATATTTTTACCTTTTTTGAGATTTTTGTGATTTTTATAGCAAGCTTTTTCCTTTATTTTAAACATGAACAATGCCTGGCAACCACCTTGTGTGGATGAATAGGGGTGCCTAACACCTTCCCCTGTTCATAACTTAATCCCCTTACCCATCTCTGGTTGTTTTTTTTAGGAGGGATATTTTGCCCTAAAATGTGCCTTTTGTGCTTATGTAATATTTTGGTGTCCATTCACACCTAAATTGAATGGTGGCGATTCTTTGTTTAATTTAATCCCGTGTGATGATAGAGGAAATCATTAGATTGATTTTTTCCCATGTCTCACAACTGGCGACTCTGCTGGGGACTTGTGGATTTCAGCCTTTTGGTGTTTGTTCATGTTTTTGATTTTTTTGATTTGCTTGCTATTTTGTGTTCTTAAGCATGTTGAATATGTTTTAAATCTGAATTATTGCCTAAGAATTCATGGGGGTAGAAACATGCTTAATTTTGATTTATAGGATTTTTTCTACAAACATGCGTAGGGGAGGTCCGTTTTGCTGAA
Source organism: Buxus sempervirens (assembly GCA_947561395.2). Taxonomy (NCBI): domain Eukaryota; kingdom Viridiplantae; phylum Streptophyta; class Magnoliopsida; order Buxales; family Buxaceae; genus Buxus; species Buxus sempervirens. The sequence goes on from OX387187.1 coordinate 39,270,933, forward strand.
CTATGCTTATTTTTTGCTATATTTTTATGATAGCATGTTTTAATTTTCAGCATGATCTCCATGATGATTTTGGGGTGTATAACATGATCATATGTTTGCATGATAGATGATTTTTTTTATGAGCATGTTTTGGGTGCTATAGGATTGCTTTATTTACTTGTTTATTTTAAATATGCTTTCCTATTATGCCTTGGTTTGTTTATGCATGGCTGCGAAAAGAGTGGCAAGGGTTTGGGACGTTGTGAATGCACCCTATTTTTACAATGCACTGTGCACCTTTTATTTTTACACAGCCTACCTTTAACCTATAGGAAGTTGAACCCGAATGTGTGTAGCTTGGCGCAACGAGGTCGATACTTCGGAAAGCGAAAGTGAAAACATTCACCTTAGAACTTTGAGCTAATGATGTGATGATAATGTGGATCTGGGATTCTGGTCATCACTAGGCTTGAGTGCTAAGTTGCCATTAAGCCAAAACCCAAAACCCCTACGCTTGAAGGTGGAGTTACACGTTTTTGGCTAAAGTACACAATTACGTGGGAATACGGGTTTGTATGATTGTGGGAAGGCCGTGTGCATGGCTTACAAACCAGGGCATAATGCGGATGCTATATTCAAGGTAAACAAGGTAACAAGGTAATCCTATTGTTTTGCATTATTTTCATGTCATAGGGGTGTCATGGTACCCATGGGTTTGGGATAAAATTGGTCCCAAAATATGCATATTTTCTAAAATTTGGTGCAGCCCATAGGAAGAGTTTCTAACTCTGTTTAGAATCAATCCTACCCTATGTACACACAAGAGGCAACAAAAGGGTATCAAATTCTTGAGTATGATGTCAATTTGGAGGGTACATGTGCCCTCCTAGGCATGTGTTTTAACAAAAAGGCCAAAGTACACTTTGGGACAGTTTAGAAGCTCTGCAATGGGTGAACCGTACGTTTGGATGAACAATGAAAGTGACCAAACCATGAAAAAACTGAAAAAAATATAACAGGGTTCCGTAAAACCGCATTTAGTACACGGGCTGGGCTTGCCCGTATTGGTTATACGGGTTAGGCTCGCCCGTGGATTGCATACGGTCACAGCTTGCTCGTAATTTGAATACGGGCAGGGCTGGACCGTACTGTGTATACGGTTTTCTCGGAATATTCAACTTTAATCAGTTTTCTCACTAAAATCTTCCTTTAACCTTTAAATAATGATAAAGGGAAACAAGTTTGAATAAAATGCTTCAAAAAAAAAAAAAAGAAAAAAAAAGAAAAAAAAACAAAATAATTGAATAAAAAAATGTGAGAGAAAGGTTCCTTGGGCTTCTGAAAGCCTTTGAATTTCAGACTTTTTCAAAACTCTTGGGCTTCTGAAAGCCTTTGAATTTCAGACTTTTTCAAAACTCCTGGGCCTCTGAAAGCCTTTGAATTTCAGACTTGATTTTTTTTCTCAAAAAACTCTTGGGCTTCTGAAAGCCTTTGAATTTCAGACTTTTTCAAAACTCCTGGGCCTCTGAAAGCCTTTGAATTTCAGACTTTATTTTTTTTCTCAAAAAACTCCTGGGCCTCTGAAAGCCTTTGAATTTCAGATTTTTCAAAAAATCCTCGGGCCTCTGAAAGCCTTTGAATTTCAGACTTTTTTTCTCAAAAAACTCCTGGGCCTTTGAAAGCCTTTGAATTTCAGATTTTTCAAAAATCCTGGGCCTCTGAAAGCCTTTGAATTTCAGAACTTTCGGTCCTCTGAAAGCCTTTGAATTTCAGACTTTTCCTCAAAACTCCTTGGGCCTCTGAAAGCCTTTGAATTTCAGACTTTTTCTCAAAAACTCTTTGGGCCCCTGAAAGCCTTTGAATTTCAGATCCTTTTTCCTTTTCGGGACCTGTTGGAAGCCCTAGAATATTCCAACAAACCTTTTTTGGGCCTTCTATAAGCCTCTGAATTATAGACACATATCCTTTTTGGGCCGTCTAAAAGCCTCTGAATTTTAGACAGACCTTTTTCTTTTGGGCCGTCTAAAAGCCTCTGAATTTTAGACAATCATTTCCTTGGGCTGTCTAAAAGCCTCTGAATTTTAGACAAATAATTTGTTTGGGCCATCTAAAAGCCTCTGAATTTTAGACAGACCTTTTTCTTTTGGGCCGTCTAAAAGCCTCTGAATTTTAGACACAACTCCTTTGGGCCGTCTAAAAGCCTCTGAATTTTAGACAAATCATATCCTTTGGGCCGTCTAAAAGCCTTTGAATTTTAGACAAATCATATCCTTTGGGCCGTCTAAAAGCCTCTGAATTTTAGACAAATCATTTCTTTGGGCCGTCTAAAAGCCTCTGAATTTTAGACACATTCCTTTGGGCCATCTAAAAGCCTCTGAATTTTAGACAAATCCTCTTTGGGCCGTCTATAAGCCTCTGAATTATAGACACATATCCTTTGGGCCTCTGAAAGCCTTTGAATTTCAGACTTTTTTCAAAATATCCTTGGGCCTCTGAAAGCCTTTGAATTTCAGACTTTTTTCAAAAATATCCCTGGGCCTCTGAAAGCCTTTGAATTTCAGACTTTTTTTAAAAAATCCCCCCCGGGCCTCTGAAAGCCTTTGAATTTCAGATCATTTTCTCTTTTTGTGGGACATGTTGGAAGCCCTAGAATATTCCAACAATTCAATTCAAAAAAAAAAAGAAGAAGAAGCAAATAAAGAAAAAAATCCAAACTCATGTTCACCCAGCTTGCACATAGGCATACATAGGCATGTGAATGAGATTAAATTGGCACTGATATTTTCTCTTTATTTTTCCAGGTACCAATACACTTGCAATCATAGCTCCTATAACCAGATCAAGAGCTCACACCATGAATCCCATTGAGACTGAAGCTGATGCTCCTCACCCAGATCTTGTCCTGCTTCAGGAGCAAGTGGCAGGACTAGCCCGAATGCTAGAGAACATACTATCGGTGCAGGCCCAACAAGTTCAAGCCCAGAACCAAGCACCTCCACCTCCAATCAATATCCCACCTCCGGTTCAACCTATTCCTGAACCCATTTCTGAACCTACCCCTGAACCTATACTGATCAGGGAGGAGATGGTTGAGTCTGAGAAAGAGAATGAAAAAGAAAAGATGAGGGATGAAATAGAAAGAAAATTCATGCACAGGCTGGAGATGATCCAGGATGAAATGAGGGAGGTGAAAGGGATACGTAACTTTGGGGGTACCAATTTTGAAGATTTGTGCCTATACCCCGATGTATGTCTACCGGCAAAGTTTAAATGCCCAGATTTTGATAAATATGATGGCACTGGCTGCCCAATGAGCCATTTGAAGTTATACTGCGGGGCTTTATGCCAGTTTGGCAGGGATGACGGCATACTAATTCAACTCTTCCAGAGGAGTTTAATTGGAGCTGCTTTGAAGTGGTTTGCCACTTTGGATCATGGGAAAATAAGAAGGTGGAAGGATTTAGCAGATTCCTTTTTGGCACAATACAGGTTCAACTCTGAGATTATACCAGATAGGTATGACATGATGAGGATGACAAAGAGAAATGATGAGACCATAAGGCAATATGCTAAAAGGTGGAGGGAGTTGGCTACACAAGTCAAGCCACCCGTGGGAGAACCAGAAATGATTTCAACTTTCATCATGACATTGGGGCAACCATTTTATAGTCACTTGGTGGGTCAAATTACCACCAACTTTGCTGCCCTAGTGCAAGTGGCAGACAGAATTGAAGATGGGATCAAGTCTGGGAAAATAGCTGATTACTCTGCAGTGTTGAACCAGGAAGCTTCCACCACTTTCTCTACACAGAAAAAGGAGAATGGTAATGGAAGAATAAAGAATGAAGAAAGGAGAGAATGAGAAGTGAATATGGTACAACTTACCAGGGAACCCTTTCAAATCAATGTCCATCCACCTCCTATCAAGCCAACTCATCAATTTCCTTTGCTGCCTATTCAAATTAATGTCCCTTCTGCACAGCCTGTGAAGGAGGAAATAGAAGTAAAGAAGAGAAGGGAATTTTCTAAACTGCCTATGAGACCATCTGAACTTTTGCCTACCTTACTTCAGAAGGGTTATTGTGAGACATGGGAAAAAATCAATTTACATGATTTCCTCAATCATCACACGGGATTATATAAACAAAGAGTCGCCACCATTCAATCTAGGTGTGAATGGACACCAGAATATTAAATAAGCACAAAAGGCAATTTTAGGGTAAAAATAACCCTCCTAAAAAAAACAACCAGAGATGGGAAAGGGGATTAAGTTATGAACAGGGGAAGGTGTTAGGCACCCCTATTCATCCACACAAGGTGGTTGCCAGGTATTGTTCATGTTTAAAATAAAGGAAAAAGCTTGCTATAAAAATCACACAAAATCACAAAAAAAAACAAAAATATATGGTTTTTTCATATGAATAGTCTGATTGATCCAGAACTTTCAAATATGATCATACCATTCCTAGGGTTTCATGATCAAAACAAAATTGAGATAAAATCAAATAAAATCAATTTAAAGTGAAAAATCCAAAAATCTGGCTTCAAGTCAAATTCTAGAAATCTAGAAAAATATGATTTTTATAAAATATTTCAAAATTGAACTTGAATAATCCAGGACATAGATAAAGCCCAAATTTCACATTAAATCAAGAAATAAAAATCAAAAATACCCACGTTGATGAAGAACACCAAAAGGGGAGAACTTAGACCGTAGGGTCTTCTCTCAATAATGAAAAACGATTTAAAAACCTCATCATGAAACCCTAGAATTTATTTTCAGGCTTCTAGATCCAGATCTATCATATTGATCATGATAAATCCAGGATCTTAGCCTAAAATCACAAAAATCACGAAAACAGTGCTGTAGGTGCAAAAGTGGCAAAAATCCAAATTTTGGAAAATAGTGAGGATCTCATGCTATAAACATCATAGATTCATGTTATTCATTCAAATATATCATAAAAAGCATTAAAACATGATCAAGATATTTAAAATAGCCACATCTCACAAATTAGAGCACATGGGGGTCTACCCTACGGATCCACCTGTTCTCTTTTTCCCTAGTTCTCTTTTCACGTTTTACGGCTAGAGAGACTCTTGAGGTAATTAGAGATAGGTTTGGTTACACAAACACAATCACGGGCCTTATTCTATGAAAAAAAGAAAAAAACAGATATGGGGTTCTATTCTAGGGATCCACCTGTTCCCCTTTCCCCTAGTTCTCTCTTCACGTTTTACGGCTAGAGAGACCCTTGAGGTACTTAGAGACAAGTTTAGGGATACAAAAACAGATATGGCCTTATTCTACAGCAATAGAGATGATCCTATTACTTCTAGAATTGAAGACAGAAAATAAAAAGGGATAGGGGACTTACCTGGATTGAGCAGGCAGAGCAGCAGGGATTCCTTTCCTTCTCTTGTAGCTTCTTAGAATTCCTTGGACTCAAAATTTTCGTGGCCCTTAGCTAGAGGAGAGAGCCTCTATTTATAGACACACCCAGGGGCATGGTTGGTCCAGAAGGATATAGCCTGATTCTCAGGATAGAGTGAAATACAGAGATAATGCCCATCCATAGTGGCTTCAGCGAATAAAATACTTAATTCGCTCGTTTAAAGATATATTGGACTTCAAATAAGGCTCAGAAATCGAGAGAAGGACCAAACTTGCACGTGTCTTTAATGCCCGTAAATATACTACGGTCCAATGGGGACCGTATAGTTACTACGGACGCGCCTGCCCGTAGATATTTTGCGGGCGAGATCGACCCGTGAAGTCAATACGGGCAAAGCCTGTTCATTCTATTTTTAGGCCTTTTTGACCTGTTTTAAGCTCTAATTACATGTTTTTATTATTTTCTCATTTGGCAGTGCAATTTGGGGTGTCTACAGCTGCCCCCTCTTTGCTGGTAATTGGAACCAATTACAAGCAGAGAGCAAAAAGACCCACCAATTGCACCTTCTGAGATTTTTGTATAATCAATTGCACTTTGCAAGGATTAAAAGGATGATTTTTGAAAAAAAGAATTGATTGTGGAAGATTTGCTAAGAAATCCCTCAGCTTAAGGGCCAAATCCTCCTCTCTCCTCTCACTGAGCACTTGTGGGCTATGAAGTGAGATTTGAGACAAAATTTTTAAACAAAAGTGGGTAAGGTGACAATCCTTGCAACTTACAATTAATACAAACATTAATCTCCTAAAAATTGTGAGAAAATGATAAAATACGCAATTTATGGCTTCGCCCGTATTTGGCTTACGGACATACCTGACCGTAGGGGATTCACGGGCAGCCGGGCCCGTAGTGCTTTCACGGGCTTCTGATGCCCGTACTGTTTTTACGGATTTTACTCTTCTTCTTAAGCTCGCGACCGCGAAATTTCTTCTTCTGCTCGCATTCAAGCCCTAAATCCTTTGCGCCCGTGCTATTTTCTCCGGTCCTCTTCTTCTTCTTCAACAGTCCGATTCTTCCTGTTGTTCTCCAACGACTTTCTCCCTCCGGCGACGACTTGCTCATTCCGGCGACTGTTCCCATTTCTTGTTCTTCCACTGTCGTGCCAGTGGTCTTAGCTTCGGGTGTTCTTCGAATTTCCTCAACCGACCGTGAATCATCCTTTTTGAAGCTTCGGTAAAGTAAGAGCTTCCCTTTTGATTACTCTATTTCGACTGAACCCAGTAAGTGGCCGAAATCTCTTTGTTGTGTTTTTTTTTTTTCTTATGAACAATGTATGCAACAATAAAACCCATGGACGAACTTTTTGCTCTTAATTGAATCAGCTGTTTGCTCTGTCTTCCTTAACCTGATTTGATTCGAAATTTCTATGCTCTTGAATTCTGGAATGATTAAACTCCCCAATATTGGTCTGTTCATCATTGTACCATGCTGCTTTCTTTTGTACATGACATGTCCGCAATGACACTGACAAGTTTCTGATACTTGAATGAGAGATGATTATCTCAAGCTGCAAATTTTTGTTTTTTTTTTGAATGCTGGGTAATCAAGTTGCAGATAGATCTTTGATTTTGAGTTTGTTTACTCCTTTGATCTTCAGCTATTTGGATTCTTAGTGTGTTTGTCTGTCATGCCATCTGTCCTCACACTGCTATTCTGCTGATTTCTCTTTCCTTGTCTTATATGACTGTTTGTATGGTCTTTATGAATGAATCCTCCATTGTCATATTTGACCAAATGATTTTCTGCTCTTGGGCTAATAGTTTTAGCTTTTGAGTGAGCAAATTTCTGAGTTTCTGAGTTTGCTTCCTGTTGACTGAACTAATGTTTGCAATTTTTCTAATTGAGACTGGATTTGATGTTGAGCATCTTGTCCAACTGTCTTGGCATGAATACTATAGACTTCTGACTTTGCCTTTCTTGTGTTAACTCAGTCTCAATACAAGTATGCCTGAACTTTTATACTGGAGCCAAACAAAAGTAGATGATTAAAATCCACTCTTAGCACATTCATATATAAGAAGCCTAAACTTCCTATATAATTTTTATATATTTTCTTGATTAGAGCAAAGACAAAATAAATATCACAATAAGCTTTCTCTAAACAGAAAATTAAACTCCTTTTCTTCCATCCTCCATTATTCTTTTCCTGCACATCACTTAATTTTGGTTAAAATGGAAATCAAGCCATTAGAAAATTTTAACAAGAATAATTAACCAACTCCCTGATTTGAACCGTAGATGGCCCGCCTTCGATCAGCTTCTAGGGATCCTGCGGATGAGCCTTCCTCTTCGAGAGTTAGGCGTGATCCTGCTGATGTGGCCTCGTCTTCGAGGACCGAGAGGTATTCTGATTCAGATGTTCCTGATCTTCCTTCTGGGGATTCGCGTGAGGCGACCCCAGAGGTATACTCTAACTCCTTTGAATTTAATAATCCTTTTCAAAACACATCATCTTGATTCTTTCTTCTCTTTAATTATTTTCTTTTAGCCGCCTGTTGAGGCTTCGGGCAGAGATAGGAACCGTAGTAGGCGTCGAGCTGGAGGCAGAGATGGAGGCCATGATGAGGGCCGTAGAGGAGGCCGCAGAGGGGGCCGTGGCAGAGATGAGGCCAGGACCAGGGTTGAGATCCCTGAGGAGGTAGCTGCCCAGATTAGGGACACTGATCTTCTGCATGGTTTGAGGACTCATCCCTCAGCGTGCGTTAGGGCGGATATCCCTTTGGAGTATCCGATGTCCCATTATAGAGGGAGCTGGGCCAGCTTTACTAGATTCTTGAGAGCTTGCAGTTCGGCCTATCGTCGGGAGCTAGGATTGTACGGTTTCAGCATGTTTATCACCATCCCGGACGTTCGCTTGGATCGAGCCCTCATTGCAGCATTATTGGAGAGGTTTTTCCCAGAGACCTTGAGCTTCCACTTCCTAGATATAGAGATTGGGATCCGGCCTTCTGATTTCACACTCATCACCGGGATTAGGATGATCGGTGATGTTATTACTGAGATGACTATGCCAGAGGCTGATGAGATTGCAGCTTATCTTGGATATATTGTGCTGCCTCCTGAGGCATGGGATCGAGGGAGAGCTAGATTGTCTCTGACATGGCTGAGAGAGACTTTCAGGAGGAGGCAGTTTGGCCAGCTTGCTGCTGGTGACCATGTTTTTCCTTTCGCCTTCAGATTTCTTTTTCTGTATATGATGGGATCCTGCTTCTTCCCAGAGGACACGACTTCAGTTAGTCCTCACTTCTTGAGTCTTCTGGGAGATCTGCAGCGGGCGAGGAGGTATGCCTGGGGCCCGCTCATATTTGGTACTATTCTGGCTGGCCTACGCCGATCAGTGAGTGGCCTCTCTACATCCAAAGGGGCTGGAGTTGGATGCCGATTCTTCTGGCCTTTTCTGCAGGTGAAATGTTTATTTCCTTTCTTTTTCACTCTTTCCCTTTTCCTTATCTCTCTTTTTCTATTCTTCTGACTATTTTCTTCTTTCTTGTAGTTTTTTGCTAGGGTTTATATACCCTATTTCCGCCCTACCTCTACGATGCCTGAGGAGACATATCCTATGGCACTTAGATGGTGTCATGTAGAGCACGACTCTGAAAAGAGTCGTCCCAGGTCCGCCCGGGCCCACTTAGACAGGTTATACCGGTCTGAGGTAATCTTCTTTTAATTCCTCTACTTTTTCTTTTCTTTTCTTCCTGGATCGCATATCTGATGTCCTGTTTTGTTTTTCAGCTATTTGTCCCCAGGATGGAGGACATTCATGAGGTGCTGGCCCTGCAGGCTGCGAGAGATGATGCATTTGTCCCTGACCAGAGACGACAGAGATACCAATTCTTTATTGGTCAGCTGGGCAGCATCTGGTATTGTGGCGAGCGCTTCTTCTTTCAGCATGTGGGAGAGCCGCGGATTCCTGCCATCCCGCCAGATACTACTCCTTTCTATCCTCCTATGCCTGTTAATCCTGCCCAGTTCTTGGATTGGACTGAGGCAGAGACATTATTGGAGGAGGGTGACTATGATGCCTGGTTCAGGCGATCTTCTGTTGGATGCCTCATGTCACCCATGCCTGTCCGTGGCGGAGTCACGGAGATAGGAGGGGTAGTGATTAGGGCCTATGACACTACGGTATGCTTTCTTCTTTTGTGACCTTCTATTTCTATTTCATCTGTCCTTAGCATTTTTCTGACTTCTTTCTTCTCTATTTCAGGAGGCTCAGTTGGTAGAGATCCGGTCTCGCTATGCTGATTTAGAGCGCCAGCGTGATGCAGCGATCGCTGAGCGGGACGCCCTCTATATCACTATTTCCGATCTCCGGGGGCAGCTAGCCAGAGCCCAGGGCCAGGAGGGTCCATCTGATGCACAGGACCAGGCGGGTCCGTCTGATACTCAGGTTAATTTCTTTTTTTATTTCCATTCCTGCTTTTGTATTAGCCTATCTTGTTCTGACTGAATTTTTTTCTTAGTTTCAGGAGTACACCGCTGGCCCTTCTTCACCTGCTTCACCCGTGCCTATGCATTTCCGGGATGAGGTGTTTTCTGTGGCACGGGTGGAGTTCGTGACGTCTCCCAGTCCAGTGGAGGTTCCTGCAGCAGAGCCCGAGGTCGAGGCTGATATTGTACCTGCTGCTGAGGACGTGCCAGAGTCTGCCCCAGTAGCTGAGACTGCTCCTGCTGCATCTGCTGATATAGATATAGATTCGGCTATGGACGCCGCTGGGGTAGAGCCTACCGTGGAGACTGCTGTGATGGAGGAGGCTACAGCTGATCCTGTAGAGCCCGAGGTGGAGATGACTGCTACTGAGCCTGTGGAGCCGGAGGTTGATGTACCTGGGACGTCTGCTCCTGCTGGTCCTGTTAGTCCTGATATGGAGGATGCGGAGGTGACACATGCTGCTGTTGATCCTTCTGCAGATTCTTCCCGTACAGAGTCTGATCCCGATTCTACGGGATATGTAGATACTTCAGGGTACGTCCCTCCTGATCATCCCACTGCTGGCCTTGTGCCTTTATATATGTGGCATGATATTCAGTCTGTTTTGAGCAGGATGACGCGTAGCACGGCCCGCAATATTGTGCGGCATGTCTTTGAGCGTAGGCGATCTACAGGCCGTGGTCGAGGCAGAGGACGAGGCCGTGGCCGTAGGAGCGGACCTGCATGGCCATTAGATTAGGATTCTTCCATGTACCTTTGTATTTTTTGGCAAAAGTGATGTAAACATTCATGTATATAAAAGAAGTTTGATTTATTTCCATTTGTGTTCTTTCTTCTTTATTTATAGTATTTATTACCTCATGAATGTTAAACAGGGACATGTGAAGCTTAGGGAAACAAAGGAAATTAAAAGTTCCCATTTTTTTGCATTTTTTCGAAGGAACCGTATTTATACTACGAGCAAGCCGTGCCCGTAAAATTACTACGGGCGTACCTTGCCCGTGAATTTTCTACGGTCAGGCGTGTCCGTAATGTCTATACGGGCGAGCCTTGCCCGTAATATAATTACGGAATTTACTGCCTTGCGATTTTTTCTATATAAACTCCTAGGGAACGTCATTGTGACACTTTTATTGATTGGAAAACTCCCTGAGCACGTCTTTTCTCGCTTTCCTTGGCTTCTTTGGCGCTTCCATGGCTTCCCCTACGCCGCTTTCTCCTGCCGTTGAATCTCCTCTTGCAAGACAACCTGTTAGATCAAAACCTCCTAATCTTACCAGGTACAATATTGTGGATTCCTTTTATGATAGATGGGTTAACTCCATGACCCTTGATGAGGAGATTCGTTGGGGTTCCATCCACTTAGGGCACATCCTACACCTCCCTAAAATTCCCTTTAAGTGGGAAATCATTGAAGCTTTGATAGGCCATTGGGTACCTGAGCTGAATCTCTTCCGTTTTGATGATAAAGAGATGACTCCTACCATAGAAGAGATTGAAACCATCCTTGGCCTTAGATTTTCTGAAAAAGTTGTGAACCCACCCCTAAAGCTTAGTTATAAAAAGGAGGCTTCCACTTTCTTGGGTATAGGGAAGAAGGACTTAGGAAATTCTGATGCACTATTGACCTTGTCCAAGACCTTTTTGACTGAAAAACTTCTGAGGAGTAATGACAAGGACTCTAGGTTTAATGCATTGACCCTAATAGTGGTCAATCAGCTGTTTTTTCCACGGGGTGATGACCAGGTTGACTTGGCTCTTATCTCAGTTATCTGTCAGGTTAGGGAACGCGAGAGGTTGGCCCCTATGATCCTAGCAGAGATATATCAGGCTCTTACTAATTGTTATTTCAGGAAGAAGAAACGCTTCCTTGCCTGCGCCCCTATCCTACAGGTAAAATATGCATGTATTTTTTTTCTATTTTTTTTTTCTATTCTTCCTTTCCTTTCTTTCTTCTCTTCTTTCTTTTTTTTTTTTTTTTTTTCTTCTTCTTCTCTTTTTTCTTTCTTCTTTTCTTTTTTTTTCTTTTCTTTTTTTTTTCTTTTTTTTTTTTTTCTTTTTGGAAATAAATTGAAATACTTCCTTTTCTTGCAGCTTTGGTTGCTTGACCATCTTAGCCAGGTTGAAGAAATAACTCGCCGCTTCTTTCCAAGATTGAAAGTTCCTGTTCTGATGAGCAATAGGGGATGTCCTAACATCCAAGGTGGTAAGCAAGGCTGGTTCACTTTCTTGGGTACTCTCCAGGATGATCAAGTGAGATGGCCTGGCACTTACCAGCCCACTCCAGAGACAGTGATCAGCTTTAGAGATAAAAACTTTCTGGTCCTAGCAGGCTTGAAATCTGCTGTTCTCTATCTTCCTTTGAGGGTTCTTCGGCAATTTGGAGCGACCCAGGGAATCATGATTCCCACAGGTTATGAGAGCTTTATAGGGCCACTTACTTCAGCCACCATGGGGCTAAATGCTCAATTAATGAAAGAGTGGTCCTATGTTTGCTTTCTGCGGGGTCCAGTCTTTGCTGAGTCCTATGTGAAGGACTATCACTTCTGGATCAAGGAACAGGTGCAGAGTCATGCCCCAGTACCAGAGGATCCTCCTGCAGTTCTTCCTCCTACTTATGAGGACATTCTGGAGTTAGAAAGGGCAACCCATAAACGGCTTCAACAAATATGGGTACGGGAGGCTCAAGAACTTAGGATAAAAGTTCTTTTTCTGGAGAGGCAGCTTGAAGAGCAGAAGTCTGGCCGCATTGCCATAGAGAAGAAACTTGAAGAACAAAGGCTAGCTCGTCGCTTTGAAGTCCGAGTGATGCGGAAGAAGTATCAGGATTCCTTGGCTGACCTTAGGGCGTTGAAGATCAAGCTTTCCTTTTCAGATGAGGTCATCTCCTTTTTGAGTGATCCTGATGCAGAGGGTGCTTCTGGAATCATTGCAACTCAGGCAGCTAGGATTAGGGAACTTGAGGAGCAGTTAGGGAGTAGGGATTAGATTCTTTCATCATTTTTTTTTCTTTCATTTTTTTTTTCCATACTTTTTTACAAAAGCAAACTCCATTAGTGGAAAGATATTAGATTTAATTCAAAAATAGGTTTTATATTATTGGCCTCAGAATTCTCAGATGCTTATAAAAACAGAAGTTTTATGAAAAAGTATTTGATTTCTCATCATTGGCCAAAGTATAGTTTTTTTTTTTTTTGAAAGCTGATCCAAAACACTTAATCACATATAATTAAAGGAATTAAAATCAGGTTGAATAATGAAAAGGGTAGTCCAAGCAATAGGGAGAGACCACATTTATCTACCCTGTGACCTTTAGAATCATCCCCTAATGATTTTTCCTTCCTGATTGGTCTTGCTAATCTGCTCAGTTTCCAGTGCTCATGCTGATTTGAAACTTAGACCCCATGATCAACTCATCCCTTGATTCTTTTCTTCTTTTTTTTTTTTTCTTTTTTTTTTTCTTTTTTTCTTTTTGCCCTTCTTGCCCCTAGTGCCAATTACGGTTTTCACTAGGGTTGGCCTCTGCATTCCATCATCACCAATCTTACTCTGAAAGTTGAATGAATATACTAAAATCACCGAGGTCTTAATAATAGGACGAAACAAAGGCTAGGTTCGGTTTATGAAAGAAAAGGTATTAAAGGCTCAAAATTTTCTAAGTGTGAAAATGGGTCAACTGGACTTACAGTCATGGTGAATTCAATCCCATTCCTCTTCTTTTGTATTTGGCATTTATTTGCCCCTATTTTTTCCTTTTTTTTTTTTTCAAATTTTTTTTCTTTTTTTTTTTTTCTTTTTTTTTTTTCTTTTTGCCCCTATTGGCCTTGCCCTTATTGACTTTGCCCCAGTATAAGGCTGTAAGTCCAGTTTGGGTTTAACAAAAAAAATACGAATAGGCTCAAATTGGTTTGACTAGGGATTCAAATTTTGGGATATAAAGAACAATGGCCTCAGATCATTTCCTAGTAATATTCATTCATGGAAAATATCTCTTTACTGCATCAGAGTTAATTGGCTCAGGAAAATCCTTTCCATCCATTTCTGTTAAGATAAGAGCACCCCCTGATAGAACTTTCTTGACCACATAAGGTCCTTCCCAATTTGGTTTAAACTTTCCACGAGGATCTTCCAAAAAGGGTAAAATCTTCTTTAATACCAAATTTCCTTCTTGGAAAGTTCTGGGCTTCACCTTTTTATTGTAAGCCCTAGCCATCCTCTTCCGATATATTTGGCCATGACTAAGTGCCTTCAAACGCTTTTCTTCAATTAAATTGAGTTGATCATGTCTAGACTGTATCCATTCAGCTTCTTCTAATTCTGCTTCCATTAGCACTCTTAGTGAAGGTATTTCCACTTCCACTGGTAAAACTGCTTCCATTCCATAGACTAAGGAGTATGGGGTCGCTCCTGTAGAAGTCCGAATTGAGGTTTTGTAAGCATGTAGAGCAAGTGGCAGCATTTCATGCCAATCTTTAAAACTCACTACCATCTTTTGAATAATCTTCTTTATATTCTTATTGGCTGCTTCCACTGCCCCATTCATCTTTGGTCTGTAAGGCGCTGACTTGTGGTGGGTAATCTGAAATTGTTCACACATCTTCCTCATGTCTTTGTTCTTAAGGTTTGAAGCATTGTCTGTTACTATGGCACTTGGCAAACCATAGCGGCAAATGATGTTATGCTTCAAAAACTTAAGAACATGGCTACTTGTAATGTTTGCATAAGAAGCCGCTTCTACCCACTTGGTAAAGTAATCAATTGCTACGAGTATAAATCTATGTCCATTTGATGCCTTTGGAGAGATCATTCCAATGACATCTATACCCCACATAGAAAAAGGCCACGGAGATGTCATACTGTGTAATTCACTTGGGGGTGCATGCTTGTTATCCGCGTACACTTGGCATAAATGACACCTTTTAACGTGCATATAGCAATCATGCTCCATAGTCGACCAGTAATATCCCAATCGCAGAATCTTCTTGGCAAGCATATGCCCATTCATATGGGGTCCACACACTCCTCCATGTACGGTTTCAACTATCCTTTCTGACTCAGTTTTTGCAACACATCTAAGTAGTATATCATTGTGTGATCTTTTGTACAACTGCCCACCACTTAGTAAGAACTGTCCTGCCAGCCTTTGTATTGTTCTTTTCTCTGTAGAGGTGACATTTTCTGGTAAGCTCCGATCATTTAGGAAGTTCTTAATGTTTTGAAACCATGGTACTTCTTCTTCTGGGGTTTCTTCTAAAACAAGGCAGTAAGCTGGTTCGTCTCTGACTTCAATTTCCAATGGTCTAATATCAACCCCTTCTGGCATATTGACCATTGAAGCCAATGTTGCTAGAGCATCTGCAAACTGGTTTTTGGCCCTTGGCATATAATTGAAGGAAATTCGAGTAAATTTATTGCTTATTTCTTCCAAATACTGGTGATAGGGGATCAATTTGTGATCCTTGGTTTTCCATTCACCAGTTGTTTGGAAGATGATAAGACTCGAATCTCCATATACGTCAAGTTCCTCTACTTCATGATCTAAGGCTGCTTGTAACCCAATTATGCATGCTTCATACTCTGCTATATTGTTCGTGCATTGGAACCTTAACTTCACTGCGATTGGGATATGTGCCCCATCTGGCTTGATCAGAACAGCCCCTATTCCATTTCCATTCATATTGGCGGCCCCATCAAAAAACATCTGCCATGAGCTCTCACCTTCTTCCTCTTCAGCAAACAGGATTGCCTCATCAGGGAAGTTGGTCTTTAAGGGTTGGTATTCTGGTAAAGGGTGTGCGGCTAAGTGATCTGCAATAGCTTGACCCTTAATGGCCTTCTGTGTGATATAGGTGAGGTCAAATTCAGAGAGTAACAACTGCCACTTTGCTGTTCTGCCAGTTAAAGCTGGTTTCTCAAATAGATACTTCAAAGGGTCCATGCGGGATATCAATAAGGTGGAATGACTAAGGAAATAGTGCCTTAGTCTCTGAGTTGCCCATACTAAAGCACAACAAGTCTTTTCCAAAGGTGAATACTTTGCTTCATATTCTGTAAATTTCTTACTCAGGTAGTAAATCGCCCTCTCCTTTCTGCCTGTATCGTCATGCTGTCCTAAGACACACCCCATTGATGTCTCCAAAACAGACAAGTATAGGATTAGTGGCCTTCCTGGAGTTGGTGGTACTAGCACAGGTGGGTTTAATAAGTATTCCTTTATTGTGTCAAAGGCTTCTTGGCACTCATCATTCCAGACTGTCGGGTTATTCTTTCTTAAAAGTTTGAAAATTGGTTCACAGATAGCGGTGAGCTGTGCTATGAACCGGCTTATGTACTGAATCCTTCCAAGAAAGCCCCGAACCTCCCTCTCGGTTCTAGGTGATGGCATTTCAATGATGGCTTTAGCTTTAGCTGGGTCAATCTCAATTCCTCTTCTGCTTACTATAAAACCGAATAATTTTCCTGATGTAGCCCCAAAGACACACTTAGCAGGGTTCAGCCTTAGACTGTATTTCCTAAGCCGATCAAATACCTTCTTCAAGTTGATCAAGTGGTCTTCTTCTTCGCATGATTTGGCTATCATATCATCCACATAAACCTCCATCTCCTTATGGATCATATCATGGAATAAGGCTGTCATGGCCCTCTGGTAGGTTGCCCCAGCATTCTTAAGTCCAAATGGCATGACAGTGTAGTGGAAGGTACCCCAAGGGGTGATAAAGGCTGTCTTCTCTTGGTCTTCCTTAGCCATCTTAATCTGATTATACCCAGAAAACCCATCCATGAATGAGAATAGACTATGTACAGCGGTGTTATCCACCAGGATGTCTATGTGTGGAAGTGGAAAATCATCCTTTGGACTTGCCTTATTCAAATCTCTATAATCTACGCACATTCTGACTTTCCCATCCTTCTTTGGCACTGGCACTATATTTGCAAGCCATTCGGGGTATGTGGAAATTGCTAAGAATCCGGCTTGGAATTGTTTAACCACTTCATCTTTAACCTTCAATGTCCACTCAGGTTTTAACCTTCTCAGTTTCTGCTTAACTGGCTTAGAGTCTGGTAGAATGGGTAGCCTGTGCACCACCATATCTGTGTCTAACCCCGGCATATCCCGATACGACCATGCAAACACATCTTCATAATCAGCCAAAAATCGTATCATTTCATCCCGCTGTACCTCAGATAGACATACCCCAATCTTTACTATTTTTGGGTCCTCTTCGGTCCCTAGGTTGATTGATATGGTCTCTTCAATATTGGGTTGGACCCCCTTTTCATGACGCTCTAAATGATATGTGATTTCTTTTGGAACGTCGTCTTCTTCGTCCTCGGTCTCTTCTTCAACCCCCATTAGGTCAAAGTCGAGCTCAAGGTCGAAGTCATACTCATCCTGATCCAATTCCGTTTGCTTATATGGTTCATAAATGGTTTGGACCTTTTTGAAAAATTTATCTTTTCTAGAAAAAACTGAAAACTCTTTTTGTGTTTTTTGAGAGCCTTCTACAAAATCTTTCCCTGAAGACGAAGGCTCCTTAAAACTTTCAGGAAAAGGGCATTCCACTAATGGAGTTTTTTTTTGGAAGCCATGTCTGTTTGCCAAACAAACGCGGCTTCAAAAGTAAGGGGAGTTTCCTCCCAATTATTCAGAATAAAAGAATCTGGGGCAGGGATACAAGCCTGCTCCTCAAGCTCAGGGTCTGCATCAGAGATCACCAGTACTGGGTGCGTTGCATCGCCTGTTTCTTCGGTAGGGCTAGTTCCAGATGGAACTTCTACTGCAGCCCAGTCAATAAAAGGTAGCCCCTCTGCTACTTTTTTTTGGTTGCCTTCTGTCATGGCAAAGAATGCCCCTACTTCCTCATAAGAGTCCTGCTCCTGTTTGGCTTGTGGCCCAGGCCCACCAGATGCTTGTGGAGGTGGAACACATGGCTGTATTGTGGAGGGTTTAGGTTTCTGGAATGGGTTGACATTGTAGTATGGGGGTTTGGCCTGATCCTCAGGAGGAGACAGCTGAATCATGTGAGACAGCTTAGGAAAAGTTTCCCTGATGTGCGGGAATTTCATAGCTTCTGTCTGCCCCTGTCTTCTCCATTTCCTTGGCTTGGACCCCAATCCTGCTCTATGAACCATCTTCTTAACCTGAACTGGTTCTATCCTTCCTTGTAGGTTAATCCCCAGACCTTTTCCAGGGTGAAAATGGTACTTTTCTAATACATTTTTGACCATTTTTTCAGCACAGGTCAATTTTCCTTCTTTTTGTTGATACCCCCCAGGTATATAATTCACAGCTTCAAACTGAAAAGAGTGAAATGCCATCTTATCTGCTGTCATTTCCGTGTTAATACAGGGTACATCAGGGGACCACATGGGGGGAACCAAATTTTCGGCCAGGACGGTAATCACCTTTTGCCCTCTAATATACTTGACTCTTTGGTGGAGGGTAGATGGTATGGCCCTAGCTGTATGAATCCACGGCCTTCCTAGGAGTAGGTTGAAAGCCGCAGGTATATCCATCACTTCAAATGTGATGTTGAAAATATACGGTCCAATTGTGACCGGCAGTTCAACCTCCCCTAGGGAGTGTGTCTTAGAGCTGTCAAATGCTCTTATAATTCTTCCATTTTGTTTTATTTTGTTTCGCTCCAGATTGAGCTTAACAAAGGTTACTAAAGGGCAGACATTGAGGGCTGAACCATTATCAATCAAGACCCGGGCTATCATGCAGCCCTTACTGAGCACAGCAATGTGCAATGGATCCACATGATGGTATCCTGCTGGACTAATTTCAGTTTCAGAAAAGGTTATGACATTATGGGATAATATTTGACCAACCATCCGGCCTAGTTGGTCTGGTTCAATGTTTTTAGGTACATGGGCCCCCTGGAGTATTCTTAACAAGGAGTCCCTATGTTTTTCTGAGTTTAACAATAGGCCCAGTATTGAGATCTGGGCAGGGACTTTGTTCAACTGTTCGATGACATTGAACTCACTCTTTTTTATTACCTTAATGAGGTCAGCAGCCTCACTGTCAACTACCTGGGGGGTATCTTCCCCTACCTTGGCCTTTCCTTTATTTTTTCCTTCTTCTTTATCCTTCTCTGTTTCTTTCTGTTTTTCTTCCACCCCTACACACTTTCCTGACCTCATCATAAGGTTTACTTCTTCCTTGCTTTCAACTGCAGGGCATGTAGTGGTGAATGCTTCACTGTAGTTCCATGGTACAGCCGATTCAATGTAGGAAGGCTTAGGGACGTTTACCACCAATGGGGGAAGTTTGGAATTGGCAATGGAAGTCTGAGTAATGGGAACATTAACAACCAATGGAGGAAGTTGTTTTGGTTGTGGGTTTGCAGAAGTGACTGATGCACTAAGGGGGTCACAATTTATGACCAATGGTGGCTTAGACTGAATGGGCGGAGTAAAAGTGGATGGATTATAATTAACGACCAAAGGTGGCTTGGTGATGTTCATCTGGGCCATGAGGGATGAGACCCGGTCCAAAGATGAGCTAATGTTCTTTGCAGCACTATCATTCCCCTTTGAAATCATATTTATCTCTTTGCCTTCACTTCTCCTGTCAAAATATACTTTGACCGTTGTCCCTATGGGAGCAATTAATTGAGATGGGTCAAAGGTTATTTTGTCAGAAGAGATGACTCCTATGACATTAGATGGGCCTGCCCCGTGATGCTGAGGCAGTGGGTTTTGTCCAATATCTGTTCTTGGAGGATTGGGCGCCCCTGTATTGAAAGACAGGGTATTCTGGTCTAGTAAATCCTGAATGGCATGTTTCAAAGGCCAGCACTTGTCTGTAGGGTGCCCAGGTGCACCCATATGGTAATCACAAGTGGTGGAGGGGTCAAAATTTCTCCCCTTAGATGCATTCGGATTAGGTTCTCTTAAGGTGATATACCCTCCTTGCAATAAAGTGGGCAGCAATTGAGAGGGAGTCATTGGAATAGGGGTGAAAACCCTATTTCTCCTTGCTGCAAAATAGGCGTCCTTTTCCTCCTTGGTAAAAACCCTTTTTTGGTCTGAAGATGCTGCTGGAACATTAACCCTCATAGGGGCCTGGGTAGGTGGAGATGGAGTAGGAAAATGAGCAGGTACGTTGATTTGTATGGGCTTGTTAGGGCCGGATGGTGGCTGTACCATGTTTACCTCACCCTCCTTCTTGTTCCCATTCTTTTTTGTCCCGCTTCCTTTCTTTAGGTTGGGGTCCTGCTGGCTAACCATGGCAGAGTGGTCAATTATCTTACCTGACCTTATTCCATCCTCAATTCGGTCAGCCACCTGAACCAAAGCTGCAAAATTAGTGGTGGTCTGACCCACCAAGTGGCTGTAGAATGGTTGACCCAAAGTGCTTATGAAGGTAGAAATCATTTCCTGTTCTAGCATGGGTGGCCTGACCTGGGAGGCTGTCTCCCTCCACCTCTTGGCATATTGCCTTACAGTTTCTTCCCTTCCTTTGCTCATTCTCATGACGTCGTACCTATCTGGCATGATCTCTGAATTGAACCGGTATTGAGCTAGGAAGGCATCGGCTAGGTCCTTCCATCTTTTGATCTTTCCATGGTCCAGAGTGGCGAACCATCTTAATGCGGTTCCAGTCAGGCTCCTTTGGAAAAGTTGGATTAGAACACCTTCATCCTGCCCAAACTGGCATAGGGCACCACAGTATAACTTTAGATGGCTCATGGGGCAACCAGTGCCATCATACTTGTCCAAGTCTGGGCACTTAAACTTAGCCGGCAGGTTAACATTGGGGTATAGGCACAGGTCTTCAAAATTGGTGCCTCCAAAGTTGTTTACCCCTTTGACTGCCCTAATTTCATCTTGGATCAATTCTAGCTTATGCATGAACTTTCTTTCAACCTCTTCCCTTATCCTTTCCTTTTCCTTAGCCTTGTTTGATTCAGCTGTCTCATCTCTGGTCAGTATAGGTTCAGGGGTGGGTTCATAGACGGGTTCAGGAGTTGGTTGCACTGGAGGTGGAACATTGACTTGGGGTGGAGGTGCAGGGTTGGATGTGGATGCCTGGTTCTGGGCCTGCATTTGTTGGGCCTGCACTTGTTGGGCCTGTACTGACAGTATGTTCTCTAGCATTCGGGCTAGTCTTGCCACTTGTTCTTGGAGTAGAACGACATCAGGATGAGGAGCATCAACTTCATCTTCAATGGGATTCATGGCTCGAGCTCTTGATCTGGTTACAGGAGCTATGATTGCGAGTGTATTAGTACCTGGCAAAATAAAGATAAAATATCAGTGCCAATTTAATCTCATTCACATGTCTAGGTATACTTATGTGCAAGCTGGGTGAACACGAGTTTGGATTTTTATTTATTTATTTATTTATTTATTTATTTGCTTCTTTTTTTTTTATTTTTTTTTGTTTTATTTTATTTTTTTGAATTGAATTGTTGGAATATTCTAGGGCTTCCAACAGATCCCCCAAAACAGAGAAAGGTCTGAAATTCAAAGGCTTTCAGAGGCCCGGTTTTTTTTTTTTTTTTTTTAAAAGGTCTGAAATTCAGAGGCTTTCAGAGGCCCAGGGATATTTTTGGAAAAGGTCTGAAATTCAGAGGCTTTCAGAGGCCCAGGGATGTTTTGATGAAAGTCTAAAATTCAAAGGCTTTCAGAGGCCCAAAAGGAAAAGGTCTGAAATTCAAAGGCTTTCAGAGGCCCAAAAGTTCTGAAATTCAAAGGCTTTCAGAGGCCCAAAAGATCTGAAATTCAAAGGCTTTCAGAGGCCCAAAAGTTCTGAAATTCAAAGGCTTTCAGAGGCCCAAAAGAAAAAGGTCTGAAATTCAAAGGCTTTCAGAGGCCCAAAAATTCTGAAATTCAAAGGCTTTCAGAGGCCCAAAAGAAAAAGGTCTAAAATTCAAAGGCTTTCAGAGGCCCAAAAGTTCTGAAATTCAAAGGCTTTCAGAGGCCCAAAAGAAAAAGGTCTGAAATTCAAAGGCTTTCAGAGGCCCAAAAGTTCTGAAATTCAAAGGCTTTCAGAGGCCCAGAAGATCTGAAATTCAAAGGCTTTCAGAGGCCCAGGGATTTTTGAGAAAAAGTCTGAAATTCAAAGGCTTTCAGAGGCCCAGGGATTTTTTGAGAAAAAGTCTGAAATTCAAAGGCTTTCAGAGGCCCAGGGATTTTTGAGAAAAATCTGAAATTCAAAGCCTTTCAGAGGCCCAAGAGTTTTGAAAAAGTCTGAAATTCAAAGGCTTTCAGAAGCCCAAGGAACCTTTCTCTCACATTTTTTTTTTTGAAGCATTTTATTCAAACTTGTTTCTCTTTATCATTATTTAAAGGTTAAAAGAATATTTTAGTGGGAAAAACTGATTAAAGTTGAATATTCCGAGAAAACCGTATACACAGTACGGTCCAGCCCTGCCCGTATTCAAATTACGAGCAAGCCGTGACCGTATGGAAAACACGGGCGAGCCAGTTGTGAGACATGGGAAAAAATCAATTTACATGATTTCCTCAATCATCACACGGGATTATATAAACAAAGAGTCGCCACCATTCAATCTAGGTGTGAATGGACACCAGAATATTAAATAAGCACAAAAGGCAATTTTAGGGTAAAAATAACCCTCCTAAAAAAAACAACCAGAGATGGGAAAGGGGATTAAGTTATGAACAGGGGAAGGTGTTAGGCACCCCTATTCATCCACACAAGGTGGTTGCCAGGTATTGTTCATGTTTAAAATAAAGGAAAAAGCTTGCTATAAAAATCACACAAAATCACAAAAAAAAACAAAAATATATGGTTTTTTCATATGAATAGTCTGATTGATCCAGAACTTTCAAATATGATCATACCATTCCTAGGGTTTCATGATCAAAACAAAATTGAGATAAAATCAAATAAAATCAATTTAAAGTGAAAAATCCAAAAATCTGGCTTCAAGTCAAATTCTAGAAATCTAGAAAAATATGATTTTTATAAAATATTTCAAAATTGAACTTGAATAATCCAGGACATAGATAAAGCCCAAATTTCACATTAAATCAAGAAATAAAAATCAAAAATACCCACGTTGATGAAGAACACCAAAAGGGGAGAACTTAGACCGTAGGGTCTTCTCTCAATAATGAAAAACGATTTAAAAACCTCATCATGAAACCCTAGAATTTATTTTCAGGCTTCTAGATCCAGATCTATCATATTGATCATGATAAATCCAGGATCTTAGCCTAAAATCACAAAAATCACGAAAACAGTGCTGTAGGTGCAAAAGTGGCAAAAATCCAAATTTTGGAAAATAGTGAGGATCTCATGCTATAAACATCATAGATTCATGTTATTCATTCAAATATATCATAAAAAGCATTAAAACATGATCAAGATATTTAAAATAGCCACATCTCACAAATTAGAGCACATGGGGGTCTACCCTACGGATCCACCTGTTCTCTTTTTCCCTAGTTCTCTTTTCACGTTTTACGGCTAGAGAGACTCTTGAGGTAATTAGAGATAGGTTTGGTTACACAAACACAATCACGGGCCTTATTCTATGAAAAAAAGAAAAAAACAGATATGGGGTTCTATTCTAGGGATCCACCTGTTCCCCTTTCCCCTAGTTCTCTCTTCACGTTTTACGGCTAGAGAGACCCTTGAGGTACTTAGAGACAAGTTTAGGGATACAAAAACAGATATGGCCTTATTCTACAGCAATAGAGATGATCCTATTACTTCTAGAATTGAAGACAGAAAATAAAAAGGGATAGGGGACTTACCTGGATTGAGCAGGCAGAGCAGCAGGGATTCCTTTCCTTCTCTTGTAGCTTCTTAGAATTCCTTGGACTCAAAATTTTCGTGGCCCTTAGCTAGAGGAGAGAGCCTCTATTTATAGACACACCCAGGGGCATGGTTGGTCCAGAAGGATATAGCCTGATTCTCAGGATAGAGTGAAATACAGAGATAATGCCCATCCATAGTGGCTTCAGCGAATAAAATACTTAATTCGCTCGTTTAAAGATATATTGGACTTCAAATAAGGCTCGGAAATCGAGAGAAGGACCAAACTTGCACGTGTCTTTAATGCCCGTAAATATACTACGGTCCAATGGGGACCGTATAGTTACTACGGACGCGCCTGCCCGTAGATATTTTGCGGGCGAGATCGGCCCGTGAAGTCAATACGGGCAAAGCCTGTTCATTCTATTTTTAGGCCTTTTTGACCTGTTTTAAGCTCTAATTACATGTTTTTATTATTTTCTCATTTGGCAGTGCAATTTGGGGTGTCTACAGTTATGTGACTTTGAGGTTGCCAAATCCTCATGCAAGCAAAGGGAAGAATTATGATTCATCTGCAATTTGTGAGTATCATATGAGTAGTCCAGGGCATACCACAGATCGTTGCTTGGCCCTAAAGCATGCAATTCAGGATTTGCTGGATAATAACTCTTTATCATTCAATTCAGTCACTCTCATCCCACCTACCGATAACAATGGGGCAGGCAGCTCAAATGCAATAGGGGCAATTTTCTCTGAAGAAAGAAGATTTGACCCTTCTCAGCTTATCACTCCTATTGGTCCAACAGTCAGGGTTTATCTTAAAAGAAATGCTCCTGGTTATGAGCAGGAAGGCTTGCCTCACTCAACAGGAGAAAGAAATTAACAGAAAAAGGAAGAAAAATCAGCTTTTGCCTTTAAGAACAGGGGCAGTTTTTGAACTCCCATGTTCTTTGAAAAGAAACTCCCATAAGAAGAATGCACATTTCCTGAGGATCCTAAGGAGCCTTGTTCTCAGGAAGTGATTTCAATAAAGGCTCTTCAAAAAAAAATATAAAAAAAGATTTTTCCCTTTAACATTTTTCTAGAAAAAAAAAAAAAGTTTTCAGCAAGGTCCTTTTACTTATGAATCATATTTCCTATTGAATTTTATTAAGTTGAATATGACTTCGACATTGGGCTCAATTTTGAGACCAAAATCGAAGAAAAAGACATTTTATGTGAAAATTCAAATCTTTTTAAGTGTCATGAGAAGAATATTCTACAAAATTATAAAATGACCAATTTTATGGCCTTTGGAACCAAAGATGACCCACAGTCTTCAACAAAAAAGATAGAAGAAGATTTGAAGTTCCTTCATTATAATTCAGAAAGGATCGCATCACTTGCTGATTCGTTCAAAGGGAAGTTGAGAATATTGTTTGAAGAAATTTTGGGGCTTTGCACTTGAAAATATGGGAGAAGATTTGACATTTTCGTTGGAAATAGAATTGGGCATCATTCGATTGAAAGAATCCAAATTCAAAAGATTGATCAAAAGGTGAAGAACTTGTTCATAACAGAGGTTCTATTTGAAGATGCTTTTATCTTGACAGAAGGTGATTAAGAAGAAAAAAAGAGAGAAGAAAAAATCCTGAGCCAGTCATGTAGTGCAACTCTACCAAGTCTAAAATTCAAATTTTTCTTAAAATGATAAGAGGCCTTTCTTTCTTATATCCCCAAAAATTTTGAAATCCCTAGTTAGACCCTTTGAGCTTGATACATTTTTCCAAGTAACCTAAACTGAGAATTGTAACCCCACACTGGGGCAAATTAAGGCATAAAAAAGGGGAATGAAGGGACAATTATTGAAGTTCAAAAGGGATTTTGAATATGTTTTCAGAAAATGGGGCAAAGAAATGAAAAAAAAAAAAGAAAAAAAAGAAAGAAAAAAAAGGAAGAAAAAAAGATAATCAAATGCTATTTGGAGAATGTCTTCAAAATTGTGAAGAAAAGAATGGAAAAAAGAAGTTCAATACTGGAGAATAAGTTTCAAATGAAGAAATCAAATTGAGGGAAGAACTTCATCACTGGGGCAATTTTGTATTCATTCTAAGGGAAGAAATGCCTTAAAAATTACAATTTCAGTTAACCCATTTGATCATAGGGTATTTGAGCCTTTTATTCCTTTTCTTTCTAAACTAACACCAAGCCTTCGTTTCGTCCCATTCATAAGTCCTCTTTGATTAAGAAATTTTGAATTAAGGTAGCTTGGACCACATAGTTGCTGGTGATGAAGGAAAAAAAAAAGAAGAAGAAAAAAAAAGAAAAAAGAAAAAAAATGGAGAAAATGTAGTGAAAACCCGGAAGGGCGCTACATGGCAAATAATCGGTTATCTACAAGAAAGAAATCGTCAGAGAGGAAAGTCCAGAATTGGCATAGATCCAGGTGAAGTCCTCATGTTGGTGGTTATTTTGAGATGCAGTCACTCTTCAAGTGATTGAGGAAAATTCTCTTTTCAAGACTAAAGCAACATAATCAGAACTATGATATGAAGCATCTGTGAACAAGTTGATAGCCATCAAAATTGCCATTAGGAAATTGTTACTGAAGTTGAAGTCATAAATTCTCATATCATGGATACAATGGAGAAACAATTGCTCTTCAATTGGATGAAGGAAAATGTCTTTCTAGACTAGGGCAAAATAGTCAGATTGAAAGAATTGTCATATCAGGAGCATCAATTGACAAGATGAGGGTCATGGGGATGACTCTAAAGGTTCCAAAGGTTGATTTTGGTCTTTCTTCATTTTCTGAAATAATCTTCTCATTATTCAGCTTGATTGTAATTCTTTTGGACTATATGCTAATAAGTGATTTGATCATTTTTTCAAAAAAATATATATATATATAAAAACACAAAAAAACAAAAAAATATATTTTTGGCCTATGATGAGAATCTATATCTTTTCATAAAACATCTGTTTTTACAAGCATTAGAGAATTCTGAGGCCACTAGTATAAAACATATTTTCTTATGTTTGCATTTGCATTCTTCTATTAGGGTTTCTTTTTGGCAAAGGTAAAAAATAAAAAATAAAAAAGAAAAATAAAAGAAAAAAAAAGAAAAAAAGAAAAAAAGAAAAAAAAAAAAAAGAAAAAAAAAAGAAAAAAAAAAAGGAAAAAAGAAGATCATCTCTACTGAGGGGCAAGTACTTCTTCAAGCAATCAAAACTGGGGCATGCTCAGTGTCTTTCCTTCTAGGTTTTCATTGGAATAAATTCCAACATCTGAAAGAAGCAATCAAGCTTTAGTCTTCGGATTTGAAAAAAAGAAAAAAGAAAAGGCTTCGAAGCAGTGGCATGTTTTCTTCGTTAAACAAGGGTTCCCAATTCTTCAATCATGAAGAAGGATTTTACTGAGGCAGCAAGAAGGCATGAAAGACAGATCATGGGTTGTAAAGGCATGAGGTTAGATCAACAGATCATGATCCATCAATCAAGATGAGGGCATTTACTTGGGCAATTAAAAAGCATGAAGACAGGTTATGGGCAGTAAGGGCACATACATCGTTATTGAGAGAGCAAGAAGATAAAGAAGCAAAAGCAAGTTGCAAAATATTCAAGCATAGGTTCGGGCATCAAATGGCACCCAGGTATATCAAATAAGAAAATCAATCAGGAAAATTCAAAAAGTGAAAAACATCAAAATCAATTGAGTTTGCAGTGGTCAATTTTAAATCCACATTCTTTTCAAAATTTGCTTGTCTCATATTTCTTTTCATAGCCACGAGAGCTCCAAGAAATCTGAGATAAGGAAGAGACGCCACCCCATCAGACTTCAAGCAGGGTTTCATTGGCTATCTTCGAATCCATGTTTTTATCATTTCTTTGTTGGACCAAAGCAAGTTCAATTAATGAGATGTCTTTCAAATGTGCAATTTTGAGTTGTGTCTGTTCTTTGCTGTTCATTGTGCTACAACTGCAGGCCACCTAGAAAAATTGTCTTTTTCATCATTTTCTCCACACTTTTTAGGAGATCAATGTTTATATTAGTTGTAAGTTGCAAGGATTGCTACCTTACCCACTTTTATTTAAAAATTTTGTCTCAAATCTCACTTCATAGCCACGAGAGCTCAGTGAGAGGAGAGAGGAGGATTTGGCCCTTAAGTTGAGGGACTTCTTAGCAAATCTTCCACAATCAATTCTTTTTTTATAAAATCATCCATTTGATCCTTGCAAAGTGCAATTGGTTAGACAAAAGTCTCAGAAAGTGCAATTGGTGGGTCTTTTTTGCTCTCTGCTTGTAATTGGTTCCAATTACCAGCAAAGAGGGGGCAGCTGTAGACACCCCAAATTGCACTAAAAATGAGAAAATAATTGAAAATATTAATTGGGATTTGAAACAAGTCAAAAAAGTGTAAAATCTGGCCAAACTGGTCATGACCGTATTTTGTTTACGGACTGGTCATATCTGCAGTTGATATACGGTCACGGCGTGCCCGTATTAATAATACGGGCAGGGCGCGACCGTAATATATATACGGACACGGGGGTCTTTGTGCGAATTTTACCTTTTTGATTTTTGAGCCTTATCTGCACCCAAATATCTCTCTTGGATAAGCGAATTATCTTATTTATTCATCCGAATTATCCTATTTATCCTTGTTGGCCATGGATTGGCATTATCCATATTTTTTACCTAATCCTGAGGATCAGGATATATCCTTCTGGACCAACCATGCCCCTGGGTGTGTCTATAAATAGAGGCTCTCTCCTTTAGCTAAGGGCCACGAAATTTTGAGTCCAAGGAATTCTAAGAAGCTCCAAGAGAAGGAAAGGAATCCCTGCTGCTCTGCCTGCTCAATCCAGGTAAGTCCCCTATCCCTTTTTATTTTTTGTCTACAATTCTAGATGTAATAGGATCATCTCTATTGCTGTAGAATAAGGCCATATCTGTTTTTGTATTCCTAAACGTGTCTCTAAGTACCTCAAGGGTCTCTCTAGCCGTAAAACGTGAAGAGAGAACTAGGGGAAAGGGGAACAGGTGGATCCCTAGAATAGAACCCCATATCTGTTTTTTTCTTTTTTCATAGAATAAAGCCTGTGATTGTGTTTGTGTAACCAAACCTATCTCCAAGTACTTCAAGAGTCTCTCTAGCCGTAAAACGTGAAGAGAGAACTAGGGGAAAAGAGAACAGGTGGATCCGTAGGGTAGACCCCCATGTGCTCTAATTTGTGAGATGTGGCTATTTTGAATATCCTGATCATGTTTTAATGCTTTTTATGATATATCTGAATGAATAACATGAATCTATGATGTTTATAGCATGAGATCCTCTCTTTTTGATAAAATTTGGATTTTTGCCACTTTTGCACCTACAGCACTGTTTTCGTGATTTTTGTGAGTTTAGGCTAGGATCTTGGATTTATCATGATCAATATGGTAGATCTGAATCCAAAAGCCTGAAAGTAAATTCTAGGGTTTCATGAGATGTTTATTAAATCGTTTTTCATTATTGAGAGAAGACCTTACGGTCTCAGTTCTCCCCTTTTGGTGTTTTTCATCAACGCGGGTATTTTTGGTTTTGATTTTCTGATTTAATGTGAAATTTGGGCTTTACCTATGACCTGGACTATTCAAGTTCAATTTTGAAATATTTTATTAAAATCATATTTTTCTAGATTTCTAGAATTTTGACTTGAAGCCAGATTTTTGGATTTTTCACTTTAAATTGATTTTATTTGATTTTATCTTAATTTTGTTTTGATCATGAAACCCTAGGAATGGTATGATCATGTTTGATAGTTCTGGATCAATCAGACTATTTATATGAAAAAAACCATATATTTTTGCCCTTTTGTGATTTTTCCTGATTTTCATAGCAAGCTTTTTCGTTTATTTTAACATGAACAAATACCTGGCAACCACCTTGTGTGGATGAATAGGGGTGCCTAACAACTTCCCCTATTCATAACCTAATCCCCTTACCCATCTCTGGTTGTTTTTTTTTAGGAGGGATATTTTGCCCTAAAATGTGCCTTTTGTGCTTATGTAATATTTTGGTGTCCATTCACACCTAAATTGAATGGTGGCGACTCTTTGTTTAATTTAATCCCGTGTGATGATTGAGGAAATCATTAGATTGATTTTTTCCCATGTCTCACAACTGGCGACTCTGCTGGGGACTTGTGGATTTGAGCCTTTTGTTGTTTGTTCATGTTTTTGATTTTTTTGATTTGCTTGCTATTTGGTGTTCTTAAGCATGTTGAGCATATTTTAAATCTGATTTATTGCTTAAGAATTCATGGGGGTAGAAACATGCTTAATTTTGATTTATAGGATTGTTTCTGCAAACATGCGTAGGGGAGGTTCGTTTTGCTGAACCATGCTTATTTCTTGCTATATTTTTATGATAGCATGTTTTAATTTGCAGCATGATCTCCATAATGATTTTGGGTGTATAACATGATCATATGTTTGCATGATAGATGATTTTTTTTATATGAGCATGTTTTGGGTGCTATAGGATTGCTTTATTTACATGTTTATTTTAAATATGCTTTCCTATTATGCTTTGGTTTGTTTATGCATGGCTGCGAAAAGAGTGGCAAGGGTTTGGGACGTTGTGAATGTAACCTATTTTTACAATGCACTGTGCACCTTTTGTTTTTACACGGCCTACCCTTAACCTATAGGAAGTTGAACCCGAATGTGTGTAGCTTGACGCAACGAGGTTGTAAGACCCCAGTTTTGAGTAGAAAGAAAATAATAAATAATAAAATAATAAAATGAAATAATAATAATAGAATAAAAATAAACAAATAATAACAGTAGATAAAATAAAAGTATATGCACATATGGATGTATGTACAGGTTAAATCAACTTTATTATTGCTAGAAATTTGTGGTCATTAGGGTTAAAGAAAATGAGGTGGAAATATTTATACGTAGGTCATATTCGGACCGGAAATAAATAAAAAATGGGTCAATGGTTAAAATCCGAGAAAACCCTACACTAAGGAGGGGTAGAAAGGGGATTCCCAGGGTAAATGGTGAATTAGGTTAAACCCTCGCGGTGTATAAATAGGTAACTGATATAAATTTTCGGGGTTTTGGGGGTAGGGCGGCTACTGTGGCGATTAGGGTTTCGCTGGGAAGAGATGAGAACCGCAAGAGTTGCTAGGAGTTTATTGGAGTCGGATTTCTGCGGGTTATCTCTCTCGCGAGCAGAGGAATTGTTCGGCTACCATTTCAACTTCGCGCGCACCCGGAAATCGCGATCGGCCGAATGGGGAAGAAGCTGTTTTTCTGGGATTAAGCGCATACGGTGAGTAGCACTGTTTTATAACTGGGTTTTGTGTTTTGGGTTTTCTCGAGCTTATTCTGATGCATGTGTTGAATATTAAGTGATAGTATGATGTTTTCTGTTTTTCTGGTTTTTCGGAAAGTTGCATGAACAGAGACTCCGGATTGAAGTTTTAATTGAAAATTAAAGTGTTTAGATTAATTTCAAATATGGCTGGGAAGTCTTCTGGGAGTATTAGGAGTGTACTGGAGTAGTTACAGACCTTCACAAACCGGCCAGTCATGTAGATCTCAAAATAACAGAGAAATGAAAACTACAGGGGGTATCCGCTCACCTCGCGCTCACCGGCGTTCACCTCGGAGGTAGGCGCCCTGTTAAAAATGACCTACCGCCGATCCCGCGCCCACCTCGCGCTCATCTCGCGCGAAGTAGAAAACAAGGCGCTCATCTCGCGCGAATCCCGCGCCCACCTCACGCCCATCTCGCGCTCACCTAGCGTCGGGTGAGCGGCAGGTTGCTTTTGCCCATTTTCTTCACCGCCGACCGGCGCTCACCTCGCGCCCACCTCGATAGGTGAGCGGCAGACCTATTTTGCTTACAAAAATGGAATTTCTGATTTGACCAAGAGTATTTGCACTTCTTAGGGGTTAAACCACTTCACTATTCACTTGGTTAGGAACCTGGGAAACCATTTTGCCTATGAAATTAATAGAGGAAAATTTTGTGAACATCTTATGAGTTTCAAGTTGGGTTTAGGTTACTTATGAGTATTGTGCCGGACACCGAACTAGTAAGAGTTACCAGTTACTTTTCCTTATTCTATACACTGCTTTGATTGAGAAGTTCTTGTATTTTTGGTTTCACTTGTTGGAAACTTTATACGTATTGAAAGGTTTTCTTTGGTATGAATGGATTGAGTTTTACTTTCATATGACTTGTGTTACGGAAATGAGAAAGTACTGAATGTACTTGAGGTACTGCTTGGTCCAGAGGGACAGGTGATGAATTGTGATGAGTAATTACATGATGTGGAAATGAATGGTTTGTTTTGATATTGAAATCGAGATTATACGATGTTTACTGTTTTGGTCTAGCTTGTCCTGGATCCAGATGTTTAAGCTTAGTAATGTGATGTTATTGTTGGTTGTTGGAATTGCATGGCCTTGTGTGTTGCCACGACCGGTGTAGAGCAGCCAGAAACCCTGAGTAGGCCTGGTTGTCAATGCAGAAACCCGGGGAGTAGGCCTGCATTGGATGACGAAACCCTGAGTAGGCCGTCATTTCAGAGTATCCGAAACCCTGAGTAGGCCGGAACTGTGTACATGGAGGTGTGGAGTGTCTACTTGGCATGTTTAATTTATCAACCAAACGATAGTCATGACATTGACCAATCGATGTGTTATTGTACTTAACTGAGATGTGATTTGTTTGATTTGAACTTGGGAAATTGATGTTGGCTGTTTAAACGTATTGTAGTGTTGTCGATGCATAGTTTTAAAATGTGATTCAACTATTTCTGCATGCATGTGCTACTCGCTGAGATATTCGTATCTCACTATGTTGTTGTTCTATTTTTTCAGATACTCGTGGTGAGGCGATTACTGGGGTAGATCCTGCTGAGGCATATAGGGAGGAAGACTACTATTACCTTCCTTAGACTTGTAGGTTATCTGTTCCGAATTTGAGAACTTGAATTAATTGAGATGTATTAAAGTAATTGGGGATGAACCATATGATTTCAGTTCAGTTTAAATGTTACAATTTTGCATAAATGGAAATGTGCACTCTGTTAGGTTATAGATGTATGATTATCCAGCGATCATAAATTGATTAACGATCCTTGCCTAACCTCCGTGAGACGTGTTATATCTTTAATGAACAACACGGATCCGGGGCGTTACAGAGGTCGATACTTCGGAAAGCGAAAGTGAAAACATTCACCTTAGAACTTTGAGCTAATGATGTGATGATAACGTGGATCTGGGATTCTGGTCATCACTAGGCTTGAGTGCTAAGTTGCCATTAAGCCAAAACCCAAAACCCCTACGCTTGAAGGTGGAGTTACACGTTTTTGGCTGAAGTATACAATTATGTGGGGATATGGGTTTGTATGATTGTGGGAAGGCCGTGTGCATGGCTTACAAACCAGGGCATAATGCGGATGCCATATTGAAGGTAAACAAGATAACAAGGTAATCCTATTGTTTGGCATTATTATCATGTCATAGGGGTGTCATGGTGCCCATTGGTTCGGGATAAAATTGGTCCCAAAATATGCATATTTTCTAAAATTGGTGCAGCCCATAGGAAGAGTTTCTAACTCTATTTAGAATCAATCCTACCTAATGTTCATACAAGAGGCAACAAAAGGGTACCAAATTCTTGAGTATGGTGTCAATTCGAAGGGTACATGTGCCCTCCTAAGCATGTGTTTTAGTAAAAAGGTCAAAGTCCACTTTGGGACAGTTTAGAAGCACTGCACTGGGTGAACCGTATGTTTGGATGAGCAATTAAAGTAATCAAACCATGTAAAACTGGAAAAATATAACAGGGTTCCGTAAAACCGCATTTAGCACACAGGCTGGGCTTGCCCGTATTGGTTATACGGGCTAGGCTCGCCCGTGTTTTCCATACGGTCACGGCTTGCTCGTAATTTGAATACGGGCAGGGCTGGACCGTACTGTGTTTACGGTTTTTTCGGAATATTCAACTTTAATCAGTTTTTCCCACTAAAATCTTCATTTAACCTTTAAATAATGATAAAGGGAAACAAGTTTGAATAAAATGCTTCAAAAAAAAAATAGAGAAAGGTTCCTTGGGCTTCTGAAAGCCTTTGAATTTCAGACTTTTTCAAAACTCTTGGGCCTCTGAAAGCCTTTGAATTTCAGATTTTTCAAAAAAATCCTGGGCCTCTGAAAGCCTTTGAATTTCAGATTTTTCAAAAAATCCTTGGGCCTCTGAAAGCCTTTGAATTTCAGACTTTTTCTCAAAAAAACCCCGGGCCTCTGGAAGCCTTTGAATTTCAGACTTTTTCTCAAAAAACTCCGGGCCTCTGAAAGCCTTTGAATTTCAGATCTTTTGGGCCTCTGAAAGCCTTTGAATTTCAGAACTTTCGGGCCTCTGGAAGCCTTTGAATTTCAGACTTTTTCTCAAAAAACTCCGGGCCTCTGAAAGCCTTTGAATTTCAGAACTTTTGGGCCTCTGAAAGCCTTTGAATTTCAGACCTTTTTCTTTTGGGCCTCTGAAAGCCTTTGAATTTCAGAACTTTTGGGCCTCTGAAAGCCTTTGAATTTCAGACCTTTTTCTTTTGGGCCTCTGAAAGCCTTTGAATTTCAGAACTTTTGGGCCTCTGAAAGCCTTCGAATTTCAGACCTTTTTTCTTTTGGGCCTCTGAAAGCCTTTGAATTTCAGAACTTTTGGGCCTCTGAAAGCCTTTGAATTTCAGACCTTTTTCTTTTGGGCCTCTGAAAGCCTTTGAATTTCAGAACTTTTGGGCCGTCTAAAAGCCTCTGAATTTTAGACAAACCTTTTCTTTGGGCCGTCTATAAGCCTCTGAATTATAGACACATATCCTTTTTGGGCCGTCTAAAAGCCTCTGAATTTTAGACAAACAAACCTTTTTGGGCCGTCTAAAAGCCTTTGAATTTTAGACAAACCTTTTCTTTGGGCCATCTAAAAGCCTCTGAATTTTAGACAATCATTTCCTTGGGCTGTCTAAAAGCCTCTGAATTTTAGACAAATCATTTCTTTGGGCCGTCTATAAGCATCTGAATTATAGACACATATCCTTTGGGCCGTCTAAAAGCCTCTAAATTTTAGACAAATCATTTCTTTGGGCCGTCTATAAGCCTCTGAATTATAGACACATATCCTTGGGCCTCTGAAAGCCTTTGAATTTCAGACGTTTTTCAAAAATACCCCTGGGCCTCTGAAAGCCTTTGAATTTCAGACTTTTTCCAAAAAAAATCCTTGGGCCTCTGAAAGCCTTTGAATTTCAAATCCTTCCTCTCTTTTTGGGACCTGTTGGAAGCCCTAGAATATTCCAACAATTCTAAAAAAAAAGAAAAAAGAAGCAAATAAAGAAAGAAACAAATCCAAACTCGTGTTCACCCAGCTTGCACATAGGCATGTGAATGAGATTAAATTGGCACTGATATTTTCTTTTTATTTTTCCAGGTACCAAATACACTCGCAATCATATCTCTTGTAACCAGATCAAGAGCTCGCGCCATGAATCCCATTGAGAATGAAGCTGATGCTCCTCACCCAGATTTAGCCCTGCTTCAGGAGCAGGTGGCAGGACTAGCCCGAATGCTAGAGAACATACTATCAATGCAGGCCGAACAAGTCCAAGCCCAGAACCAAGCCTCCACTTCCAACCAAGCACCTCCACCTCCAATCAATATCCCACATCCGGTTCAACCTATTCCTGAACCCATTTCTGAACCTACCCCTGAACCTATACTGATCAGGGAGGAGATGGTTGAGTCTGAGAAAGAGAATGAAAAAGAAAGGATGAGGGATGAAATAGAAAGAAAATTCATGCACAGGCTGGATATGATCCAGGATGAAATAAGGGAAGTGAAGGGAGTTAAATCATTTGGGGGCACCAATTTTGAAGATCTGTGCCTATACCCCAATGTATGCTTACCGGCCAAATTCAAGTGTCCGGATTTTGATAAATATGATGGCACTGGCTGCCCAATGAGCCATATGAAGTTATACTGCGGGGCTTTATGCCAGTTTGGCCGGGATGACGGCATACTAATTCAACTCTTCCAGAGGAGTTTAACTGGAGCTGCTTTGAAGTGGTTTACCACTTTGGATCATGGGAAAATAAGGAGGTGGAAGGATTTAGCAGATTCCTTTTTGGCACAATACAGGTTCAACTCTGAGATTATACCAGATAGGTATGACATGATGAGGATGACAAAGAGAAATGATGAGACCATAAGGCAATATGCTAAAAGGTGGAGGGAGTTGGCTGCACAAGTCAAGCCACCCATGGGAGAACCAGAAATGATTTCAACTTTCATCATGACATTGGGGCAACCATTTTACAGTCACTTGGTGGGTCAAACTACCACCAACTTTGCTGCCCTAGTGCAAGTGGCAGACAGAATTGAAGATGGGATCAAGTCTGGGAAAATAGCTGATTACTCTGCAGTGTTGAACCAGGAAGCTTCCACCACTTTCTCTACACAGAAAAAGGAGAATGGTAATGGAAGAAGAAAGAATGAAGAAAGGAGAGAAGCAGAAGTGAATATGGTACAACTTCCCAGGGAACCCTTTCAAATCAATGCCCATCCACCTCCTATCAAGCCAACCTATCAACTTCCTTTGCTGCCTATTCAAATTAATGTCCCTTCTGCACAACCTGTGAAGGAGGAAACAGAAGTAAGGAGGAGAAGGGAATTTTCTAAACTGCCTATGAGACCATCTGAGCTTTTGCCTACTTTACTTCAAAAGGGTTATGTGACTTTGAGGTTGCCAAATCCTCATGCAAGCAAAGGGAAGGGTTATGATCCATCTGCAATTTGTGAGTACCATATGAGTAGTCCAGGGCATACCACAGATCGTTGCTTGGCCCTAAAACATGCAATTCAGGATTTACTGGATAATAACTCTTTATCATTCAATTAAGTCACTCCCATCCCACCTACCGATAACAATGGGGCAGGCAGCTCAAATGCAATAGGGGCAATTTTCTCTGGAGAAAGAAGATTTGACCATTCTCAGCTTATAGCTCCTATTGGTCCAACAGTCAGGGTTTATCTTGAAAGAAGTGCTCCTGGTTATGAGCAGGAAGGCTTGCCTTACTCAGCAGGAAAAAGAAATTATCTAAAAAAGGGAGAAAAGTCAACTTTTGCCTTTAAGAACAGGGGCAGTTTTCGAACTCACATGTTCTTTGAAAAGAAACTCCCATAAGAAGAATGCACATTTCCTGAGGATCCCAAGGAGCCTTGTTCTCAGGAAGTGATTTTAATAAAGGCTCTTCAAAAAAAAAAAAAAAAAAGATTTTTCCCTTTAACATTTTTCTAGAAAAAAAAAGTTTTCTACAAGGTCCTTTTTACTTATGAATCATATCTTTTATTGAATTTCATTGAGTTGAATATGACTTTGACATTGGGCTCAATTTTGAGACCAAAATCGAAGAAAAAGACATTTTATATGAAAATTCAAATCTTTTTAAGTGTCATGAGAAGAATATTCTGCAAAATTATGAAATGACCAGTTTTATGGCCTTTGGAACCAAGGATGATCCACAGTCTTCAACAGAAAAGATAGAAGAAGATTTGAAGTTCCTTCATTATAATTCAGAAAAGGATCGCACCACTTGCTGATGCGTTTAAAGGGAAGTTGATAATATTGTTTGAAGAAATTTTAGGGCTTTGCACTTGAAAATATGGGAGAAGATTTGACATTTTCGTTGGAAATAGAATTGGGCATCATTTGATGGAAAGAGTCCAAATTCAAAAGATTGATCAAAAGGTGAAGAATTTGTTCATAACAGAAGTTCTATTTAAAGAGGCTTTCATGTTGACAGAAGGTGATTAAGAAGAAAAAAAAAGAGAAGAAAAAAAATCCTAAGCCAGTCATGTAGTGCAACTCTACCAAGTCTAAAATTCAAATTTTTCTTAAAATGATAAGAGGCCTTTCTTTCTTATATCCCCAAAATTTTTGAAATCCCTAGCTAAACCCTTTGAGCTTGATACATTTTTCCAAGTAACCTAAACTGAGAATTGTATCCCCATACTGGGGCAAATTTATTAAGGCATAAAAAAAAAGGAATGAAGGGACAATTATTGAAGTTCAAAAGGGATTTTGAATATGTTTTCAGAAAAGGGGGCAAAAAAATGAAAAAAAAGGAAAAAGAAAAAGGAAGAAAGAAGAAAAAGAAATCATCAAATGCTATGGGATATTTGGAGAATGTCTTCAAAATTGTGAAGAAAAGAATGAAAAAAAGAAGTTCAATACTGAAGAATAAGTGTCAAATGAAGAAATCAAATTGAGGGAAGAACTTCATTACTGGGGGCAATTTTGTATTCATTCCAAGGGAAGAAATGCCTTAAAAATTACAATTTCAGTTAACCCATTTGATTATAGGGTATTTGAGCCTTTTATTCATTTTCTTTCTAAACAAACACCAAGCCTTCATTTCGTCCCATTCATAAGTCCTCTTTGGTTAAGAAATTTCGAATTAAGGCAATTTTGACTACATGGTTGTTGGTGATGAAGGATAGAAAAAAAAAAAAAAGAAAAAAAAAAAGAAAAAAGAAGAAAAAAGAAAAAAAAAAGGAAAAAATGGAGAAAATGTAGTGAAAACCCGAAAGGGCGCTACATGGCAAATAATCAGCTATCTACAAGAAGGAAATCGTCAGAGAGGAAAGCCCAGAATTGGCATAGATCCAAGTGAAGTCTTCATGTTGGTGGTTACTTTTGAGATATAGTCACTCTCCAAGTGATTGAGGAAAATTCTCTTTTCAAGACTAAAGCAACATAATCAGAACTATGATATGAATCATCTATGAACAAGTTGATGGCCATCAAAATTGCCATTAGGAAATTATTGCTGAAGTAGAAGTCATAAATTCTCATATCATGGATACAATGGAGAAACAATTGCTCTTCAATTGGATGAAGGAAAATGTCTTTCTAGACTGGGGTAAAATAGTCAGATTGAAAGAGTCGTCATATCTGGAGCATCAATTGACAAGCCGATGGTCATGGGAATGATTCTAAAGGTTTTGAAGGCTTATTTTGATCTTTCTTCATTTTCTGAGATAATCTTCTCATTATTCAACTTGATTTTAATTCTTTTGGACTATATGCTAATAAGTGATTGGATCATTTTTCAAACAAAAAAAAAACACAAAAAGCAAAAACTATATTTTTGGCCTATGATGAGAATCTATATCTTTTCATAAAACATTGGTTTTGCAAGCATCAGAGAATTCTGAGGCCACTAGTATAAAACATATTTTCTTATGTTTGCATTTGCATTCTTCTATTAGGGTTTTTTTTGGCAAAGGTTAAAAAAAAAAAGAAAAAGAAAGAGGAAAAAAAAAGAAAAAGAAAAGAAAAAGAAAAAGAAAAAGAAAAAAAGATGATCATCTGAGGGGCAAATACTTCTTCAAACAATCAAAACCAGGGCATGCTCAGTGTCTTTCCTTCTGGGTTTTCATCGGAATGAATTCTAACATCTGGAAGAAGTAGTCAAGCTTTAGTCTTCAAATTTGAAAGAAAAAAAAAATGGCTTCGAAGCAGTGGCATGTTTTCTCCATTAAACAAGGGTTCCCAATTCTTCAATCATGAAGAAAGATTTTACTAGGGCAGCAAGAAGGCATGAAAGACAGATCATGGGTTGTAAAGGCATGAGGTTAGATCAACAGATCATGATCCATCAATCAAGATGAGGGCATTCACTTGGGCAATTAAAAAGCATGAAGACAGGTTATGGGCAATAAGGGCACATACATTGTTATTGAGAGAGCAAGAAGATAAAGAAGCAAAAGCAAGTTGCAGAATATTCAAGCACAGGTTCGGGCATCAAATGACACCCAGGTATATCAAATAAGAAAATCAATCAGGAAAATTCAAAAAAGTGAAAAACATCAAAATCAATTGAGTTTGCAGTGGTCAATTTTAAATCCACATTCTTTTCAAAATTTGCTTGTCTCAGATTTCTTTTCATAGCCACGAGAGCTCTAAGAAATCTGAGATAAGGAAGAGACGCCACTCCATCAGACTTCAAGCAGGGGTTTCATTGGCTATCTTCGAATCCATGTTTTTATCATTTCATTGTTTGACCAAAGCAAGTTCAATTAATGAGATGTTTTTCAAATGTGTAATTTTGAGTTGTGTCTGTTCTTTGCTGTTTATTGTGCTACAACTGCAGGCCACCCAGAAAAATTGTATGTTTTATTATTTTCTCCACTTTTCAGGAGATTAATGTTTATATTAGTTGTAAGTTGCAAGGATTGCCACCTTACCCTCTTTTGTTTAAAAATTTTGTCTCAAATCTCACTTCATAGCTGTAGACACCCCAAATTGCACCCCAATATAAGAGATTAACTAAGAAGGGCTCCAAAGGTCTTATTTGAGCCTTGACATATGTCAAACTTTCAAAAACTTTCAAAATCAGTGCCAACCGCACTGTGTATGCGGTTTTTATAATTTCGGTTTCAACCGCTCTGTATGTGCGGTTGCAACCGCACAGACAGCACGGTTTAGGTCCTTGCTTGTTGCGCTGGCGGCCACGTGGCTTCGAGAAGCTTCGGCCGTTAAGCCGCGTGTCCAGCACTCAATTAAAGCATAACTGAATTGAACCGTTCTGTATATGCGGTTTAGTCGATTTTGTGTTAAACCGCACTTTGAGTGGCGGTTCTGTGGAAACCGCACTGAGTATACGGTTTTGGCTGTTTCGAGGCTATGCGAAATGGCTCGATCTCTGAGCCTTATTTACGCATATTACCTCTCTCTTAGGGACTTGAACTCCCTATTTCACCCTCCGAAACTTGCTGAATTACACCAATTCATGCCTTGGAGGAGAATTGGAATAATCTAGAAGGCCTTTTTGGCCTACCCTTGGGACTCTTCTACCCTTGACTTGGCCTATAAATAGAGAGGCCCTCCTCTTGCAAATGGCTGACAATCTGAAGCTTAGAAGCTCTGCAAGAAGAAGGAGAACCTCTGCTGGATTGGCTACTCAACTGCTCAAGCTACTAAGGTAAGGCCTATTTGAGATATTGCTTCCCTTTTACATTCTAGCAAAATCTCTCATCTTCTACCTTTCTGTAGTGTAAGGCCTGTGTGTATTTTTGCAACCCCAAACCCCTTCTAAAGTACCTGGGAATCCTCTCTAGCCGTAAAACGTGAAGAGAGAGCCTGGGGAAAAGGAAGGTGGAATGGATCCTCTAGGCTTAGAACCCTCAAATGATGAAAAGCATGCTATATGGTTATTTTGAGCCCTTGGATGCTTCTCTGATTAATTTTGTATTTGGAGAAGATGTGAATCCATGCTCTCTACAGCCATGGATTCTAACTTTCTCATAGAAATGTGATTTTCCACATCTTTGCACCCACTTTTCACTACTTTCATCAAATAGGCTAGATCTTGGATTTCCATGTAAAATATGGAAAATCTGAGATCATTGGCCTTAGAATGAGTTTTTAGAAGTTCATGAGTTGTTTTTCATGATTTTAAATGGTTTTGGTCGAATCCACTTGCACACATACACTGATTTTGGCTTCCTATTCAAAGTTCTTCAAAAACAGGACAGATCTGTAGCCTGTCTTGGAATGCTCATAACTTCATCCTCCGGATGAATTTTTGAGTGATTCCAAAGACATGTGATAGATCGGGAGGTCTATTTAATATCTGGAAAGTTTCGTCCATTTCCATGTAGCCAATTTTTGATACCATCTCTTCAAAGTTTGTAAGACAGTTCAGCCCAGATTGCTGAACTTGCCGCTTTGATGGTGCACCGTTTATTCAATTTTAATCCGTTTTGAGTGATTCTAATTTCTGAGTTTTCCTTGAGAAATCTATTTTCATTTCCAACTGGTTTCAACAGATTTTGATTTGTTTTGAGGCCTGTGTGCTTGATTGACACAGAGGTGCTCGCTGGCATAGTCCAGAGCTAATCTGTGGTCTTCTAGGCCTATTCAAGAGAGCACACAAGTCGCATCCGGATAGAGTTTGGGGTGAGACTTTTTTATTTGGAAAGAGGGCATTACATACTTCCTCCATACCAATTTTTATGGAATTTTATTGAGCAAAACTCCACGAATAGGACTTTGAAAATGCCTACTCATCACTTTTTCCAAGTTATAGCAGCAGATTTCAGATGTGGATTTCTCTCTCATTTTGAATCGGATTGAGCTGATTTTTTTACTGTATACTCTACTATATACCAGTTTCAAATGGCTTTGGTTTCATTTGATTTCGATTTAAATTGAATGAGTTAGGGTTTATCAAAGCTTTCAAGCTCTTTTGACCAAATTTCTCCAGATTTGCCTTGGCTTGATTTTCTTCATTTTTACTTGGATTTCGCTTCACTCATGAAGTTTTAGAAGTGATGAATCCACGAAGAGAGTCTAAACTCATTAGACTTCTCATGTGGAAGGGTCACATACATTGTGCTTGTTAAGCACCTTTTTGTTTATTTTACTAGCAAACAATTTATAGCATAAGCAAACATGTGGTAACCGTCTTAGACGGATGAGTGGGGGTGCCTAACACCTTCCCCCGCTCATAAATAATTCCCCGTACCCAATCTCTGGATTTTTCCTCATCTTAGAGCTACTTTGGCTCTATTTGACATCTATGAACCTTTTGGTGTCCATTCACACCCTAAGATGGATGGTGGCGACTCTTAACATTTATTGATCCCCGCGTGACGATATCGGAAGTCATCCGAGATGAAGAATCCATGTCTCACAACTGGCGACTCCGCTGGGGATGTTTGTGGAATTGAGCCATGCTTGGATTGCTTGATCATGCTTTGATTGATCTTGTTGATTGTTTGCTTTTTTGTTTGTTCATAATAAGTATATTTTGATTTGTGTGCTTCTGTTTGAGAGCATATGAGACCCATGAGAATAGGGTATGTGATTTCCATGCTTGAGTATGTTTAGAACCATGCTTAGGAAGGCCTAACTAGTCTTACCATGCTAGATCACTATGTTTCCATGATAGCATGCTTCGATTTGTGATTAAATGTCATGAGCATGAGATCTGAATTCTTTTTGAGAGATGTTTTGAATATGTCAAGCATGCTCATCATAATCAAATGTTATTTTTGTATAACATGATAACATGCTTTCATGTTTGTATGATTGGGTGAATGCATGTTTAGATTGAGCATGCTAGGTTTTTTTATTACCTTGATATTTTCATGTTTATCTATCACAAATGATCTCTATATCATGCCTTGGTTGTTTTTGGATTGTGCTTGCATGGCTACGAAAAAAAGAGTGGCAAGGGTGGGACGTTGTGTTGAATGTGACCCATCTTTTTCAAATGCACTTATGCACCTTTTTATTTTTTTTACACAGCCTACCTATCACCTATAGGAAGTTGAACAAGAATGTGTGTAGCTTGGCGCACCGAGGTCGTTACTTCGGAAAGCGAAAGTGAAAACATTCACCTTAGAAGCTTTGAGCCAATGATGTGATGACATGGTGGATCTAGAATTCTAGTCATACACTAGGCTTGAGCTCTAAGTTGCCAATAAGCCAAAACCCAAAACCCCCACGCTTGAAGGTGGAGAAACACGTTTTTGGCCAAAGTAAACCAAATGCGATGGGAAAAGGGTTTGTAATGAGGAAAGGCCGTTTTGCATGGCTTAGGTGATCCAAGGTATGATCTAGATACCATTTTGAAGGTAAACGTGGGGCAACAAGGTAATTTCAATTTCAGTTTTTATGATTGCCTTCATACCATGTAAAGTAATGGTCATGATGTTCATTTGTTGGGATTTTGTTATTCCCAGAAATTTGTTGTTATCCTAGGATTGGTGTAGCCCTTAGAGAGAGTTTTTACTCTTCTTAGAGGTCATTCTACCCAAATGCCCATAGGAGGCAACCCAAAGTCCAAATTCCATGCATTGGGTGTCCAATTTTGGTGGGAGCATATTGCCCTCCTTCATGTGAATACTACTAATCCTCTTTTTGCAGGAAAATTGAATGGAAATATCATCCAAGAGGTGCTGGTACGGAGGCAATCTTTGTAAATAGGATAGGAATTTTGTTTCCTTTTGAAA
This sequence comes from Buxus sempervirens, assembly GCA_947561395.2. NCBI lineage: Eukaryota > Viridiplantae > Streptophyta > Magnoliopsida > Buxales > Buxaceae > Buxus > Buxus sempervirens. The sequence goes on from OX387187.1 coordinate 39,314,591, forward strand.
GCCCAAGAAGGCCAAGTTGTACTTTGGTTTCATGCCCTTGAAGGCAAATTTGTATTTCTTTTCTTGTCATTAGTAGGCCTATACTACTGTTGAAGACATGAGAAGGCTCTTTTCTTTACATATGTTTTGTATTTTTTTATCAATTATACAAGTCACATTGAATACATGCATCTTTTCAAGCATTTAATGTGTCAAATGCCCAACTTGGGGCAGTCTGGAAGCCACCCAATGGTGAACAGTGTGTTTGGGCAAGTAACCAAGCTAATAAAACCAGTTGAAAAAAGAAACAATTCGAAAATCTGATTTCTGGTTTAAAACCGTCCTGAATATGCGGTTTCTTGCATTTTCGCTGCAACCGCATGATAAATACGGTTTGATCCAAACCGTTCTGAGTGCGCGGTTTTAAGCCGAAATCTTATTCAAGCCTTGCTCATCAAACATTTCGGGGTCCTTTTATCCCTAAGCCATATAAGCAAGTGGGCAGGTGTGCTAGAGGAGATAAATGGCATATAAAACATTCCAAATTCACCAAATCAAGAGATTAAGGTCACTTTGGACAGATTTACCCAAGTTGAGCAAATTAATCCAACTCAACGGTAAAAATGATAAAATAAAAAGTTGGCTCAAACCAAAAATCAGGTCAAGCACCAAATTTTGGGGTTTAGGCTCATGTTAGGCTCTTTTTACCTAATTTGAACACCTAACCCATCTTAAGTGAAGTAAATGATTAAAAGAAAATTGGTTCAAATAACCAACCTAATCATACTTCAACCTCAACAATTAAACTTGGAAATCACAAAAAGCTTCCAAAGCATGCTTTAAGCCTAAAGTGGGATCTAAACCAAGAGTAAAAGGAAAAGAAGCTCAACTCTTTTGAAATGGAACAAATTCCAACCAAAAATAAGAAATCTTTAATCATAAAGTGTTCAAAATTTTAAGATTTCAGCTCATTGGGTCACTTGGAAACCTCTGAATTCCAAGCAAGTGATCAATTAAAGATCCAATGAAAGAAAATTTCAAATAAATCACCACCTTAAAGACAAATTGAGTCTCTTTTTAACTCAAAACACCTAAGGCAGGAAATCAAAAATATTTTAGGCATCTGAAAGCCTTGGAATTTCAGAAAATCAACTCATAGGATCCCTGGAAGCCTGAAATTCCAAAATTTTTCAAAATCTTCATAGGCCTTCTAAAGCCTGAATTTAGAAACTCATAGGACCCTGGAAGCCTGAAATTCCAGAATTTTTCAAAATCTCATAGGCCTTCTAAAGCCTTAATTTAGAAATTCATAAGCCCTTGGAAACTTGCGTAATTCCAAGTTGTGATTTGTCTAAGGACTTTTACCTTAGGCATCTCATTTTTGTGGGACGTTGGAAGCCCTAGAATATTCCAGCATTGGTGGGTCTTTTTCGTACCAACCAATTCATAAGCCCTTGGAAGCTTGCGTAATTCCAAGTTGTGATTTGTCTAAGGACTTTTACCTTAGGCATCTCATTTTTGTGGGACGTTGGAAGCCCTAGAATATTCCAGCATTGGTGGGTCTTTTTCGTACCAACCAATTCATAAGCCCTTGGAAGCTTGCGTAATTCCAAGTTGTGATTTGTCTAAGGACTTTTACCTTAGGCATCTCATTTTTGTGAGACGTTGGAAGCCCTAGAATATTCCAGCATTGGTGGGTCTTTTTCGTACCAACCAATTCATAAGCCCTTGGAAACTTGCGTAATTCCAAGTTGTGATTTGTCTAAGGGCTTTTACCTTAGGTATCTCATTTTTGTGGGATGTTGGAAGCCGTAGAATATTCCAACAAATCCTTTGGACGGTCTTTTTCATACCAACCAATTCATAGGCCTCTAGAAGCCTGAGTAATTCTAGAAACCTTTTGCTTGGGCAGTCTATAAGCCTCTGAATTATAGACACAATCCTTTTTGGGCCGTCTATAAGCCTCTGAATTATAGACACATATCTTGGGCCTTCTAAAAGCCTTTGAATTTTAGACACTACCTTTTTGGGCCATTTGAAAGCCTCTGAATTTCAAACATCATTTCTTCTGGGCCGTCTAAAAGCCTCTGAATTTTAGACACCTGCATAAGCCTCTAGAAGCTTGCGTGATTCTAGAACCCACTCATAGGATCTCTGAAAGCCTGAAATTTCAGAATTTATCTCTTGGGCCGTCTAAAAGCCTCCGAATTTTAGACACCTCATAGGCCTTCTAAAGCCTGAATTTAGAAAAATCATAGGACTTCTGAAAGCCTTTAAATTTCAGAACTCATATCTTGGGCCGTCTAAAAGCCTCTGAATTTTAGACATTTCTCATTCTTTGGGACCTTTTGGAAGCCCTTAAATTCCATATTCTTTTGGATGGTCATTTGTACCAACCACTTCTCTTCGCAAGGTCAATTTCGACCAAAACAAAAAAAAAAAGGGAAAAAGTTTAAAAATAAGAAAAAACAAAAGAAAAAAAATTGTAACCCAAACTCATATTCACCAAGCCTACATGCATGCATGCATAGGTGTGTAAAATTGATTTGATGGGATACTAACATTTCTCTCTTTTGTCTTTTTCTTTTATAAAGGTACCAAGTTTCCACTACAACCATTGCTCCTCGACATTCTCAGAGATTAAAAGCTGCCACCATGAACCCTGCTGAAGAACAATCCACTGTCTCGGCTGAGGCCTTTGCTCAACTGCAGGAGCAAGTGGCAGGGATGACAAAGCTACTGGAGAATTTGCTGGCCAACCAAGCCGATCAGGCTCAGATGCAGGCGCAGCAGGCGCAGGCTCAGGTTCACCAGGCTTCATCATCCCACAATGCACCACCACAGGCTCCACCCCAGACTGAACTTCCACCACCAGTCCAACCTATCCCACCTCAACCTGAACTCTCCCAGCCAAACCCCGAGCCTATCCTGATCCGAGAGGAAGAATCTGAATATGAGAGGGAAAAGGAGAAAGAGAAGGAGAGACTGAGGGTAGAAGTCGAAAGAAAATTTTTGGACAAGTTGGAGTCCATTCAAGAGGAACTGAAAGAAGTGAGGGGGATCAACACGTTGGGTGGCACCAACTTTGACGATCTTTGCCTCTACCCCGACGTATGCCTACCGGCCAAGTTTAAGTGCCCGGATTTTGACAAATACGACGGCACTGGCTGCCCAATGAGCCATCTAAAGCTCTACTGTGGGGCATTGTGCCAATTTGGCCGGGATGACGGCATTTTGATCCAACTATTCCAAAGGAGTCTGACTGGGGCAGCCTTGAGGTGGTTTGCGACTGTAGACCATGGCAAGATCGGGAGGTGGAAAGATCTGGCCGATGCCTTCCTAGCTCAGTACCGCTTTAACTCAGACATCGTGCCAGATCGGTACGATATGATGAAGATGAGCAAAGGAAGGGAAGAGACAGTTAGGCAGTATGCCAAGAGGTGGAGAGAAGCTGCCTCCCAAGTAAGGCCGCCAATGATGGAGCCCGAAATGACCTCTACCTTTATCGGCACACTGGGGCAGCCATTTTACAATCATCTGGTGGGTCAGACTACCACCAGTTTCGCCGCCTTGGTGCAAGTTGCCGATCGGATTGAAGATGGAGTAAGATCAGGGAGAATCATCGACTACTCTGCCGCAACCGGCCAATCAGATGCATCTACCTCCTTTGCTCAGAAAAAGGGGAATGGGGCAAGAAGGAATGGAGGAATGAAAGAAGGGGATGTGAATATGGTACAGCTCCAATCTGCAAAGAAACCCCTCCAAATCAACATTTCTGCTCCTCCAACAAGGCTAGTCCAGCCACCTCAAGCCACCTATCAAAACCCTCTCAATGTCAATGTTCCTCAACAAGCAATACCTTACCAAAGGAAGGTCTTTTCGAAAGAGGAGAGAGACGCTTGGATGGCGTTCAGAAGGAACAGGGTCTTTTCCCCTCTTCCAGTGACTCCATCCCAGCTTTTGCCAACCCTGTTAAACGCAGGGTATGTTACTCTGAAAGAACCATATCCTAATGCTTCAAAGGGAAAGAATTTTGATCCCTCCACCACTTGTGATTACCATATGGGTGCACTAGGACACCCTACAGACAAGTGTTGGCTTTTAAAACATGTCATCCAGGATTTGATCGATCAGAAGACCCTGCAGTTTAACACGGTTGCTCCCTCTCCCTCCGGGACTGACATTGGTCAGAATCCTTTGCCCCAACACAATGGGGCAGGCCCCTCCAATTTTGTGGGGGCCATCTCTTCCGGACCTAGGACTTTTGATCCCTCGCAGCTGATTGCGCTTATAGGGACGTCCGTTAAGGTCTATTTTGACAAAGAAGAGGTAGAGGAACAAACCAGTGTCATTCCTGGAAGGAAAAGAAATGGCAAGATTGCTGACGACATTGACTCCTCTCCAGTCCGGGTCGCATCCTTCATGGCCCAAATCAATGCCTCCAAACCACCTTCTTTGCCCAAAGCCACGGGTGAGCCTGAGCCACCGCCACGAGAGCAACAGGATTTTACAGAAGGAGCTGGGGCATTCTTTACAATGGCAGAAAATGAGGAAAAAGAAGAAGCAGAAAAAAAGATTCCTTTCATTGATTGGGCAGTCATTCAAGTCCCAGATCAAGTAATGTCATTCCTTCCAAGGGCTGAGCATGATGCCCTAAATATGAAGACAATTGCTGAACAAAGAAAGCAATTCTTGCCTCACTCAGCAGAAGGTGAAAATTTTTGCAAAATTGGGGAAAAATCAACTTTTGCCTTTGAGAACAGGGGCAATTTTCGAATTCCCACGTTCTCTGAAAAGAAAACCCCATAAAAAGAATGCACATTTCCTGAGGATCCTAAGGAGCCTTGTTCTCAGGAAGTTATTTCAATAAAGGCTCTTGGAAAAAAAAAAAGAAGATTTTTCCCTTAAACATTTTTTTAGAAGTAAAAAAAAAAAAAAAAAAAGTTTTCAATAGTGTCCTTTTTACTTATGAGTCATATCTCCTATTAAATTTCATGAAGTTGAATATAACTTCGACATTGGGCTCAATTTCGAGACCAAAATCGAAGAAAACGACACTCTAAATGAAAATTCAAATCTTTTTAAGTGTCATGAGAAGAATATTTTGCAAAATTTTGGAATGACCAATCTTATGGACTTTGGAATCAGAGATGACCCGTAGTTTTCACTTGAAAGCAGCAAGTACGGAAATTTATTCAGAGAGGATTGCATCATTTGCTCGTCAAGGAGAAGCCAATGGAGAAGAAAACAAAGGAAGAGATCTTTGCATCTGAAGATGACTCCTAGCTTGCATTCTGCATTGAAAAATATGAAAAGATTTGGTTCCTTGGTTGAGACAGGAATTGCGATTTTGCTACAAAATCTAATGGAAAGGAGGCGTGATTCAAGAGGCTAATCCAGTGAGAAGGATGTTTTATGGTTATCTTGACAGGTGGTGCTGATTGAAAAAAAAACAAAAAAAAAAAAGAGAGAAATGGAAAAATCTTGAGCCAGTCATGTAGTGCAACTCTACTAAGTCTGAAAATTCAAATTTTTCTTAAAATGATAAGAGGCCTTTATTTCTTTATCCCTGAAATCTTTGAAATCCCTAGTTAGACCCTTTGAGCTTTATAAATTTTTCCAAATAACCTAAACTGGGAATTGTAACCCCACACTGGGGCAAATTTATTAAGGCATAAAAGAAGAAGAATGAAAGGACAAATTAAAAAAAAAAGAAAGAAGGGGGCACTATTGAATTTCAAAATGGATTTTGAAGATGTTTTCAGAAAAGGGGGCAAAGAAATGAAAAAAGAAAAAAGAGAAGAAGAAGAAAGATGAGGAAAAAAGAAAAGAAAAAGATCATCAAATGCCATGGGATATTTGGAGAATGTCTTCCGAAAGGGGCAATAGAAATTGCAAAGAGAAGAAAGGAAGTTCAATACCGAGGTGAAAGTTCTAAAGGAAGAAGAACTTCAATACTGGAGGCAATTTTTGTATTCCAAGCAAAAAAATGCCTTAAGAATTACAATCTCAGTTAACCCATTTGATCATATGGTGTTTGAGCCTTTTATCCCTTTTCTTCCTAAACAAAAACCAAGCCTACATTTCGTCTCATTCATAAGTCCTCTTTGATTAAGAAATTTTGAATTAAGGCAAGTATGACTACATATGCTTCTGGTAATGAAGGATTAAAAAGAAAAAAAAAAGAGAAAAAAAAGGAGAAAATGTAGTGAAAACCCGGAAGGGCACTACATGGCAAATGATCAACCATCTGCAAGGAGAAAACCAATGGTGTCATATGAGAGGAGAAGTCCATGATTGTCATGAAATATGAGGGAGTTTTCATATCATGGATGCAAGAAATAACTTTTTCAAGTTGAAGGTCTTTACAAACTGGGGCAAAATAGTCAGATTGAAAGAGCTACCATATCTGGAGCATCAATTGACAAGCCGATGGTCATGGGAATGATTCTAAAGGTTCCGAAGGTTTATTTTGGTCTTTCTTCATTTTCTGAAATAATCTTCTTATTATTCAACTTGATTTTAATTCTTTTGGACTATATGCTAATAAGTGATTGGATCAGTTTTTCAAAAACAAAAGAAAAAACAAAAAAGCAAAAATTATATTTTGGCCTATGAGGAGCATCTATGTCTTTTCATAAAACATCAGTTTTTACAAGCATATGAGAGTTCTGAGGCCAATAGTATAAAAACCTACTTTGTATTCTCTATCTTTCCACTAGTGGAGTTTCTTTTTGTACAGAAGTGTAAAAAAGGAAAAAAATACAATGAAAGGGGCTAATCTCTATCCCCTAGCCTCTCCTCAAGCTCTCTGATCCGAGCCGCCTGAACCGCCACAAGCCTTTCAGCCCCCTCTGCATCTGGGTCACTGAGGAATGAGATGACGTCATCGGAGAGAGTCTGCCTGGTCCTCATATCTCTGAGCCTGGCCATGGTCTCGTCATGCCTGCGCCATGCTGCTCTCACCTCGAAGCGACGGGCCTGTACCTGCTCTGATAATCGCCACTCCAGGTCTTCTTTCTCCAACCTCAAAGTGCGGGCCTCCTCCACCCATATGAGCTGAAGCCGCCTATGAGAAGCCCGCTCGGTCTCCAAGAGGTCCTCATAAGTAGGACACGGGATAGCGGGAGGATCAGCCGGTACAGAGGCACAGCTTTGCACCTGCTCCCTAATCCAAAGGAGATAGTCCTTCTCATGTAATTTGGAGAAGACGGGACCTCTCAAAAAGCAGGCCTGCGACCATTCCTTCAATAGGCGGAAGCAGAGGCCCATGGTGGCTGGTGTGAGCGGACCTATGAGCTCTTCATATCCCTGAGGTACTAGGATCCCCTGCACCTCCTCTCCAAACTGCCGGATGACCCTCAAAGGCAAATAGAGCAAAGCAGACTTCAAGCCCATGAGCACAGCGAAGTTTCGGTCAGAGAAGCTGATCGCTGTCTCGACGGAGGGCTGGTAAGCACCGGGCCATCTCACCTGGTCGTCCTGAAGAGTCCCCAAGAAAGCAAACCATCCCTGTTTGCCGCCATGTATATTGGGACACCCCCTGTTGCTCATCAAAACAGGAACGTCCAACCTGGGGAAGAAGCGCCGGGTTATCTCTTCAACTTGACTCAGGTGGTCAAGTAACCAGAGCTACACAAAACAGGGAAGCATTTCCAACCTTAGAAAATTTCAACATGGCAATAAAAATTACAGTTCAAGGAAAGAGATTCAGATTTTACCTGAAGTATAGGGGCGCAGGCAAGGAAACTTTTCTGCTTCCGGTGATAGCAGTCAGTCAAGGCCTGGTATATTTCAGCCAGGATCATAGGGGCAAGCCTTTCGCGCTCCCTAACTTGACAGATGACTGAAATGAGGGATAAATCAACCTCGCTATCACCTCGGGGGAATAAAAGTTGATTGACCACTATCAAGGTCAAAGCATTGAACCGGGCCAACTGGTTTGGGCTATTCAACAGCTTTTCAGTCAAAAATGACTTTGATAGGGTCAATAAGGCATCGGCTTCCCCTAACTCTTTCTTGTTAATCCCTAAAAAAGTGGAAGCTTCCTTTTTGAAGCTCGGTTTGAGAGGTGGGTTAACTACTTTCTTTGAAAAACTAAGGTTGAGGATGGTTTCAACCTCCTCGACTGTAGGGGTCATCTCTTTTTCCCCAAACCTGAAGAGGTTCAATTGAGGCTCCCAGTGCCCAATTAGTGCCTCTATGATTTCCCATTTTAGAGGAATCTTTGGGATTGAAAGGAGGTGGCCTAGATTGGCAGAGGCCCAATCCATCTCATCTTGAGGGGTCATTGAAGAGACCCACCTCTCGTAGAATGTATCTACTATGGCATACCTAGTCAAATTAGGAGGTTTGGACCTAATTTTTGGTCTAGGTGCTGATATTTCAGGTACAGAAGATGAAGAAGGCACAGAAGCTGAACCAGAGGCCATTAATGGGCAAAAGTGGATTAAAGGCAGCTAGGAGAGAGAAAATCGCCGAAAAAGGGGGTTTCTGACCTAAGCAATACGTCAAAATGACGTCCTGCCCGCAATTCGCGGTTTTAAAATAACCTAAGGGCAAAAACCGCATACACAGAACGGTTTGGTCTAAACCGCACTTAATATGCGGTTGCATTCCCGCAAAGTTTAAAAACCGCTGGACAAGTGCGGTTCTTGCACAACCGCCCTGAATGTCAATCCCTATCGCCTCTACCTCGCCGTCGCTGCCGGATGAAAAAGTGATCTGAAAAGCGCTGGCCAGCGGGAGATGAAGACTCACCAAGCGAGGATGGACCAGCAGGAGGCACCGGGTCTGCAGGAGGCGCAGGATAGGTAGAAGAGGCTGAGGCTGGGGCTGGATCACCCCGGGTCAGGTCCATGAAGCATGAAACTGAAGAGTCCGTCGCAAGGGAACCAGCTCCAGAACCCGAGAGTCCTCAACCGGAAGAGATGGACCTGCTACGCCGGGAACATCCTCCTCTCTCGTAGGCTCGGCCACCTCTGGATCTGCTGTGCCGGGAACATCCTCCTCTCTCGTAGGCCTGGCCGCCCCATGAACCACAGGAATCTCCGATCCACCCTCCGCTGGCTCAGGAGCAGTCTCCGGCTCAGATACAGGAGCGGTCCCAAATACAGGTGCAGCCTCGGGCATCTCGGCCGACTCAGGAACTACACCAGCAGAAGTAGCCTCGGCCGCCACCTCGCTCTCTCTCTCCGGGATCTCTATATCTCCTAAAGAGAAGGACAAAGTGCGGGAACTGGATGGTGAAGCCGCCACATCCTCCTGAAAGGCAAAAACAGATTGATCAGAAGCAGAAAAGATAAAATAAAATACAGAAACTGGAAAAGACAGACCTGAGCTCCTGAAGGTCCCGCCTGACCCTGGGCACTGGCCAACTGAGCCCGCAAGTCAGCAATGAGAGCGGCCTGCCCAGTAATGATGACATCGCTCTCAGCAATGGCGGCGTCCCTCTCAGCCAGCTGGCGCTCCAGATCCGCGTATCGAGCCCCGGACCTCCTCTAGCTGTGCCTCCTGAAATGAGATAAGAAAAGAAAAGATATCAGTAAATAAGAAAGGAAGACTAAAAGACTGCACAAGGAAAGGAGGTTCATACCGTGGTGTCATAGAGGCGGATCACTACCCCCCCTATCTCAGTAACTCCACCTCGAACGGGCATGGGCTGCATCAGACAACCCACTGAGACCTGCCCGAACCAGGTATCATAGTCACCATCAACTAGAAGGCCATCTCCTGCCTCCCACTCGCCGAAATGGGCAGGGTCGAAGGGACCAGGAGGGATGAAAGGGGCTGTAGCTGGAGGAGCCACTGGGATCCGGAGCTCGCCAGTATGCTGGAAGAAAAATCGCTCACCGAGGTACCATATACTACCCAACTGCCCAATGAAGAATGGGTACCTCTGGCGCCGCTGATCCAGGACGAAAGCGTCATCCACGAAGGGCTGAAAAGCCAGCTCGTCATGCAGGCCGTCAAGACGGGGGACAGATAGCTGAGAGTGAACAAAGAAGAATATCAGAATCTGATAAAAAGGAGAAAAGGAAATGAAGAAAAGAGAGACGGGAAAAATGCTTACCTCTCTCCTGAAGGTCCTGTCCAGGTGAGCCCTGGCCGACCTAGGGCGACTCTTCTCTGAGTCACGCCTAATCTGATTCCACCGGCGGGCCAAGGGAAATGTCCCCTCAGACAAAGTGGAGGTAGGGCGAAAGTGGGCCACATAGACCCGAGCAAAGAACTGAAAAGAAAAAAGAGAAGAGAAGAAGAAAAAAAGAAAAAAAGAAAAAAAAAAAAAAGAAAAAAGAAAAAAAAGAGGTTAAGCAGAAAAAAGGAAGAGAGAAAAAGAAAGAAAAAAGAGAGAGAGAGAGAGAAAAGAAAGGAAAGAAAGAAGAAAGAATTTATACCTGCAGAAAGGGCCAGAAAAATCTGCAACCAACTCCGGCTCCCCTGGGAGAAGACAGGCCGGAGACCACTCGTCGAAGGCCCGCTAGCAAGGTGCCATAGACAAGCTGGCCCCAAGCGTAGTCCCTCGCTCGGTGCAAATCCCGGAGAAGACTCAGGAAATGGGGGCTGACTGAAGTAGTATCCTCCAAGCAGAAGCAGGATCCCATCATCAGAAGAAAGAGAAACCGGAAAGCTATCGGGAAGCTGGGATGATCCGCTGCTAGGGTACTGAATCCCCTCTCTATAAATGCCTCCCTCAACTAGGTCCGGGAAATACGAGTGATCCTGCTCCGATCCCACGCCTCCACGGGCATCTCGTCATATCCTAACAGCTCGGCAATCTCCAAGTCCGTCGGCCGATCCATCTCAGTGATGACATCTCCAGTCATCCTGATCCCGGTAATGAGAGCGAAGTCGGAGGGGCGAATGCCTATCTCCACATCGGGCAGATGGAAGCTCAGGATCTCCGGGAAAAAGCGCTCCAACAAAGCCAAGATCAAGGGCCGATCCTGACGAACGCCGGTGATGGTAATGAAGGGGCCAAATCCAAAACGGACCATCTCTCGGCGCAGAGAAGACGAGCAAGCCCCTACAACATCAGCAAAAAGGGCCCAGCTCCCTCGGAAATGGGAAGAAGGATATCTAAGGGGGATGTCTGCCCTAACGCCTGCCGAAGGATGCGTCGTCAAACTACTAAGAAGAGAGGTGTCCCGGATCTGATCTGCTATCTCTGCAGGAATGGCGACACGAGTCGCCCGGGCCCCTGCCCTACCTCTACGACGGCCTCCCCTACGCTCACGGACCTCACCAGCAGGCTAGAAAGGCGAATAATAAGGGTTAAAGTTGAATGTGATAAAAGAAAGGCCGGATGTTAAAAAGGGATAGGGAATACCTCTGGGATCGACTCCAGCGAATCCCCAGACGCTCCAGAATCTGAATCTGAAAGCTCCAGACCACTGGGAGAAGAAGGCTCAGGGTCCGGCTCGGCCCTAGAAGAAGAGGCCACATCGGCCGGGTCCCTCCGAACCCTCGAAGACGAAGGCTCATCTGCAGGACCCCGGGAAGCGCGACGTGTGCGAGCCATCTACAGGACCAATTACAGGGAGAAATTCATTATGCTTCTTCGTTTAAATAAAACCATTTTCTTTCATGTTTTCTCTAATTTCTCTTTTCTTTAGATTAACCAAATTTGTTTGGTTTGCAGAAAAATGGAGATCGCAGAAAACACTGCGAAAATTCTCGACCAAACCATGATCTGGCTATTCTACTCTCCAAAATTTTTGTTCTTTTAGAAGTTTTATTGTCATTTTTTTATTGTTATTCATTTAGTTGTATATAAGAATTATATACAAGAATGTGAAAGTTCCTGTATACTCTTCTCATACAAAAATGAAAAAAAAAAAGAGAGGCCTAACCATCTAATTTTGTTTTCAGGACATCCAAAGCACGTTCAAGTTAACAAAGAAAATGCCCTGCAAAGCCGGGTTTATTCAGCTCATACAAGGCTATGCAATTGTTCAAGCCTAGCTAAAACTCTCAAGTCAAACCCAAGCAAGCATAGCAAATCAGCAGGTCACAAGGACAGATCGGATTTACAGCATGCCATGTTGTTCTAGAAAGCAAGAATCAATAAAAAATCAAAAAGGGCAAACATTACGCTGGTTGAAATCAGATCATCCAAGGATCACACCAAGTAGAAAAAAAAAAAAACAAACATGCGCTTCATAACAGGGTGAGCATGCCAAGTGTTATACTGCCGCAAAAAAAGGAATCCTTGTACCAATATGGAGCAAACATTCAAAGGATCAAGATTGGATAAACGAAAGTCATGAAGTTGGCATGGCAAAGTATGTTTCAGCAATACAAGCCATGGCCGAATACAGATTGACACAGGCAATGAACAAATGCAAAGTTTGGGGAACGATGTTCAATCAAAGGCAATTAATCCGAAACAGGCTAAGCATAAAAAATAAAAAAAAATGTGTATCAGCAATGGGTCAGGAAATCCATGTGCAGGCATTCGGATTGGTCGCTCACAAGAAAAACAAGAGCTCGGCCACATACCTGTTTTGGTCGAAAATATGGTTGTAGAAGAAGTTTGGAACTTGACTTCACCAGGAACTTCGAAGATGGTCGATTGAAGCGGCGGTCAAGCAAGCTCAGAACAGAGGACAGTATGACGGGTCCGCCGGAAGCTACAGTCACCACAAGGATTGTCGGTCACTCGGAGAAGCTAAGTCACCGGAAAAAACAGAAATCACCGGAGAGAGCAATGCCATCGGAAGAAGATGAAGTCACCGGAGGATATGATTTCGCCGGAGAAAGAAGGATGAAGACCGGAGAGAGAGCACGGTCGCCAGAGAAGAGGAACAGTTTGGGAGTTCGAGGGTTTTGCGAAGACAGAGTGAGGAACCGCGGTCGCGGTCTCAGTTATATGAAACCTAGAAAACCGCACACACAGAGCGGTTGGTATCAATACTGTTGAAAACCGCACATACAGCACGGTTGAAATTGAAAATGTCAAAAACCGCATGTTCAGTACGGTTGGCACCCAAAAATGAATTTTCAAAACTTTTTCAATCTATCTCAAAAGATCTATGTCCAGGACAATTGTGAATTGCAAGAAACACCATCCTACCAACTTTTGCTTTTAAAATTTGCTCAAATCTCACTTCATAGCCACGAGTGCTCTGTGAGAGGCGAGGAGAGGATTTGACCCTTAAGGTTAGGGACTTTTCATCAAATCCTTTAAACAAATTCTTTTTCAAAAACCATATTGGAGTTCTTGCAGCTCATAATCGAATGGACATGATCCTGAGAGGTGCAATTTGCGGGTCTTTTGCTCTCCGCTGCCAATTGATTCCAATCACAGCGAAGAGGGGGCTGTTGTAGACACCCCAAATTGCACCCCAATATAAGAGATTAACTAAGAAGGGCTCCAAAGGTCTTATTTGAGCCTTGACATATGTCAAACTTTCAAAAACTTTCAAAATCAGTGCCAACCGCACTGTGTATGCGGTTTTTATAATTTCGGTTTCAACCGCTCTGTATGTGCGGTTTCAACCGCTCTGTATGTGCGGTTGCAACCGCACAGACAGCACGGTTCAGGTCCTTGCTTGTTGCGCTGGCGGCCACGTGGCTTCGAGAAGCTTCGGCCGTTAAGCCGCGTGTCCAGCACTCAATTAAAGCATAACTGAATTGAACCGTTCTGTATATGCGGTTTAGTCGATTTTGTGTTAAACCGCACTTTGAGTGGCGGTTCTGTGGAAACCGCACTGAGTATACTGTTTTGGCTGTTTCGAGGCTTTGCGAAATGGCTCGATCTCTGAGCCTTATTTACGCATATTACCTCTCTCTTAGGGACTTGAACTCCCTATTTCACCCTCCGAAACTTGCTGAATTACACCAATTCATGCCTTGGAGGAGAATTGGAATAATCTAGAAGGCCTTTTTGGCCTACCCTTGGGACTCTTCTACCCTTGACTTGGCCTATAAATAGAGAGGCCCTCCTCTTGCAAATGGCTGACAATCTGAAGCTTAGAAGCTCTGCAAGAAGAAGGAGAACCTCTGCTGGATTGGCTACTCAACTGCTCAAGCTACTAAGGTAAGGCCTATTTGAGATATTGCTTCCCTTTTACATTCTAGCAAAATCTCTCATCTTCTACCTTTCTGTAGTGTAAGGCCTGTGTGTATTTTTGCAACCCCAAACCCCTTCTAAAGTACCTGGGAATCCTCTCTAGCCGTAAAACGTGAAGAGAGAGCCTGGGGAAAAGGAAGGTGGAATGGATCCTCTAGGCTTAGAACCCTCAAATGATGAAAAGCATGCTATATGGTTATTTTGAGCCCTTGGATGCTTCTCTGATTAATTTTGTATTTGGAGAAGATGTGAATCCATGCTCTCTACAGCCATGGATTCTAACTTTCTCATAGAAATGTGATTTTCCACATCTTTGCACCCACTTTTCACTACTTTCATCAAATAGGCTAGATCTTGGATTTCCATGTAAAATATGGAAAATCTGAGATCATTGGCCTTAGAATGAGTTTTTAGAAGTTCATGAGTTGTTTTTCATGATTTTAAATGGTTTTGGTCGAATCCACTTGCACACATACACTGATTTTGGCTTCCTATTCAAAGTTCTTCAAAAACAGGACAGATCTGTAGCCTGTCTTGGAATGCTCATAACTTCATCCTCCGGATGAATTTTTGAGTGATTCCAAAGACATGTGATAGATCGGGAGGTCTATTTAATATCTGGAAAGTTTCGTCCATTTCCATGTAGCCAATTTTTGATACCATCTCTTCAAAGTTTGTAAGACAGTTCAGCCCAGATTGCTGAACTTGCCGCTTTGATGGTGCACCGTTTATTCAATTTTAATCCGTTTTGAGTGATTCTAATTTCTGAGTTTTCCTTGAGAAATCTATTTTCATTTCCAACTGGTTTCAACAGATTTTGATTTGTTTTGAGGCCTGTGTGCTTGATTGACTCAGAGGTGCTCGCTGGCATAGTCCAGAGCTAATCTGTGGTCTTCTAGGCCTATTCAAGAGAGCACACAAGTCGCATCCGGATAGAGTTTGGGGTGAGACTTTTTTATTTGGAAAGAGGGCATTACATACTTCCTCCATACCAATTTTTATGGAATTTTATTGAGCAAAACTCCACGAATAGGACTTTGAAAATGCCTGCTCATCACTTTTTCCAAGTTATAGCAGCAGATTTCAGATGTGGATTTCTCTCTCATTTTGAATCGGATTGAGCTGATTTTTTTACTGTATACTCTACTATATACCAGTTTCAAATGGCTTTGGTTTCATTTGATTTCGATTTAAATTGAATGAGTTAGGGTTTATCAAAGCTTTCAAGCTCTTTTGACCAAATTTCTCCAGATTTGCCTTGGCTTGATTTTCTTCATTTTTACTTGGATTTCGCTTCACTCATGAAGTTTTAGAAGTGATGAATCCACGAAGAGAGTCTAAACTCATTAGACTTCTCATGTGGAAGGGTCACATACATTGTGCTTGTTAAGCACCTTTTTGTTTATTTTACTAGCAAACAATTTATAGCATAAGCAAACATGTGGTAACCGTCTTAGACGGATGAGTGGGGGTGCCTAACACCTACCCCCGCTCATAAATAATTCCCCGTACCCAATCTCTGGATTTTTCCTCATCTTAGAGCTACTTTGGCTCTATTTGACATCTATGAACCTTTTGGTGTCCATTCACACCCTAAGATGGATGGTGGCGACTCTTAACATTTATTGATCCCCGCGTGACGATATCGGAAGTCATCCGAGATGACGAATCCATGTCTCACAATAGCCACGAGTGCTCAGTGAGAGGAGAGAGGTGGATTTGGCCCTTAAGCTGAGGGACTTCTAGCAAATCTTCCACAATAAATCAAAAATCATCCATTTAATCCTTGCAAAGTGCAATTGATTAGACAAAGATCTCAGAAAGTGCAATTGGTGGGTCTTTTTTGCTCTCTGCTTGTAATTGGTTCCAATTACCAGCAAAGAGGGGGCAGCTGTAGACACCCCAAATTGCACTAAAAATGAGAAAATAATTGAAAATATTAATTGGGATTTGAAACAAGTCAAAAAAAGTGTAAAATCTGGCCAAACTGGTCATGACCGTATTTTGTTTACGGACTAGTCATATCTGCAGTTGATATACGGTCACGGCGTGGCCGTATTAATAATACGGGCAGGGCGCGACCGTAATATATATACGGACACGGGGGTCTTTGTGCGAATTTTACCTTTTTGATTTTTGAGCCTTATCTGCACCCAAATATCTCTCTTGGATAAGCGAATTATCTTATTTATTCATCCGAATTATCCTATTTATCCTTGTTGGCCATGGATTGGCATTATCCATATTTTTTACCTAATCCTGAGGATCAGGATATATCCTTCTGGACCAGCCTTGCCCCTGTGCTTGTCTATAAATAGAGGCTCTCTCCTCTAGCTAAAGGCCACGAAATTTTGAAGGATCAAAAGCTCCAAGAGAAGGAAAGGAATCCCTGCTGCTCTGCGAACTCAATCCAGGTAAGTCCCCTATCCCTTTTTATTTTCTGTCTTCAATTCTAGAAGTAATAGGATCATCTCTATTGCTGTAGAATAAGGCCATATTTATTTTGTATCCCTAAACTTGTCTCTAAGTACCTCAAGGGTCTCTCTAGCCGTAAAACGTGAAGAGAGAACTAGGGGAAAGGGGAACAGGTGGATCCCTAGAATAGAACCCCATATCTATTTTTTTGTTTTTTCTAGAATAAAGCCTTTGATTGTGTTGTGTAACCAAACCTATCTCTAAGTACCTCAAGAGTCTCTCTAACCGTAAAACGTGAAGAGAGAACTAGGGGAAAAGAGAACAGGTGGATCCGTAGGGTAGACCCCCATGTGCTCTAATTTGTGAGATGTGGCTGTTTTGAATATCCTGATCATGTTTAATTGTTTTTATGATATATCTAAATGAATAACATGAATCTATGATGTTTATAGCATGAGATCCCCACTTTTTGCTAAAAATTGGATTTTTGCCACTTTTGCACCTACAGCACTGTTTTCGTGAATTTTTTGTGGTTTTAGGCTAGGATCTTGGATTTATCATGATCAATATGGTAGATCTGAATCCAAAAGCCTGAAAGTAAATTCTAGGGTTTCATGAGATGTTTTTTAAATCGTTTTTCATTATTGAGAGAAGACCCTACGGTCTCAGTTCTCCCCTTTTGGTGTTTTTCATCAACGTGGGTATTTTTGGTTTTGATTTTCAGATTTAATGTGAAATTTGGGATTTACCTATGACCTGGATTATCCAAGTTCAATTTTGAAATATTTTATAAAAATCATATTTTTCTAGATTTCTAGAATTTTGACTTGAAGCCAGATTTTTGGATTTTTCACTTTAAATTAATTTTATTCGATTTAATCTCAAATTTGTTTTAATCGTGAAACCCTAGGAATGGTATGATCATATTTGAAAGTTCTGGATCAATCAGAATATTCATATGAAAAAACCATATATTTTTACCTTTTTTGTGATTTTTGTGATTTTTATAGCAAGCTTTTTCCTTTATTTTAAACATGAACAATGCCTGGCAACCACCTTGTGTGGATGAATAGGGGTGCCTAACACCTTCCCCTGTTCATAACTTAATCCCCTTACCCATCTCTGGTTGTTTTTTTTAGGAGGGATATTTTGCCCTAAAATGTGCCTTTTGTGCTTATGTAATATTTTGGTGTCCATTCACACCTAAATTGAATGGTGGCGACTCTTTGTTTAATTTAATCCCGTGTGATGATTGAGGAAATCATTAGATTGATTTTTTCCCATGTCTCACAGAAATTCAAAGGCTTTCAGAAGCCCAAAAGATCTGAAATTCAAAGGCTTTCAGAGGCCCAAAAGAAAAAGGTCTGAAATTCAAAGGCTTTCAGAGGCCCAAAAGAAAAAGGTTTGAAATTCAAAGGCTTTCAGAGGCCCGAAAGAAAAAGGTCTGAAATTCAAAGGCTTTCAGAGGCCCAAAAGTTCTGAAATTCAAAAGCTTTCAGAGGCCCAAAAGTTCTGAAATTCAAAGGCTTTCAAAGGCCCAAAAGAAAAAGGTCTGAAATTCAAAGGCTTTCAGAAGCCCAAGGATCTGAAATTCAAAGGCTTTCAGAGGCCTAAAAGAAAAATGTATGAAATTCAAAGGCTTTCAGAGGCCTAAAAGATCTGAAATTCAAAGGCTTTCAGAAGCCCCAGGATTTTTTGAAAAATCTGAAATTCAAAGGCTTTCAGAGGCCCGAGGATTTTTTGAAAAAAAAAAGTCTGAAATTCAAAGGCTTTCAGTGGCCCGAGGATTTTTTGAAAAATCTGAAATTCAAAGGCTTTCAGAGGCCCAGGAGTTTTGAAAAAGTCTGAAATTCAAAGGCTTTCAGAAGCCCAAGAGTTTTGAAAAAGTCTGAAATTCAAAGGCTTTCAGAAGCCCAAGGAACCATTCTCTCACATTTTTTTTTCAATTATTTTGTTTTTTTTTTGTTTTTTTTTGAAGCATTTTATTCAAACTTGTTTCCCTTTATCATTATTTAAAGGTTAAAGGAAGATTTTAGTGGGAAAAACTGATTAAAGTTGAATATTCCGAGTAAACCGTATACACAGTACGGTCCAGCTCTGCCCGTATTCAAATTACGAGCAAGCCGTGACCGTATGGAAAACACGGGCGAGCCTAGCCCGTATAACCAATACGGGCAAGCCCAGCCCGTGTACTAAATGCGGTTTTACGGAACTCTGTTATATTTTTCCAGTTTTTACATGGTTTGATCACTTTAATTGCTCATCCAAACATACGGTTCACCCAGTGCAAGGCTTCTAAACTGTCCCAAAGTGGACCTTGGCCTTTTTGCTAAAACACATGTTTAGGAGGGCATATGTACCCTCTGAATTGACTCAATATTCTAGAATTTGATACCCTTGTGTTGCCTCTTGTATGAACATTGGGTAGGATTGATTCTAAACAGAGTTAGAAACTCTTCCTATGGACTGCACCAATTTTAGAAAATATGCATATTTTGGGACCAATTTTATCCCGAACCAATGGGCACCATGACACCCCTATGACATGAAAATAATGCAAAACAATAGGATTACCTTGTTACCTTGTTTACCTTCAATATGGCATCTGCATTATGCCCTGGTTTGTAAGCCATGCATACGGCCTTCCCACAATCATACAAACCCATATCCCCACGTAATTGTGTACTTTAGCCAAAAACTTGTAACTCCACCTTCAAGCATAGGGGTTTTGGGTTTTGGCTTAATGGCAACTTAGCACTCAAGCCTAGTGATGACCAGAATCCCAGATCCACGTTATCATCACATCATTAGCTCAAAGTTCTAAGGTGAATGTTTTCACTTTCGCTTTCCGAAGTATCGACCTCGTTGCGCCAAGCTACACACATTCGGGTTCAACTTCCTATAGGTTAAGGGTAGGCTGTGTAAAAGTAAAAGGTGCACAGTGCATTGTAAAAATAGGTTATATTCACAACGTCCCAAACCCTTGCCACTCTTTTCGCAGCCATGCATAAACAAACCAAGGCATAATAGGAAAGCATATTTAAAATAAACAAGTAAATAAAGCAATCCTATAGCACCTAAAACATGCTCATAAAAAATCATCTATCATGCAAACATATGATCATGTTATAAACCCAAAATCATCATGGAGATCATGCTGAAAATTAAAACATGCTATCATAAAAATATAGCAAGAAATAAGCATGGTTCAGCAAAACGAACCTCCCCTACGCATGTTTGTAGAAACAATCCTATAAATCAAAATTAAGCATGTTTCTACCCCCATGAATTCTTGAGCAATAATTCAGATTTAAAACATACTCAACATGCTTAAGAACACAAAATAGCAAACAAATCAAAAAATATCAAAAACATGAACTAAAACACCAAAAGGCTCAAATCCACAAGTCCCCAGCAGAGTCGCCAGTTGTGAGACATGGAAAAATCAATTTAATGATTTCCTAATCATCATACGGGATTAAATTAAACAAAGAGTCGCCACCATTCAATTTAGGTGTGAATGGACACCAAAATATTAAATAAGCACAAAAAGCAATTTTAGGGTAAAAATAACCCTCCTAAAAAAACAACCAGAGATGGGTAAGGGGATTAGGTTATGAACAGGGGAAGGTGTTAGGCACCCCTATTCATCCACACAAGGTGGTTGCCAGGTATTGTTCATGTTAAAGTAAAGGAAAAAGCTTGCTATAAAAATCAGGAAAAATCACAAAAAAGCAAAATTGTATGGTTTTTTCATATGAATAGTCTGATTGATCCAGAACTTTCAAATATGATCATACCATCCCTAGGGTTTCATGATCAAAATAAAATTGAGATAAAATCAATTTAAAGTGAAAAATCCAAAAATCTGGCTTCAAGCTAAATTCTAGAAATCTAGAAAAATATGATTTTTATAAAATATTTCAAAATTGAACTTGAATAGTCCAGGACATAGATAAAGCCCAAATTTCACATTAAATCTGAAAATCAAAATCGAAAATACCCACGTTGATGAAAAACACCAAAAGGGGAGAACTTAGACCGTAGGGTCTTCTCTCAATAATGAAAAACGATTCAAAAATCATCTCATGAAACACTAGAATTTATTTTCAGGCTTCTGGATCCAGATCTACCATATTGATCATGATAAATCCAAAATCCTAGCCTAAAATCACAAAAATCACGAAAACAGTGCTGTAGGTGCAAAAATCCAAATTTTGTCAAAAAGTGGGGATCTCATGCTATAAACATCATAGATTCATGTTATTCATTCAGATATATCATAAAAAGCATTAAAATATGATCAGAATATTTAAAACAGCCACATCTCACAGATTAGAGCACATGGGGGTCTACCCTGCGGATCCACCTGTTCCCCTTTCCCCTAGTTCTCTCTTCACGTTTTACGGCTAGAGAGACTCTTGAGGTACTTAGAGACAAGTTTAGGTATACAAACACAATCACAGGCCTTATTCTATGAACAAAAGAAAAAACAAATATGGGGTTCTATTCTAGGGATCCACCTGTTCCCCTTTCCCCTAGTTCTCTCTTCACGTTTTACGGCTAGAGAGACTCTTGAGGTACTTAGAGACAAGTTTAGGAATACAAAAACAGATATGGCCTTATTCTACAGCAATAGAGATGATCCTATTACTTCTAGAATTGAAGACAGAAAAATAAAAAGGGATAGGGGACTTACCTGGATTGAGCAGGCAGGCAGCAGGAGTTCTTCCCTTCTCTTGGAGCTTCTTAGAATTCCTTGGACTCAAAATTTCGTGGCCCTAAGCTAGAGGTGAGAGCCTCTATTTATAGACAAGCATAGGGGCAAGGCTGGTCCAGAAGGATGTATCCTGATCCTCAGGATAGAGTGAAAATTGGAGATAATGCCCATCCATAGCCAACCAAGGTGGCTTCAGCGAATAAAATACGTAATTCTCTCATTTAAAGATATATTGGACTAAAGATAAAGCTCGGAAATCGAGAGAAGGACAAAACTCGCACGTGTCTTTAGTGACCGTAAATGCACTACGGTCCAATGGTGACCGTATAGTTTCCACGGGCGCGCCTGACCGTAAAGCGATCTCGGACGCGACCGGCCCGTGAATGAAATACGGGCAAAGCCTGTTTATTCAATTTTTATGCATTTTTGACCTGTTTTAAGCTCTAATTACATGTTTTTATTATTTTCTCATTTGGCAGTGCAATTTGGGGTATCTACAGGTTGGTCCAAGGTTTGGCAAGATAGAGTTTCAGTTTGAGTTAAACACAAGATCATGCCCATCCTTTATCCACAAAGATATTTCGCACGAATAAAATATATAATCCCCTTGTTGGTGTATCTTTTCTTTTTGGTATTAATCTACAGGTCAGGGTGTAAAACCCCGTCCCGGATTATATCTTAATTATTTAGATTAATTATCTAAAGTGTGATTATTAGACTAATTAAGTACTTGTGTTATGAAGATGAGGTAGATGTGGATTATTCTTGATGATTTAGAGGAATCAATTGAATGATATGAAAGTTATTAAGGTAAGTTTAATTAATGCTATTTCTCAATTCCAATCGTTTAAGATACTCTTCAATTAGCTTTAATGAATTGGAAATCAAATTCTGAAAAGTTGGACTTATGTGTACCTAGAGTAATTTCCAAGTATACCTATGGTACCCCAAAATATACCCAAGGCACCCTCCCAAATACCACTAAAGTACCTCTTGTATTACCCAAGGTACCCCCATTGTATACCCAAAGTACATCCATGTACTACTCAAGGTACCATCTAAGTATACCTAGAGTACACCAAAGTATTTCCCAAAGTACCACACAAATATGCCTAGGGTACACCCATGTATTACCCGAAGTACCCGAAGGTATTACTCAAAGTATATCCAAGTGTTACCCAAGGTACCACTCAAGTATACCTAAAGTATCCCCTAATTATCCCTAAGGTACCCTCATATATTGCCCAAGGTACCTCACTCACATTGCCTAAGGTACCCCATTTATATCCCCAAGGTACCCTCTTATATTGCCCAAGGTACCTCTCAAGTGTACCTTAAGTATCTCCCAAGAACACCCAATTAACCTCTCAAGTATACCCCAGGTACCCTACTTCTATACCCAAGGTACACCCAAGTATTTCCTAAGGTACCCTCATTGTGTGCCCAAGGTATGCCCAAGTATTACCCAAGGTACCTCCCAAGTGTACCCAAATTATCCCCTAAGAGTACCTAAAGTAACTCTTAAGAATACCCAAGGTATCTCTCACGTGTACTTTAAGTGTCTCCCAAGAATACCCAAATAACCTCTTAAGTGTGCTCAAGGTACCTCACTTTTATACTTAAGGTACCCCTGGTGTATGCCCAAGGTATCACCCAAGTATGCCTAAGGTACCCCGATGGTATGCCCCAAGTACACCTAAGTATTACTCAAAGTATCCCCTTGTGTTTACCCAAGGTACCCCTGTATTCATCTAAGGTATCCCCTTGTGTTTGCCTATAGGTACCCCTATGTTTACCTAAGGTATCCCCTTGCATTGCCTAAGGTACCTCACATGTATACCTAAAGTACCCCCTTATATTACCTATGGCACCTTACTCATATTGGCCAAGGTACCCCACTGTTTTGCCTAAGGTACCCCATTCGAATACCTAAAGTACTTCCTAATTATACCTAAGGTACCTCATTTGTGTTGTCTAAGGTATCTTCTTATTTTAACTAAGGTACCCTACTATCTTACTTGAAGTACCCCTCGTTTAGCTAAGGTACATCCCCTTATACAGCTAGAGGTACCCCCTTTTTATAACTAAAGTACCTCCAACATACCTAAGGTACATCCCCTATATTACTTAGGGTACACCCCTTGAATTTCCTAGAGGTACTCCACTCATATAAGTAAGGTACCCCCACTGTTTTACCAAGGGTACACCTCCTTATATTTCCAAAAGGTACCCCCTGTATAACTAAAGTACACCCCTCAATAATCAAGGTGCCCCTCCTCAATATAACCGAGGTACACCCTCCTAAGCTTATTCAAAGTTTACTTCTTAGAATGACTAAGGTAAATCTCTTGAAACATCAAGGTACCCCCTCAAATAACTAGAGTACCCCTCATATAACTGAGGTACCCTTTTGTGTTAACTGAGGTACACCTTCCAAGCATTCCTAAAGCATGCCTTTTGAAGTGGCTAAGGCAAACACCCCATTTAACACTAAGGTACCCCACTTAATACCAAGGTACCCCACTCGAATGACACTAAGGTACCCCTGATATGCCTTAGGTACACCCTAGGGTTTTAGTTGAACAAAAGCCTTGTTTAGGGGCAGATTTGAAAGACCCAAAACTTGGGCATATAAAAGGATGCCCTAATTTCTAATTAAGGGTTTGGAAAACCCATTTCTCTTGTCTTGGACGTATAGAACAAGAGAGAGAGAGTTGTGGGAGCTTGCTTCAAAGCTTCAAGAGGAAGAAGAAGAAGGAGAGAAAAGCTTGAAGGGAAGGTTGCTTCTCCATTAACAAGTAAGTAGCAAACCCTTTAAACAAAAATGAATTTGATGGATTTTCGTATCTCTCTTTCCTAGGGTTTTGATAAACTGGAGAATCACTTGCATGTAGGGTTTTGTTTCTAAAATTCATAGGGTTTGGTATATCTAATTATCTTGTTCAGTTTTCTATCGATTTGCCATGGATTTGCAACCTCTAATGATTATATTTCTGGTTAGGGTTTGAGATGGGTATATTGAATGATACTTTATATGTTAGATTCATGTTTATGAGGGTTTTGTATGGATTCCCATGTTGGGAAGAGTTTTTGAGTATGTTGGGATGTTGTGAAATCATCACATTTGGTATTGAGAAGGTTGGATAGGGTTGGTACGAGTTTTGAGTTGAAAATAGTCAAAAATGGTAGAAAACCCGAGGTGGCGATTAATCCTGCAACTTGGCGATTAATCCTGAGCCAAGACCCCCAAAAATCAGGTTCTGTTAAAATAAATCGCGAAACAGGATTAATCGCCCAGGGCTAATCGCGACCTTAGCGCGCGAACGTTAAACCTTACCGCGCGCGCGCTGAACCTGTTTTAAACCTGGGCGCGCGAACCTTTAGCCTTAACGCCCGAACATTGAGCTAATCGCCTCTGGGCGATTAATCCACGACCTAATCGTGGACCCTGTTTCATGATTTGTTTAGCCTTTTTCTCTCAAACCCTTTCCCAACCAAGCCAAGGCTCTCGCATAGCACCCTCATTACATGAAAGACATTTAAGTAAATGTCTTGTGTATTTATTGCTCCATTTACTTAAGTCTTTACATGTAAATAAGGTTTTACCCCCCCCCCCCCCATTTGGAACCAATAAAAATACTCCCAGGGCCCAATTCCCAACCAATAAAAAGTCAACTTTTCAGTTTGTGCCTAAATTTCCGGTTTCCCCGATTTTCAAAAAGGGCCACTTTTTGAGTTTGATATCCAAATGAATGATTCAGAAGCCCAGAAAATTCTAGATGATTTGTATACCCTCCAATAGACTACAACCAGAAATTGAGCCCCAAACTCCTTGTAGATTTGTCTAGAAAAATTCGACACCGAAAAGTCAACGTTTTATCCATACTTAGAATATTTTTGAGGTCCGAAACTTTTTGTCTCGGAATCCGTTGATTTTTGGTATGGTGACTTTATTGGGGATCCTAAGATTATACCACTTCTTAAATGAGAAATTCGTGGACCTTAAGGGGTATGTGTTTTACTGTGAATTGGCTTTGGCTGTGAAGTGCTTGTGGTTAGTTCTTACGCATTGGGAATATTAATTTGATTTGGTAAAGCTGTGATGAGTTTCTTCTATGTGATTTAAGTGACGGTGTAGATCTCACTTGGTCGTGGTTGAATGGCAGTGACGGTGTAGATCTCACTTGCCCCTTTGCTGAATGGCAGTGACGGTGTAGATCTCACTTGCCCCTTTGTTGAATGCCAGTGACGGTGTAGATCTCACTTGGCCTTGGTTAAATAGTAGTAGATGGGGAATTCCACTTGGTTTGTGAATTTAGTACTATATCTTGGGTTGTGGGATGTGATATTGGTTCTAGTAACTGCTGATAAAGGTTTGTCCTACATCGTGAGCTCTACAGGTTTGACTTGCATTATCAGTCCTACCAGGTTTGTTAGCTAATTTTATGGGTTATATTATTAAGATGCTTGACTTGAGAATATGAATCGCATAAACTGCCTCTACTCATGATGTTATATAAATTGCCTAAACTATTCCAATCATGATGTTATGTTATTGTATTTAGTTCCTAGAAACTATCAATGGGAATGTAATTATTCTTTTTGGATTTGTAGGCGTGGGAGTTATCTTTAAATTATCATTCTTGTATCTGAATGCTCATGTGAGAGGCAGTGATGGAGAGATCTTAGTTGCCTTTTTGGGTATCTAAATGTTGTATTTTGGAGTTATTATACATATGCCATTTTATTATATGGAAAATTTTAAATTCCATGCTTCTTTATCTTATGCACTCTGATAATTACATTGTAATTGCCCATGAAATTGTGTTTATCAGGTTCTATTGGGCCATAAGTAGGTCTCGGGTGCGGGTTGGTGCTGTGATAGGGCAGACCCGGATCTGAGGCGCTACACAGGGTCTGCCTCAACCCTCCTCCCTCTGTTGGAGTGCCACTAAGGCTATTCATGCCTTAGTGGGTTTTCTTAAAAGGGTTTTCTTAAAAAAAAAAAAAATTCTAGTTTCTTTCCAAAATAACCTCGCATCTGCAGCTTGATAAATGAAAAACAATGTATTATTAGACTCTATTAAGATTTTCTTTTAAATCTTTGAGTTGTTATTGGATTAGAGATGTTGGAACAGAAAGTCTAGAAATCCAATCTGAACAATGTCCCAAAAATCTTGAGATCCATGAAACACTTTGTTTGAATACTCAATTGACTTTAATTCTTCCCATTTAAACGATATTTGGAGCCATCATTGTCTATCATCAATGGCCCTGATACCACTTTGTTGTTAGGATGGAGTTAAACCAAGAGAATGGAGGAACAAGGACAGAAAAATCAACATAAAAGTGTGCTCTTGATGCAAGAAACACTTAACGAAAAAGTTGAGCTTCTATCACAACTCTAATAACTTCATTCTTTATTGTAATTTTTTGGTACAAATTTTGGATGAATTTTGATTGATTTTAAGAGTTATTATATTCCCAAACTCATTAAACTAAAAATGCATAAACACCATACACAGAAGATTTTAAAACAGAAATAAAGAGCAATGTTACATTCCCAACTGTTGCTCCGAATGCCCTAAGGCTAATAGAGACTTCGTTAGTTAAGCACTTAACATTTAGGACCACAACACTCCATCATGTTTCCATGGCCGATGTCTCTCATTCTATCGACGTTGACTTGGTGGTAGCTCTTTCTTTTTGGGCGGATTCGCTCATTTATCAGTATTTAATGACTTAGCACCATGCCCATATATAATACCGAAGCATTTTAATTTAGCCTATAAGTCGCCCCGTTCATGAATTGATCCAAGGACATGGTGGTTGGCTCTGATGCAATTTGTTACGTGTGTAAGTGTTGCTCCAAAAGCCCCACGGCTTATGGAGACCTTGTTAGTTAACATCTAAATAGGCAAGCTAACTACCCCGTACAAAGATTAATTATAGGTGAACACATGTATTGAACGAAATCGTTTACTATTCCACATACAGAATCCCACATTTACTATATATTTAAGTGGGTCCCATATAAAACAATAAGGTAGCAAGCTTTACCTTCTCTTTTTGGCTGCAAAAAGGCTTGGAGCTTGGTTGCCGTTACATAGCTTGATATAAAACATATATATCTTTTCAAAACAGGATTTCTTAATCACCTAGAAGGTATTGATGCCTTGCTTACGAATGGGAGGGAGCATTAATTGGTATTGGGGAGTTCTTAGATTACTCTTCTTGTATATTTTCGTGTAAAACATGCATGCAAGGATAGGTAGCCAATTTGGTGGTAGATCCGAAATAGAAAAGAAACAACCAAGAAGAGAGGCAAACAATATCCTCTCGACCTTTTACAGCAAATTAGTTCAAAAAAATATTTTTTTTTGGGTCTTTTAGTCCATTTTCAAATTTTGTCTCTTTACTTTAAAAGAGTCTCTCTTGGCAATGGGGCAGGTCAACGCGGACTATATTATAAGATACAAAATAAATGCTTTAAAATGTAATATATATGTTAATAAAGTGTTTGGTTTGGGGAAACATAATACTTCCTAACTATAAGGTAGAGAGAGACAATGTTTTTCACTATTATATAACTAAGGCATGTGGTGTGAAGTTTTAAATCTTTCACAAATAACCACAATCTGGGTTAAATCATTTATGCATAAAATCTTATTATTGAGTTTTATAAATCCCATTGTTAGTAAGATCTTACTGTTGAACAAATTGTTCTTGCTGCATGCTAATTGGTGGTTTCCCATACGAAACTATTTAAGATTATTAATTGCCCTTTATTTTGTTATTTCTTGGCGTATTAATTTTGTATAAGATACTAATCTCACATATATATAAGCTTATAACAACAACTCATCATATTACAAAATGAACTTGCTATAAGAAAGCCCGACCAATTAGTGAGGTATATATATAATTGATGATCGGGATAATGGGTTGCTGGTTACAGGCGTGTTTAGTGTCGCACATGGTATGTGACATCTCGATCCCACATTGGAAACGGATGAATTTCTAATAAGGCATAAGAGTTAGGGAGAACACTCTAACTAGCAAGGCACCTTTTGGGGACAACTGTGCGGGTTTAGGCCCAAAACGGACAATACCTCGCTAAGTTGGGTCGTTACATAGTAGTCATGGTAGAGTTTACCATTTTTAACTCTTGTAAGTATTTGAATTCAATTTGAAGTTTTGAACGGCTCTTCTTCTAAGTATTCACATCCTTTGGAATTGCTAGATGCGATCGGCATCTCGTGTGATCAGAGAGAATGGGGTACCTATCACCTTTGTCTCTGGTTGTAACGAGTTCTCTCTACTAACGCTGATATTTTTTTGTGTGGTAGTTCAAGGAGAAGTCTCGGATAAACTTGTCTTAATTTATGTTTTAAATTTTAATTTTCAATTCATGAGACGATATATATTGAGGTTTTAAATTTTGATTGAAACAGTTATTCCTGGACTTGCTTTGTTAATTAAGCTATAATCTCCACTAACAATAGTTTTCACCATAAAACCAAAGGCTTACTTATGTGTTACGACTCAATCTAGTATCAATTGGTATGGGGTGTTAATTGGTTAGGCCAATCGGATGTGGACCTAATCTTGGGTAGAGGGTTTCGGTTGCCGGCCGCCCCCAACTAGTCATGAACAGGTAACATGTATTAATATATATCAAGGTCTTTATGAGCTCGTGTGGAATAATCGGTGCTTTTTATTCTTTGTTCTCCTTCTTTGGCACTTGAGCTTAGTAGTGGTATGGTACTTTTGTGCTGGTAAGTTGTGGTATGTCAATTGGGCTAATCACTTGGAAGATCTTTCCAATTACTTGCTAATATAATGATTTTACGACAAGTTTGTCAACCTTGAGAAACTACATTCACTTGCTACCTCAATCAATTTGTGCTCATCCCCTCTCTACAGTTCCCATGGGACCTGCAATTGTTCTCAAGTGGTTTCCAGAAAAAAAAAACCACTGGCTTTGCTTTTCATAGCTTCATCATCTTCGGCTATGATCATTCTCTTCATAGTCATGTATTGAAAGCAACCTGTGTGTATGGGATTTTGGGTGGACTTCTAGGTAACTTGGGTATAGTGATGACATCTGGGGTTAGAGTGGAACTTGTTCCTACAAAAAAAAAAAATTTGATATAACCACACCTCATATAACGGCACTTATACAAAAGTGCTGTAATAAGTGTCTTAATACGGCATTTCATCTGCAAAAAATATGTATTATGACATTTTATAAGAAATGCCGTTATAAAACGTGTTATTACGGCATTTTATAGAAAAATGCCGCTATAAAGTAACTTATTACGGCATTTAAAGACAAATGCTGTTATAAAAAATTATTATTAAAATACTTATTATGGCATTTTAGAGAAAACTGCCACTATAAGATTATTTATTACCGCATTTTATAGAAAAATGCCGTTATAAGATAATTTATTAAAATTCCGTATTAAGGCATTTGTAATGACACTTTTCTATTAAGTGCTGTTATAAGAGGCGTTGATAATTCACCTTTTTTTTTTTTTTTTTTTTTTTGTAGTGGTTCCACTGATCACAAGGTTAATTTACATTACACCTGCATTTGATTTTGGCTCTCTGTAATTGTTTCTGAGATGAGTTGTGAAATACTGGAAACCTCTCACAGCTTGGTTGGTAAGGGGTAATCATCTATAGCTTTTGTCTCTTTCCCACTAAGTAACCCTACTCCCTGAAGCTCGCAGGTGGGAGGGATTACACAGTGAGTGACTCGCAAGTGGGATACATTTTCTCTATGATATTTGATGATCCATTTCTTGGTGAATCTTTATGCAATATTCAACCATCATAATTATTGACCCATGCATCATCACTGCTTCTGCGTATGCCACGTGGCATGGCTGGCAGATCAGACGGCCAGGATTGGTTGGTAACCACCCAGTTGTGGCTGCGTTCACATGGTTCATGCACGAAGATCTTTATGGTAACTAGTCATGGATAATGTATTCTCTAATATTGTATTCTAAGTGCTTGTGCGCCTAATTCTAGGTCCACTTCTGCAAATCCATGACACGAAAGGGTAAGGTGGTGAAGGATAAGAACGTATGCAGCTAGCACACCATCCTACCTGGTTGAATCTCAGTGATACAACACCAAATTAAACAACTTGTTTTGCAGATTAATCCCGTTGAAATTAATGAGCCCATGGCTTTGGCTTTTGATTCAAAAACACAAATGGGTTAAAATATGTATATCAATAATAGAGTGTGAATGTAAGTGGGGGAATTTTCCTTATGCCAGGCGTTGTGGGTGTAACACAAAATGTGAAACAACAAGATCAAGGAAAAGGTGGGCAAGTCAGGGTTAATGGGGTTTGTTACTGTTAATATATTTAATTTTCTTCTAATCAAATGGTCTTATGGAGTCAATTAAGATGTCTTCTTGTACATATCTAGTGCTTTGGTCTGCCTTTAATTTGGGGCCCTCAGGGATGAAAGTATTGCGACTCCCTCAGCTATAAATATGGCTTCAGTTTGTACGTTCCCTCAACCACAACCTTCCTCGATCTCCATCAGTAGTTTTAGAGGATTTTGTCATTAATTGACTTGTAAAGACCCATTAGACATGGGTCTGGAACATAGCTTTGTCTCCTCTTGTGTTCTGTGTTTTCTTGTTGTCTTTCCTGTGTTATGTAGCTCTCAGGACCCCTTTGAGTACTCTAGAGCTACTTACTACGGTAGCCCTGATAGTTATGGAACCCCAAGTATTCTCTCTCTCTCTCTCTCTCTCTCTCTCTCTCTCTCTCATCTCTGTTATGTATTATGTCAAATGTATTTTTAAATATGCCGGTTAATATTGAATAGATATAACGTTTTGAAATGAATCAGCCGGGGCTTGTGGATATGGAGAATTTGGAAGAAACGTTAATGGTGGACAAGTTTCTAGCGTTTCAAGGCTGTACAAGAATGGCATAGGCTGCGGTGCATGCTACCAGGTGCATATATATCCCTTACGAAGCTATATAAGTTACTGTTTGAAGTTACCCCAAAAAAAAAAAAAAAAAGGCTACTGTTCAATTTGAAACTTTCAAAGAAACAATGATGAAAGCCATGAAGCCTCCCTCACGTTTCAATCATTTGTCATTATTCATAAATCAGGTTAGGTGCAAGATACCGAAATTATGCACTGAAGAGGGGGCGCACATCGTGGTTACAGACCATGGCCAAGGTGACGGCACCGACTTCATCCTAAGCGTCCGAGCCTACGCAAAGATGGCGCATCCTAACTTGGCCTCAGAACTTATGACTTACGATGTAGTTGACGTTGAGTATAAGAGGTAACATCTTCTTCTTCATACATTCACATTTATAATAGGCAGGTTCTGGCGTGAAACCCAACATGGAGGAGCATTAACATCCTTTAATTTTTGACTGGTTCTTGTTGGTGCCATGCAGTGTCCCATGCCAGTACCCAGGTTACAACCTTCAGCTAAAGGTCCACGAACACAGTAGGTATCCTGAATATCTAGCCGTTGTTATACTGTTTCAAGCTGGCCAGAAGGAGATCACAGCGGTTGAACTGTGGCAGGTAATAACAAGCTAGCCCATGAGACGTTCTCTAGTTCTCTGTGAGTTCGTCATTAATGGCGTAAATAAGTTTGCTTTGTTTGTGTTTGGGTTGCTATTTTCTGGTGCAGGAGGAATATCAGAAATGGAGGCCAATGCGCAGGGCCTATGGTGCTGTCTGGGACACGCATAATACACCAAGGGGTGCACTCAGCGTCAGACTCCTAGTGAGTGGTTATGTTGATGGAGAAAAGTGGGTGCAGCTGAGGAGTGTGATCCCTAGTTATTGGAAGGCCGGGGTTACCTATGACTCATCCTTTCAGCTTGATTAAGTTCATGACTTCCAACTTCTACAGCTCTTCTATAGAAGAATAAAACCTTCTTATATATTAATCAGTTCTTGTTAGTATGCCATTTTAAGTATAGTTTTTATGTCACATAGGGCAAGTTCTAGCTGTAGCTTTTGCTCAATAAATAATGAGATTGTGTACTTTGTTTGCTCAGATATTGAGAATAAAATAAAGTTTCCCTTTTGTATATGGTTTCATTAAATGATAATCAAATGAAGCACTAAGTGGCAGCTAGCCCTGCAACTTGTCATGTGGGAAAAAACACATTCTTGCTTTTGCAGTGACCTAGTCCTTCCATGGATGGTATCGTGAAATGCAGGAGTGGAAATGCATTCGACTTGCATTATGTTAAAGCAAAGTTATCAGAATCAATCAATAAAAATAAATAAAAAAGGGATTTATATAAAAGGAGAATTAGACTTGAGAACCGGTCGGAACCAACTGTTTTTCACTTGTATAGTTCATATGGGCTCATGACCGATCCTGGCAAGGAAGGTGATGCATAGTGGCTAGTTTATGGGCCGGGCTTAACAAGGCACATACCTACTTTGGGGCTTATCCAAGCCCAGATTGGCCCGGATTTCGGGCCTCGCACTCAAACTTAAGCACCGCCCTAAAATAGAAATAGAAACTTGACCCAGCCCAACTGAGTTCGATTTTTGCATTTTTAAAAATTCTTTGCGATCTTATTTGGAAAAATACTTGGAAATATTCCTACTTACCTATACTTAAAGGTTTCTTATACTTCTATTTCAATAAATTAAGCAAAAAAAAAGCCTACGATAAAAATTATAAAATGAATTAGTAATGTAACAAAACAAATTTAAGATATACATATAAACATTTAACTAGTTTTACACATGCAATGACATTCAAAACCGGGCTGGGTCTAGATAGGCCAGGCTTTAATAAACCTAATTTAAGCCTGGTTTACACTAGGGCTGTCAATGGGTTGGATAAAGATCCGAATTCGATCAGATTATCCGAATATGGATCTTAGCTTTAGATCCGATTATCCGAATCTGAATATAATTATCCGAATCCGATTATATTCGGATTCGAATACGGTATTGCACATATTCGACCCGATAAAGATTCGACCGTTTATTTTGTATATATGTTATGTTTTTTAGGCCTTTTTATATATTTTAGTATAGAAGGAATGAATGTTTCATATAATATTTATTGATTAAAGGTCATAATAAAAGACAAATTTGAATTAATACATCGTTATTTGATCTACTATCTTAAGGTTTATAATATCTTAATTCTTTTTCATATATAACGTAATCGGATTCGGATTCGGATATCAGATAATCGATCGGATTTGAATTCGGTATTAGATGTGAAAGATCCATCGGATAATCGGTTCAAATTCGGATATCGGATTTTCTTATCGGTTCGAATTTGGATCTTAGCAGATCCATACCATATTCGACTCGTTTACAGCCCTAGTTTAAACAAGGCCAGACTTGTCGGGCCTAGAGTTGCCACCCCGATAGTAACGTGTGTATTTAGTCAAATGTACATGAAGATAGAATCAATATTAAGCTCTCAGTAAGCATATAAAGTCCCGCATTTATTTATCCATATCGATCAACAACAGTTCTGTTTTATTCACAACCAATCACATATTTAATAGAGTGGCATACAATAGAGAGGTAGTAATAAATTTAGGGAACAAACTTGTTGAGTACGATCAAGATGAGCTTAAGGGCACAAGCGAAAATGATCATGATCTCAGCCCCCAACCACACAAACTGTAACGCCCCGAATCCGAGTCATTTTTTTTTCTTTTTGACTAGGATCAAGGCATTAACTTGTGGTACATTATAATCAGTTCAAAGATAAGGAAATAAAGAACTAAGATTTATCAGAGTGCTAGGAAGCTTAAATTATTCATTAGAACTAAATCTTCCTATTACATCAATTTATCAAATGAAAGGCAACTACAAATTAACTAACTCTTAATATCCTACCAAATCATCTATTATGATTCCAATAAAATAAATACAACTATATAAAATTATCCTACTCTTTTCATATGGAATTTCTAGACTTCAACCCACTATCTGTCTAACCCGTGGCATCCTCTCCAAGATGACCTGAAAAATAGAATATGAAATAGGGGTGAGATACGAATATCTCAGTAGGTAACACATGCATGAGGAAAACAGTTTATATATAGAAAATACCAGTGGTTTCATGCACAGTGAAATAGGCGAGTAATTACAGTCAATAAGACAAACGAATAATCACGATACAAAACAAATACTGAATCGGTGCCCGAATTAAAGGAAGTTAATCATGTACATTTTCTTTCAATTTAAAGGACCATGTATTATAATCCACATTCCCGTGGTTTTTGGTTTATTTCAATTAGTTTCTTCCCAAGAACAGTTCCACATTTTATTCATGATTCCATAATATTCCATTTTAATAGTTCTCATTAAATCATAGCAATTCTATTCAATTATGTCATTTCAATATTTCATTTTAAATAAACAATCTTATCAAATACGTCCAAATCAATCCATCAATTTGAGAATCAATCAATAATAAAAGCCAACCTTCAGGTAGTAGCCTATCTCTACCACAGGACGTAAACACATAGTATCCACACATGCTCCGCAGGAGAATGCACATCTCTAAAACTACAAGTATCCTCTGCAGGAGATAGCATAACTCTACCGCAGGATGTGAACATATAGCATCTACCTCTACTGTAGGAGATAGCTTCCTCGTCTTCTAGTGGTAACTCACACACCCATCCTCCATGTGGGATGCAATCACGCATAATCACATCTCCTCCACATGAGGTATCTCTCCTGTAGGATGCAATCCATCGGAAATACATCTGCCCCACAGGAGGTAATGAATCTCTCTCTCAGGAGGTAATGACTCCGCCACCAAGCGGGTAATCTCTGCCACCAAGCAGGTTGGGTCTCCGCCACCAAGCAGGTTGGGTCTCCGCCACCAAGCAGGTTAGGGTCTCCGCCACCAAGCGGGTTGGGCCTCTGTCACCAAACAGGTTAGGGTCTCCATCACCAAACGGGTTAGGGTCTTCGTCGCCAAACAGGTTAGGGTCTCCGTCACCAAACGAGTTATCTCTACCACCAAGTAGGTTGGGTCTCCGCCACCATGCGGGTTAAGGGTCTCCGCCACCAAGCAGTTTATAATCTCTGCCACCAAGCAGGTTATACAATACGTCTCTGCCACCAAGCATGTAATCAATAAAACTGGCCGCCAATCCAATACACAAATAATTCTCAATTCCAATATTATTTATAACATATTAGGTTCATGTTCAATTGATAATTTAAGTTTGGTTCTAAAATAGTTCCTCAATTTATTAAACTTAATATTTGTTCAATACATAAAAATACATTCAACGTGATAACTTGATTTAGTGTAGATAGATATTTAATTATGTAAGAAATTTGACGCACAACGCATACGTCTTGAGTGCGGGTCTAATAATGTATTATTATAAAAGAAATTTATTTGTTTAATACGGTACGTAGGTGGTTTTTAAAGTAATAGGTTTTAATTGAAGTTTGGTTAAAGATTTCAAAAGTTATTAAGGTTCGGTATTAATCAATAAAGTTTAATAAGAATTATTACATTTTAGTATTAGTCAATAAAGTTAAAATAGAAGTTATTGCAATTTGGCGTTGTTCACTAAAATTTAATAAAAGTTATTAGAAAATAGGCTTGTAGTGATTACAAGCATTAAATTCATGTTTTACGTTGATCGCCTAGGATCGCTTGCGAGGTAAGCTCTATTCAGCGTTACGTGTTTCAGAAACGCGTTAGTTGTTTTAAATAAAACAAGCGCCGATCGAATGTCAGTCAATGATCTCGGACGCTCGAAATCTTTCAACGAACACTGAACAGCGCCGAGGAGCGCTGAGTACAGGCATGCTCGGCACTCTAACCAAAAGGACGAACCGAGTTTCTAAAAATCATTTTTTTGTGTTCTAATCACTTCTAACATTCATATAAAATTAATATCAGACAATATACGTATATTTACAACATAAAAGATCATGCAACTCGAATTGAATAATCCCATAAACACAAAACAAGCGTTAAAACGAAGTGCTACCTACCTCTGTTCGCTCAAGATCCTTTCTTCTTCCAACCAACGACTTCCTCTTCTCTTCGTAGGCAAGAGACACTCCGGGAATGATGAGAAACTAGAGATATGCTCTCTTCCTCCTTCTTATCCTCTCGATCTATCTCTCTCCTTTGTTATTCTTCCCTTCAGCCGTCAAAAACCCAAAACAAGACATACGATCAACCCCAAATAAAAACCCTATTTTATTCTCATATGATCCCATGTATCTCCCTATGATCATGTTCCATACTTATCCACCCATTAGACTAAATCACCCTCTAGAGCAGCATTTGCACATAAAAGGATCCCCAGAATTTCTCTATCTTGGGATTCCCTTGGACTTTCTATCAACAGGTCCAATGCAGTGAAACCTTTGTTGTTCTTGGTGTTTACCTACTTAGCTGCGCTCAATGAGGTATTGTTGGTGAGCAATAACTCTAGTGTCTGCATGCATCACAAATTTACTTTTGGTTCTTAAGATGAAACTGATTAATACAAAACAAAAAACCAACACTAATAGTTTTACTAACATTTCGTAGGCTCACACTTTGGATTGTTAAGTGGAGGGGTGCTTCTAGGGTTTTTTGTGATAAGTGTATTCCACTTAAATAAAAGGGTAAGTTCTATAAGACAACAATTAGATCGGCTATATATGTCGTATGGAGCAGAATGTTGGGTAGCAAAGAACCAATATGTTCAGAAGATAAGTATTACCGAGATAAGAATGCTAAAATGGACTTGTGGCAAAACTAAAAAAAGACAAAATAAGAAACAAAGACATTCGAAAGTGGTTACACAAAGCTTACATCCGGGATAAAATGGGGGAGATTGTGGTTTTTTGTCATGTGAAGCGAAGACCCAAGAGATGCACCTATAAGAAGTTGATTGAGAATATGCATATTGAAGGGCCCAGGGGTGTAAGAAACTGACCTAAAAAGACATGGATGGAATCTTTTAAACATGACTTAGAAAAACGTGGATTAAAGAAAGATATGATTTTTGATAGAGCAGGATGGAGAGACAAAATTTGTGTTGTTAACCCCACTATGGTGGGGACTAGCTAATGATGATGATGATGACACTTTGGATTGTTAACACTTGGCTCAATTCGAAAAGTATAATTAGTTTGGTGTGTTAGTTCCAAATCTACAAAAAGTGCAATGTATTATTTTATTTTTACAAGTATACAAAATTTATAACTATATTATAACCACTCAAACTTGGCTGACTCCTTAACCATATGAGCCTTTTTTTTAAAGTTCAGGGTTGGCTCATGAAGCCAATTATTAAGCTCGATCAAGATCATCTCATATGAGTGGATACTAATTAGATTAGCTGATCTAGCTCGGATTCTTGTTGAGTTGATGGGATTTGCAATCTCAAGTGCATTAGAAAGGGAGCAATGCCTCTCAGGTCTTTAGTCGTCCCTTTGTATCAGTCTCAGTATTGAATTGGAGACTGATTTATGTATGTACCCTATTGAATTGGTAAGCTTTCCCCTAAATTTAAAACTCCGTTAGCTATTCATGACTATATGTATCCGTCTTATTGGAGATGATGCAAGGGGAGGACTAAGGATCTGAAAAGAATCGCTCTCATTAAAAACATGACTCACTATCCTCCGATGACCACTGCCCGGCGTTCAACAAACTGGTGACTGGAGACATAGGTCTCTACTCACATTCTCTCAGGTGATTACCATGCAATTGTAGAGGATGTGAAACCTGTTTAATGATTTAGATGACTATCATGAATCTAAATCATGCATTATTGGTGTTATTATTGGTTAGCCGTGTAAGAACCTCAAGAAATTTGTCTTTACAATATTTCTCTCTCATGAGATTTTTTAGTTTTTTTAAGTATCTGTACCAATCATGGCTGCCATGTGTAAATTTGAGTGCTTAAACATTAACATGAAAAGGAAAAAAAGAAGAAGAAGCATTTACACGTGTAAAAAAGAAGGGTAGTGTTTGTAATGCCCCGAACCGGGGTCAATGCAAAACCAACATCCGACCAGAACCCGGTTCGCTAATGTAACAACCCGAATTCAGTTCATCAACCAAATCCGAGAAGTTACTGGCCCATATCAGAAAAACATCAAGAATATACCAGACTAAGGAAATAAATGATCCATTCATTAATTAACTATCAAAGTGCGAAACATGTGTGTACGGAAGTATAGTCTAATATCCTCAAGAAACTGAGATATAATTAACCATCAAAATCAATATTAAAGTCTGGTAAAATAAAAGGGTCACTAATCTCTTATCTCTCTAATACATCAAGCTAACAAATGAATAATAATCCGATTAAAGTAACTAAATCCTTATCAATCCACAACCTCAGACAAAATCCGGATAATAGAACTCCTCTGGCGAATAATCAGCTAACTCTCCCTAGAAATTACTACTATGATCCCTCTCTCACGTATCAACTGAAAAATAAGATAAAGGTAGGTTGAGATATGAATATCCCAGTCGGTAACACATGCATGTTTAAGCAGTTCATATACATCCAAAATAGCAGTTCATGCACGATTAAGTAGTTTCGACTAAGCAGGCTCGTATAAACATTCATATCGATCATGGAATACAAAACACTATATAAAACAGTTCTAAATATAGAATTTCAACAAGTTCCATGATATGAATCCAATATCATAAATCATTAGGATAATCTATACATTACTAGGATGCACTAAATAGTCACATCCAACCAATATACCAATTACATGCCTCCAGCATGTATGCAACAGTATCAACATGTGTTTGTGATTTTAGTGTCATTGTAGGACTCACAAAGATAGATAAACCTTTTGAGATGACTCTTGACCAAACGCTATACCACCGTACGGCTTAGGGGCAGTGCTACTAATGATACTCAAGCCCTATGAAGATTAGCTTAGGCAAGAGCCGTAGTCACCGAATTATTGCACATGTACTCATTAGAGTTGGCATGTACCACTAGCATGCAGCACCGGAATCAATACATGGAGATGGTCGCTTATCCACATGTACAGGGAATCACCAGCGGCACACCGGGATGTCCCTCCAGACATAGGACCTTCCCAAACAAACCAACTTCCAAAGGAAGCGCGCTCGTACAAGGGAGAAACTCAACCCAAATGAAATATCCCTTAGCTATCTAGCCACAACTATGGATCCATAACCAGCTATGCCCACTAGACTCTAAAAAATCCCTAAAGTCTAATAATTCTATAAGGGTTGGTGCCTAGCGGCATATAAAGGGTAAATCTGACATTTCCTTCAATATTCGGGTTAACAAAGTTAGACTTATGATCTGAAATCTCTTTATGTAATTATCTGGTTGATAGTGTAATTTAAAGATGTTCTATAACTGGTATTTCAAATGATAGGTCAAATTTTCCAAATACTAAATTTCACAGTTTCATACAAAGTTTGGCAACTAGTGTCCTAAATATCTCCCTAATTTATTATCTGTAAAATAGGAAATTTGATAAATTATTTTGGTCTTAAAACATCTTAATTAATGATTAAAATTGACTAAAAATAGTTTGGAATTGAATCAGGGTTTGAAAATATGAAATTCTGCACAGAGCGCCCAGGATCGCCTAGGATCGCTCAGGCGGTCTATGTAACGCCCAGAAATCTGGGTCATTTTTTTTCTCATTTTGACTCGGATCAAGGCATTAACTTGTG
Organism: Buxus sempervirens; assembly: GCA_947561395.2. Classification (NCBI taxonomy): domain Eukaryota; kingdom Viridiplantae; phylum Streptophyta; class Magnoliopsida; order Buxales; family Buxaceae; genus Buxus; species Buxus sempervirens. The sequence continues at coordinate 39,354,488 of OX387187.1, forward strand.
GTACATTACAATCAGTTCAAATATAAGGAAATAAACAACTAAGATTTATCAGAGTACTAGGAAGCTTAAATCATTTATTAGAAGCTAAATCATCCTATTACATTAACTAATCAAATGAAAGGCAACTACAAATTTAACTAACTCTTAATATCCTACAAAATCATCTTTTACGATTCCAATAAAATAAATACAGCTATATAAAATTATCCTACTCTTTTCATATGGAATTTCTAGACTTCAACCCACTATCTGTCTAACCCGTGGTGTCCTCTCCAAGATAACCTAAAAAATAGAATATGAAATAGGGGTGAGATACGAATATCTCAATAGGTAACACATGCATGAGGAAAACAGTTTATATATAGAAAATAACAGTGGTTTCATGCACGGTGAAATAGGCGAGTAATTACAGTCAATCAGATAAACAAATAATCAAGATACAAAACAAACATTGAACCGGTGCCCAAATTAAAAGAAGTAATCATGTACATTTTATTTCAATTTAAAGGACCATGTATTATAATCCACATTCCCATGGTTTCTGGTTTATTTTCTTTAGTGTCTTCTTAAGAGCAGTTCCACATTTTATTCATGATTCCATAATATCCCATTTTAACAGTTCACATATATCATAACAGTTCTGTTCAATTATGACATTTCAATATTTCCTTTTAAATAACAATCTATCAACCTGAGAATCAATCATTATATCAGTAATAAAAGCCAACCTTCAGGTAGTAGCCTACCTCTACTGCAGGACATAAACACATAGTATCCACACATGCTCCGCAGGAGAATGCACATCTCTAAGACTACAGGTACCCCCTACAGGAGACAGCATAACTCTACCGCAGAATATGAACACCTAGCATCTACCTCTACCGTAGGAGATAGCTTCCTCACCTTCCAGTGGTAACTCACACACCCATCCTCCATGTGGGATGCAATCACTCATAATCACATCTCCCCCACATGAGGTATCTCTCCTGTAGGATGCAATCCATCGGAAATACATCTGCCCCACAGGAGGTAATAAATCTCTCTCCGCAAGAGGCAATGTCTCCGCCACCAAGCGGGTAATCTCTGCCACCAAGCAGGTAGGATCTCCACCACCAAGTGGGTTATCTCTGCCACCAAGCAGGTTAGGGTCTCCGTCACCAAACGGGTTATCTCTGCCACCAAGCAAGTTGGGTCTCCATCACCAAACGGGTTAGGGTCTGCGCCACCAAGTGGGTTGGGTCTCCGTCACCAAACGGGTTATCTTTACCACTAAGCAGGTAATATACAATACATCTCTGCCACCAAGCAGGCTATCAATAAAACTAGCCACCAAGCCAATACACAAATAATTCTCAATTCCATTATTATTTATAGCATATTAGGTTCATGTTTAGTTGATAATTCAAAGTCTGGTTCTAAACAGTTCCTCCGTTTATTATAATATTTTGTTCAATACATTTAAATAAGTTTAGCGTGACATCCTGATTTAGTGTTAGACAGATATTTAATTACACCAGAAATCGAATGCATATCATGTACGCTAGAGTGCGGTTATAATAATATATTATTATAAAAGAAATTTATTTGTTTAATACGGTACGTAGGTGGTTTTTAAAGTAATAGGTTTTAATTGAGGTTTGGTTAAAGATTTCAAAAGTTATTATGGTTCGGTATTAGTCAATAAAGTTTAATAGGAATTATTACATTTTAGTATTAGTCAATAAAGTTAAAATAGAAGTTATTGAAATTTGGTGTTCACTAAAATTTAATAAAAGTTATTAGAAAATAGGCTTGTAATCATTACAAGCGTAAATTTGTGTTTTACATTGATCGCCTAGGATCGCTGAGCAGGTCGGCGCTCATCGGCGATAACGCGTTTCGGAAAATGCGTGTTTTGTTTTAATTAAAGTGAGCACCGAGCGATTGTCATTCAGCGATCACGGGCGCTCAAAATATTTCAACTACCACGGAACAGCGCTAAGTGCAGGCACGGTCGACGCTCTAACCAAAACGACGAACCGAGTTTCTAAAAATCATTTTTTTGTATTCTAATTGCTTCTAACATTCATATAAGCATACAATAAATCTATCTACATACTTATACAACCATAAATCATGCAATCAAATCGAATAAACTGCTGGAAACCAAAACGAACGAGAAAACGGTGCTACCTACCTCTGTTCGCTCAAGATCCTTTCTTCCAACCAGCAACCTCTTCTCCTCTTCGCAGGCAAGAGAAACTCCGAGAATGATGAGAAACCAGAGATACGTTCTCTCCCTCCTTCTTCTTCTCCTCTCGATCTCTCTCTCTTTCGTTATTCTTCCCTTCAGCCATCAAAACCCAAAACGACACATACGATCAACCCCAAATAAAAACCCTATTTTATTCTCATCTGATCCCATGCATCTCCCTATGATCATGTTCCATACTTATCCACCCATTAGACTTAATAAGGACCGTTAATCCATACTTAACTCGATATCTCGCGATCCAACGGTTAGATCTGCGTCAAACTCCGGATCTCCCCTATCAGTGTGATCATCTATAATTATAATTAATATCCTTCAATAAAATTCTCATCTCCTTGATTTCAGGCTTCAAATCAAACATAATTACCAATATGCCATTGTTCCAATTACTAAGCTTTAAACATCATTGTTAATAGACAATCTAAACCCCAACTTAAATCTATTATTATTTCTCAAGTTTAATAACAATTTTAATTAATGTATTTAATTATTTACCGATAATTAATGTGAATTGAATGAAATGCCCTTCTCTTAATATTTTCACATCTACCCCTTCAATTTCTTCCAAAATTTCCAAGTTTATTCTCTTTGTCATTATTAGTCCGTTATACATCCCGAACGAATTATAAGTACCCCAAATCATTCCTTTATATTAAATCTGCAATTTATTTTGTCAAATTCATTGACATTCCAAAGTATTAAATTTTTATTTATTTATTTACTGAAAATTCGGGGTTTTACAATCTAGGGTAGGCAGTAGTTAAATTTTGGTCGCTGACGATAAATTGTCAAGCGGTCTTGGGCGGTCTCGATTTTTGCACTAGCGCCTAAGAGCACTGAGGATCGCCGAGTACAGTGAAGTCGGCAGTCACTCAAAAATGAACAGAAAGTGTTAGTAAATGCAATTTTTCCTATTCTAAGCATTACAACAATACATATAACAACTATATCATGCTATATACATATATATACATCACAAAATCATGCTTTGGAGATTAAACACACGAAAATAAAAACACGGACGATAAAATGGTGTCACCTACCTCTGTCTGCGTGGTTTCTCCTTCTCCTCTTGAACAACGACGAAAACTATCACCAAGCAACGTTCAAAAGACCAAACTCAACGTACTCTCTCTCCCTTTTCCTTCTTCTTCTTCTCCTTCCAGTCGCCAGCGGTCGCTCGTGGTCGCGGTTTGTCTTGCAGCTACTGAATACGAAGAGAATACAATAGGTATTCCAAACATATAGCATTCGGGTATTAAACAAATATTTATACCCTCTAATCCCACGTAGCTCACTTACTAATTTTCTATGCACACTGCCCAATCAGAACACAACAAATTTAAATATGAATCATACCTTGGTAACTCATGATCGGACAGTCGGATTTGCGTCCAACACTTGATCTCCACTGATATCACGCTCACCTACGCCAATAAATTATTTCCATCAATTATAACTCCCAAAGATATTATTTATTAATTTATTCTATTATTTAAGGAAAATTCAGTGTCTTACATCCTCCCCTCCTAAAAGGAAAATTTTGTCCTCGAAATTTAACTTGCAATTCTGCAAATAGGTGTGGATACTTCATCTGCATTTTTGACTCCAACTCCCAAGTGGCCTCCTCAACTTTGTGGTTCTGCCAAAGCACTTTCACAAGTGGAATCACTTTAGTACGAAGAACTTGCTCCTTCCTGTCTAAAATTTCAACTGGATGTTTCTCATATGTCAAGTCCCCTCGCATTACAAGTGGTTCATGCTGAATGATATGAGTAGGGTCATGCATGTACTTCCTCAACATGGAAACATGGAATACGTCATGAACTCCTTCCAGCTGTGCAGGCAAAGCCAATTGGTATGCCACTGGTCCCACTGTACTCTTAATCTCAAATGGACCTATGTATTTTGGAGCCAACTTGCCTTTCTTTCCAAATCTCTTAATCCCACGAGATGGAGATATCTTCAGAAATACCGAATCACTAATCTCGAAATTCAAATCTCTCCTTCTAGTATCTGCATAGCTCTTCTGACGACTCTGGGCTGTAAGCATATTCTGCCTAATCTGATTTATCTTCTCAATATTATCCTATATAATCTGCGGCCCAATAAGTTGTCTTTCTCCAACTTCCACCCAACACACTGGGGATCTACACGCTCTGCCATAAAGAGCCTCAAATGGTGCCATCTGAATACTCGCCTGATAGTTATTATTATAGGAAAACTCCACCAATGGTAGATGCTGATTCCAACTGCCACCCCAATCCATAACACAACATCTCAGCATGTCTTCCAACATCTGAATGGTACGCTCAGACTGTCCATCTGTCTGAGGATGATAGCTGGTGCTGAAACTAAGCTTAGTGCCCAAGGCTGCCTGAAATGCAAGCCAAAAGCGAGATGTGAATCGTGCATCTCTGTCAAACACTACGGAAAGTGGCACTCCATGAAGTCTCACTATCTCCTTGACATATAGCTTAGCTAAAGACTTCAACTGCTGTGTAGTGCTGATAGACAATAAATGTGCTGATTTAGTCAGTCTATCCACAACAACCCAAATAGCATCTTCCTTCTTTCCTGCCAATGGTAACCCAGATACAAAATCCATAGTCACATGTTCCCACTTCCAGTCTGGAATAGGAAGTGACTGAAGTAAACCAGGTGGCTTCCAATGTTCAGCCTTCACTTGCTGACATGTCAAACACTTAGCCACATACTCTACAATCTCCCTCTTCATTCCTGACCACCAATAGATTTCTTTCAAATTCTTGTACATCTTTTGTACTTCCTAGATGATCTGCATACTTCGATCTATGGCCCTCTGTTAACATCTTTTCCATAATTTCCTCGTCAGCTGGAACACAAATACGGCCTCTAAATTTCAATAGCCCATCTCTATTTGAAAAATCTGCAGTTGCCTCAGATCCTCTACTTATCATCTCCCTCGTCTGAATCAACTGTGGGTCAGTCAACTGTCTCTCCCGAATCAATTGAACGAAAGCTAGCTCAATTTGAACACGGGCAACCCTCGTCACTCCATCCTGTGGCATGCTAAACTCTCCCTGCCAATCTCTGACTGAATCCACCAATCTACACTAGCTCATCATAAAAGCTGCTAAAGTGGCTACCTGATCCTCCACTGCACTTTTTCTGCTTAAAACATCAGCCACTACGTTTGCTTTACCAGGGTGGTACTGCAATGTAAATTTGAAATCCTTAAGCAGATCCATCCACCTACGCTACCTTATGTTCAAGTCTCTCTATGAAAACAGATATCTCAAGCTCTTATGATAAGAGAATATCTCAAACTCTACCCCATAAAGATAATGTCTCCATAGCTGCAGCGCAAAAACTATGGCTGCCAACTCTAGATCATGAGTAGGGTAGTTCTTCTCATGCAGAGAAATACTGCATGAGGTGCATACATGACAATAATGATCAAAACATCTTCACCTATGACTAAATCAACATTGTTCTACCGCTAGTTCTACTAACAACTGTGAGACATGGAAAAATCACCGGGATGATTCCCCTCCGTCAACACACAGGCTCAACAGAAATAGGAGAGTCACCACCATCCAATTTTTGGGGTGTGAATGGACACCAAAAGATTCAAAATAAGCAAAAAGAGCTAAAAGGCAAATACTAGAATAAAAATAACTCTACTTGAAAATCAAATCCAAAGATGGGTAAGGGGATTAGATTATGAATGGGGGAAGCTGTTAGGCACCCCCATTCACCGACACAAGGTGGTTACCAAGTGTTGTTCATGCTAAAAAAATGAGAAAGCTTGCTAAAATCATCAAAAACCTTGGAAAAGGGTTAAACAAATATGTGATATGTCCACATGAGAAATCCAGATGAATTCCAGATCCTCTTTTATATCAATATCACTTTTGGAATATTACCAATAGATGGAAATCAAAGCAAAAATTGTACAAAACCAAGTTGAGTCAAATCCGGAAAATTCGGTAAAAGATAGAGCCGTGTGTCTTGAAATCATTCAAATCTAGTTTAGATTGAATCAAACTAAATTAATTTGAAACATTATAATAAATAGAAGACTCATGAAAATTTTCAATCAATTTCGGTTAAAATCCTAGGAGTTATTTTCCTTTGAAATTTGCTGCTAAAGATAGTTAAAAGTGACAAGTGGGCCAGTTTGGAAAATCATTTAGAAAAACTGGCTCCATATAAATCCATGAAATTTGGTGTGAACGAAGTATGTATGACCATCTTTCAGATGAAACTAGCCTCATAATAAAATTCATTCGGATGTGCCTTAGGTGAACTCCCGAACAGGCCCCGAGGATCACAGATTAACCCAGAAAAGTGCTATTGATCAGTTCTGAGTAAATCTGCTGCCCACGACACAAATGGAGTCAAAAAATTATGAAGCCAACTGGATTTGAAACTAGACTTCCAAAGGAAAACACAGAAACCAAAATCACTCGAATCGGACTTAAAACGAATACATGGTGCTCAGGCGAAGTGATAGGCTCCGCAATCTGGCCTGAAATGACCTATAAACTTTCAACACAGAGGTGTCAAAACTCCACCAGATAAAAATTAGTGAAAATTTTCAGGCATAAACTAGACAGCCTCACCTTTCCCATGGCTCTGGAATCACTCTAAAATTCATCCGGACGATGAAGTTACAAGTGTCCAAAGTTGGGGTACAGCTGCTGTCAAGTTAAGCCCTTTTAAAGAAAATCAACTCAAAACAGTGATAAGGTGTGTGGAATCCGTGCAAGATAAATCAAAATTATTTAAGAAGATATTGAAGAACCTCTAGGAAGAAATGGGGCATAAGTTTGGCTCACCATTCTCTCCAATTGGAAAGAATATGCCAAAAACCCCAAAATTGAGCAAAAGTGCCCAAAACCGAGAGGTTAGACCTAGAGGTCTTCAATATTTGCTTGAAATCATGTTGAAAACCAATAATAAATATCCCAAAATTGTTTGGGGCAATTTATTCCAAATCTATTACAATGAATGCAATAAATCTGAAATATAAGCCAAATCCGACAAAACAAGTGCTATGTGTGTGTGTGTAAAAATCCATTTTTCAACAATATAACAACATATAGCATGCATTCATATCAATCAAATGGGGTTCTAAAAGAGCCTAGGGTTCCGTTCCATTCTCGTTTCCCTTAGTTCTCTCTCCCCGTTTAACTGTTCTTGGAGATAATCTTGGGGTATTTTGAGTATGAAACAGTTTTCATAGATTCAAAATGCTTATTCAACAAGGTTCTAACACTAGGATCAATCCTCAGTCTCGTTTCCCCTAGATCCCGCCTTCACGTTTTACGGCTAGGGGGAGTCTCGAGGTACTTTGAGTAGAGGAAGGGTTTTCATACATACAGATTAGGCCTTATTCTACAGAAAGGTAGAAGAAGAGAACTAGACCTAGAATGTAAGAACAGAAAAATAAAGAGAGGTCTGAGGCTTACCTGGGATTCTAGAAGCAATACGGCAGCGGGTCCCTTCTTCACTCGGAGCTCTTCGATCTCCAACTTATTGGCAAAAATTCTTGGCAAAAGTTATTGGCCATTTGCTTAAGGAGGATCCTCCTATTTATAGGCAAAGGCTAGGGTTAGGGTTTGCATGATGATAGACACAAAATGATGTCTAGAGTCCACCAACCTTAACCGTCAAGCTATTTCCAAGATTTCCACTCCTTTAATGAAGGATATGAAGGTAAAAAGTGAAAACTCTCCGAAAACCCCAATTTTGAGCAAAAAGCTTGTATCCGACCTGACATGTCAGGTCGGATACAAGCAATTCTCTTTGTATCCGACATTATCTGTCGGATACAATAAAGATCCTTTGTATCCGACATTATCTGTCGGATACAAAAAAAAGAAGCTTTTATCCGAATTTTAACACAGGCAATACTTATTTACATGTAATATCGTTTAAGTAATTGTCCTCGTATTTTTTAGTCTCCATTTACTTAAGATATTACATGTAAATAAGCAAACACCCCCCTCATTTGAATCCATTAAAAATAGTTCCAGACCCAAATTCCAACTAAATAAAAAGTCAACTTTCCAGTTCCAGGCTAAATTCCGGTTTTTCAGGTCCGGTAAAAAGATTCAACATGTTAAAACCAAGGTATTCGTCAAGATTTAAAATCTCAAAAAATTCTTTTATGCAATAACATGGCTAAAAACCTGATTACCGGGAAAAATTATCTTGAAATCTTGCTTTAAAAAATATTTCATTTTCTTGGGTCAAAAGTCAATAAAATTCAACTGGAAAAAGTTTGACTTTGCACAAAAGATTGAATTCAGGCCTTTTCCTTGACGGTTTTGGATTCAAATGGGTTAAGGATCTCAAACCCAATGCTAAGAATTGAAAATTCCAATAAGATGTTTCTCTCCTTCATGATTTATCAAAAATCGTGCAATTTTGGGGTGTCTGCAACTGCCCCTCTTTGCTGGAGTTGTAGGACAATGAACAACAAAGAATAGACACAACTCAAAATTGCACGTTTGAAAGACATCTCTTTAATTGAACTTGCTTTGGTCAAACAAATGAGTGATAAAAAAACATGGATTTGAAGATAGCCAATGAAACCCCTGCTGCTTAGAGTCTGACGGGGTGGCGTCTCTTCCTTATCTCAGATTTCTTTGAGCTCTCGTGGCTATGAAAAGAAATCTGAGACAAGCAAATTTTGAAAAGAATGTGGATTTAAAATTGACCTTTGCAAACTCAATTGCTTTTGATGTTTTTCCCTTTACCACTCAACAATAAAGAAGGAAATATTTTATTGAATTTTCTTGATTGATTTTTTTTTATTTGACATACCTGGGTGCCATTTGATGCCCAAACCTGTGATTGAATATTCTGCAACTTGCTTTTGCTTCTTCATCTTCTTGCTCTCTCAATAATGATGTATGTGCCGTTGTTACCCATAACCTGCCTTTATGCTTCTCAACTGCCCAAGTGACTGCCCTCCTCTTTGATTGATGGATCATGATCTGTTGATCTAACCTCATGCCCTTACAATCCATGATCTCTCCTTCATGCCTTTTTACTGCCCCAGTAAAATCCGTCTTCAAAATTGGAAACCCTTGTTTAAAGGAGAAAACATGAACTGTTTCGAAGCTTCTTTTTTTTTCAAATCCGAAGACTAAGGCTTGACTGCTTCCTCCAGATGCTGTAATTTATTCCAATGAAAACCCAGAGGGAAAGACTCTGAGCATGCCCCGATTTTTGGTTGCTTGAAGAAGTACTTGCCCCTCAGTAGAGATAATCCCTTTTTTTTTCTTTTTTTCTTTCTCTTTTTTTATCTTCTTTTTTTCTTTTTTTAACCTTTGCAAAAAGAAACCCTTATAAAGGAATGCAAATACAAAAATAGGTTTTATACTAGTGGCCTAAGAATTCTCTAATGCTTGCAAAATCATTGTTTATATGGAAAGACATAGATGCTCATCATAGGCCAAAAATATATTTGTTTGCTTTTTTGTGCTTTTATATTTTTTTTTGAAAAATGATCCAATCACTTATTAGCATATAGTCCAAAAGAATTAAAATCAAGTTGAATAATGAGAAGATTATTTCAGAAAATGAAGAAAGACCAAAATAAGCCTTCAGAACCTTTAGAATCATTCCCATGACCATCGACTTGTCAATTGATGCTCCAGATATGATGACTCTTTCAATCTGACTATTTTGCCCCAGTCTAAAAAGACATTTTCCTTCATCCAATTGAAGAGCAATTGTCTCTCCGTTGTATCCATGATATGAGAATTTATGACTTCAAGTTCAACAATAATTTCATAATGGCAATTTTGATGGCCATCAACTTGTTCATAGATGATTCATATCATAGTTCTGATTATGTTGCTTCAGTCTTGAAAAGAGAATTTTCCTCAATCATTCGAAAAGTGACTATATCTCAAAATAACCACCAATATGGGACTTCACCTAGATCTATGCCAATTCCGGACTTTCCTCTCTGACGACTTCCTTCTTGTAGATAGCTGATTATTTGCCATGTAGCGCCCTTCCGGGTTTTCACCACATTTTCTCCATTTTTTCTTTTTTTTTCTTTTTTTTTCTCTATTTTTTTTTCATTACCAGCAACTATGTAGTCCAAACTGCCTTAATTCAAAAATTCTTAATCAAAGAGGACTTATGAATGGGACGAAACGAAGGCTTGATATTTGTTTAGAAAGAAAAGGAATAAAAGGCTCAAATACTATATAATCAAATGGGTTAACTGAAATTGTAATTTTAAGGCATTTCTTCCCTTGGAATGAATACAAAATTGCCCCCCAGTAATGAAGTTCTTCCTCCATTGTGATTTCTTCCTTTGAAACTTATTCCCTAGTATTGAACTTTTTTTTTTCTCATTCTTCCCTTCACAATTTTTATTTACCCCTTTTGAAGACATTCTCCAAATATCCCATAACATTTGATGATATATTTTCCTTCTTTCTTTTTTTTCTTTTCTTTGCCCCCTTTTTCTAAAAACATCTTTAAAATCCCTTTTTGAACTTCAATAATGCCCCCTTCTTTTGTTTAAAAAAAAAATTTGTCCCTTCATTCTTTTTTTTTTTTTATGCCTTAATAAATTTGCCCCAGTGTGGGGTTACAATTCTCAGTTTAGGTTGCTTTGAAAAATTTATCAAGCTCAAAGGGTCTAACTAGGGATTTCAAAAAAATTGGGGATATAAGAAAGAAAGGCCTCTTATCATTTTAAGAAAATTTTGAATTTTCAGACTTGGTAGAGTTGCACTACATGACTGGCTCAGGATTTTTCCTTCTTTCCCTTTTTTTTCCTTTTTTTTTTAAATCAACTTCTGTCAAGATAAAAGCCTCTTCAAATAGAACCTCTGTTATGAACAAGTTCTTCACCTTTTGATCAATCTTATGGATTTGGATTCTTTCCATCAAATGATGCTCCATTCGATTTTGAACGAAAAGGTCAAATCTTCTCCCATATTTTCAATTGCAAAGCCCCAAAATTTCTTCAAACAATATCATCAACTTCCCTTCGAACAAATCAGCAAGTGGTGTGATCCTTTCTGTATTCTAATGAAGAAACTTCAAATCTTCTTCTATCTTTTCTGTTGAAGACTGTGGACCATCTTTGGTTCCAAAGGCCATAAAATTTGTCATTTCATAATTTTGCAGAATATTCTTCTCATGACACTGAAAAAGATTTGAATTTTCATATAAAATGTCTTTTGTTCGATTTTGGTCTCAAAATTGAGCCCAATGTCGAAGTCATATTCAACTTGATGAAATTCAATAGGAGATATGACTCATAAGTAAAATAGGACCTTGTTGAAAACTTTTTTTTTTTTAGAAAAATGTTAAAGGCGAAAATCTTTTTTTTTTTTTTACAAAAATCTTAAAGGAAAACTCTCTTTTTTTTTTTTTTTGCTTTTGAAAGAGCCTTTATTGAAATCACTTCCTGAGAACAAGGCTCCTTAAAGTCCTCAAGAAATGTGCATTCTTTTTATGGGTGTTTCTTTTCAGAGAACATGGGAATTCAAAAATTGCCCCCGTTCTCAGAGGCAAAAGTTGGTTTTTTTTTTTCATTTTTGCAAAAATTTTCATCTTCTGCTGGTTGAGGCAAGAATTCCTTTCTTTGATCAGCCATTGCCTTCATATTTAGGACATCATGCTCAGCCCTTGGAAGAAGTGACGTTACTTGATCTGGAACTTGAATGACTTCCCAATCAATGTGTGGCAAAATGGATTCAACCTTTGCCTCATTCTTTTCATTGAAAACACCCCCATTCTTTCTCTGCCATCCTTCTTTCTCAATCGACTCTGCCCCATTTTCTGTACTGGCTTCTTGTAGAATATTCTGCCCTAGAACAATCTTTACACCATCTTGCCTCGATTGCTCATGAAGTGTAGGCATGGTCATCTACACCATTTCTTCTTCTTTTGGCTCTTCTTTTCCTTTTTCTTCTTCCTTCTTTTTTTCTTCCCCAACAATCATGTTTTCTTGCTCTTCTTCCCTTTCAAAATAAACCCAGACAGTTGACCCTATAGGAGCAATAAGTTGAGAAGGGTCAAATCTTCTTTCTCCAGAGAAAATTGCCCCTATTGCATTTGAGCTGCTTGCCCCATTGTTGCTGGTGGGAGGAGGAGTGGGTGTGACTGAATTGAATGATAAAGAGTTATTATCCAGTAAATCCTGAATTGTGTGCTTTAGGGCCAAGCAATGATCAGTGGTATGCCCTGGAGTGCTCATATGATACTCACAGATTCCAGATGGATCATAACCCTTCCCCTTGCTTGCATGAGGATTTGGCAACCTCAAAGTCACATAACCTTTTTGAAGTAAGGTAGGCAAAAGTTCAGATGGTCTCATAGGCAGTTTTGAAAACTCCCTTCTCTTCCTTACTTCTATTTCCTCCTTCACAGGTTGTGCAAAAGGGACATTAATTTGGATAGGCAGCAAAGGAACTGGATGGGCATTGATTTGAACGGGTCCCTTGGGAAGCTGCACCATATTCACTTATGCTTCTCTCCTTTCCTTAGATTTTTTCTTTCCATTACCATTTCCCTTGTTATGAGTGGAGTCCTATTGACTGATCATAGCGGAATAATCAATTATCTTGCCAGATTTGATCCCATCCTCAATCCGGTCAGCCACTTGTACCAGGGCAGCAAAATTGGTAGTAATCTGAACCACCAAGTGATTGTAGAAGGGTTGCCCCAGTGTGCTTATGAACGTTGAGATAATCTCAGGCTCCAACATAGGCGGCCTGACTTGGGAGGTAGTCTCTCTCCACCTCTTGGCATATTGCCTTACTGATTCCTTTTTTCCCTTGCTCATCCTCATCATGTCGTACCGGTCTAGCACGATCTCCGAGTTAAATTTGTATTGGTCCAAGAAAGCATCTGCCAGGTCTATCCATCCTCTAATCTTCCCATGATCAACTGTGGCAAACCACCTCAGAGCCGATCCTGTCAAACTCCCCTGGAAGAGTTGGATCAGTATGCCATCATCCCGGCCAAACTGGCACAAAGCCTCGCAGTATAGTTTCAAGTGGCTCATTGGGCAGCCTGTGCCATCGTATTCATCAACGTCCGGGCACTTGAACTTGGTTGGTAGGCATACATCTGGGTACATACATAAGTCATCGAAGGTGGTACCTCCATAGCTATTTCCCTCCTTCACCTCCTTGAGTTCTTCCTGGATCCTTTTTATTTTGTGTAGCATTTTTCTTTCCATCTCCTCTCTAGCTTTTTCTTTTTCCATCTCCTTTTCAGATTCCACAGTGTTTTCCCTGATCAGGATAGGTTCAGGAACAGGTTCAGAAATGGGCTCAGGCATGGGTTGAGCGGGAGGTGGAATGTAGGCTTGAGGTGGCGGTGCTTGATGGGAAGTTAAGGCTTGGTTTTGGGCCTGGGCCTATTGGGCCTGAGCCGCCAGTAAGTCTCCCAGCATCTTGACTAGTCCAGCCACCTGCTTTTGCAGCTGAGTGAAGTCTTGAACAGGGACAGTAACTTGGGCTTGGTTCTCTTCAGGATTCATGGTGCGGGGTTTTGATCTGGTTATGGAAGCAATGATTGCAAGTAAGTATACCTGGGGAAGGAAAAGCAAAGAAACATGTCAGCTCCAATTTATAGCTTATTTCATACACCCATAAATATAGATATGTGAGGTAAGTGAACACAGGTTATATATATATATATATATATATATATATATATATATATATATATATATATATATATATATATATATATATATATATATATATATATATATATTTATTTATTTATTTATTTATTTTTTGGTTTTTTTATTTTTTTTATTTTTATTTTTTATTTTTTTTACTTGAGCTAAAAGAATTGTTGGAATATTTTAGGGCTTCCAACATGTCCCACAAGGTATGAAAATGATTGGTACGAAAAAGACCAACCAAAGGGTTGTTGGAATATTTTAGGGCTTCCAATGTAAGACCCTGATTTTTGGTAAGTTTTATTGTTTGTGTATTTATTTATTCATATATATATAACTGTGTTTATCAGGTGATTTTGTGGTTTGAGGGCTTAGCCCATACTCGTATGTACAGACGTTATATAGCCATTTTTCTGAAAAATCGTATTATTATCATTATTATTATTAAAGTATAGTTGTGTGCTTATTAACGTAAATGGATGCGGAACATGTAGTGTTTCCGGTGGGCGAGCATGCATAGGATCAAGGGGTTAAAAGGGTTGATCGAGCGGCGTATGCATCTCGCAAGGTAAGAGTACAAATAGGGAAAGTAGGGTTTTGGGTTTAAACGAAATACGCGTATACTTACGGAAACATTTTTTCTCTAGTCTGAGTATCAGGAGAGTTGAGCGATTTCGGCTGGAGTGGCGATTAGGGCTCTGCTCGTGAAGAACAAGCATCGCAAGGGCTAAGGAAAAGATTTTGGAGTTTAACTTCAGTGGGTTATCTCTCTCTGCTCGAGAAGTTTTGTTTGGAGAGATTTTTCATTCGCGTGCGTGGCCGGAGTGGTGATCGGCCGAGGTTTTGATATAGTCGGGAATAAGCGCATTTAGCATTCAGGTGAGTAGCACTGATTTACAACTGGGTTTTGTGTTTGAGGTTTTCGTGAGCTTATTTTGATGCATGTTTTGTATCTCAAATGATGTATGAGTTTTCTGGTTTTCTGGTTTTCTGGAAATGACATGAACAGAGTTCGGAGATTGAATTTTATCGTTTATTTAAAAGTGTTTAGATTAAATCCAAATATGGTTGGGAAGTCTCCTGGGAGTATTAGGAGTGTAGTGGAACAATTACAGAGGTAAACAAACCGGCCAGTCATGTAGATCTTGGAATAACAGAGAAATGAAAATCACAGGGGGTATCCGCTCACCTCGCGCTCACCGGCGCTCACCTAAGAGGTAGGTGCCCCGTTAAATACTACCCACCGCCGAGCTCACGCCCGTCTGGCGCTCAGCTCGCGCTTAGTAGAAAACCCGGCGCTCATCTCGCGTGAATCTCGCGCCCACCTCACGCCCGTCTCGCGCTCAGCTCGCGCTCACCTAGAGTCGAGTGAGCGCTAAGTATATTTTACCCCGTTTCCTTACCGCCGACCGGCGCTCACCTCGCGCCCACTTCAGGAAGTGAGCGCAGACCCAATTTTGCTTACTGAATTGGAGATTTGATTTAACTAAGAGTATTTGGGTTACTTGAGGATTAAACCACTTCACTATTCACTTGTTTGGGAACCCTGGGAATCTATTTTGCCTAGGAAATTATTAGAGGAAAATTTAGTGAACTTCTTAAAAGTTTTCAAGTTGAGTTTAGGTTATTTATGAATGTTATGCCGGATACCAAACCACTAAGAGTTACTAGTTACATTTCCTCTGTTTTATACACCGTTTTGATTGAGGAGTTATTCTATTCTAGTTTCACTTGTTTGGAAACTTTAAATGTATTGTAAAGATTTCCTTGGTATGAATGAATTGAGTTTTACTTCCAAATGACATGTGTTACGGAAATAAGAAGATACTGAAAGTACTTGAGGTACTGCTTGGTCCAGAGGGACAGGTGATGAATTGTGATGAGTTTTACATGATGTGGAATGAATGGTTTTATTTTGATATTGGAATTGAGATTATACGATGTTTTACTATTTTGGTCTAGCTTGTCCTGGATCTAGATGTTTAAGCTTAGTAATGTGATGTTATTGTTGGTTGTTGGAATTGCATGGCCTTGTGTGTTGCCACGACCGGTGTAGAGCAGCCAGAAACCCTGAGTAGGCCTGGTTGTCAATGCAGAAAGCCGGGGAGTAGGCCTGCATTGGATGACGAAACCCTGAGTAGGCCGTCATTTCAGAGTATCCGAAACCCTGAGTAGGCCGGAACTGTGTACATGGAGGTGTGGAGTGTCTACTTGGCATGCTTAATTTATCAACTAAACGATAGTCATGACATTGACCAATCGATGTGTTGCCGTACTTAACTGAGATGTGATTTGTTTGATTAGAACAAGTCTTGATTTCGATTTGAGAATTGATGTTGGTTGTTTAACCGTATTCAATGTTTGTTGATGCATAGTTTAAATTGTTATCAACTATTTCTGCATGCATGTGCTACTCGCTGAGATATTCGTATCTCACTCCGTTGTTTGTCTTGTTTGTTTTTCAGATACTCGTGGTGAGGCGATTACTGGGGTAGATCCTGCTGAGGCTTATAGGGAGGAGGATTACTATTACCTTCCTTAGACTAGTAGGTTATCTGTTCTGAATTTGAGAACTTTGAATTAATTGAGATGTATTAAAGTTTAATTGGGGTTCAACCATACGATTCTAGTTCAGTTTAAATGTTACAATTTTGCATAAATGGAAATGTGCACTCTATCAGGTTATAGATATATTATTATCCAGCGATCATAAATTGATTAACGATCCTTGCCTAACCTCCGTGAGACGTGTTATATCTTTATTGAACAACACGGATCCGGGACGTTACATCCAAAGGTCCCAAAGAATGAGAAATGTCAAAAATTCAGAGACTTTTAGACGGCCCAAAGGATACGTGTCTATAATTCAGAGGCTTATAGACGGCCCAAAAAAGTTGTGTTTAAAATTCAGAGGCTTTTAGACGGCTCAAAGAAATGACTTGTCCAAATTTTAGAGGCTATTAGAAGGCCCAAAGGATATATGTCTATAATTCAGAGGCTTATAGATGGCCCAAAATAGGTTGATGTTTGAAATTCAGAGACTTTCAAATGGCCCAAAAAGGTTGTGTCTAAAATTTAGAGGCTTTTAGACGGCCCAAAGGATATGTGTCTATAATTTAGAGGCTTATAGACGGCCCAAAAAGGTTGTTGTTTGAAATTCAGAGGCTTTCAAATGGCCCAAAAAGGTTGCGTCTAAAATTTTGAGGCTTTTAAACGGCCCAAAGGATATGTGTCTATAATTCAGAGGCTTATAGACAGCTCAAAAAGGTTGTTGTTTGAAATTCAGAGGCTTTCAAATGGCCCAAAAAGGTTGTGTCTAAAATTCAGAGGCTTTTAGACGGCCCAAAGGATATGTGTCTATAATTCAGAGGCTTATAGACGGCCCAAAATAGGTTGATGCTTGAAATTCAGAGGCTTTCAAATTGCCCAAAAAGGTTGTGTCTAAAATTTAGAGGCTTTTAAATGGCCCAAAGGATATGTGTCTATAATTCAGAGGCTTATAAACGACCCAAAGGATATGTGTCTATAATTCAGAGGCTTATAGACGGCCCAAAATAGGTTGATGTTTGAAATTCAGAGGCTTTCAAATGACCCACAAAATTCAATTGATTGGTATGAAAAAGACCAACCAATGGTTTTTTGGAATATTCTAGGGCTTTCAAGTGTCCCACAAATTTTTGATTTGATTGGTTCTCGTGACCAAACAAAGGTTTATTAGAATATTCTAGGGCTTCCAAGTGTCCCAGAAAATTTTGATTTGATTGGAAAAAATAACCAACCCAAGGTTTTTTTTGGAATATTCTAGGGCTTCCAAGTGTCCCACAAATTTTTGATTTGATTGGAAAAAATAACCAACCAAAGGTTTTTTGGAATATTCTAGGGCTTCCAAGTGTCCCACAAATTTTTGATTTGATTGGAAAAAATAACCAACCAAAGGTTTTTTGGAATATTCTAGGGCTTCCAAGTATCCCACAAATTTTTTGATTTGATTGGAAAAACTAACCAACCAAAGGTTTTTTGGAATATTCTAGGGCTTCCAAGTGTCCCACAAATTTTTTGATTTGATTGGAAAAAATAACCAACCAAAGGTTTTTTGGAATATTCTAGGGCTTCCAAGTGTCCCACAAATTTTTTGATTTGATTGGAAAGAATAACCAACCAAAGGTTTTTTGGAATATTCTAGGGCTTCCAAGTGTCCCACAAATTTTTTGATTTGATTGGAAAAAATAACCAACCAAAGGTTTTTTTTTGGAATATCCTAGGGCTTCCAAGTTTCCCACAAATTTTTTGATTTGAATTGGAAAAAATAACCAACTAAACGTTTTTTTGGAATATTCTAGGGCTTCCAAGTGTCCCACAAATTTTTTATTTGATTGGAAAAAATAACCAACCAAAGTTTTTTTTGGAATATTCTAGGGCTTCCAAGTGTCCCACAAATTTTTTATTTGATTGGAAAAAATAACCAACCAAAGTTTTTTTTGGAATATTCTAGGGCTTCTAAGTGTCCCACAAATTTTTGATTTGATTGGTTTTCGTGACCAAACAAAGGTTTCTTAGAATATTCTGGGGCTTCCAAGTGTTGTGAGACATGGAAATGTCATCTAGGATGACCTCCGATATCGTCACGCGGGAAAAAAAAGGATATAGAGTCGCCACCATCCAAGTTAAGGTGTGAATGGACACCAAAAGGTTCATAGATGTCAAATAGAGCCAAAGTAGCTCTAAGATGAGGAAAAATCCAGAGATTGGGTACGGGGAATTATTTATGAGCGGGGGAAGGTGTTAGGCACCCCCACTCATCCGTCTAAGACGGTTACCACATGCTTGCTTATGTCATAAATTGTTTGCTAGTAAAATTAACAAAAAGGTGCTTAACAAGCACAATGTGTGTGACCATTCCACATGAGAAGTCTGATGAGTTTAGACTCTCTTTGTGGATTCATCACTTCTAAAACTTCATGAGTGAAGTGAAATCGAAGTAAAAATGAAGAAGATCAAGCCAAGGCAAATCTGGAGAAACTCGGTCAAAAGAGCTTGAAAGCTTTGATAAACCATAACTCATTCAATTTAAATCTAAATCAAATGAAACCAAAGCCATTTGAAAACTGGTATATAGTAGAGTATACAGTAAAAAATTCAGCTCAATCCGATTCAACACGAGAGAGAAATCCACATATGAAATTTGCTGTTATAACTCAGAAAAAGTGTTAAGTAGGCATTTTCAAAGTCCTATTCGTGGAGTTTGGCTCAATAAAAATCCATAAAAATTGGTATGGAGGAAGTATGTAGTGCCATCTTTCTAAAGAAAAAAACCTCACACCAATCTCTATCCGGATGTGACTTGTGTGCTCTCTTGAACAGGCCTAAAAAACCACAGATGAGCTCTGGACTACGCCAGCGAGCACCTCTGAGTCAACTGAGCACCCAAGGCACAAAACAGGTCAAAATCTGTTGAAACTAGTTGGAAATGAAAATAGACTTCTCAAAGAAAACTCAGAAACTGGAATCACATAAAACGGATTAAAACTGAGCAAATAGTGCACCATCAAAGTGGCAAGTTCAGCAATCTGGGCTGAACTGTCTTACAAACTTTGAACAGATGGTGTCAAAAATTGGCTACATGGAAGCAAACGAAATTTTCCAGATATTAAATAGACCTCCCAATCTATCACATGTCTTTGGAATCACTCAAAAATTCATCCGGAGGATGAAGTTATGAGCATTCCAAGACAGGCTACAGATCTGTCCTGTTTTTGAAGAACTTTGAATAAGAAGCCAAAATCAGTGTATGTGTGCAAGTGGATTCGACCAAAACAATTTAAAATCATGAAAAACAACTCATGAACTTCTAAAAACTCATTCTAAGGCCAATGATCTCAGATTTTCCATATTTTACATGGAAATCCAAGATCTAGCCTATTTGATGAAAGTAGTGAAAAGTGGGTGCAAAGATGTGGAAAATCACATTTCTATGAGAAAGTTAGAATCCATGGCTGTAGAGAGCATGGATTCACATCTTCTCCAAATATAAAAATAATCAGAGAAGCATCCAAAGGCTCAAAACAACCATATAGCATGCTTTTCATCATTTGAGGGTTCTAAGCCTAGAGGATCCATTCCACCTTCCTTTTCCCCAGGCTCTCTCTTCACGTTTTACGGCTAGAGAGGATTCCCAGGTACTTTAGAAGGGGTTTGGGGTTGCAAAAATACACACAGGCCTTACACTACAGAAAGGTAGAAGATGAGAGATTTTGCTAGAATGTAAAAGGGAAGCAATATCTCAAAATGGGCCTTACCTTAGTAGCTTGAGCAATTGAGTAGCCAATCCAGCAGAGGTTCTCCTTCTTCCTGCAGAGCTTCTAAGCTTCAGATTGTCAGCCATTTGCAAGAGGAGGGCCTCTCTATTTATAGGCCAAGTCAAGGGTAGAAGAGTCCCAAGGGTAGGCCAAAAAGGCCTTCTAGATTATTCCAATTCTCCTCCAAGGCATGAATTGGTGTAATTCAGCAAGTTTCGGAGGGTGAAATAGGGAGTTCAAGTCCCTGAGAGAGAGGTAATATGCGTAAATAAGGCTCAGAGATCGAGCCATTTCGCAAAGCCTCGAAACAGCCAAAACCGTATACTCAGTGCGGTTTCCACAGAACCGCTACTCAAAGTGCGGTTTAATACAAAATTGACTAAACCGCATATACAGAACGGTTCAATTCAGTTATGCTTTAATTGAGTGCTGGACACGCGGCCTAACGGCCGAAGCTTCTTGAAGCCACGTGGCCGCCAGCGCGACAAGCAAGGACCT
Source organism: Buxus sempervirens (assembly GCA_947561395.2). NCBI lineage: Eukaryota > Viridiplantae > Streptophyta > Magnoliopsida > Buxales > Buxaceae > Buxus > Buxus sempervirens. Next base: position 39,375,198 of record OX387187.1, read on the forward strand.
GAACCGTGCTGTCTGTGCGGTTGCAACCGCACATACAGAGCGGTTGAAACCGAAATTACAAAAACCGCATACACAGTGCGGTTGGCACTGATCTTGATTGTTTTTGAAAGTTTGACACATGTCAAGGCTCAAATAAGACCTTTGGAGCCCTTCTTAGTTAATCTCTTATATTGGGGTGCAATTTGGGGTGTCTACAACTGCCCCCTCTTCGCTGTGATTGGAATCAATTGGCAGCGGAGAGCAAAAGACCCGCAAATTGCACCTCTCAGGATCATGTCCATTCGATTATGAGCTGCAAGAACTCCAATATGGTTTTTGAAAAAGAATTTGTTTCAAGGATTTGATGAAAAGTCCCTAACCTTAAGGGTCAAATCCTCTCCTCGCCTCTCACAGAGCACTCGTGGCTATGAAGTGAGATTTGGGCAAATTTTAAAAGCAAAAGTTGGTAGGATGGTGTTTCTTGCAATTCACAACTGTCCTGGACATAGATCCTTTGAGAGAGATTGAAAAAAGTTTTTAAAATTCATTTTTGGGTGCCAACCGTACTGAACATGCGGTTTTTAGCATTTTCAATTTCAACCGTGCTGTATGTGCGGTTTTCATCAATATGATTACCAACCGCTCTGTGTATGAGGTTTTCTAGGTTGCATATAAACGCGATCGCGACCGCGACTGGCTTCACTTTGCTCGCAAAACCCTGGACTCCCCGAACCCTTGCGTTTTCTCTGGCGACCGTGCGTTCCCTCCGGTCTTCACCCTTTCTTCTCCGGCGAAGTCAGTCTTCTTCCGGCGAACTCTCCTTTTTCCGGTGACATTGCTGTTTTTCTCCTGGTGAACTACGGCACTTTCCGGCGGGTATTCAAACGATTTCTTCTTCCTGCCGTGACTTGACCGCTGTTTGGGTCGTGAGAAATTGGGAGACTGGAGCTCTTCTTCAACCACGCCATCAATCGAGTGTAGTCGGGGTTCCGGTGAGGCCACAGCTTCGATTTCTCATTGCAAAGCTTTGATTTCAGCTACCTCAAGTAAGTGGCCGAATACTCATTCCTTTTGGCAAGCAACCAATCCGAGCTCTAACATCTTGAATCACTGAGTAAATGATCCTGGTTCATGTAGGAATTTGATCTCCTGTTATTGATTGAAATGCCCTTTAGATTTCGAACTGGTTCATATCTTGATCATTTTTCTGCGGCACTTTTATCCGAGAACATGAACTTTGAGCTAATGTATGGACGAACACTTGATTTTATTTAGTGTGGTGCCTTGATTCGCCATATTGATTTTGATGACATTGTCTTGTTGCTCTTGTTGGAATTATGCCTTGATGTACATCTGAACGCGTTTGCTATTTCTTTTCTGGTTACTTGTGTTCAATCCTAACATGCTTCTGGATACTGGCTATTTTCTGCACATGCTCTGACTCATTGTCAAGGTTTCATTGATTTTGATCCATCAATATTGAACATTCGGATGTCTGGTATGGATTGCTCTTGGACCCATTTAATGCTGACACTCCATTAGAATGAATAGGATTGAACCTAGCTTGGCACTTCCCGTTAGCTAGGGTCTTGATTTGCCTGTCCTTCCTACTATCTTTCCTCTGTAAACCTGGCAAGTAGAACACATTCAATAGTTTAGGGCTTTAGACAATTTGTAAACTTATCAGAATCCTAAAATTTGGAAATGAATTGAAAATTCTGAATAGCTTGCTTCAAAAAAAAAACCTTTTCTTTTTCTTTTTTTTTTTTTTTTTTCTATAAGAAAGATATGTAGGAAATTTTGTTTCTTATATATAATCCTTATATATAACAGAATTAATAAAGAAATCGATAAAGAATCAAATCCTGGTTTGGCGGGGCACTTTTTGAAGTGCCTCTTCCGATCTCCATTTTTCCTGCAAATAAAACCAATTTGATTAATCCAGAAAAATCTAAATTAACAGAAACATGAAAGTAGATATAATGATCTTAAATGCCGAAAACATAATGAATTTCTCCCTGCAATTTGATCCTGTAGATGGCCCGTACACGTCGCGCTTCTTGGGGTCCCGCAGATGAGCCTTCATCTTCGAGGGTTCGGAGGGACCCGGCCGATGTGGCCTCTTCTTCTAGGGCCGAGCCAGACCCTGAGCCTTCTTCTCCCAGTGGTTTGGAGCTTTCAGATTTGGATTCTGGGGCGTCTGGGGATTCGCTGGAGTCGATCCCAGAGGTATTCCCTTTCCCTTTTTCAAAAATCGGCCTTTCTTTTATCATATTCAACTTAAACCCTCTTTTATTTGCTTTTCTAGCCTGCTGATGAGGTCCAAGAGCGTAGGGGAGGCCGTCGTTAGGGCTGACCTCCCTCTTAGATATCCTTCTTCCCATTTCCGAGGGAGCTGGGCCCTTTTTGCTGATGTAGTAGGGGCTTGCTCGTCCTCTCTGCGCCGAGAGATGGGCCGTTTTGGATTTGGCCCCTTCATTACCATCACCGGCGTCCGTCAGGATCGGCCCTTGATCTTAGCTTTGTTGGAGCGCTTTTTCCCGGAGACCCTGAGCTTCCATCTGCCTGATGTGGAGATAGGCATTCGACCCTCCGACTTCGCCCTCATTACCGGGATCAGGATGACTGGAGATGTCATCACTGAGATGGATCGGCCGATGGACTTGGAGATTGCCGAGCTGTTAGGATATGACGAGATGCCCGTGGAGGCGTGGGATCGGAGCCGGATCACTCGTATCTCCCGGACATGGTTGAGGGAGGCATTTATAGAGAGGGGATTCAGTACCCTAGCAGCGGATCATCCCAGCTTCCCGATAGCTTTCCGGTTTCTCTTTCTTCTGATGATGGGATCCTGCTTCTGCTTGGAGGATACTACTTCAGTCAGCCCCCATTTCCTGAGTCTTCTCCGGGATTTGCACCGAGCGAGGGACTACGCTTGGGGCCAGCTTGTCTATGGCACCTTGCTAGCGGGCCTTCGACGAGTTGTCTCCGGCCTGTCTTCTCCCAGGGGAGCCGGAGTAGGTTGCAGATTTTTCTGGCCCTTTCTGCAGGTATAAATTCTTTTCTTCTTTCTTTCCTTTCTTTTCTTTCTTCTTCTTTTTTTTTTCTTTTTTGCTTAACCTCTTTTTCTTCTTTTCTTTTGTTCTCTCTTCTCTTTTTTTATTTTTTTATTTTTTTTATTTTTATTTATTTATTTTTTCCAGTTCTTTGCTCGGGTCTATGTGGCCCAATTTCGCCCTACCTCCACCTTGTCTGAGGGGACATTTCCCCTGGCCCGCCGGTGGAATCAGATTAGGCGTGACTCAGAGAAGAGTCGCCCTAGGTCGGCCAGGGCTCACCTGGACAGGACCTTTAGGAGAGAGGTAAGCATTTTTCCCGTCTCTCTTTTCTTCATTTTCTTTTCTCCTTTTTATCAGATTCTGATATTCTTCTTTGTTCACTCTCAGCTATCTGTCCCCCGTCTTGATGGCCTGCATGACGAGCTGGCTTTTCAGCCCTTTGTGGATGACGCTTTCGTCCTGGATCAGCGGCGCCAGAGGTACCCATTCTTCATTGGGCAGTTGGGTAGTATATGGTACCTCGGCGAGCGATTTTTCTTCCAGCATACTGGCGAGCTCCGGATCCCAGTGGCTCCTCCAGCTACAGCCCCTTTTATCCCTCCTGGTCCATTCGACCCTGCCCATTTTGGCGAGTGGGAGGCAGGAGATGGCCTTCTAGTTGATGGTGACTACGATACCTGGTTCGGGCAGGTCTCAGTGGGTTGTCTGATGCAGCCCATGCCCGTTCGAGGTGGAGTTACTGAGATAGGGGGGTAGTGATCCGCCTCTATGACACCACGGTATGCACCTCCTTTCCTTGTGCAGTCTTTTAGTCTTTCTTTCTTATATACTGATATCTTTTCTTTTCTTATCTCAATTCAGGAGGCACAGCTAGAGGAGGTCCGGGCTCGATACGCGGATCTGGAGCGCCAGCTGGCTGAGAGGGACGCCGCCATTGCTGAGAGCGATGTCATCATTACTGGGCAGGCCGCTCTCATTGCTGACTTGCGGGCTCAGTTGGCCAGTGCCCAGGGTCAGGCGGGACCTTCAGGAGCTCAGGTCTGTCTTTTCCAGTTTCTGTATTTTATTTTGTCTTTTCTGCTTCTGATCAATCTGTCTTTGCCTTTCAGGAGGATGTGGCGGCTTCACCATCCAGTTCCCGCACTTTGTCCTTCTCTTTAGGAGATATAGAGATCCCGGAGAGAGAGAGCGAGGTGGCGGCCGAGGCTACTTCTGCTGGTGTAGTTCCTGAGTCGGCCGAGATGCCCGAGGCCGCGCCTATATCTGAGACCGCTCCTTCATCTGAGCCGGAGACTGCTCCTGAGCCAGCGGAGGGTGGATCGGAGATTCCTGTGGTTCATGAGGCGGTCGGATCTACGAGAGCGGAGGATGTTCCCGGCGTAGCAGATCCAGAGGTGGCCGAGCCTATGAGAGAGGATGATGTTCCCGGCATAGCAGGTCCATCTCTTCCGGTTGAGGACTCTCGGGTTCTGGAGCTGGTTCCCTTGGCGACGGACTCTTCAGTTTCATGCTTCATGGACCTGACCCGGGGTGATCCAGCCCCAGCCTCAGCCTCTTCCACCGATCCTGCGCCTCCTGCGGACCCGGTGCTTCCTGCTGGTCCATCCTCGCTTGGTGAGTCTTCATCTCCCGCTGGTCAGCGCTTCTCAGATCACTTTTTCATCCGGCAGCGACGGCGAGGTAGAGGCGATAGGGATTGACCTGTTAGAGATAGGTTAGGATTTAGGATTTATCAGATATTTGTATATAAACTTGATGTATTCATTGACAGTTTATATGAAAAGAGAAGATTTTTTTGGTTTTGTTTCCTTTTTTGTATATTTTTGTTTATTTTTGTATATTTGTCATGTTACAAGTGTTTATACAGGTAACAGGTGTGCTGGGAACATGACTTATTAAAAGAAAGAAGAAAACCCCTTTTTTGTGCAAAAACCGTACATTCAGGGCGGTTGTGCACGAACCGTACTTATCCAGCGGTTTTTAAACTTTGCGGGAATGCAACCGCATATTAGGTGCGGTTCAGGCACAACCGTTCTGTGTATGCGGTTTTCACCCTTAGGTTATTTTAAAACCGCGAATTGCGGGCGGGACGTCATTTTGACGTATTGCTTAGGTCAGAAACCCCCTTTTTCGGCGATTTTCTCTCTCCTAGCTGCCTTTAATCCACTTTTGCCCATTAATGGCTTCTGGTTCAGCTTCTGTGCCTTCTTCATCTTCTGTACCTGAAATATCAGCACCTAGACCAAAAATTAGGTCCAAACCTCCTAATTTGACTAGGTATGCCATAGTAGATACATTCTATGAGAGGTGGGTCTCCTCAATGACCCCTCAAGATGAGATGGATTGGGCCTCTGCCAATCTAGGCCACCTCCTTTCAATCCCAAAGATTCCTCTAAAATGGGAAATCATAGAGGCACTAATTGGGCATTGGGAGCCTCAATTGAACCTCTTCAGGTTTGGGGAAAAAGAGATGACCCCTACAGTTGAGGAGGTTGAAACCATCCTCAACCTTAGTTTTTCTAAGAAAGTAGTTAACCCACCTCTCAAACCGAGCTTCAAAAAGGAAGCCTCCACCTTTTTGGGGATTAACAAGAAAGAGTTAGGGGAAGCCGACGCTTTATTGACCCTATCAAAGTCATTTTTGACTGAAAAGCTGTTGAATAGCCTAAACCGGTCGGCCCGGTTCAATGCTTTGACCTTGATAGTGGTCAATCAACTTTTATTCCCCCGAGGTGATAGCGAGATTGATTTATCCCTCATTTCAGTCATTTGTCAAGTTAGGGAGCGCGAAAGGCTTGCCCCTATGATCCTGGCTAAAATATACCAGGCCTTCACTGACTGCTATCACAGGAAGCAGAAAAGTTTCCTTGCCTGCGCCCCTATACTTCAGGTAAAATTTGAATCTCTTTCCTTGAATTGTAATTATTATTGCCATGTTGAAATTTTCTAAGGTTGGAAATGCTTCCCTGTTTTGTGCAGCTCTGGTTACTTGACCACCTGAGTCAAGTTGAAGAGATAACCCGGCGCTTCTTCCCCAGATTGGACATTCCTGTTTTGATGAGCAACAGGGGGTGTCCCAATATACATGGCGGCAAACAGGGATGGTTTGCTTTCTTGGGGACTCTTCAGGACGACCAGGTGAGATGGCCCGGTGCTTACCAGCCCTCCGTTGAGATAGTGATCAGCTTCTCTGACCGAAACTTCGCTGTGCTCATGGGCTTGAGGTCTGCCTTGCTCTATTTGCCTTTGAGGGTCATCCGGCAGTTTGGAGAGGAGGTGCAGGGGATCCTAGTACCTCAGGGATATGAAGAGCTCATAGGTCCGCTCACACCAGCCACCATGGGCCTTTGCTTCCGCCTATTGAAGGAATGGTCGCAGGCCTGCTTTTTGAGAGGTCCCGTCTTCTCCAAATTACATGAGAAGGACTATCTCCTTTGGATTAGGGAGCAGGTGCAAAGCTGTGCCTCTGTACCGGCTGATCCTCCCGCTATCCCGTGTCCTACTTATGAGGACCTCTTGGAGACCGAGCGGGCTTCTCATAGGCGGCTTCAGCTCATATGGGTGGAGGAGGCCCGCACTTTGAGGTTGGAGAAAGAAGACCTGGAGCGGCGATTATCAGAGCAAATACAGGCCCGTCGCTTCGAGGTGAGAGCTGCATGGCGCAGGCATGACGAGACCATGGCCAGGGTCAGAGATTTGAGGACCAGGCAGACTCTCTCCGATGACGTCATCTCATTCCTCAGTGACCCAGATGCAGAGGGGGCTGAAAGGCTTGTGGCGGTTCAGGCGGCTCGGATCAGAGAGCTTGAGGAGAGGCTAGGGGATAGAGATTAGCCCCTTTCATTGTATATTTTTTTTCCTTTTTTTACACATCTGTACAAAAAGAAACTCCACTAGTGGAAAGATAGAGAATACAAAGTAGGTTTTTATACTATTGGCCTCAGAACTCTCATATGCTTGTAAAAACTGACAGTTTTAATGAAAAGTCACTGATTTCTCATCATTGGCCAAAATATAGTTTTCATTTTTGTGTGTTTTTATTGTAAATTGGTCCATAATGCTTTAATCCCATATGGTTGGACGAATTGAAGTAAGTTGGGCAAAAAGGGTGTTTCAGTTAATGAGGAGGAAGCCAATCCGTCCCCCTTGGAACCCTTAGACTCATCCCCAAGTTTCCCTCCCACTTTCAGGGGGGCTGCCCCAGCCTTCTGGTTCAGTCCTGTGCATAAAATCTGCTTAATTCACTCCTGCTGCGCAAAACCGCGCATTCAGAACGGTTTGGCCAAAACCGTCTTCAATATGCGGTTGCATAGCCCTTCTGCCAAAACCGTAGAAAAAGGGCGGTTTGGTTCAATCTGTATCCCAAGTACGGTTGGTGACCTTTTTCCTGTTTCTTCCTTTTCTTTTATTCTCTTTTTTCTTTCGCCTTCTTTTTGCCAATATTGCCCCTAGTGCCTGTTACGGTTTTCACTAGGACCGGCCTGTTTTATTCCGTCATTGCCCTTTCAACATCCTGAGCTTGAAGGAATACACCCAGATCACCGAGGACTTGATCGATAGGACGAAATGAAGGCTGGGCTGGGTTTATGAAAAAAAGTTATTATAGGCTCAATATTTTAACATCTTGAAAATGGGACAACTGGGCTTACAGTCATAATGGATGCGACCCCCCATTCCCAATATTGGCCTTCTGTTTTTTCTTTTGGCCTTTCTTTTTTATTTCCCTTTTTGTTTTTCTATTAACCCTGCCCCAGTCTCGACTGTAAGCTCCAGTTTGGGTTCTTTAAAACACGAACAGGCTCAACTTGGTTTAATCTAGGGATATTAGAATTTGTGAGGGAGGAAGAAAAATGGCCTCGGATCCTTTCTTTGTGATATTCCTTCAAGGGAAATATTGTTTGACCGCATCGGAGTTGATTGGCTCGGGAAAATCTGTCCCATCCATTTCTGTCAAGATAAGAGCGCCTCCTGACAAGCTCTTCTTCACTACATAAGGTCCCTCCCAATTTGGCTTAAACTTTCCACGAGGGTCTTCCAGAAATGGTAATATCTTCTTTAAGACTAGATTACCCACTTGGAAAGCTCTGGGCTTCACTTTCTTGTTGTAGGCCCTGGCCATTCTCCTCTGATACAGTTGACCATGGCAAAGCGCATTCAACCGTTTTTCTTCTATCAGATTAAGTTGCTCATATCTAGACTGAACCCATTCCGCCTCTTCCAGCTCTGTTTCCATAAGCACTCTTAATGAAGGGATTTCTACCTCAACAGGTAAGACTACCTCTGTTCCATAAACCAAGGAATATGGCGTTGCCCCAGTAGAAGTTCGGATCGAGGTTCTGTAAGCATGGAGAGCAAATGGTAACATCTCGTGCCAATCTCTATAGCTTACCACCATCTTCTGGATTATTTTCTTTATATTCTTATTTGCCGCTTCTACTGCTCCATTCATTTTCGGCCTGTAAGGGGCTGACTTGTGATGAGTTATCTGAAACTGCTCACACATCTCCTTCATATCCTTGTTCTTAATATTTGAAGCATTGTCTGAAACTATGGCTTTTGGCAACCCATAGCGACAAATTATGTTGTGCTTTAGAAACTTAAGAACATGGTTTCCTGTGATATTTGCATACGAAGCAGCTACAACCCATTTTGTGAAATAATCAATTGCCACCAGAATGAACCGGTGTCCATTAGATGCTTTTGGAGAAATCATCCCAATGACATCAATACCCCACATAGAGAATGGCCATGGAGAGGTCATGCTGTGCAGCTCACTTGGTGGTGCATGCTTATTATCAGCATATATTTGGCATAAATGGCATCTCTTAACATGTAGGCAGCAATCGTGCTCCATTGTAGACCAATAATATCCCAATCGCAATATTTTCCTTGCGAGCATGTGTCCATTCATGTGCGGCCCACAGACTCCCCCGTGCACTGTTTCAATCAACCTTTCTGCTTCAACCTTGGTGACGCATCTGAGTAGAACATTATTGTAAGATCTCTTATACAACTGCCCACCGCTTAGAAGAAACTGTCCTGCTAACCTCTGTATTGTTCTTTTTTCAGTGGGACTAGCACTTTCTGGTAAATTTCGATTATCCAAGAAATTCTTGATATCTTGGAACCATGGTGTTTCTGTTTCTTGCGCTCCTTCCAAAACAAGACAGTAAGCTGGTTCGTCCCTGACTTCAATTTCAAGTGGTTGTATGTCTACCCCTTCTGGAATACTAACCATTGAGGCCAATGTCGCCAAGGCATCCGCAAACTGATTCTTAGCCCTTGGCATATAGCTAAAAGAAATTCGAGTAAATTTGGTACTTATTTCTTCCAAATATTGGTGATATGGGATCAATTTATGATCTTTGGTTTTCCATTCCCCAGTTGTTTGGAAGATGATAAGACTCGAATCTCCATATACGTCAAGTTCTTGAACATCATGGTCCAGAGCAGCTTGTAATCCGATTATACATGCCTCATACTCTGCTATGTTGTTCGTGCACTGAAATCTCAATTTCACTGCGATTGGGATATGTGAACCATCTGGCTTTACTAATACTGCGCCGATCCCATTTCCATTCATATTTGCAGCCCCATCAAAGAACATCTGCCAGGAGTCTTCACTTTCTTCTTCAGCGAATAAGATGGCCTCATCCGGGAAATTCGTCTTAAGAGGTTGATAATCTGGTAATGGATGCTCAGCTAGGTGGTCAGCAATTGCCTGACCTTTGATTGCTTTCTGAGTGACATATGTCAGGTCGAATTCTGAAAGCAAAAGCTGCCACTTTGCTGTTCTACCAGTTAAAGCCGGCTTCTCAAACAGATATTTTAGCGGATCCATCCTTGAGATCAGCAAAGTCGAATAGCTTAAAAAATAGTGCCTAAGCCTTTGAGTCGCCCAGACCAAAGCGCAACAAGTCTTTTCCAATGGCGAATATCTTGTCTCATAATCTGTAAACTTCTTGCTCAAATAGTAGATAGCCTTTTCTTTTCTGCCTGTTTCATCATGCTGCCCCAATACACATCCCATTGATGTTTCTAGAACTGATAGATACAGAATCAGTGGTTTTCCTGGAATTGGCGGTACTAGAACAGGAGGATTTGACAGATAATCCTTTATTTTGTCGAATGCTTGTTGGCAATCCCCATTCCAGATAGTAGGATTATTCTTCCTTAGAAGTTTAAAGATCGGCTCGCAAATAGCAGTAAGTTGTGCTATGAACCGGCTGATATACTGAATTCTTCCCAGAAAGCCCCTAACTTCTTTTTCAGTCTTAGGAGCTGGCATCTCGATGATTGCCTTGGCTTTAGACGGGTCTATCTCAATCCCTCTTCTGCTTACAATGAATCCCAATAATTTCCCGGATGTGGCTCCAAAGACACACTTTGCTGGATTAAGCCTTAAGCTGTACTTCCTTAGACGGTCAAATACCCTCTTTAGATTGATTAAGTGGTCTTCCTCTTCACATGATTTGGCAATCATATCATCCACATATACTTCCATCTCTTTGTGGATCATATCATGGAAAAGGGCTGTCATGGCTCGCTGATACGTCGCCCCGGCATTCTTTAAACCAAAAGGCATGACTGTGTAGTGGAAGGTTCCCCAAGGAGTAATAAAAGCGGTTTTCTCTTGATCCTCCTTTGCCATTTTAATTTGGTTGTATCCGGAGAAGCCATCCATAAAAGAGAACAGGCTGTGCACTGCCGTATTATCAACCAAGATGTCGATGTGTGGCAATGGGAAGTCATCCTTCGGGCTCGCTTTGTTCAAATCTCTGTAATCCACACACATCCTGACTTTTCCATCCTTCTTTGGAACTGGGACTATGTTGGCTAGCCAATCAGGGTATGTGGACACCGCCAAAAACCCGGCTTGAAACTGCTTCACTACTTCATCTTTGACTTTCAAAGTCCATTCCGGTTTCAACCTTCTCAATTTCTGCTTAATAGGTTTTACTCCTGGCAGGATGGGCAGCCTGTGTACAACCATGTCTGTATCCAACCCTGGCATATCCCGATAAGACCATGCGAACACGTCCTTGTAATCGGCCAAGAATTGGGACATTTCTTTCTGCTGTATTTCAGACAAGCATGCACCAATCTTTACAATTTTTGGGTCCTCTTCAGTTCCCAGGTTTATGGAAATGGTTTCTTCAATATTAGGTTGAATACCCTTTTCGTGACGCTCCAATTGATATGATATCTCTCTTGGAAGGTCATCGTCTTCGGCCTCGATCTCCTCTTCGATCCCCATTAGGTCGAAGTCGAGCTCGAGGTCGAAGTCGTATTCAACTTGCTCTAATTCAGTCTGTATATATGGCTCATAAGCAGTCTGGACCATTTTGAAAGCTTTAGATTTTCTAGAAAAAATTGAAAAATCTTTTTGAGTTTTTTGAGAACCTTCTAAAAAGGCTTTTCCTGAAGATGAAGGTTCATTAAAACCTTCAGGAAAAGGGCAATCCACTAATGGAGTTTTTTTTTGGAGGCCGCAGCTGATTGCCAACCATATGCAGCCTCAAATGTCAAAGGGGTCTCTTCCCAATTTTTCAATACAAAGCCCTCTGGAACAGGTGGTATAGTGCAAACCCGTTCCTCCTCAAACTCTCGATCCGATACCATCATTACCGGATTTGAAAAACTGCCCTTTTCTGCTTCGGGGTTGAGTTCAGAGGTGACTTCATCAGGAATCTTGATTGAGGCCCAGTCGATAAAAGGAACCTCTTCTTCTGCTTTCTCTCTTCCTTCATTCTCTGTCATTGCAAAGAATGCCCCTGTCTCCTCTGTGAAATCCTGCTGCTCTTGTGGCAGTGGCTCAGGCTCACTCGTGGCTTCAGGCGTCAAAGTGGATGAGAGGGGGATAAAAGGTTGAAGGGTTGAGGTAAAAGGCTTTCTAAAAGGGTTGTCATTGAAATACGGAGGCTTGGAGGAATCTGTAGGAGGAGCCAATTGAATGGTATGAGAGGGCCTCGGGAAGGTTTCCCTTAAATGAGGGAATTTTCCTTGATTCTTTCCTCTCTCATTTTCTTTCTGCGGTCCCCTCTTCCATCTTCTCATTTTCATCCCTAGTCCTACTCGTGGGACTAGCCTCTGTGCCTCTATGGGCGTCACCCTTCCTTGCAGGTTAATGCCCAACCCCTTTCCTGGGTGGAAATTGCAATCCTTTAAGACTTTCTCCACCATCTTATTGGCGCATGTCAACTTCTCATTTTTTAGACACCCCCCAGGTATGAAGTTGACTGTTTCGAACTGAAAAGAGTGAAAAGCAATTTTGTCCGCAGTTAATTCTACATTAATGAAAGGCACGTCAGGTGATATGACGGGAGGGACTAGGTTCTCGGCTAGGACCGTTATTACCCTTTGGCCTCTTATAAATTTTACTCTTTGATGCAGAGTAGAGGGTATAGCCCTAGCTGAGTGGATCCACGGCCTTCCCAGAAGTAGATTGAAGGCAGCCGGAATATCTATCACTTCGAATGTGACATTAAAGATATTCGGTCCGATGGTAATCGGCAATTCAATCTCTCCCAGGGAGTGTGTTTTGGAGCTATCGAAAGCTCTTACAACCCTCCCGTTCTGCTTTATCTTGGATTGGTCCAGACCAAGCCTCACACATGTTACAAGGGGGCAGACGTTTAAGGCTGACCCATTGTCAATTAGGACCCTGGCTATCATGCTACCCTTACAGAGCACAGTGATGTGCAAAGGGTCCATGTGATAGCCTCCAACAGGGCTAATCTCGCTTTCTGAAAAGCTTATTACATTGTGAGATAGGATCTGGCCGATCATCGTGCCGAGCTGGTCTGGCTCAATCGTTTTGGGCACATGGGCGCTCTGGAGTACTTTCATTAATGAGTCCCTATGCTTTTCTGAATTAAGCAATAATCCCAGTATTGATATCTGGGCAGGGACCTTGGTTAGTTGGTCAACAATATTGAATTCACTCTTTTTCAGTATTTTTAGGAGATCCTCTGCCTCCTTATTGTCGACCTGGGGGGTGTCTTCCCCTATTTTGGCCTTCCCCTTCTGGACTTGCTCTGCCTCTTTCCTTTCTTGTTCTTTTCCTTCTACACACCTCCCTGATCTTGTCATGAGGTTTACCTCCTCCTGACCTTGATTCCCGGCCACTGGGATAGTGGTCGTATAACCCTCGCTGTAGTTCCAAGGTACAGCGGTTTCTGAATAAGAGGGTTTAGGCACGTTAAACACCAAAGGTTGGAGGTGGGACCTTGGTGCCGGTGCTGATGTAGGAATAAGGTTAGAAGAAGGCACCTCAATAACCAGAGGCGAAGATTGCCTTGGTGCCTTGGTTGAGAGGATTTTAAGGTCTGAGAAGAAACAGACGTAATTGAAGCAGTGGTGGGGTCATAATTAATGACCAAAGATGGTTTGGGTGATGGAGTAGTAGGGGAAGCAACAGCCTGGTTGCAATTAATAATGAGAGGGGGTTTGGCTACATTAAGCTGGGCCATGAGAGAGGCGGCCCGGTTTAGAGAGGCATTAATGTCCTCTGCAGTCTTGCCATTTCCATTATTTCCAGAAATGACGTTGATTTGTTCCTCTATCCCTTCCTGGTCAAAATAGACCTTAACGGACGTCCCTATTGGCGCAATTAACTGCGAGGGATCAAACGTCCTAGGTCTAGAAGAGATGGTCCCTACGAAATTGGAAGGACCAGCCCCATTATGCTGGGGCAGAGGATTCTGACCAATGTCAGTCCTGGTGGGAGAGGGTGCAGCTGTGTTAAACAACAGGGTTCCCTGATCGATCAAATCTTGAATGGCGTGTTTTAATGGCCAGCACCTGTCTGTAGGGTGTCCTGGTGCACCCATATGGTATTCACAGGTGGTGGAGAGATCGAAATTCTTTCCCTTTGAAGCATTCGGATTTGGTTCTTTCAGGGTGACATACCCTGCGTTTAACAAAGATGGCAAAAGTTGGGATGGTGTCACAGGAAGAGGGGAAAGGACCCTGCTTCTTCTGGACGCCATCCAAGCGTCTCTCTCCTCTTTTGAGAATACCCTTTTTTGGTTGGGCATTGCTGCCTGAGGAACATTAATGTTGAGAGGGTTTTGATAGGTCGATTGTGGCTGCACCGGACTGGGTGGAGGTGCAGCAATATTGATTTGGATGGGTTTTTGTGGTGGTTGGGGTTGTACCATGTTTACTTCCCCTTCTTTCTTTCCTCCATTCCTTCTTGCCCCATTTTTCTGCTTCTGGGCAGAAGGATCAAAAGTGGGCTCCTGCTGACGAGCTGTGGCCGAATGGTCGTGGATTCGTCCGGATCTGATTCCATCTTCAATCCGGTCCGCGACCAGTACTAGGGCAGCGAAACTGGTGGTAACCTGACCCACCAAGTGATTGTAAAATGGATGCCCCAATGTGCCAATGAAGGTGGTAACCATCTCTGGCTCCATCATGGGAGGCCTGACTTGAGAGGCGGCTTCTCTCCATCTTTTGGCATATTGCCTAACCGTCTCATCTCTTCCCTTACTCATTTTCATCATATCGTACCTATCTGGCACGATGTCAGCATTGAAACGGTACTGAGCAAGGAAAGCATCAGCTAGGTCCTTCCACCTTCTGATTCTGCCATGGTCCACAGTTGCGAACCATCTCAAGGCTGCCCCAGTTAGGCTTCTCTGGAATAGCTGGATCAGGATGCCATCATCCCGGCCAAATTGGCATAACGCCCCACAGTAGAGCTTCAGATGGCTCATTGGGCATCCGGTGCCGTCATATTTTTCAAAGTCCGGGCACTTAAATTTGGCCGGTAAGCATACATCGGGGTACAGGCAGAGATCTTGGAAGTTGGTACCACCCAACGTGTTGATCCCCCTGACTTCTTTCAATTCCTCCTGAATGGACTCCAGTTTATCCAAAAATTTTCTCTCTACTTCTACCCTCAGTCTCTCTTTTTCTTTTTCCTTTTCCCTCTCACATTCAGATTCCTCCTCCCGGATCAGGATAGGCTCGGGGTTTGGATGAGAGAGTTCAGGTTGAGGTGGGATAGGTTGGATTGGTGGTGGAAGTTCAGTCTGGGGTGGAGCCTGTGGTGGTGCATTGTGGGATGATGAAGCTTGGTGAACCTGAGCCTGCGCCTGTTGCGCCTGCACCTGAGCCTGAGCGGCTTGGTTGGCCAGCAAATTCTCCAGTAGTTTGGTCATCCCTGCCACTTGCTCTTGCAGTTGAGCAAAGGCCTCAGCCGAAACAGTAGATTGTTCTTCAGCAGGGTTCATGGTAGCAGCTTTTAATCTTTGAGAACGTCGGGGAGCAATGGTTGCAGTAGGAACTTAGTACCTTAGTTAAAAGAAAAAGACAAAAGAGAAAAAGGTTAGTATCCCATCAATTCAACTTTACACACCTATGCATGCATGCATGTAGGCTTGGTGAACATGAGTCTGGGATTTTCTTTGTATTCATATTTTTTTTTTTTTGCCTTTTGTATTTATGGTTAAAATAACCTTATTAGAATGAAGTGATGGATACGAAAAAGATCCAACCACAGAAATTTTGTAGGAGTATTCTAGGGCCTCCAACATGTCCCACAAAAGATGATGTGCCTACAGTAAAAGCCTGTAGACAAATCCAGACTTGGAATCACGCAAGCTTCCAAGGGCTTATGCTTTGGAATTAAGGCTTCCACAACCTCCCGAAATTACGCAGGCTTTCAGGGGCCTATGAGTTGGTTGGTACGAAAAAGACCGACCAAAGTTGGAATTGAGGCTTCCACAACCTTCTGAAATTACGCAGGCTTTCAGGGGCCCATGATTTTCTAAATTCAGGCTTTAGAAGGCCTATGAAGATTTTGAAAAAATCTGGAATTTCAGGCTTCCAGGAGTCCTATGAGTTTCTAAATTCAGGCTTTAGAAGGCCTATGAAGATTTTGAAAAAGTCTGGAATTTCAGGCTTCCAGGAGTCCTATGAGTTTCTAAATTCAGGCTTTAGAAGGCCTATGAAGATTTTGAAAAAGTCTGGAATTTCAGGCTTCCAGGAGTCCTATGAGTTTCTAAATTCAGGCTTTAGAAGGCCTATGAAAATGTCTGGAATTTCAGGCTTCCAGGAGTCCTATGAGTTTCTAAATTCAGGCTTTAGAAGGCCTATGAAGATTTTGAAAAAGTCTGGAATTTCAGGCTTCCAGGAGTCCTATGAGTTTCTAAATTCAGGCTTTAGAAGGCCTATGAAGATTTTGAAAAAGTCTGGAATTTCAGGCTTCCAGGAGTCCTATGAGTTGATTTTCTGAAATTCCCAGGCTGTCAGATGCCTAAAATATTTTTGGTTTCCCCTTAGGTGTTTTTGAGTTAAAAAGAGACTCAAATTGCTTTCAAGGAGATGATTTACTTAAAATTTTCCTTTCACTTGATTTTTAAATGATTATTTGCTTGGAATTCAAAGGTTTCCAAGTGACCCAATTGCTCTTTGGGAGAAATCTTAAAAGTTTGAACACTTTATGTTTAAAGATTTCTTAAAGATTGATTTTTGATTGGAATTTGCCCCATTTTAACAGAGTTGAGCTTCCTTTCATGAATTGCATTATACTTTAAGCCTAACATGTCTTGGGAACTTATTGTGATTTCCAAATTTAATTCTTGAGGTTGAAGTATGATTAGGTTGGTTATTTGAACCGATTCTCTTTTAATCATTTACTTCACTTAAGATGGGTTAAGTGTTCAAATTCGGTAAAAAGAGCCTAACATGAGCTTAAACCGCAAAATTTGGTGCTTGACCTGACTTTTGGTTTGAGCCAACTTTATTTCATCATTTTCACCTTTGAGTTGGATTAATTTGCTCAATTTAGGTGAATATGTTCAAAATGACCTTAATCTCTTGATCCGGGTGGATTTGGAATGGTTTAAATGCCATTTATCTTATTTGGAGTCACTGCCCATTTGCTTATATAACTTAGGGATGAAAGGACCCAGAAATGTTTAATTAGCATGGCCAGAATGGGATTTCGGCTTAAAACCGCACACTCAGGACGGTTTGGCCCAAACCGTATGATACATGCGGTTGCAGCGAAAATGCAGACAACCGCATACTCAGGACGGTTTTCAGCCGAAAAACAGATTTTCGAATTGTTTCCTTTTCCAATTGGTTTTATTAGCTTGGTTACTTGCCCAAACACACTGTTCACCACTGGGTGCCTTCTGGACTGCCCCAAGTTGGGCACTTGACATATCAAATGGCATTAAAGGCCCGCTTAACCCTTGATTTTCATGAGATTGCATGGGGATACCAAAATATGCACAAACAGACTTCTTATGATAAAAGAAACATGTTACAATACAAATTGGCCTTCAAGGGCGTGAATCAAAATAAAATTACAATTTTAGCCTCCTTGGGCTTGAGAATGAGAATTTTTAAACTAAAAAGGAAAAATCCCTTTGTACCAGCAGCTCCAGGGTGTTCTCCACACCAATTTCCTGCAAAACAAAGGATTAGTAATATTCATACATAGGAGGGCCTAGGTTCCCTCCCTGAAATGGACACCCAATGCATGGATTTCGGGACTTTTAGGTGCCTCCTATGGACATTTGGGGTAGAACGACACATAAGAAGAGTAAAAACTCTCTCTAAGGGCTACACCAATCCTAGGATAACAACAAGTTTCTGGGAATAACAAGATCCCCACAAATGGCCAACATGAGCTTGATATTTACAAAGTAAAGATGTTACCACAAATAATAGGCTTACATTACCTTGTTACCTCAAGTTTACCTTCCAAATGGTGTCCATATCATGCCTTGGACCACCTGAGCCATGCAAGACGGCCTTCCCTCAATTACAAACCCTTTCCCCATCGCATTTGGTTTATTTTGGCCAAAAGGGTGTTTCTCCACCTTCAAGCGTGGGGGTTTTGGGTTTTGGCTTATTGGCAACTTAGAGCTCGAGCCTAGTGTATGACCAGAATTCTAGATCCACCATGTCATCACATCATTGGCTCAAAGCTTCTAAGGTGAATGTTTTCACTTTCGCTTTCCGAAGTAACGACCTCGGTGCGCCAAGCTACACACATTCTTGTTCAACTTCCTATAGGTGATAGGTAGGCTGTGTAAAAAAATAAAAAGGTGCACAAGTGCATTTGAAAAAGATGGGTCACATTCAACACAACGTCCCACCCTTGCCACTCCTTTTTTCGTAGCCATGCAAGCACAATCCAAAAACAACCAAGGCATGGTATAGAGATCATTTGTGATAGATAAATATGAAAACATCAAGGTGATAAAAAAACCTAGCATGCTCAATCTAACATGCATTCACCCAATCATACAAACATGAAAGTATGTTATCATGTTATACAAAAAATCACATTTGATTATGGTGAGCATGCTTGACATATTCAAAACATCTCTCAAAAAGAATTCAGATCTCATGCTCATGACATTTAATCACAAATCAAAGCATGCTATCATGGAAACATAGTGATCTAGCAGGGTAAGACTAGTTAGGCCTTCCTACGCATGTTTCTAAACATACTCAAGCATGGAAATCACACACCCTATTCTCATGGGTCTCATATGCTCTCAAACAGAAGCACACAAATCAAAATATACTTATTATGAACAAACAAAAAAGCAAACAATCAACAAGATCAATCAAAGCATGATCAAGCAATCCAAGCATGGCTTAATTCCACAAAGTCCCCAGCAGAGTCGCCAGTTGTGAGACATGGAAATGTCATCTAGGATGACCTCCGATATCGTCACGCGGGAAAAAAAAGGATATAGAGTCGCCACCATCCAAGTTAAGGTGTGAATGGACACCAAAAGGTTCATAGATGTCAAATAGAGCCAAAGTAGCTCTAAGATGAGGAAAAATCCAGAGATTGGGTACGGGGAATTATTTATGAGCGGGGGAAGGTGTTAGGCACCCCCACTCATCCGTCTAAGACGGTTACCACATGCTTGCTTATGCTATAAATTGTTTGCTAGTAAAATTAACAAAAAGGTGCTTAACAAGCACAATGTGTGTGACCATTCCACATGAGAAGTCTGATGAGTTTAGACTCTCTTTGTGGATTCATCACTTCTAAAACTTCATGAGTGAAGTGAAATCGAAGTAAAAATGAAGAAGATCAAGCCAAGGCAAATCTGGAGAAACTCGGTCAAAAGAGCTTGAAAGCTTTGATAAACCATAACTCATTCAATTTAAATCTAAATCAAATGAAACCAAAGCCATTTGAAAACTGGTATATAGTAGAGTATACAGTAAAAAATTCAGCTCAATCCGATTCAACACGAGAGAGAAATCCACATATGAAATTTGCTGTTATAACTCAGAAAAAGTGTTAAGTAGGCATTTTCAAAGTCCTATTCGTGGAGTTTGGCTCAATAAAAATCCATAAAAATTGGTATGGAGGAAGTATGTAGTGCCATCTTTCTAAAAAAAAAACCTCACACCAATCTCTATCCGGATGTGACTTGTGTGCTCTCTTGAACAGGCCTAAAAAACCACAGATGAGCTCTGGACTACGCCAGCGAGCACCTCTGAGTCAACAGAGCACCCAAGGCACAAAACAGGTCAAAATCTGTTGAAACCAGTTGGAAATGAAAATAGACTTCTCAAAGAAAACTCAGAAACTGGAATCACATAAAACGGATTAAAACTGAGCAAATAGTGCACCATCAAAGTGGCAAGTTCAGCAATCTGGGCTGAACTGTCTTAAAAACTTTGAACAGATGGTGTCAAAAATTGGCTACATGGAAGCAAACGAAATTTTCCAGATATTAAATAGACCTCTCAATCTATCACATGTCTTTGGAATCACTCAAAAATTCATCCGGAGGATGAAGTTATGAGCATTCCAAGACAGGCTACAGATCTGTCCTGTTTTTGAAGAACTTTGAATAAGAAGCCAAAATCAGTGTATGTGTGCAAGTGGATTCGACCAAAACAATTTAAAATCATGAAAAACAACTCATGAACTTCTAAAAACTCATTCTAAGGCCAATGATCTCAGATTTTCCATATTTTACATGGAAATCCAAGATCTAGCCTATTTGATGAAAGTAGTGAAAAGTGGGTGCAAAGATGTGGAAAATCACATTTCTATGAGAAAGTTAGAATCCATGGCTGTAGAGAGCATGGATTCACATCTTCTCCAAATATAAAAATAATCAGAGAAGCATCCAAAGGCTCAAAACAACCATATAGCATGCTTTTCATCATTTGAGGGTTCTAAGCCTAGAGGATCCATTCCACCTTCCTTTTCCCCAGGCTCTCTCTTCACGTTTTACGGCTAGAGAGGATTCCCAGGTACTTTAGAAGGGGTTTGGGGTTGCAAAAATACACACAAGCCTTACACTACAGAAAGGTAGAAGATGAGAGATTTTGCTAGAATGTAAAAGGGAAGCAATATCTCAAAATGGGCCTTACCTTAGTAGCTTGAGCAATTGAGTAGCCAATCCAGCAGAGGTTCTCCTTCTTCCTGCAGAGCTTCTAAGCTTCAGATTGTCAGCCATTTGCAAGAGGAGGGCCTCTCTATTTATAGGCCAAGTCAAGGGTAGAAGAGTCCCAAGGGTAGGCCAAAAAGGCCTTCTAGATTATTCCAATTCTCCTCCAAGGCATGAATTGGTGTAATTCAGCAAGTTTCGGAGGGTGAAATAGGGAGTTCAAGTCCCTGAGAGAGAGGTAATATGCGTAAATAAGGCTCAGAGATCGAGCCATTTCGCAAAGCCTCGAAACAGCCAAAACCGTATACTCAGTGCGGTTTCCACAGAACCGCTACTCAAAGTGCGGTTTAATACAAAATTGACTAAACCGCATATACAGAACGGTTCAATTCAGTTATGATTTAATTGAGTGCTGGACATGCGGCCTAACGGCCGAAGCTTCTTGAAGCCACGTGGCCGCCAGCGCGACAAGCAAGGACCTGAACCGTGCTGTCTGTGCGGTTGCAACCGCACATACAGAGCGGTTGAAACCGAAATTACAAAAACCGCATACACAGTGCGGTTGGCACTGATCTTGATTGTTTTTGAAAGTTTGACACATGTCAAGGCTCAAATAAGACCTTTGGAGCCCTTCTTAGTTAATCTCTTATATTGGGGTGCAATTTGGGGTGTCTACAAGTGTCCCTCAAATTTTTGAGTTGATTGGTACGAAAAAGACCAACCAAAGGTTTTTTTGGAATATTCTAGGGCTTCCAAAGGTCCTACAAATTTTTGAGTTGATTGGTACGAAAAAGACCAACCAAAGGTTTTATATATATTTTTTTTTGTTTTTCATTTTTTATTTTTTTATTTGTTGAATTTTCTTAGTTTCAAGTTCAAAAGTTTGATTGAAACATTTTTTAGGTGAGTTGTATCAAGAAATATGACACCTTGGTTCCCTTTTTATGTATCTTCTTTAAGCTTGTGGAAAGGGTAGATTTGAGTTTCAAAATTAGGTTAAATCCTAAAATTTTTTTTTTTTGTTTTTGTTTTTTTTTTGAAACATTTTTATATTCTCTTTGGGGTGCCTAAGGATTATCCATAGTGTTTTAGGCATTTTATTCTAACAATTTGGGATGGAAAACCAATTTGTACATTTCCTGACTGTATCCGACATGACATGTCAACTAAGGCTATGTCTTATTGTATCCGATACAAATGATCGGATACAAGCATAAGCTTTTGTAACCGATGAAATGTGTCGGATAAGAAGAAAACTTTGTTTAACCGACCTGAGTTGTTGGTTAATGCCGAAATGACCATTTTTGACTCATTTTTTCACCAGATCATGTTATTTTCATTCCCACTTGATGTTCAACTTGACTTGGCCTTTAAACGCTGCCCCAATTTGGGCTTTGACATCATACTTGCTAAAATTCACAAATTGATGAGGGTACTTGTACCCTCCAAAGTTATACACCAATTGTTGGATTTTGTAAACTTGGTTGCCTCTTGCTTGGACTTTGGGTAGGATAACTTCTAAGCAAAGTTAGAGACTCTTCCTATGGGTTACACCAACCTTAAGCTACAAACATTTTTGGGAAAAAAATTTCCTCCCAACCATATGGACACCATGGTTTTTAATTTACATGAAGATGTGAGACATGGGAAAAAAATCAAATCTAATTGATTTCCTCAATCATCACACGGGATTAAATAAAACAAAGAGTCGCCACCATTCAATTTAGGTGTGAATGGACACCAAAATATTAAATAAGCACAAAAGGGCAATTTTAGGACAAAATATCCCTCCTAAAAAAAAACAACCAGAGATGGGTAAGGGGATTAGGTTATGAACAGGGGAAGGTGTTAGGCACCCCTATTCATCCACACAAGGTGGTTGCCAGGTATTTGTTCATGTTAAAATAAAGGAAAAAGCTTGCTATGAAAATCAGGAAAAATCACAAAAGGGCAAAAATATATGGTTTTTTTCATATAAATAGTCTGATTGATCCAGAACTATCAAACATGATCATACCATTCCTAGGGTTTCATGATCAAAACAAAATTAAGATAAAATCAAATAAAATCAATTTAAAGTGAAAAATCAAAAAATCTGGCTTCAAGTCAAAATTCTAGAAATCTAGAAAAATATGATTTTTATAAAATATTTCAAAATTTATCTTGAACAGTCCAGGACATAGATAAAGTCCAAATTTCACATTAAATCTGAAAATCAAAACCAAAAATATCCACATTGATGAAAAACACAAAAAAGGGAGAATTTAGACCGTAGGGTCTTCTCTCAAAAGTGAAAAACGATTTAAAAACCATATCATGAAACCCTAGAATTTATTTTCAGGCTTCTGGATTCAGATCTACCATATTGATCATGATAAATCCAAGATCCTAGCCTAAAACCACAAAAATCACGAAAACAGTGCTGTAGGTGCAAATATGTGAAAAATCCAAATTTTATCAAAAAGTGGGGATCTCATGCTATAAACATCATAGATTCATGTAGTTCATTCAGATATATCATAAAAAGCATTAAAACATGATCAGGATATTTAAAATAGCCACATCTCACAAATTAGAGCACATGGGGGTCTACCCTACGGATCCACCTGTTCTCTTTTCCCCTAGTTCTCTCTTCACGTTTTACGGCTAGAGAGACCCTTGAGGTACTTAGAGATAAGTTTAGGAATACAAAAACAGATATGGCCTTATTCTACTGCAATAGAGATGATCCTATTACATCTAGAATTGAAGACAGAAAATAAAAAGGGATAGAGGACTTACCTGGATTGAGCAGGCAGAGCAGCAGGGATTCCTTTCTCTTCTCTTGGAGCTTCTTAGAATTCCTTGACTTCAAAATTTCGTGGCCCTAAGCTATAGGAGAGAGCCTCTATTTATAGACACACCCAGGGGCAAGGCTGGTCCAGAAGGATATATCCTGATTCTCAGGATAGAGTGAAATACAGAGATAATGCCCATCCATAGCCAACCAAGGTGGCTTCAGCGAATAAAACACTTAATTCGCTCGTTTAAAGATATATTGGACTTCAAATAAAGCTCGGAAATCGAGAGAAGGACAAAACTTGCACGTGTCTTTAATGCCCGTAAATGATTTACGGTCCAATGGTGACCGTATAGTTACTACGGGCGCACCTGCCCGTAGATATTTTGCGGGCGAGATCGGCCCGTGAAGCCAATACGGGCAAAGCCTGTTCATTCTATTTTTAGGCCTTTTTGACCTGTTTTAAGCTCTAATTACATGTTTTTATTATTTTCTCATTTGGCAGTGCAATTTGGGGTGTCTACAGCTGCCCCCTCTTTGCTGGTAATTGGAACCAATTACAAGCAGAGAGCAAAAAGACCCACCAATTGCACTTTTTGAGATTTTTGTCTAATCAATTGCATTTTGCAAGGATTAAAGGGATGATTTTTGAAAAAAAGAATTGATTGTGGAAGATTTGCTAAGAAATCCCTCAGCTTAAGGGCCAAATCTTCCTCTCTCCTCTCACTGAGCACTTGTGGGCTATGAAGTGAGATTTGAGACAAAATTTTTAAACAAAAGTGGGTAAGGTGACAATCCTTGCAACTTACAATTAATACAAACATTAATCCCCTAAAAATTGTGAGAAAATGATAAAAATATGCTTTTTTGGCTTCGCCCGTATTGTGCTTACGGACAGACCCTGCCCGTAAAGGGTTCACGGGCGACTGGGACCGTAGTGCTTTCACGGGCGTTTGATGCCCGTACTAAGTTTACGGATTTTACTCTCTTCTTAAGTTCACGACCGCGAATTTTTTTCTCTTCTGTTTGCACTTCTGCCCTAATTCTCTGCGACCGTAACCTTTTCTCCGGTCCTTCTTCTTCTTCTTCAAATCTCCGACGACTCCTGTTGCTCTCCGGTGACTCTCTCCTTCCGGCGACCACTGTTACCTCCGGCAAAGTCGACTATTTCCGGCGACATCAATCTCTGTTGAACTGCATCAGTGGCTGTGTTTGCTCTCCGACTTAGCCATTTGACGATTGGTTTCTTTCTCCAGTGAGTATACCTCTTGTCAGCTTCGACTATCTTTGCACCTATTCGACCGAAACAGGTATGCCGAAACCCATTTCATGTTTTTGGTACTTTCCTCTTGACCGAATGCTTCCTAAGTACCTAATATTTGCTGTGCAATTTCTCCATTCCTGATTGAATGCTTTAGATGGTTAGCTCTTGAATAGTCGAAATTCCCCAAATGCTGGTTTATTGTATCATTTTGATTCGAAAATATGCTGTATATATTAATGCTTCTGTATCCAAATTTCCATGTTTGAACCATGACTGATGTTCCACACTTTTTCTGATTTCTAAATGAGAAACTGGAATTCTTGTCTTTAACCGAATTTTTGCTTTTAGTCCATGTTCTGCAGATGCCTTATTTTCTTGCATATTGTTGAAGCTTGAACTTGCTTAGAGTACAAAATCCAATCTTGAATATGTTCTCGGATGATGACACTAATTTCCCTTGGCGTGAGCCGAGAACTTATATGACCCGTATGAACTGGTTCTTGCAAGATCATCCATTGTTTTGGCATGAATCCAATACCTTGACTGTCCTGGAACCAAATAAAATACCTGATTAGATATCTTTAGAAAATACAAAGGAATCAATTAAAACATCCACACATTTTTCTTGTCATATAAAGAGAACATTCAAGAAACAATGCATTTCTTATATAATTTCTCTATATACTTCCTTGGTTAAAGCAAAGGCACATAAAATATCTTAAGACAAAAAATGAACTCCTTCAGTTTAATCCTTGATTTGATTGGGATCTTCTGAAACACTTTTCCCATTCTCCATCTTTTTCTTTTTCCCTGTCAATCAATTAAACCCGGTTATAATGATTAATCAAGCAACTAAGAATTTAAATAAATAATTAATCATCTCCCTGATTTGAACCATAGATGGCCCGCCTTAGATCGGCTTCCCGAGATCCTGCAGATGAGCCTTCCTCCTCGAGGGTTAGGCGAGATCCTGCTGATGTGGCCTCGTCTTCGAGGGCCGAGAGGGATTCTGATTCTGATATCCCAGATTTCCCTTCTGGGGATTCGCGTGAGGCGACCCCAGAGGTATACTCTAACCTTTCTGCAATTTTATATCCTTTCCCCAAAATACATCTTCCTGATTCTTCAATTATTTTCTTTTAGTCGGCTGTTGAGGCTTCTGGTAGAGATAGGAGCCGTAGCAGACGCAGAGCTGGAGGCAGAGATGGAGGCCATGATGAGGGCCCTAGAGGAGGCCGCAGAGGGGGCCGTGGCAGAGATGAGGCCAGGACCAGGGTTGAGATCCCTGAGGAGGTAGCTGCCTAGATTAGGGACACCGATCTTCTGCATGGTTTGAGGACTCATCCCTCAGCGTGCGTTAGGGCAGATATCCCTTTGGAGTATCCGATGTCCCATTATAGAGGGAGATGGGCCAGCTTCACTAGATTTTTGAGAGCTTGCAGTTCGGCCTATCGTCGGGAGCTAGGCTTGTATGGTTTTGTTATGTTTATCACCCTCCCGGACGTACGCTTGGATCGGGCCCTCATTGCAGCATTGTTGGAGAGGTTTTTCCCAGAGACATTGAGTTTCCACTTCCCAGATATTGAGATTGGGATCCGGCCTTCTGATTTCACGCTCATCACCGGGATTAGGATGATCGGTGATGTTATTCCTGAGATGACGATGCCAGAGGCTGATGAGATTGCTGGTTATCTTGGATATATTGTACTGCCTCCAGAGGCCTGGGATCGGGGGAGAGCGAGATTGTCTCTGACATGGCTGAGAGAGACTTTCGGGAGGAGGCAGTTTGGCCAGCTTGCTGCCGGTGACCATGTTTTCCCATTTGCCTTCCGATTCCTCTTTCTATATATGATGGGATCCTGCTTCTTCCCAGAGGACACGACTTCAGTTAGTCCTCACTTCTTGAGTCTTCTGGGAGATCTGCAGCGGGCGAGGAGGTATGCCTAGGGCCCGCTCATATTTGGTACTATTCTGGCTGGCCTGCGCTGATCAGTGAGTGGCCTCTCTACTTCCAGAGGGGCTGGAGTTGGGTGCAGGTTCTTCTGGCCCTTCTTGCAGGTGAAATGTTTATTTCTTTTCTTTTTTCTCTCTTTCTCTTTTCCTTATCTCTCATTTTCTATTCTTCTAACTCTTTTCTTATTTTTGCAGTTTTTTGCTAGGGTTTATATACCCTATTTCCGCCCTACCTCTACGATGCCTGAGGAGACATATCGCATGGCACTTAGATGGTGTCGTGTAGAGCACGACTCTGAAAAGAGTCGTCCTAGGTCCGCCCGGGCCCACTTGGACAGGTTGTACCGGTCTGAGGTAATCTTCTTTAATTCCTCTACTTCTTCTTTTCTTTTCTTTCTGGATCGCATATCTGATGTCCTGTTCTGTTTTTCAGCTATTTGTCCCCAGGATGGAGGACATTCATGAGGTGCTAGCCCTGCAGGCTGCCAGAGATGATGCATTTGTCCCTGACCAGAGACGACAGAGATACCAGTTCTTTATTGGTCAGCTGGGCAGCATCTGGTATTGCGGCGAGCGCTTCTTCTTTCAGCATGTGGGAGAGCCGCGGATTCCTGCCATCCCGCCAGATACTACTCCTTTCTATCCTCTTATGCCTGTTGATCCTGCCCAGTTCTTAGATTGGACTGAGGCAGAGACATTATTAGAGGAGGGTGACTATGATGCCTGGTTCAGGCGAGCTTCTGTTGGGTGCCTGATGTCACCCATGCCTGTCCGTGGCGGAGTCACGGAGATAGGAGGGGTAGTGATTAGGGCCTATGACACCACGGTATGCCTTCTTCTTTTTCTGATTTTCTATTTCTATTTCATTAACATTTTTCTGACTTCTTTCTTTGCTATTTCAGGAGGCTCAGTTGGCAGAGATCAGGTCTCGCTATGCTGATTTAGAGCGCCAGCGTGATGCAGCGATCGCTGAGCGGGACGCCCTCTATATCACTATTTCCGATCTCCGGGGGCAGCTAGCCAGAGCCCAGGGCCAGGAGGGTCCATCTGATGCACAGGACCAGGCGGGTCCATCTGATGCACAGGTTAATTTCTTCTTTTATTTCCATTCCTGCTTTTGTATTTGTTTGTCTTGTTCTGACTGAATTTTTCTCTTAGTTTCAGGAGTACACAGCTGGCCCCTCTTCACCTGCTTCACCCGTGCCTATGCATTTCCGGGATGAGGTGTTTTCTGTGGCACGGGTGGAGTTTGTGACGTCTCCCAGTCCAGTAGAGGTTCCTGCAGCAGAGCCCGAGGTCGAGGCTGATATTGTACCTGCTGCTGAGGACGTGCCAGAGTCTGCCCCAGTAGCTGAGACTGCTCCTGCTACATCTGCTGGTGTTGATATGGATTCGGCTATGGACGCCGCTGTGGTAGAGCCTACCGTGGAGACTGCAGTGATGGAGGAGGCTACAGCTGATCCTGTAGAGCCCGAGGTGGAGATGGCTGCTACTGAGCCTGTGGAGCCGGAGGTTGAGGTACCTGGGACATCTGCTCTTGCTGGTCCTGTTAGTCCTGATATGGAGGATGCGGAGGTGACACATGTTGCTGTTGATCCTTCTGCGGATTCTTCCCGTACAGAGTCTGATCCCGATTCTACGGGATATGTAGATACTTCAGGGTACGTCCCTCCCGATCATCCCACTGCTGGCCTTGTGCCTTTATATATGTGGCATGATATTCAGTCTGTTTTGAGCAGGATGACGCGTAGCACAGCCCGCAATATTGTGCGGCATGTCTTTGAGCGCAGGCGATCTACAGGCCGTGGTCGAGGCAGAGGACGAGGCCGTGGCCGTAGGGGTGGACCTGCATGGCCATTAGATTAGGATTCTTCCATGTACCTTTGTATTTTTTGGCAAAAGTATTGTAAACATTCATATATATAAAAGAAGTTCGATTTATTTCCATTTGTGTTCTTTCTTCTTTATTTACAGTATTTATTACCTGATGAATGTTAAACAGGGACAGGTGCAGCTTAGGAAAACCAAGGAAATTAAAACTTTCCACTTTTTTGCATTTTTTCGAAGGAACCGTACTTATACTACGAGCAGGCTGTGCCCGTAAAGTTACTACGGGCATGCGTTGCCCGTGAACTTTTCACGGTCAGGTGTGTCCGTAATTTCTATACGGGCGAGCCTTGCCCGTAATATAATTACGGAATTTACTGTCTTACGATTTTTTCTATATAAACTCCTAGGGAACATCATTGTGACACTTTTATTAATTGAAAAACTCCCTGAGCACGTCTTTTCTCGCTTTCCTTGGCTTCTTTGGTGCTTCCATGGCTTTCCCTACGCCGCTTTCTCCTGCCGTTGAATCTCCTCCTGCAAGACAACCTGTTAGATCAAAACCTCCTAATCTTACCAGGTACAATATTGTGGATTCCTTTTATGATAGATGGGTTAACTCCATGACCCTTGATGAGGAGATTCGTTGGGATTCCATCCACTTAGGGCACATCCTACACCTCCCTAAAATTCCCTTTAAGTGGGAAATCATTGAAGCTTTGATAGGCCACTGGGTACCTGAGCTGAATCTCTTCCGTTTTGATGTCAAAGAGATGACTCCCACCATAGAAGAGATTGAAACCATCCTTGGCCTTAGATTTTCTGAAAAAGTTGTGAACCCACCCCTAAAGCTTAGTTATAAAAAAGAGGCTTCCACTTTCTTGGGTATAGGGAAGAAGGACTTAGGAAATTCTGATGCACTATTGACCTTGTCCAAGACCTTTTTGACTGAAAAACTTCTAAGGAGTAATGACAAGGACTCTAGGTTTAATGCATTGACCCTGATAGTGGTCAATCAGCTGCTTTTTCCACGGGGTGATGACCAGGTTGACTTGGCTCTTATCTCAGTTATCTGTCAGGTTAGGGAACGCGAGAGGTTGGCCCCTATGATCCTAGCAGAGATATATCAGGCTCTTACTAATTGTTATTTCAGGAAGAAGAAACGCTTCCTTGCCTGCGCCCCTATCCTACAGGTAAAAAATATGCATATATATATATTTTTTTCTTTTTATTCTCTCTCTTTTTTTTTCTTTTCTTTTTTTTTTCTTTTATTCTTCCTTTCTTTTTCTTTTTTCTTTCTTTCTCTTTGCTTCTTCTTCTTCTTCTTCTTTTTTCTTTTCTTTTCTCTTTTTTTTTTCCTTTTTTTTTTCTTTTTTTTTCTTTTTGGAAATAAGTTGAAATACTCCCTTTTTCTGCAGCTTTGGTTGCTTGACCATCTTAACCAGGTTGGAGAAATAACTCGCCGCTTCTTTCCTAGATTGAAAGTTCCTGTTCTGATGAGCAATAGGGGATGTCCTAACATCCAAGGTGGCAAGCAGGGCTGGTTCACTTTCTTGGGTACTCTCCAGGATGATCAAGTGAGATGGCCTGGCACTTATCAGCCTGCTCCAGAGACAGTGATTAGCTTTAGGGATAAAAACTTTCTGGCCCTAGCAGGCTTGAAATCTGCTGTTCTCTATCTTCCTTTGAGGGTTCTTCGGCAATTTGGAGCGACTCAGGGGATTATGATTCCCACAGGTTATGAGAGCTTTATAGGGCCACTTACATCAGCCACCATGGGGCTAAATGCTCAATTAATGAAAGAGTGGTCCTATGTTTGCTTTCTGCGGGGTCCCATCTTTTCTGAGTCCCATGTGAAGGACTATCATTTCTGGATCAAAGAACAGGTGCAGAGTCATGCCCCAGTACCAGAGGATCCTCCTGCAGTTCTTCCTCCTACTTATGAGGACATTCTGGAGTCAGAAAGGGCAACCCATAGGCGGCTTCATCAAATATGGGTACGGGAGGCTCAAGAACTTAGGATAAAAGTCCTTGTTCTGGAGAGGAAGCTTGAAGAGCAGAAGTCTGGCCGCATTGCCATGGAGAAGAAACTTGAAGAACAAAGGCAGGCTCGTCGCTTTGAAGTCCGAGTGATGCGGAAGAAGTATCAGGATTCCTTGGCTGACCTTAGGGCGTTGAGGAGCAAGCTTTCTTTTTCAGATGAGGTCATCTCCTTTTTGAGTGATCCTGATGCAGAGGGTGCTTCTGGAATCATTGCAACTCAGGCAGCTAGGATTAGGGAGCTTGAGAAGCAGTTAGGGAGTAGGGATTAGATTCTTTCATCATTTTTTTTCTTTTTTCCATACTTTTTTACAAAAGCAAACTCCATTAGTGGAAAGATATTAGATTTGATTCAAAAATAGGTTTTATATTATTGGCCTCAGAATTCTCAGATGCTTATAAAAACAGAAGTTTTATGAAAAAGTATTTGATTTCTCATCATTGGCCAAAGTATAGTTTTTTTTTTTTTTTTTTTGAAAGCTGGTCCAAAACCCTTAATCACATATAATTAAAGGAATTAAAATCAGGTTGAATAATGAAAAGGGTAGTCCAAGCAATAGGGAGAGACCAAATTTGTCTACCCCGTGACCTTTAGAATCATCCCCTAATGATTTTTCCTTCATGATTGGCCTTGCTAATCTGCTCAGTTTCCAGTGCTCATGCTGATTTGAAACTTAGACCACATGATCAACTCAACCCTTGATTCTTTTATTTATTTTTTTTTTCTTTCTTTTTTTTTTCTTTTTTTTTTCTTTTTTTTTCTTTTTTTTTTCTTTTTTTTCTTTTTGCCCTTCTTGCCCCTAGTGCCAATTATGGTTTTCACTAGGGTTGGCCTCTGTATTCCGTCATCACCAATCTTACTCCGAAAATTGAATGAATATACTAAAATCACCAAGGTCTTAATAATAGGACGAAACAAAGGCTAGGTTCAGTTTATGAAAGAAAAGGTATTAAAAGCTCAAAATTTTCTTAGTGTGAAAATGGGTCAACTGGACTTACAATCATGGTGAATTCAATCCCATTCCCCTTCTTTTGTATTTGGCATTTATTTGCCCCTATTTTTTTTCTTCTTTTTTTTTTTTTCAAAATTTTCTTTTTGCCCCTATTGGCCTTGCCCTTATTGGCTTTGCCCCAGTATAAGGCTGTAAGTCCAGTTTGGGTTTAACAAAAAAAAGACGAACAGGCTCAAATTGGTTTGACTAAGGATTCAAATTTTGGGATATAAAGAACAATGGCCTCAGATCATTTCCTAGTAATATTCATTCATGGAAAATATCTCTTTACTGCATCAGAGTTGATTGGCTCAGGAAAATCCTTCCCATCCATTTCTGTTAAGATGAGAGCACCCCCTGATAGGACTTTCTTGACCACATAAGGTCCTTCCCAATTTGGTTTGAACTTTCCCCGAGGATCCTCCAAAAAGGGTAAAATCTTCTTTAATACCAAATTTCCTTCTTGGAAAGTTCTGGGCTTCACCTTTTTATTGTAAGCCCTAGCCATCCTCTTTCGATATAATTGGCCATGACTAAGTGCCTTCAAACGCTTTTCTTCTATTAAATTGAGTTGATCATGTCTTGATTGTATCCATTCAGCTTCTTCTAATTCAGCTTCCATTAGCACTCTTAGTGAAGGTATTTCCACTTCCACTGGTAAAACTGCTTCCATTCCATAGACTAAGGAGTATGGGGTTGCCCCTGTAGAAGTCCGGATTGAGGTTCTGTAAGCATGTAGAGTAAGTGGCAGCATTTCATGCCAATCTTTAAAACTCACCACCATCTTTTGAATAATCTTCTTTATATTCTTATTCGCTGCTTCCACTGCCCCATTCATCTTTGGTCTGTAAGGCGCTGACTTGTGGTGGGTAATCTGAAATTGTTCACACATCTTCCTCATGTCTTTGTTCTTAAGGTTTGAAGCATTGTCTGTTACTATGGCACTTGGCAAACCATAGCGGCAAATGATGTTGTGCTTCAAAAACTTAAGAACATGGCTACTCGTAATGTTTGCATAAGAAGCCGCTTCTACCCACTTGGTAAAATAATCGATTGCTACAAGTATAAACCTGTGTCCATTTGATGCCTTTGGAGAGATCATTCCAATGACATCTATACCCCACATAGAAAAAGGCCACGGAGATGTCATACTGTGTAATTCACTTGGGGGTGCATTCTTGTTATCTGCGTACACTTGGCATAAATGACACCTTTTAACGTGCATATAGCAATCATGCTCCATAGTTGACCAGTAATATCCCAATCGCAGGATCTTCTTGGCAAGCATATGCCCATTCATATGGGGTCCACACACTCCTCCATGTACCGTTTCAACTATCCTTTCTGACTCAGTCTTTGCAACACATCTAAGTAGTATATCATTGTGTGATCTTTTGTACAACTGACCACCACTTAGTAAGAACTGTCCTGCCAACCTCTGTATTGTTCTTTTTTCTGTAGAGGTGACATTTTCTGGCAAGCTCCGATTATTTAGGAAATTCTTAATGTCTTGAAACCATGGTACTTCTTCTTCTGGGGTTTCTTCTAAAATAAGGCAGTAAGCTGGTTCATCCCTGACTTCAATTTCTAATGGTCTAATATCAACACCTTCTGGCATATTGACCATTGAAGCCAATGTTGCTAGAGCATCCGCAAACTGATTTTTGGCCCTTGGCATATAATTGAAGGAAATTCGAGTAAATTTATTGCTTATTTCTTCCAAATACTGGTGATAGGGGATCAATTTATGATCCTTGGTTTTCCATTCACCAGTTGTCTGGAAGATGATAAGACTCGAATCCCCATATACGTCAAGTTCCTCTACTTCATGGTCTAAGGCAGCTTGCAACCCAATTATGCATGCTTCATACTCTGCTATATTGTTCGTGCATTGGAACCTTAACTTCACTGCGATTGGGATATGTGCCCCATCTGGCTTGATCAATACAGCCCCTATTCCATTTCCATTCATATTGGCGGCTCCATCAAAAAACATTTGCCATGAGCTTTCACCTTCTTCCTCTTCAGCAAACAGGATTGCCTCATCAGGGAAGTTGGTTTTTAAGGGTTGGTATTCTGGTAAAGGGTGTGCGGCTAAGTGATCTGCAATAGCTTGACCCTTAATGGCCTTCTGTGTGATATAGGTGAGGTCAAATTCAGAGAGTAACAACTGCCACTTTGCTGTTCTGCCAGTTAAAGCTGGTTTCTCAAATAGATACTTCAAAGGGTCCATGAGGGATATCAATAAGGTGGAATGACTAAGGAAATAGTGCCTTAGTCTCTGAGTTGCCCATACTAAAGCACAACAAGTCTTTTCTAATGGAGAGTACTTTGCTTCATATTCTGTAAATTTCTTACTCAGGTAGTAAATCACCCTCTCCTTTCTGCCTGTATCGTCATGCTGTCCTAAGACACACCCCATTGATGTCTCCAAAACAGACAAGTATAGGATTAGTGGCCTTCCTGGAGTTGGTGGTACTAGCACAGGTGGGTTCAATAAGTATTCCTTTATCGTGTCAAAGGCTTCTTGGCAATCATCATTCCAGACTGTCGGGTTATTCTTTCTTAGAAGTTTGAAAATTGGTTCACAGATAGCGGTGAGCTGTGCTATGAACCGGCTTATGTACTGAATCCTCCCAAGAAAACCCCGAACTTCCCTCTCGGTTCTAGGTGATGGCATTTCAATGATGGCTTTAGCTTTAGCTGGGTCAATCTCAATTCCCCTTCTGCTTACTATAAAACCCAATAATTTTCCTGATGTAGCCCCAAAGACACACTTAGCAGGGTTAAGCCTTAGACTGTATTTCCTAAGCCGGTCAAATACCTTCTTCAAGTTGATCAAGTGGTCTTCTTCCTCACATGATTTGGCTATCATATCATCCACATAAACCTCCATCTCCTTATGGATCATATCATGGAATAAGGCTGTCATGGCCCTCTGGTAGGTTGCCCCAGCGTTCTTAAGTCCAAATGGCATGACAGTGTAGTGGAAGGTACCCCAAGGGGTGATAAAGGCTGTCTTCTCTTGGTCTTCCTTAGCCATCTTAATCTGATTGTACCCAGAAAACCCGTCCATGAATGAGAACAGGCTATGTACAGCGGTGTTATCCACCAAGATGTCTATGTGTGGAAGTGGAAAATCATCCTTTGGACTTGCCTTATTTAAATCTCTATAATCTACGCACATTCTGACCTTTCCATCCTTCTTTGGTACTGGCACTATATTTGCAAGCCATTCGGGGTATGTGGACACTGCTAAGAATCCAGCTTGGAATTGCTTAACCACTTCATCTTTAACCTTCAATGTCCATTCAGGTTTTAACCTTCTCAGTTTCTGCTTAACTGGCTTAGAGTCTGGTAGAATGGGTAGCCTGTGCACCACCATATCTGTGTCTAACCCCGGCATATCTCGATACGACCATGCAAACACATCTTCATAATCAGCCAAAAATCGTATCATTTCATCCCGCTGTACCTCAGATAGACATACCCCAATCTTCACTATTTTTGGGTCATCTTCGGTCCCTAGGTTGATAGATATGGTCTCTTCAATATTGGGTTGGACCCCCTTTTCATGACGCTCTAATTGATATGTGATTTCTTTCGGAACGTCGTTTTCTTCGTCCTCGGTCTCTTCTTCAACCCCCATTAGGTCAAAGTCGAGCTCAAGGTCGAAGCCATACTCATCCTGATCCAATTCCGTTTGCTTATATGGTTCATAAATGGTTTGGACCTTTTTGAAAACTTTATCTTTTCTAGAAAAAACTGAAAAATCTTTTTGTGTTATTTGAGAGCCTTCTACAAAATCTTTCCCTGAAGACGAAGGCTCATTAAAACCTTCAGGAAAAGGGCATTCCACTAATGGAGTTTTTTTTTGGAAGCCATGTCTGTTTGCCAAACAAACGCGGCTTCAAAAGTAAAGGGAATTTCCTCCCAATTATTCAGAATGAAAGAATCTGGGGCAGGGATACAAGCCTGCTCCTCAAGTTCAGGATCTGCATCTGAGATCACCAGTACTGGGTGAGTTGCATTGCCTGCTTCTTCGGTAGGGCCAGTTCCAGATGGAACTTCTACTGCAGCCCAATCAATAAAAGGTAGCTCCTCTGCTACTTTTTCTTGGTTGCCTTCTGTCATGGCAAAGAATGCCCCTATGTCCTCAGAAAAATCCTGCTTTTGTTCTGTCTGTGGCCCAGGCCCACCAGATGCCTGAGGAGGTGGAACACATGGTTGTATTGTGGAGGGTTTGGGTTTCTGGAATGGGTTGACATTGTAGTATGGAGGCTTAGATTGATCCTCAGGAGGAGACAGCTGAATCAGGTGAGACAGCTTAGGAAAAGTTTCCCTGATGTGTGGGAATTTCATAGCTTCTATCTGCCCCTGACTTTTCCATTTCCTTGGCTTGGACCCCAATCCTGCTCTGTGAACCATCTTCTTAACCTGTACTGGTTCTATCCTTCCTTGTAGGTTAACCCCCAGACCTTTTCCAGGGTGAAAGTTGTACTTTTCTAGCACATTTTTGACCATTTTCTCAGCAAAGGTCAACTTTCCTTCTTTTTCCTGATACCCCCGAGGTATATAATTCACAGCTTCAAATTGAAAAGAGTGATATGTCAACTTATCTGCAGTCATTTCCATGCTAATACAGGGTACATTAGGGGACCACATGGGGGGAACCAAATTTTCCGCCAGGACGGTAATCACCTTTTGCCCTCTAATGTATTTGACTCTTTGGTGGAGGGTAGATGGTATGGCCCTAGCCGTATGAATCCACGGCCTTCCTAGGAGTAGGTTGAAAGCCGCAGGTATATCCATCACTTCAAATGTGATGTTGAAAATGTACGGTCCAATTGTGACCGGCAGTTCAACCTCCCCTAGGGAGTGTGTCTTAGAGCTGTCAAATGCTCTTATAATTCTTCCATTTTGCTTTATTTTGTTTCGCTCCAGATTGAGCTTAACAAAGGTTACTAACGGGCAGACATTGAGGGCTGACCCATTATCAATCAAGACCCGGGCTATCATGCAACCCTTACTGAGCACAGCAATATGCAATGGGTCAACATGATGGTACCCTGCTGGACTGATTTCAGTCTCAGAAAAGGTTATGACGTTATGGGATAAAATTTGACCAACCATCCGGCCTAGTTGGTCTGGTTCAATGTTTTTAGACACATGGGCCCCCTGGAGTATCCTTAACAAGGAGTCCCTATGTTTTTCAGAATTTAACAATAGTCCCAGAATTGAGATCTGGGCAGGGACTTTGTTCAACTGCTCGATGACATTGAACTCACTCTTTTTTATTACCTTCATGAGGTCAGCAGCCTCACTGTTAGTTACCTGAGGGGTCTCTTCCCTTACTTTGGCATTGCCTTTATTTTTTTCTTCTTCTTTATCCTTCTCTGTTTCTTTCTGTTTTTCTTCCACACCTACACACTTTCCTGACCTCATCATAAGGTTTACTTCTTCCTTGCTTTCAACTGCAGGGCATGTAGTGGTAAATGCTTCACTGTAGTTCCATGGTACAGCCGATTCAATGTAGGAAGGCTTAGGGACATTCACCACCAATGGGGGAAGTTTGGACTTGGCGATGGAAGTCTGAGTAATAGGAACATTAACAACCAATGGAGGAAGTTGTTTTGGTTGGGGGTTTGCAGAAGTGACTGATGCACTAAGGGGGTCACAATTTATGACCAATGGTGGCTTAGACTGAATGGGCGGAGTAAAAGTGGATGAATGGCAATTAATGACCAAAGGTGGCTTGGTGATGTTCATCTGGGCCATGAGGGATGAGACCCGGTCCAAAGATGAGCTAATGTTCTTTGTAGCACTATCATTCCCCTTTGAAATCATATTTATTTCTTTGCCTTCACTTCTCTTGTCAAAATATACTTTGACCGTTGTCCCTATGGGAGCAATTAATTGAGATGGGTCAAAGGTTATTTTGTCAGAAGAGATGACTCCTATGACATTAGATGGGCCTGCCCCGTGATGCTGGGGCAGTGGGTTTTGTCCAATATCGGTTCTTGGAGGATTGGAAGCCCTTGTATTGAAAGACAAGGTATTCTGGTCTAGTAAATCCTGAATAGCATGTTTCAAAGGCCAGCACTTGTCTGTAGGGTGCCCAGGTGCACCCATATGGTAATCGCAAGTGGTGGAAGGGTCAAAATTTCTCCCTTTAGATGCATTCGGATTAGGCTCTCTTAAAGTGATATACCCTCCTTGCAATAGAGTGGGCAGCAATTGAGAAGGAGTCATTGGAATAGGGGTGAAAACCCTATTTCTCCTTGCTGCAAAATAGGCGTCCTTTTCCTCTTCGGTAAAAACCCTTTTTTGGTCTGAAGGTGCTGCGGGAACATTAACCCTCATGGGGGCCTGGGTAGGTGGAGAGGGAGTAGGAAAATGAGCAGGTACGTTGATTTGTATGGGCTTGTTAGGGCCAGATGGTGGCTGTACCATGTTTACCTCACCCTCCTTCTTGTTCCCATTCTTTTTTGTCCCGCTTCCTTTCTTTAGGTTGGGGTCCTGCTGGCTAACCATGGCAGAGTGGTCAATTATCTTACCTGACCTTATTCCATCCTCAATTCGGTCAGCCACCTGAACCAAAGCTGCAAAATTAGTGGTGGTCTGACCCACCAAGTGGCTGTAGAATGGTTGACCCAAAGTGCTTATGAAAGTAGAAATCATTTCCTGTTCTAGCATGGGTGGCCTGACCTGGGAGGCCGTCTCCCTCCATCTCTTGGCATATTGCCTTACCGTCTCTTCCCTTCCTTTGCTCATTCTCATGACGTCGTACCTATCTGGCATGATCTCTGAATTGAACCGGTATTGAGTTAGGAATGCATCAGCTAGGTCCTTCCATCTTTTGATCTTTCCATGGTCTAGAGTGGCGAACCATCTTAATGCGGTTCCAGCCAG
Source organism: Buxus sempervirens (assembly GCA_947561395.2). Classification (NCBI taxonomy): domain Eukaryota; kingdom Viridiplantae; phylum Streptophyta; class Magnoliopsida; order Buxales; family Buxaceae; genus Buxus; species Buxus sempervirens. The sequence continues at coordinate 39,413,396 of OX387187.1, forward strand.
GCTCCTTTGGAAAAGTTGGATCAAGATACCCTCATCCTGCCCGAACTGGCATAGGGCACCGCAATACAACTTTAGGTGGCTCATGGGGCAACCAGTGCCATCATACTTGTCCAAGTCTGGGCACTTAAACTTAGCCGGCAGGTTAACATTGGGGTATAGGCACAGGTCTTCAAAATTGGTGCCTCCAAAGTTGTTTACCCCTTTGACTTCCCTAAGTTCATCTTGGATCATTTCTAGCTTATGCATGAACTTTCTTTCAACCTCTTCCCTTATCCTTTCCTTTTCCTTAGCCTTGTTTGATTCAGCTGTCTCATCTCTGGTCAATATAGGTTCAGGGGTGGGTTCATAGACGGGTTCAGGAGTTGGTTGCACTGGAGGTGGAACGTTGACTTGGGGTGGAGGTGCAGGGTTGGATGTGGATGCCTGGTTCTGGGCCTGCATTTGTTGGGCCTGCACTTGTTGGGCCTGTACTGACAGTATGTTCTCTAGCATTCGGGCTAGTCCTGCCACTTGTTCTTGGAGTAGAACGACATCTGGATGAGGAGCATCAACTTCATCTTCAATGGGATTCGTGGCTCGAGCTCTTGATCTGGTTACAGCAGCTATGATTGCAAGTGTGTTAGTACCTGGATACGAGATAAAGGAAAAGATATCAATGCTCAATTAATCTCATTCACATGCCTAAGAATGCCTATGTGCAAGCTGGGTGAACACGAGTTTGGATTTTTCTTTATTTGCTTCTTTTTTCTTTTTCTTTTTTCTCTTTTTTTTATTTTTTATTTTTATTTCTTTTTATTTTCTTTTACTTTTTTTTTTTTGAATTGAATTGAATTGTTGGAATATTCTAGGGCTTCCAACAGGTCCCACAAAAGAGAGAAAGATCTGAAATTCAAAGGCTTTCAGAAGCCCGGGGGTTTTTGAAAAAAGGTCTGAAATTCAAAGGGTTTCAGAAGCCCAGGGATATTTTTGGAAAAGGTCTGAAATTCAGAGGCTTTCAGAGGCCCAAGGATTTTTGATAAAAGTTTGAAATTCAAAGGCTTTCAGAGGACCGGGGTTTTTTTTTGATAAAAGTCTGAAATTCAAAGGCTTTCAGAGGCCCAAAAGTTCTGAAATTCAAAGGCTTTCAGAGGCCCAAAAGAAAAAGGTCTGAAATTCAAAGGCTTTCAGAGGCCCAAAAGTTCTGAAATTCAAAGGCTTTCAGAGGCCCATAAGAAAAAAGGTCTGAAATTCAAAGGCTTTCAGAGGCCCAAAAGTTCTGAAATTCAAAGGCTTTCAGAGGCCCAAAAGAAAAAGGTCTGAAATTCAAAGGCTTTCAGAGGCCCAAAAGTTCTGAAATTCAAAGGCTTTCAGAGGCCCAAAAGAAAAAGGTCTGAAATTCAAAGGCTTTCAGAGGCCCAAAAGTTCTGAAATTCAAAGGCTTTCAGAGGCCCGGAGTTTTTTGAGAAAAAGTCTGAAATTCAAAGGCTTCCAGAGGCCCGAAAGTTCTGAAATTCAAAGGCTTTCAGAGGCCCAAAAGATCTGAAATTCAAAGGCTTTCAGAGGCCCGGAGTTTTTTGAGAAAAAGTCTGAAATTCAAAGGCTTCCAGAGGCCCGGGGTTTTTTTGAGAAAAAGTCTGAAATTCAAAGGCTTTCAGAGGCCCAAGGATTTTTTGAAAAATCTGAAATTCAAAGGCTTTCAGAGGCCCAGGATTTTTTTGAAAAATCTGAAATTCAAAGGCTTTCAGAGGCCCAAGAGTTTTGAAAAAATCTGAAATTCAAAGGCTTTCAGAAGCCCAAGGAACCTTTCTCTATTTTTTTTTTTGAAGCATTTTATTCAAACTTGTTTCCCTTTATCATTATTTAAAGGTTAAATGAAGATTTTAGTGGGAAAAACTGATTAAAGTTGAATATTCCGAGAAAACCTGTAAGACCCTGAATTTTTGTGAATATTTATTTATTTATTTAGTTATTTATTCTGATGTATAAACTGTGTTTATCAGGTTATTTTGTGGTTTGAGGGCTTAGCCCATACTCATATGTACAGGCGTTATATAGCCATTTTTCCGAAAAAATAGTATTATTATCATTGGTATTCTTAAGGTGTAGTTATGTGATTTTAAACGGGAATAGATGCTGAATAGGTAGTGTCTTCCGTAGGCGAACATGCATAGGATCAAGAAATGGGAGAGTATTCGAGCGAGCATGTAATAGGTAAGTAGACGAAAATGGAAAGTAGGGTTCGGGTTTATGAAAATGCGCTTAGCATAATTTCGGCAATATTTTCGTTAACCCTGGACATAAGGAAATTGGCGATTTCGGCTGGAGGGCGACTAGGGCTTTCGTTCGTGAAGAACCCTCTATCGCGAGTGCTGGAAGAAGGATTTCGGAGCTGATTTTACTTGGGTTATTTCCCTCTGCTCGAGAAGTTTAGTTCGATAGTTTTTTTTCATTCACGCGCGTGGCCGAGAAGTGATCGGCCGGAGGTTTTCTCGTTCGGGAAAAATCACAGGTGAGTAGCACTGTTTTATCACTGGGTTTGTGTTTTGGGTTTTCCTCGAGCTTATTCGGATGCATGTCTTGAATATTTAGTGATAGTATGAGGTTTTCTGTTTTCTGGGTTTTCGGAAAGTTGCATGAACAGAGTATCCGGATTGAAGTTTTAATTGAAAATGAAAGTGTTTAGATTAATTTCAAATATGGTTGGGAAGTGTTCTGGGAGTATTAGGAGTGTATTGGAGCCATTACAGACCTAAACCAACCGGCCAGACTTGTAGATCTTGGAATACCAGAGAATGAAAAATCACAGGGGGTATCCGCCCACCTCGCGCTCACCGGCGTTCACCTCGGAGGTAGGCGCCCTGTTAAAAATGACTTACCGCGAATCTCGCGCCCACCTCGCGCTCATCTCGCGCGAAGCAGAAAACAAGGCGCCCATCTCGCGCGAACCTCGCGCCCACCTCACGCCCACCTCACGCCCACCTCACGCCCATCTCGCGCTCACCTAGTGTCGGGTGAGCGGCAGGTCGAATTTGCCCGTTTTCTTCACCGCCGACCGGCGCTCACCTCGCGCCCACCTCAATAGGTGAGCGGCAGACCTATTTTGCTTAATGAAGTGGAATTTCTGACTTGACCAAGAGTAATTGCACTTCTTAGGGGTTAAACCACTTCACTATTCACTTGGTTAGGAACCTGGGAAACCATTTTGCCTATGAAATTAATAGAGGAAAATGTTGTGAACATCTTATGAGTTTCAAGTTGGGTTTTAGGTTACTTAGGAGTATTGTGCCGGACACCGAACTAGTAAGAGTTACCAGTTACTTTTCCTTATTCTATACACTGCTTTGATTGAGAAGTTCTTGTAATTCTGGTTTCACTTGTTGGAAACTTTATACGTATTGAAAGGTTTTCTTTGGTATGAATGGATTGAGTTTTACTTTCATATGACTTGTGTTATGGAAATGAGAAAATACGGAATGTACTTGAGGTACTGCTTGGTCCAGAGGGACAGGTGATGAATTGTGATGAGTTCTTACATGATGTGGAATGAATGGTTTTGTTTTGATATTGAAATCGAGATTATACGATGTTTACTGTTTTGGTCTAGCTTGTCCTGGATCCAGATGTTTAAGCTTAGTAATGTGATGTTATTGTTGGTTGTTGGAATTGCATGGCCTTGTGTGTTGCCACGACCGGTGTAGAGCAGCCAGAAACCCTGAGTAGGCCTGGTTGTCAATGCAGAAACCCGGGGAGTAGGCCTGCATTGGATGACGAAACCCTGAGTAGGCCGTCATTTCAGAGTATCCGAAACCCTGAGTAGGCCGGAACTGTGTACATGGAGGTGTGGAGTGTCTACTTGGCATGTTTAATTTATCAACCAAACGATAGTCATGACATTGACCAACCGATGCATTATTGTATTTAACTGAGATGTGATTTGTTTGAAATGAACTTGGGAAATTGATGTTGGCTGTTTAAACGTATTGTAGTGTTGTCGATGCATAGTTTTAAAATGTGATTCAACTATTTCTGCATGCATGTGCTACTCACTGAGATATTCGTATCTCACTATGTTGTTGTTCTATTTTTTTCAGATACTCGTGGTGAGGTGATTTCTGGGGTAGATCCTGCTGAGGCATATAGGGAGGAAGACTACTATTACCTTCCTTAGACTTGTAGGTTATCTGTTCCGAAGTTGAGAACTGAATTGGTTGAGATGTATTAAAGTAATTGGGAATGAACCATATGATTTCAATTCAGTTTAAATGTTGAAATTTTGCATAAATGGAATGTGCACTCTGTTAGGTTATAGATGTATGATTATCCAGCGATCATAAATTGATTAACGATCCTTGCCAAACCTCCGTGAGACGTGTTATATCTTTAATGAACAACATGGATCCGGGGCGTTACAGAGCCGTATACACAGTACGGTCCAGCCCTGCCCGTATTCAAATTACGAGCAAGCTGTGACCGTATGGAAAACACGGGCGAGCCTAGCCCGTATAACGAATACGGGCAAGCCCAGCCCGTGTACTAAATGCGGTCTTACGGAACCCTGTCATATTTTTTCAGTTTTTTCATGGTTTGGTCACTTTCATTGTTCATCCAAAGGTACGGTTCACCCATTGCAGAGCTTCTAAACTGTCCCAAAGTGTACTTTGGCCTTTTTGTTAAAACACATGCCTAGGAGGGCACATGTACCCTCCAAATTGACATCATACTCAAGAATTTGATACCGTTTTGTTGCCTCTTGTGTGTACATAGGGTAGGATTGATTCTAAACAGAGTTAGAAACTCTTCCTATGGGCTGCACCAACTTTTAGAAAATATGCATATTTTGGGACCAATTTTATCCCAAACCCATGGGTACCATGACACCCCTATGACATGAAAATAATGCAAAACAATAGGATTACCTTGTTACCTTGTTTACCTTGAATATAGCATCCGCATTATGCCCTGGTTTGTAAGCCATGCACACGGCCTTCCCACAATCATACAAACCCGTGTTCCCACGTAATTGTGTACTTTAGCCAAAAACGTGTAACTCCACCTTCAAGCGTAGGGGTTTTGGGTTTTGGCTTAATGGCAACTTAGCACTCAAGCCTAGTGATGACCAGAATCCCAGATCCACATTATCATCACATCATTAGCTCAAAGTTCTAAGGTGAATGTTTTCACTTTCGCTTTCCGAAGTATTGACCTCGTTGCGCCAAGCTACACACATTCGGGTTCAACTTCCTATAGGTTAAGGGTAGGCTGTGTAAAAATAAATAAAAGGTGCACAGTGCATTGTAAAAATTGGGTGCATTCACAACGTCCCAAACCCTTGCCACTCTTTTCGCAGCCATGCATAAACAAACCAAGGCATAATAGGAAAGCATATTTAAAATAAACAAGTAAATAAAGCAATCCTATAGCACCCAAAACATGCTCATAAAAAAAATCATCTATCATGCAAACATATGATCATGTTATACACCCAAAATCATCATGGAGATCATGCTGAAAATTAAAACATGCTATTATAAAAAATATAGCAAAAAATAAGCATGGTTCAGCAAAACGGACCTCCCTTACGCATGTTTGTAGAAACAATCCTATAAATCAAAATTAAGCATGTTTCTACCCCCATGAATTCTTAAGCAATAATTCAAATTTAAGATATACTCAACATGCTTAAGAACACAAAATAATAAGCAAATCAAAAAATCAAAACATGAACAAAACACCAAAAGGCTGAAATCCTCAAGTCCCCAGCAGAGTCGCCAGTTGTGAGACATGGGAAAAAAATCAAATCTAATTGATTTCCTCAATCATCACACGGGATTAAATAAAACAAAGAGTTGCCACCATTCAATTTAGGTGTGAATGGACACCAAAATATTAAATAAGCACAAAAGGGCAATTTTAGGGCAAAATATCCCTCCTCAAAAAAACAACCAGAGATGGGTAAGGGGATTAGGTTATGAACAGGGGAAGGTGTTAGGCACCCCTATTCATCCACACAAGGTGGTTGCCAGGTATTTGTTCATGTTAAAATAAAGGAAAAAGCTTGCTATGAAAATCAGGAAAAATCACAAAAGGGCAAAAATATATGGTTTTTTCATATAAATAGTCTGATTGATCCAGAACTATCAAACATGATCATACCATTCCTAGGGTTTCATGATCAAAACAAAATTAAGATAAAATCAAATAAAATCAATTTAAAGTGAAAAATCCAAAAATCTGGCTTCAAGTCAAAATTCTAGAAATCTAGAAAAATATGATTTTTATAAAATATTTCAAAATTTATCTTGAACAGTCCAGGACATAGATAAAGTCCAAATTTCACATTAAATCTGAAAATCAAAACCAAAAATATCCACATTGATGAAAAACACAAAAAAGGGAGAATTTAGACCGTAGGGTCTTCTCTCAAAAGTGAAAAACGATTTAAAAACCATATCATGAAACCCTAGAATTTATTTTCAGGCTTCTGGATTCAGATCTACCATATTGATCATGATAAATCCAAGATCCTAGCCTAAAACCACAAAAATCACGAAAACAGTGCTGTAGGTGCAAATATGTGAAAAATCCAAATTTTATCAAAAAGTGGGGATCTCATGCTATAAACATCATAGATTCATGTAGTTCATTCAGATATATCATAAAAAGCATTAAAACATGATCAGGATATTTAAAATAGCCACATCTCACAAATTAGAGCACATGGGGGTCTACCCTACGGATCCACCTGTTCTCTTTTCCCCTAGTTCTCTCTTCACGTTTTACGGCTAGAGAGACCCTTGAGGTACTTAGAGATAAGTTTAGGAATACAAAAACAGATATGGCCTTATTCTACTGCAATAGAGATGATCCTATTACATCTAGAATTGAAGACAGAAAATAAAAAGGGATAGAGGACTTACCTGGATTGAGCAGGCAGAGCAGCAGGGATTCCTTTCTCTTCTCTTGGAGCTTCTTAGAATTCCTTGACTTCAAAATTTCGTGGCCCTAAGCTATAGGAGAGAGCCTCTATTTATAGACACACCCAGGGGCAAGGCTGGTCCAGAAGGATATATCCTGATTCTCAGGATAGAGTGAAATACAGAGATAATGCCCATCCATAGCCAACCAAGGTGGCTTCAGCGAATAAAACACTTAATTCGCTTGTTTAAAGATATATTGGACTTCAAATAAAGCTCGGAAATCGAGAGAAGGACAAAACTTGCACGTGTCTTTAATGCCCGTAAATGATTTACGGTCCAATGGTGACCGTATAGTTACTACGGGCGCACCTGCCCGTAGATATTTTGCGGGCGAGATCGGCCCGTGAAGCCAATACGGGCAAAGCCTGTTCATTCTATTTTTAGGCCTTTTTGACCTGTTTTAAGCTCTAATTACATGTTTTTATTATTTTCTCATTTGGCAGTGCAATTTGGGGTGTCTACAGAAGATAATAAAAAGAAAACATGGCTTTATCTTGCCACCTTGTATTACCTTCAATATGGTATTCATATTATACCTTAGCCTGTGAATATGCAAACGGCCTTCCCACATTTACATCCAATTCCCCAAACGCAATTGTGTACTTTTAGCTGAAAACGTGTTTCTCCACCTCCAAGCGTATAGTTTTTGGGTTTTGGATTAATTGGAAACTTAGAACTCAAGTCTAGTGATGCCCGGAATCAAATCACAGATCCCATTGTCATCACATCATTGACTCAAATTCTAAGGTAAATGTTTTCACTTTCGCTTTCCAAAGTAACGACCTTGGTTAGCCAAGCTACACACATTCGGGTTCAACTTCCTATAGGTAATGGGTAGGCTATGCAAAGTGTTTATAGTGCTCAAGTGCATTTTGAATTTTGAGGTACATTCACAACGTCCCAGCCTCTTGCCACTCTTTTCGTAGCCATGCATACAATTTCAAGCCAAGGCATATATGACATTATAATGAAAGCAAAACACACGCAAGCAAGATAACCCAAGCAATCTAGATATGCACACAATTACTACATACCCAAAAGTAGCATACAAACATGGCATCATATTGCACAAACAACCATTAGATCATGAAAAACATGCTTGTAAAACTCAAAATATCCTATAAATTTCCAGATTTCATGCCCTTTTTTCATGCTCCAAGTGCATTATTCTTACCCAAATTGAAGCCTAAAAATACAACAACTACTTGACATGGTACAAGAAGGGTTTTGGTTAGGTAAAAACATGCTTGACAATTCCCACATTCCCGCTGAATTTTTGAGTTTCAATGCTCTCCATTTTATGATCAAAGCATCAATCATATCCCAAATTGAAGCTTAAAATTTCAGCAACTAATAATATGGTACAAGAAATGTTTTGTTGGAGAAAACATACCTGAAAACCCCCAAAATAGCTACTGAATTTCCAGATTTCATGCCCACAATTTTTCTTGATCAACATGGTATTGGAACCCAATTTAAAGCCTAAAAATACAACAACTAATCACATGACCTAAAAGAGTTTTAATTTAGGGAAAACATGCTAGAAGGCACCCAAAACATCCATTAAACTCCTAGATTACATGTTTTCATATTTCATATTCAACTCATGGCATAAAAACTCAGAGTAGAGCATGTTATCACAAAATACATCCAAATCATGTTTCAAAATAGGCTTCTTCTAGACACATTTCTAGACAACATCAAGCAACACATACATGCTTTTATCTATGTAAATTTCAAAGCATTCCAATTAGATTTGAAATACCACAATATTCACAAGTAAAGTAAGCAAAATAGCAAGCATTCAAAAGTAAAGAAAAAGCATGAACAAATACACAAAATGGCCTAAATCCACAAGTCCCCAGCAGAGTCGCCAGTTGTGAGACATGGAAAAATCACCGGGATGATTCCCCTCCGTCAACACACGGGCTCAACAGAAATAGGAGAGTCACCACCATCCAATTTTTGGGGTGTGAATGGACACCAAAAGATTCAAAATAAGCAAAAAGAGCTAAAAGGCAAATACTAGAATAAAAATAACTCTACTTGAAAATCAAATCCAAAGATGGGTAAGGGGATTAGATTATGAATGGGGGAAGCTGTTAGGCACCCCCATTCACCGACACAAGGTGGTTACCAAGTGTTGTTCATGCTAAAAAAATGAGAAAGCTTGCTAAAATCATCAAAAACCTTGGAAAAGGGTTAAACAAATATGTGATATGTCCACATGAGAAATCCAGATGAATTCCAGATCCTCTTTTATATCAATATCACTTTTGGAATATTACCAATAGATGGAAATCAAAGCAAAAATTGTACAAAACCAAGTTGAGTCAAATCCGGAAAATTCGGTAAAAGATAGAGCCGTGTGTCTTGAAATCATTCAAATCTAGTTTAGATTGAATCAAACTAAATTCATTTGAAACATTATGATAAATAGAAGACTCATGCAAATTTTCAATCAATTCCGGTTAAAATCCTAGGAGTTATTTTCCTTTGAAATCTGCTGTTGGAGATAGTTAAAAGTGACAAGTTGGCCAGTTTAGAAAATCATTTAGAAAAACCGGCTCCATATAAATACATGGAATTTGGTGTGAATGAAGTATGTATGGCCATCTTTCAGATGAAACTAGCCTCATACAAAAATTCATTTGGATGTGCCTTGGGTGATCTCCCGAACAGGCCCCGAGGATCACAGATTAACCCAGAAAAGTGCTGTTGATCAGTTCTGAGTAAATCTATTGTTTATGACACAAATGGAGTCAAAAAATTATGAAACCAATTGTATTTGGAACTAGACTTCCAAAGGAAAACACAGAAACAAAAATCACTTGAATCGGACTCAAAACGAACACATGCTGCTCAGGCGAAGTGATAGGCTCCGCAATCTGGCCTGAAATGACCTGTCAACTTCGACAGAGAGGTGTAAAAAATCCACGAGATAAAAATTAATGAAAATTTTCAGACATAAACTAGACAGCCTCACCTTTCCCATGGCTCTAGAATCACTCCAAAATTCATCCGGACGATGAAGTTACGAGTGTCCGAAGTTGGGGTACAACTGCCGTCAAGCTAAGCCCTTTTAAAGAAAATCAACTCAAAACGGTGATAAGGTGTGTGGAATCCGTGCAAGATAAATAAAAATTATTTAAAAAGATATTTAAGAACCTCTAGGAAGAAATGGGGCACAAGTTTGGCTCACCATTCTCTCCGATTGGAAAGAATATGCCAAAAACCCCAAAATTGAGCAAAAGTGCCCAAAACCGAGAGGTTAGACCTAGAGGTCTTCCATATTTGCTTGAAATCATGTTGAAAGCATATAAGAAATATCCCAGAATTTTTTGGGGCTATTTATTCTAGATCTATTACAATGAATGCAATAAATTCGAAATATAAGCCGAATCCGACAAAACAAGTGCTATGTGTGTGTGTGTAAAAATCCATTCTTCAACAATATAACAACATATAGCATGCATTCATATCAATCAAATGGGGTTCTAAAACAGCCTAGGGTTCCGTTCCATTCTCGTTTCCTTTAGTTCTCTCTCCCCGTTTAACGGTTCTTCGACATAATCTTGGGGTACTTTGAGTATGAAACGGTTTTCATAGATTCAAAATGCTTATTCAACAAGGTTCTAACACTAGGATCAATCCTCAGTCTCGTTTCCCCTAGATCCCGCCTTCACGTTTTACGGCTAGGGGGAGTCTCGAGGTACTTTGATTAGAGGAAGGGTTTTCATACACCCAGATTAGGCCTTATTCTACAGAAAGGTAGAAGAAGAGAACTAGACCTAGAATGTAAGAACAGAAAAATAAAGAGAGGTCTGTGGCTTACCTGGGCTTCTGGAAGAAATACGGCAGCGGTTCCATTCTTCACTCGGAGCTCTTCGTTCTCCAACTTATTGGCAAAAATTCTTGGCAAAAGTTATTGGCCATTTGCTTAAGGAGGAGCCTCCTATTTATAGGCAAAGGCTAGGGTTAGGGTTTGCATGATGCTAGACACAAAATGATGTCTAGAGTCCACCAACCTTAACCCTAAGGATATTTCTGAGATTTCCACTCCTTTAATGAAGGATATGATGGTAAAAAGTGAAAACTCTTGGAAAACCCCAATTTTGAGCAAAAAGCTTGTATCCGACATGTCAGGTCGGATACAGGCAATTCTCTTTGTATCCGACATTATCTGTCGGATACAATAAAGATCCTTTGTATCCAACATTATCTGTCGGATACAATAAAGATGTTTTGTATCCGACATTATCTGTCGGATACAAAAAGAAAGAAGCTTTTATCCGAATTTTAACACAGGCAATACTTATTTACATGTAATATCGTTTAAGTAAATGTCATCATATTTTTTAATCTCCATTTACTTAAGATATTACATGTAAATAAGCAAACACCCCCCCCCCCATTTGAATCCATTAAAAATAATTCCAGACCCAAATTCCAAGTAAATAAAAAGTCAAATTTCCAGTTTTGGGCTAAATTCCGGCTTTTCAGGTCCGGTAAAAAGATTCAACATGTTAAAACCAAGGTATTCGTCAAGATTTAAAATCTCAAAAATTCTTTTATGCAATAATATGGCTAAAAACCTGATTATCGGGAAGAATTATCTTGAAATCTTGCTTTAAAAAATATTTCATTTTCTAGGGTCGAAAGTCAACAAAATTCAACCGGAAAAAGTTTGACTTTGCACAAAAGATTGAATTCGGGCCTTTTCCTTTAGTGTTTTGGATTCAAATGGGTTAAGGATCTCAAACCCAATGCTAAGAATTGAAAATTCCAATAAGATATTTCTCTCCTTCATGATTTATCAAAAATCGTGCAATTTTGGGGTGTCTACAACAACATAGCATTTCACATTTTTATTTACCATTATTCCTACCACATTTCTATTATTACCATTCACTGTATACCAAAGTTTATACTTATTAACTTCCTCAGCCTTCTCCACTTTCAATTTAATTTATTGTAAACACATGATATTTATTCATCTACTCGTTAAGATGGAAATTAATGTTCCTACACAAATTCAACCCAAGCACTAGCCTAGTTTTTAGGCAGTCAACTAGATAAAAATATCTAGCAAGATGCTCAAACTTGAGTTAATAGAGATATAAATGTCATATCAGTTTTACTTTGTTTATCACTACTTATGTTACAAATTTCATATTAACGGGTTAAAGATAACAATCTTAAAAGAATTACAGCTTCAAAAAGAAGAGGAAGTAAAAATGGGAAGGACAAGGAATGTTGTAGTAACTAGTCGATTCTAGCCCTTATGCCCTCTTCACTTCTTCCCTTTCATTAATCTCTAACTTATAGTTTCTGCTTTTTATGTTCTCCTCATCTTATATAAATCTATCTCTTATTCATTTCCATTTCAAAGTTTCTATGCTCTAACTTTTAGATTTATCCCTATACCTCAACAACCCGATTTTAATATTCCACTTTTTGTTTTGTTTTTTTCACATTATCTATGTAACGTCCCAAAATTCAAGGCGATTTTTTTTATATATAATAATACTAATATGGCTGAACTCTTAAGGAAATATAAGGACGTGAGTGAAAGTGAATAAAGCAATTGAATATAAACCCAGATCTTATTAAATGAGACCGGAAATTCAATACAATAAATTTAAAGAATACTACACATTAATTGCCAATTACACCATCTATTATCACATTTCAGTAATAAAAGCTATTTACTTTCCTACGCTAAGTTGGCCAAACCGACGTCAAGGTGCGCTGATCAAGGTACAAGTCCACTTCTTCGTATCCTGCATCTAGTCCACATAAACCTCAATCCCTATAAAATGGTAGGGTGAGCAATGCCCAGTAGGTTTCATCTTACAGTTTGAGTCCCAAAAAGAACGTCAGACTATGGATTCACACCCTCACATAAATAATAATAACAGTAATACAATATTTCACAATGGGCAACATTAATAAGTAAATATCCAGCAATAATACAAGTTTCATAATGCATTTCAATCTGTCAATTACATAGCCAACATATAATTTTTCATACAATTTTCATTAGTTACAAACAATAATTTAATAAATGGTAAACAGGAAAATGTCGTATAAAGAAAACAATTTCACAAGTTTCCAATACGATACCAATGGTGTTTCCAAAGCAGTTTACAACCAGTACCAATTCAATGTGACATCATAGGACTCATGAAATTAGACTTCTTGGAGAGGTCAACTACCCGTTCCAATTTTGCCACCTCACGACTTATGTGCGAAGTCGGCCTACTCTGGGTTTTGGACATCGTCTTATTGCAGAGCACCCAAACCCGATATAAGAGTGGGTTGTCAAGTACAACCCAATCAGACGGCAACGATAAACATAAAGAAAGACCTCACCAAGACACACGGTGGTACGGATTGCTACATTACAACCAGATACAGGAAGGCCGCACCAAGATACATGGTAGTACGCATACATGGAACACGTGATTAACCTAACAAAGACCAGCCCATTTCAATACCTAGCTGACGCATGGATCAACACATAGCTATATCCGCTAGACACTAAAGCCAAAATCAAAATAACCAATCCATTCCAATAGTGCCAACCATAGCACCAACACCACTCCAAGATACATGGAGGGAACTAAGAATTCATTCCAAGATACATGGGAAAACCAAATCCTCAATCCAAGGTACATGGAGAGGAGCCTGATTCATCCCGAGATACACGGGTGAGAAAACAATCACAAAAAGTCTATGTAAGCCGAAACCATCACTTTCCCAAGTAACCCACGCACCACATATATAGATAATATATGAATTTAAAGTGTTATTATATTGCAATTCAATATCAATATGGTTCACGATAACAGATACACATTTTTAATTATTATTAATATAATATACAAATATTCCAATAATTATACCTTTTTAATACTCACGGGTCTCACATCAATAGTGATTCAATTGTTCATTAAAAATATGCATTGTAGTAAAGCCATATGACCATAAAGTAAATAGTTCCATTGTAATGAACCTTTTTAAAATAATTAGTAATAAGGTCAATAACCTGTAAAGTTATTTACAAAACCATCAAGCAAATGGTAGATGTAAATTTTCTCTTAATTACAATTCAGCAACAATAATTTATAGGAATAACAAGTGTGAATGTGGAATTAAGAATCTCCTTTTAACTTTAAGTTTTTGAAATAACAAACTAACCTAAAACAGTTTCTAATTTACAAAATAGAACCCTTGCATTACAACGAACCCATCTCTCTCTCTTCCGTGAAAAAGCAAACCAATCCCCCATCTTCCTAGCTTGTCCCTCTTCAGCAACATCTCCTCTTATTTTATTCTCCTTCTCTCCCTCTATCTCTCTCTCTCTCTCTATCTCTCTTTTCTTTCTCTCTCTTCTGTGGAAAACAACCAACCCCAAATTCCATCTTGTCTCCCTCATGCAATTACCTCTTTATTTTATTCTCTCTCTCTCTTCCGTGAAAAGCAAACCAACCCCAAATTCCATCTTGTCTCCCTCATGCAATTCCATCCTAATTTTATTCTCTCATGATTGCCACATAACACCTACGTATCACTTTATTTCTCTTCAATTTCTTCCATCCAAAAGATTTTTCTTTTATGATCGATTCTGTCAATGACCCATCTTCTCTCTAATGAAATCATTCCTCTCTTTACCTCATTTACTCACACACACAAAAACTCTATCTATACACAAGCCAACTCACATGTACACACTCTCTCAAATACAAGTCGTCTCCACCCAATTAGTCATGTGATATCTATGACAAACATGGCCGATTGCTACAGATCTGAGTGGTTATAAGTTTAGAGATACAAACATAAGTTCGGAGATATAAACACATTCAAGAAATATTGCAAGTTTTCAGGGATTTAAGCAATTGTAATTGGAAGGATGGAACCAGAAAATCGAATGCAGATTACTCCACAGAATATCCAAACAGTGATCAAAATAGAGAACTTGATATATAGCAGTAGACGAACAAGTACTAACCAGAAAATCAAATGCAGATTACTCCACAGAATATCCAAACAGTGATCAAAACCTAAAACTTATAGATCTATATCAGTAGACAAACAAGTATAGATAGATCGATTCTAACAAAATATTTTGCATACACAATCAAAATCGTGCTGAATAATTATTCCAAAATTTGAAATTCCTGTTGGGAGTAAACTACAAATCCCTTCCTGAACTGTTCCAACTCCATCTTCTCGAATTTTCATAGCCTTCTCCTTTAGCTTCCCAAATGCAAAACTTACTCTCCTAGCCGTCAAAGCCTTCTCCTAGGGTTTTTTTGGTTTTTCATCCTTCTAATTTCACATCCTATTTATACCTAGCTAATAGGGTTAACTAATCCCACTTTAAAATAATACGCCCTTTTTTTAAACCATATAAAATGAGAATTATTCTAATTTTCGTATTATATTTATTCCTCATTTTTAAATTACACTTACTCACCTTATTTCTCATAGTATTCCATAAATTAAGCCCTCTTAATTAAGCATAATAAATAGAAAAACCTTTTTCTATTTAATAAGCTACAAAAATGTTATTTAAATCCAAATTAAAGCTAAATTGTATTCCATTAAATTTTAGAACTACTAAATTATTTAATTAATAATAATCACTCAAAATAATTAGAAAAGGACAAAACTATCCTTATGAAAATTCTAGGTTATTACAATCTAACACCCCCCCCCCTCCCAGCCCTTGCTGGAAAATCCTTTTAAATTTATCTCTAACCTTTCTTTTTGGAAAATCATCCTCTCCCTTGCTGGACTATACTCTTGTTCACATAAAACATAATCATAAAAACATACTGCAAAATTATATATAAGTGTAGTATTACATTTGTATATGCCATCCATGCTTCTTCTATTTTATATTTCCAGGGATACCTGTTTTATTTGTTGCAACTGTTTTATTTATTTATTTTTTTCAAGCTGTATTGTGAATTAACCATTTAATATGCAATAGTTCAACTGCTCTTCCAGTCATTAGATACCAATTTCTCATATGCTAAATCAAACGCTTCATGTCAGATTCCATCACTTATACCCAAAACGATGCAAATATCAAGCAGGTCCAAACAAATACATGGCTAGTTCAATGTTTACCACCACCTAATCAAATATCCAAAACCAAAAAAGACTGTCTACTGTCATCAGATCTCAATTTGGAAAAGGATCTTGTGACATCCTGTCTGTTTGAGTGGGCGGGTGAATGGGTAATCTCACTGGACGAGCTACCAGGCGAGGATGTGCATATGGTTGGGATCCCAATCTGCTCTCTCCTTATTCAACCTCACCTCTGCAGAGAAATACTGCTCATAGAAGTCCTGCCTGAATCGGTCCCAAGTAATCTGAATCCCCTCTACAGCCCGCCTCCGCAATGACTGCCACCAATGTTGAGCCTCACCCTCTAAGGTAAAAATAGCCAACCTTACCTTTCGATCCTCCGGACAGTCCATCGTGTCAAACATGCACTCAAATCTAGCCACCCAACTCTCTACCTCGAACGGATCTGGAACTCCATGGAAGGTTAGGGCGGTCAACTTCCTGAACTAATCAATGTCCCTCAAGGACAACTCCTCTCCCATCCGTTGCTGATCCACTGCAGCTCCATGACCATTCCGGTGGCCATTGCCATTCCCAGTTTGACTCATCCTCTCCTCCCTTTCCATTGCAAGGAGGTGTGTAAGTGAGCCAACAGTAGCCCAAATATCCTCCACTGGCAGTGGTGCAGGTGGCTGCTCCTACAGTATATCCTCCTCTGGAGGATCCACTGGCCTCGCTCGTCTGCCTCTACCAACCATGTATGTCTGTAAACATAAAACATCACATTAGTTAGGAACTCTCTTCTAATCCTCATGGTTCTATCAAACGTACACACAATATTCCCTAGGGTTTCCTAAGGTCATACTACCTAGGAACTTCTAATTCCAGCTTTAGTTCTCTGATACCATCTTTGTAACGCCCCGGATCCGTGTTGTTCAATAAAGGTATAACACGTCTCATGGAGTGTTAGGTAAGGATCTAAAATAATTTTGATCGCTGGATAATCACTTAAACTAAACAATATCAAAGTGCACAAACATTTATTATCTAAGAATTCAAAATTTAGCTTTAATAAAATCAAATGGTTCAACCTCGAACTACTTTATTTCACTTTCAACATTAAATAAATCAAAAGTCCAATCCAAAATAACCTACAAGTCTATGGAATATAATAGTAATCTTCCTCCTTATACGTCTCAGTAGAATCTACCCCAGTAGTCGCCTCACCAAGAGTATCTGAAAACAAAAACAAAAACAAAATATTGAGATATAAATATCTCAGCGAATAGCATATGCATGCAGAAATAGTTAACAACAGTTTAAATTATGCACCGATAAATAGCCAGTATGATTAAAGCAACCAAGACAATTTCCAAGTTTAAATCCAAAAACCAATAATAGTTTCCAATCATATTTCCATAACAATACCGACAACACATCGAATGGTTAATGTCATGGCTATTGTTAAATTGATTAATTGACATGCCAAGGAGACATCCACACCTCCATGTACACAGTTCCGGCCTACTCAGGGTTTCGGAACTCTGAAAAGACGGCATACTCAGGGTTTCGTCATCCAATGCCGGCCTACTCCTTGGGTTTCGGCATTGACAACCAGGCCTACTCAGGGTTTCTGGCTGCTCTACACAGGTTGTGGCAATACACAAGGCCATGCAATTACACCAACCAACAATACCATCACATTACTAAGCTTAAGCATGGATCCAGGACAAGCTAAACCAAAATAGAAAAACCATCGTATAAACTCAACTCTGACATCACATTAAACCAAACAGTTCCATCATCATGTGTAACACAACACAACTAAACACAGGTTACTCCGGACCAAAACAGCGACTCATGATATCTCAGTAAATATTCCAACCCAAAGCACATGTCTAACTGATAGAAAAAAAATCTATTTACTTACACCAAGATAAACTTTACAAATACAGTTCAGAACTCTAAATCAATTAAAACCAGGTTAAATAATTTCTCAATCAAGAACAAGTGTAGAACACAAGAGAAAACTAATTCATTTACCCCTAGTGTTAGGAAAAGTAAAATAACCTACCGATAGCCCTTCAAAATTTTCTTCAGAACTCCTAAGATTTACCAATAATTCGACTTAATAATCTCCAGGTGGTTTGAACAGATAAAAGTAATTCTAAGATCCTAATCAAGTCATTGGCTAAGAGATTGAAACCCCAAAATATCAAAATTTGGCTTTTTTTTATCAAATGCACCTTTTAGCAAATTTTTAGTGGGTGCGCTGACCTCTGGCGCTTGGCACGAGGTTGGCCCCAACTCGACGATAACCCCAATTAACACTCGTGCTCACTAAAACTGTTGGCGCAAGATCGGCGAGAACTCGGCGAGAACTAAAATCTATCTCGCGCTGACTCAAAACACTCGGCGCTAGGTAGGCTCCAACTCAGCGGACACCACTTCGACTCGCGACTCTCTGTAACTCCCAGAACTCCATGTCTGACCAAGTTTTTCCCTTCTGTAACAACTTTTCTATGTTTCTACCATCCCCATAACACGTTTAAACATGGTTCGACTTTAATCCAAACAAACTTTATTTCACGACTCTAAAACTCATCAAAATCCTCCTTTCGAATGTCTGTTTCTCCTTTCAAGTGGAGAAAGTGGTTAAACCAATACTCACGAGCAGGTAGGTCTGAGTTGATCCACAATTTCCATGAGAGCCAAATTAATGGTGTCTCCCCCAGTTGGAAAGAAGACTTGCGACAGAACCACAAGGGTAAAGGTGTCAAACCAAGCCCGGGGTCTTTCCTGCTTTTTGTTTCTTATCTTTTCAGCAATGAATGTTTTGGATACCCTAGTGAATGCTTTGTCACCTCCTAAGGTCTGGAATTCTCCCCTTGAGAGGCCAAAGAAAGCGCAAGCTTCATTCTTGCAGCTTGCTTTGGGACTTGGCCTAGCGGGTTCTCCTAAGTTGTGAAATCGGAGGAACAGGTCAAGTTCCTCAATTTTGGGAGTCAACTCATTGATCCCGAATCGAAACACTGAAAGCTGGGGATCCCAGAAAAGCAATGCTGCTTGGATCATATCCCAGTTGATCGGCACATTTAACAGGGACAAACTCTGTCCCATGTGGTATTTGTGCTCCCATTCAATCTGCTCACTCCCTTGGAGCTGCCTTGTCCAAGAACGGATCCAGGGGGTATCCCAGGCACACTTCTCTATCCTAGGGAAACGGACTCTCTCAGATGAGGATGAGGATGCCATGCCAACTATCTGATCGAAATTCAAAATCAATTTAAGGTTCCACACCAAACTCTCAATCAATCTTACAACATGCATAATTTTAAGCAAAAGGACTATCCACTAGCAGTTTTAACATGCTTCACAGAATCAAGCCGAAAACTAAAACAGTGCAGAATTTAACTCAGGCACACAAGGTGTGTGGTCCTAAGGGTTGGTGCCAATGAAGGCGCGACTTCTAGACATACTTGTGGAGAGGAGCACATTCAAGTCCTGATCAGTCTTTCTGTCGTTCATCTGCTTCTGGTGTCGGACCACAGCAGAAATTACAACTTGCCATCGAGGGCGAAGGTTTACAAGATATTTATAAAAACTTCAAAGAATTCATCCTTAAGGCTGTTGGGAGCCAAAAGGGAGGATACAAGTTGCTTTCCAAGTAGGTAGGCTAAAAATTCCTAGATCTAGGGTTTAGTGCCCATGTTCTGATCTGGCATGCTTTCATCTGTTTGTCTGATCTGGCCGGCTTTCGTCTGCTCTAAAAGACCAATCTGGACTTAAAGTGCTCACAGCGGACTCTAATGGATCAAGACCATAGCATACAGGACTTCATGCATGGATCTGGGGTGGTTCCCCTGATCAAAATTAGGTGAGCTTCCTAAATTAGGGCTGCGGTCGCCCATGATCTAGAGTTTACTCAATTTGATGTAAAAAGCAGGGGTTGCTGCCCCTAATGGACTCTGGATTTTATTCCGATTTTACTCCTCTTATATTCATCATTCACAACATTCTCACCCTCGCATGCTCAACGTATAGTTTATTCAGAAGCGTTAGGTGGGGAAGGATACCCAGCCTGAGACATAAGCCTACAAGGGTCTGGACCAGTACTGGATCCTCGCGTGCCACGGCAAGAAACCAGTGGTGCTAATGGACTCCAGAAAACTGGGGGGATGGGTTTACCCTGCTTTCCCCGGCAAGCCACGGGAGCGTAGGTGCTAATACCATCCCAAAGATCAGTTCATAGGAATCAGAAGGGTAGGCTGCTAGAGAGGTCTAGGTTTTGGTAAAGAAGTTGCAATATCCGCATTCACTCAATCATTCAGGGTCGGATCATTCACGCATCCTCCCTCGTGCGTGTCACCCCACGCAGTTTATCACAAAACTGGAAAATAAAAGTCCATCCACGGTGTGGTGGTGTGCCCGTGTGTGTAGTTGGGCTGCGTGCAGTGTCTACACGGGTGAATTTTGTCTGGATTTTTTTGATAAAGGGGTTGTTACTGTCTCGTATAGTAAGGTGTAGAATTGGCACGCAATACGAGGCTCTGGGAGAGTCCCCAGGTAAGTGGGGGGTCACAAGGGACCGCTTAAATCCCACTTGCCTTAGGCAATTATCGCGTCCCTTTGACAGGACTCCCCAGAACGTGTAATTACGCGCATTCTGTATCTTACTAAACGAGGTAGTAAGAAACCATAAATATCAACTAAATCTCTCTTATGCTGACTCATCTAACCAGGGTCCTACTGGGCTGAACCAGTCCCCAGTGGAGTCTCCAGGCTGTGCGCGCGTCGGAAACGCGGCACGGGGAATTCGGAGTCGCCACCGCCTGATGTGCTGCAGGCAGACACCTGGGTGCCTAACCTTGTCTATTAGGGCTTTTGGTCTGCGGCTTTGAGATTCTAAGTAGGGTCTCAGTTGCGGTCCGGGGAAGTCCGTAGACACCCCAGTCCACCCCGTCTGGTGACGGGTCCCTTAGGTTTGTCCTGGTTTGAGTCAGCTCCCTTTGGTCTCACCCGATTCCTAATCTGGTATGCAGTTTGGTTAAGTCTGGCGGGACCACCTGAGTGGTGTGGGTCCCTTTAATTGCTTTTATCTTGATTAATTAAGTAATCTGAGTCTGGTTGGGTGGGCCCCATTGGAAGGCCCACGGTGTCCTTGGTGGGCTTAGGCAAGCCCATGTACCCTTGTGGGCCTCGGTCTATCCTAGGAGACCCTTTGGGTTTTGGTTAAGTGCATTGATTTTACTTTAGGTTCCGATTTGAAGTTTAAGTGTTTTCCATGAAAAGGTGGGCCGGGTTGGTTTGTGGGCCCCTAAGGTGGGCCCACATGGTGGCCAAGTATTTTTATTGGATTTATCTTTCTTAAGTTTCCAAAAAAATGGGTGGGACATTGGGCTTGGGGCCCGTAGTCCTGATTAGGGCTTGAAAGCCCAAGTTACGGGAATTTAGGGTTTGCACCCTTCCTTGGTTCGGTTGGTGGTCTTTGGCGGGCCCGATAGGCCCTTTGCCCTTGGTCTCGGCCAAACCACGCATTTCATGCATCAATTCACTAATAGGTCCGGGTGGGCTGCATTAGGTTTGGCCTGCCCGGTTTAATTGGTTAATTTCACTTATCTTGATTAAGTTACATGCATTCATTTCATTTGTGCTTATTGGGCTTGGTGGGCCCGGTTGGAAGGCCCACAAGAAATCAAGTTGGACCGGGGGTCCAAGTCCCATGTTGGGTTTTTGGGTGACTCGGAAACCTTGTTGGTTTATGCGGTTCAGTTCGTAATGCCACCCATATCTAGCAAAAGTTACAGCATCTACGTAACAGAAACATATCAAAATCAATATTTATCAAGAAGAGACTAGCTCATTATGCTGGGTCCAAGGAACTAGTTGGACGCGTAGCGAACAAAGGGGGTGGGGTTCGCCCCCCGCGGTACGGTAAAGGGTATTTTTGGAATTTTTAAAAAATATAGCAATTCGGCATGTTTTAGGGGTATGCGCCGACCTCGGGCACTAGGCGCGAGGTCGGCGCGGGCCGGGTGGACCGAAAACCCACGAAGCGCGAAAAGCGCTCGCGCTCACTTCGAGATAGCGCGAGCTTCGTGCGAAGTGAGGGTGAGCTTTGCGCAAGCTTTGCGCGAACTCGGCGGACACCCGCTGCTCACTGTTTTTATTTTTAAAACTCTATTTTTTAACTGGTTTAAGCTCTGTAACTGGTTTTTTGAGCTCTGTAAGCCTTCCCAGGGGTTCGACCACTCCCCAGAAGGCACTTAAACTTGTATTGGAATTAAATTAATGTACTTAAAGACACAACTCCATATCACTAAAAAAGAAAACCAAACCTGATTATCACAAAACAACACAATCCTAACTACAGACAGTTAATGGGGTGATGGGAGCATGCTTACAGGGACACAACAAGGAGCAAACAGCATACGGCAGGGGGTTGGGGGAGCATGTTAGCAAGTCCAGCAATAAAAAAACAACATGCAGACACTGATGCACTTTCCTCCACCTGACTGGACCTCCGAGCAGGCACACTAACATCCGAAGAAGGGAGGGAGGAGGGGGATTTACAGGGATACATTAGCTGAGGAAGGGAGGAACATTCTCCTCCTTCAAATCATACCAATATAACAACAACAAACAACAAAAAAACAACAACGAAAAAACAGTGATCCGAACCACAAGGGGACTAGGATGGACTAACTCTCACTTTTATGAAACCGACACCTAATCCTCTCTTTACCTGGTAGTCTTCATGAAGTGGGATAGGGGACGGATTCATGCCACGGAAGCATTTAAACAGGTTTATAACAAGAGAAAAAAAAAACACATCCAGTAACTTGCTTAGAAAAACTCCACTTTCATATATGAGGAATAAAAGGTAGTAAAGAGTGATACCTGAGAGTGCTCGAGCATTGGTGCTGGGTGGAGACACGGGTAGTAGCTGGGTCCTCCTTCGAATCCTCAACAGCAACCTCCCTTTTTTTTTGGGCTTCGTGCGACAGTGGAGAAGACAAAGGGGGAAGGGGTTGAGAATGGCAGGTGGGGTGTTTGGGGTGCTAGGCAGTCAAGGCCATATCAAGAGAAGAGGTTCGGGTGAGTGAGGGAAGAAGGAAGAGGGGGGGCGAGCCAACCTGAAAATCCTCCAACCTTAAACCTTTTTTTCGAACCCTCAAACCCTCCAACCTGAAAAGCTTCGAACCCCAAAAATCCTCAAACCCTTTGCGCGAAAAGTCGCGCGGTTTATATAAGCAAAAAAAAAAGGGGTATGCGCTCACTTGCCTGCCACGTCCGCGCGCGAGCGGTATAATGATGAAAAATCATTTAATGCCGCCGCTCGCCGGTCGGAAAATCTGAAAAATTCAGATTTAGTCCCTGGCCAATTTCAATTTAATCCGATATTCTCGGATTTTTACAGATTTAGTCCCTGGGATATTTCGTACATTTAGATATTTACGGATTTGATCCCCGAGATATTTTCATGCGCAACTCGCCACGTGTGCAGCTTTTTGCCACGTGCGCAGATTGCCGGTTTTGCTGCTCGGGAATTTCGTCAGCTCATATTTTCTTCACCTGGGCTCCGATCTGGGCAAACTTAGTTGCGTTAGAATCGTATTGGAGCCCTCTATCCGATAACCTAGGGGTACGCCTCTGGATCGGATTTTAGCAAAAAGTCAACTTTTGGCTCTGCTCAAGTTTGACCGCCCGCAGAACCTTCATCCGGACCCCGATTCCTGCAAACTCAGTTGCGTTGGAACCGTGTCGAGTTTCTCTATCCAATGACCTAGGGGTAGGCCTCTGGATCGGATTTTAGCAGAAAGTCAACTTTTGGCTCTGCTCAAGTTTGACCGCCCGCAGAACCTTCATCCGGACCCCGATTCCTGCAAACTCAGTTGCGTTGGAACCGTGTCGAGATTCTCTGTCCAATGATATAAAGCGAGGTGGCCAAATTTCAATTGATTAAAAAGTCAACTTTTCACCCCTTAAGGTTTGACTTTCTGTCCTGGGTTTGTATTTCTAGTTTTTCTGGGAGCGCAAAAATGAGGTGCTTACACCCGAGTTCGGGGCGTTACATGGACCCTGCCAAAGAACACGAGCAAGAGCCACCTCTCCCGCCTCACTAGGAAGAGGACTTGGAAGGCCACCCTGTGATTGCTGGCCTTAATCAGTAGGTGGCCAACATGAACACCATGATGAATGCCATGATGCAGCAAATGGAGAGAACGCAAGCACCACAGCAGCTTGTATAGCCACCACTGCTGGTACCTCCGCCATAGCAGCCAGTACCTCCGGTACAACAGCCACAACCAGAGCAGCCACCACCAGTTCTTCTACAGTTGAACCTACAGCCGCTAGAACCACAGATCCAGCATCATTTGCCAGCTCAACCTGAGCAGCCCTTAAAAATTCCGGCACCCCTGGCCGTACCACCATAGCAAATAATACCACAAGGAATGGGGCACGACGAAGAAGAGTGGTACCGAGCATAGGAAGCGGCAGGCATCACAGCCCAGATGCAAGCAGATCTGCAGGCATTAAAGGAACAAATGCAAAGTGTGAACCGGGGCCCTATGCCGAAGGAAGCCTTGCTTGATAAATTGGGATTCTTCCCCAATTTGCAACTACCACCCAAGTTCAAATGTCCGGACTTCGTGAAGTTCGATGGAAGTGGCTGTACACTGTCGCACCTGAGGGCATACTACGGGGATATGTGCCAGTACACGTACGATGAGAGAATCATGATCCAGTTCTTTCAGCGCTCATTGATAGGCTCAGCACAAAAGTGGTTTGCCAATCTGGACCGGAACTAGATCAGGACTTGGGATGACCTGGCAAGCAGTGTAAAATCCAGAAATTTTAATAATATTAAAATTTTGTTTTCAGGGAGTATTAATTGATGGGAAAGTCCAGAAAGAGATTAAGCAGTCGAACCGGAGTTCTCGGGTGAATCCGGGTGGAAAAATTTTAATTATAAAAATAAGAAGCATTATTTAATTTTAATTAGTTTGTTTAGGGTGGTTTAATGATATGCCAAGCAAGGGCAATTTGATAATTTCGGAAATATTCGGCTTATATGAACCAAAGGTAAGTGGTGTTATATATTTTAATTTCAATATGAAATAATATTATATTATGAGAAAAGCTTAGGGAGCTGGAAATGAATAATAATAATAATAATATATATGTGATGATGAATAGATTAAATTACCAAGGGTCGATGGGCTATTGGTGTAGGCAATTGGTGGAGTGGAGTTGCAGCGAATCATGCAGAGGTTGAAGAGTTGAGCACATGAGAAATTGCTTGCTGGAGAGGAGCTGAAGAGTTGAACACATGAGAGGGTTAGAATTTCAAGGGTTGCTGGAGGAATTGGCCTTTGAACTTCCACCTGTTGCTAGGAAAAAAAAAACAGCAGGGGACTTTTGGAGTTCTTGTTGCTAGAGAAAAAAAAAATAGCAGAAGGAAAGGTGTTTTGCAGCTTCAATATTGTTGGAGGCAAAGGGGCAGCAGAAGGTGGAGAATTGGAGTTTCTTTTAGGGTTCTGAAAAATTTTCTGCAACAAGTTCAATTGGTAGAGAGTTCCAGACGTCCAGATCAAGTAAGGATTTATTTTTGGTAAGGTTATAACAAGTTTCAGGAGAAATTATGAACCAGACAATCAGAGCTTAGATCTGAAAATTTTCTGCAACCATTTTCAGATTGTGAAGTTGTTTTGGCCGTAGAGAATATCTGAGTTTCATTGCTGGTTTTTTTAAGTTTGGATGCCAGCAAATATAAGGCAAGTAGCACCTTCTAAAATCATATTTTTGTATGAGTTATGATCATTTAAAGAGTTAGACGAAATGTTGTTTTTCTGTACCTGAAACGGGAGACTGAACCATGATTTAGTTTTAGTCTAACTAGATTAAATCTGAAACGATTATATTGTGCTATTATGATATTTCTTATCATGTTGAAGTGTTTTAGTAGGAGAACTTTAATTCAGTCCTGAAGTTTTGTAATTGCATCAAGTTATAAATTTTGTTGAGTGAGAAAAGCATATATTGCACATCTGATATAATCGGTTAGAGTAATTTAGTTCAGTAATATTGCAAGGTTGCTTTCAAGTTTCATGGATTGCACAAATGGTGCTTATATGAGTTCAGATTTATTAACTTCAGAAATGGGTTATTAAATTCAGATTATTAAATTAAATTCAGATTATAAGAGTTCTCAGAAATGGGTGATATGAGCTGTAACTTAAATTCAGATTATTAAGTTCAGATTATGGGTTCTCAGAAATGGGTTATTAACTTCAGATTTGTTAACTGCAGATTTATGAGTTCAGATTTATTAACTTCAGATTATGAGTTCAGATTCATTAACTTCAGATTTATTAACTTCAGATTTAGTAACTTCATATTGTGAGTTCTCAGAAATGGGTTATTAACTTCAGATTTATTAACTTCAAATTATGAGTTTAGATTAAAGTCGATTGTGTTTATATGGGTTATTTAGATCTTAAGGGAAGTGCTGGAAGTATTTTGAAGGATTAGAATTAGTTCAGTCCTAAAGCAATTTAATCTGCAGCAAGTTACAGGTTTGTGGGAGAGTATGTTTGGTGTGTAAGCTAGGAGAATGGATAAACCTGTTTAGATTAATTCTGGATGTGTTGATCTGAGTTATTTATATTCTATGTGTTGTGCTAAAGGTGGTCTAGAGGATTGGTATGGGTTCAGTCCTAGAGAAATTGGAAGTTGTGCAAGTTGGAAATACATGCTAAAAATTCTGCAGCATCTAAGGTAGATGTTTTTAAACTTAAATTTGGGCCAAGTTTATTTAGTTATTGCACTTGAGTGATTCAAGAATTAACCAAGTATTTTATAACTATTAGAATCCTATGGTAATTAGTTTTTGATAATAAAGTTAATGAAGTAAACGATATTGGGATCATTTAGAAGAAGTTATCAAATCTGAATTCTTGTGCTTAGAGTATTGGCATTTTTTTCATACTAGGTGCGACAGATTAATTAGTTGAGTTTTAAGTCTTCTCATCATATTCAATTTAGGGTCATTTAACTTTCAAGTGTTATTAGAAATTTATTGTGGATAAATCGATAAAATGGATTGAGATATTGGTTATGAAGCATGGTAGCAAATGCACCTGATTTTCTGCAGCATGTGTTCTTTTCTTAGTTATCATTGTGTCAAGCATGATTTATTATTTCACTTGAGTTAATCAAGGATCAAATGAGGTTCAAGAGTTGTTAGTAACTTTTGGGAACTCTCTTAACAGTAAAAATTAGGAAGTAATTAATATTAGAACTAACTAGAAAAGGGAGTAACAAATCTGAAATTTTGTTGAAGCTAATAAAGAGTTGAGTATCAGAAATTTCTGGGACAGATTTTAATACCAATGAATTTAGTTGGTTTCTATTATGACTTGAATAGAAATTGGAGCTGTTTTTCTTCGAATATTCATTGGTTATCATTTTTGGTTTAAGTGAAAAATATTTTGACTGTATGTACCATTTGCTGTAAACTTTTATTGTTGGATGGCTTTAGTGTTTCTTTGGAACTGAATTTGGTATTAAACTATATAAATAACTTGGATTTCATTGAGCATGACTTTATGCTGAATTAGTAAATAATTTGATAAGTTTGCCAAAGTAATAAGGGCGAGACTTAGTGTGGATCCATAGTCGAGTTGTAGGTGAATTTTGTACATTTTGTTTGGATTTAAGTCTAGGGTTCCTTTATGCGTTTCCTCCATGATGGAGAGACCTTCCATGAGGGAATTGCTGCAGCAACTCTGTTTCCACCATGAGGGTGAGATCACTTGAGTATTTTCCGCCATGAGGGCGATGAATTGCAATGTTCGAGCTGTTGCAACTATTTAGACTGGATTGTCTAGAACTCTAGTGCTTAGCCACACAAAGTAGACAAAGTTCACGAGTCATATTATATTATGGTTTTCCGAATCTGATTTTGATATTGAATGGCATGCTGGGATTAATCGGATTAACCGAGGTTAACCGAAAACCTAACTGTTTACAACTTATCCATGTTTTAGAAATGTTATAACTATTTTCAATGCATGCATTGCTACTTGCTGAAATAGTCGTATCTCACTGTTTTGTTTTGATTTCAGATCTCAGAGAGGACGATATAGGTGGGTATATGCTTGGTTCAGGTGAATTGGGGGGGGGGGGGGGGGGGGGAAATTTTAGTTGACTCATTTTATTATCTTCATTTCATGTTTTCCTTACTTTGATATAGCGATCCTGTATAAAAAAGCTAACTCCTCGAGGACGAGTTACGGTTATATTACGTATCCCGGTTCCGGGGCGTTACAAGCAGGTTCCTAGAACACTTCAAGTTCAACACGGAGGTCTTGCCCACTCGAATGGAATTGCAACAAATGACAAAGAAGAATGCTGACTCCATTCGTGAATATGCAAAGAGATGGTGAGAAATGGCCGGTATGGTTCAACCGCCCATGTTGGAAAAGGAGATGGTGACACTCTTCATCTCGATGCTGGGACAACCGTACTACACGGTTCTACTGGGGAAATTTGCTGCAAGTTTTGCTGACCTTGTCATGGTAGCAGACAGAATAGAAGATGGGGTGAAGTCTGGCAGAGTGGCTGGCTTTGCGACCGAACAGAGAAGGACCCCTGTCAGTGGAAGGGGCATGGATAGAAAGAGAGAGGATGAGGCCGTCAACTACGTCGAGCAGAATAGGCCCTTCCACTTTTCGGCACCTTACAGAAGAGAAAATCGGAATGGTGGTCAAGGGGCACAACCCGCATGGCAGCCGAGATGGACTAAAGAGGAATATCAAGCAAGGATGAACATGGTTTTCACGCCCCTACCTTATCCATTATCAGAACTACTGCCAACTCTGCTAAAGAAAGGGTTCTTGTAGAAGAAGCAGCCCACCCAATAGCCATCCAACAGTCGCTCCTACAACCCCAACGAGTGCTGCTAGTATCATATGGGAGCTCTTGGACACCATACCAACCATTGCTGGGATTTAAAGCACGACGTCCAAGACCTAATCGACAGCAAGCGTATCTCAGTCGATCCCCCGGTTTCGACTCCTCCTGCGGCCACTACCACGAATCCTCTCCCTAACCACAATCAGGCATCTTCAAGTGGCACCAGTTGAACAAGTTGGTAAAACTGCAAGGCATAGAGCAATCTCGAAGTCCAAAATCTTCACCAAGCGCAATTCCACTCCGAGTCCGCCGTGACCAGGATACGTTGAACTCTACTTTTTGCACCATACATCCCTTGTAGGAGTGGTTGTTTTGTAAATATTTTAAATGCTTTTTACTTTCATGCAAGCTTTTGTAAAATACCTTTTGAAAAGCACAAAAGAAAAGAAAAAACTTTTTGAAAAAATGTACAAGTGTTGGTCGGTGATGACATTGCTCTGAGACCACACCCTTTTTGGCAATGACCACGATCATGGAAAGAATGCTAAGTTTCTCAAAGGTGTCTTCAACTAGGTGCAGTACACTGTCCCATGAGAACCTTGGCGGAGCTAAAGGCAATTCCTTCCTAATCCAAACCATAATTTTCTTCCTAAAAACCTACCTTTGCAATAGGGCAAGGCGATCCTTGAGAGAAAAGAAAGAAAGAAAGTGAAAGTGCAAGAACCAGTTAAGGGCCGAGGCCAGCTTTAAAATCATGTCTCTAAGAATGGATGAGAGGCCATCCTTCATGCATACTAAATTTTAAGATCCGCTAGTCAAAACACTTTGGGCTTGATCGTATTATTCAAATACCCGTGTTGTGTCTTGCCACCCCACACTAGGGCAAAGCTAAAAAAGAAAATAAAAAGGATGAATAGATTCTTGAATTAATTTGCATGAATAATCCAACCAAGTTGTCAAAACTTCTGCAAAAGGACGAAAGGCCATCCTTGCTTTATTCCCTAGTTTTCAAAGTCATATCTCTAGTCAAACCATTTGAGCCTAACTTTCTTTCTTTTAACCCACTGAGTCATGAGCCCTAAATTTGGTGCTGAGTAAAAAAAAAAAGAAGAAGCGAATGAGCAAAACAAAAAAAAAGGGAAGAAAGCAGAAAATACACTGGGACTTGCTTTACACTGGGACTTGCTAAGCAAATCAAAAAAGCCAAGTTGATCCCAGAGCAAACGAAAATAAAGGCAAAAATACCAGAGGAAAAAACGAAGGTCACAAAAGACCTCACAAAGAAAAATGAAGGAAAGCAAAAAGGTATTGGCAAAGCCCAAGCAGTCAAGAAAATGGTGGAACATGACTCGACCCATTTACAAAGAAACTGTGAGCCATATTCCCTTTATTTCATGAACCAAAAAACCTCAGCCTTTGTTTCGTCCCATCAAAAAGTCCTTTTTGATTGCAAAAAATGTGATGATGGAACTCATGCAAGTTAATGATGAAGGAATATAAGAAAGAAGAACGAGCTTTGGCAAGACACAAAGTAAAATCTGAAAATGGAAATATTAGAACTTGAGCCTTATATCCATCATTTCTCAAACTTAAAACCGAGCCAATGTTTCATCCAAATGTGAAGACCTCTCTGATCTATGAAACATGATGTACAAGTCGGCCAAAACCCGTAAACCGGGACTGGCACTAACCCAAGGGAAAAGAAAAAGGGAAAAACCCTCAGTTACAAAATCCTGAAACCACCTTGGAAAAATTGGGTCGAGTTGAGAGAAAACCAAAACTGGGAAAGGGAGAACATCCCTCGAGATGCCCTTCAATTTTCTAAGCCTCTGCAAAGCCTTTGTTGGCACGAGTCAAGAATCTCATGGGAATGCATGTCAAGCACACTGTCCCAAAACACTTGGGGTTAACGAGGCCGTTCGCCATGGTCGCTGGTCCCACCTCTCTTTAAGAATCACTTGTATAAATCTCCATAAAAAAAAAAACTTCATGTCAGTCATATGCACTTGCACACACAATAAGTCAAGTGCTGGCAGCTTGAATTCCAGTTACCTCATTACTCGGTGAGAATTTTATAGATCCAGGCAAGGGGAAAGAACCAGAAGAAGTCAAGAAGTGTCAAGAAGCTGAGAAGAAAGGCAAAACAGAAAAGCCAATGCAGTAATACACCGGCAAGGGAAGTGCAAAGACTTCCTCCATCCCCAATAGATTCTTTTCCCCAAGTAGAGTCTCCGAGAAACCTGAAGCAACATGTCAAGATCATGCCTAGTTTGAAGAGGCTGGTTTTACAAATGAGGAACCGAGATGCAAGAAAGTGAAATGGTAGGGACTCCCACCAATCCCCAATGGAGTTACCTCAAACTGGGAGGTCCCTACCTCATTGAAATGGGGACTGGATGAAACGCCCTCTGCCCCTGGAAAAGCAGAAAGAGATGAAGACCCTTTCAAGAAGAAGAAGACAAAAACAAGAAATCTTTGGGCAGGATGACCCCACTTGTAAATTTTTGAATAGAATAGGACAAGTGTGTGAGCTCCCTTGAAGCACCGAACAGTGCTGAGAGCACCTTCAAAACTCAAATTAAATGCTAAGAATTGGCTCCAGAAAACCCGAGACTTAAGGGTGAGCTCGCTTCAAAGCCTAGTAGAAACCATTTTGTGTTTCTACTAATTCGGAGATCAACGCTTTTGCGTCTCCAACCCCATTGAAAAAATCAAAAGGACTAAGCTCGTCCATCATGTCGACAGAAATGCAAGGTGCAAAAACGAGGTTCTTCTTTTTCTTTCCGTTCATCCCCAAGGTGACTCCGGTAAAGACGGACTGTTGTAAGCACCTCATTTTTTGCACCCCCGGAAGTGCTGAAAATGCAAACCCGAGACAGAAAGTCAAACCCTAAGGGGCGAAAATTGACTTTTTGATTAAGTGACAATTGGCCACCTTGCTTTATCCCATTGGATAAAGAATCTCGACACGGTTCCAATGCGACTGAGTTTGTTGGAATCAGAGTCCGGATGAATGATCTATGAGCCGGTCACACTTGAGGGGGAGCCGAAATTTGACTTCTTCTAAACCCCGAACCAGGTGCTTAACCCTATGCCAATGGATAGAGGACTCTGATACGGTTCTAACGCAATTGAGTTTGCCCAAATCTGAGTCTGGATGAAGAAGATGTGAGCAGTTGAAGTTTCCGAGCAGTAGTGCCGGAAAGCTGTACACGTGGCAAAAGTCTGCACACGTGGCAAGCAGCAGAGCAAAAAGGTCTTAGGGATTAAATCTGTAATTACCCAAATAAATGAAAAATACCTCAAGGGTGAATCTACAAATATCCAAGGGTATCGGGGACTAGATCCATAAATATCCAAAGTTGAGAAAATATCTCAGGGACCAAATCTGTAAATATCCAAAAGTATCAAGGACTAAATCTATAAATATCCAAAGAATGAGGGACTAAATCTGTAAATATCCAAAAGTATCAGGGACCAAATCTGTAAATATCCAAAGTATCAGGGACCAATCCACAAATATCAAGATTTGCTCATGATTGATGTCTCCTATGGGCATGCATGCATGCAACACCTCATACATCCCTCTCTCGCTCTCTCTCCCCCATGATCACCCATGCATGCATCATGCATGCATCTCTCTCTCTCTCATGATTGATGGGCATGCATGTGCATCATCCATGCATGCAACACTCTTTCTCTCTCTCTCTCATGATTGTTGTCCCCCATGCATGCATGCACATCACATTACCCCATGATAAAAACCCCAAGCCCCCATAAGAACAAGGGGGGAGCTCATTTTTTGTTGGTGATTTTTCAGGAGACTTTCCCCTCTAACCTCTCTCCCATCTCACAAGCTCATCCCATCTCTCCCAAGCTCTCACAACCCCCTCTCCCATTTTTGGTGGCTGATTTTCTCTTCAAAAGACCCCCTCCCTACACTTCTTCATCTCCCCCTTCTTCACTTGAACCTTGAAGGAAGGGAAAGTGGTCGCTGTTGGTACAAGAAGGAAGGTGCTCCAGCAACCATTTGTGCTTCAAGAAGGAGCTCACACACTACGAGAGAACCCTATGACCATTAGGTATGGTTTCTTAACACGTTTTATTCTATATATGTAAAAGTAAGGATGTTATGAGCATATATACATGGTTAGCTCCCTTTTGCTGCAACACATGCCTAGCATATTTTTTCTTCATTTACATTACATGGGAGCTTCCGAGGTAAGAGATGGTATCCCTAGGATTATTCATGGGAGGGTGAGAGTTTGTGCCATTTCAAGTAAGTCCTTGGGGTCGTGGTTTCAGGATTCTTGTTAGACATTGGAAAAGGGAGCATGTTCCCTCATGTTAATGATCTTGTACCCCCATGTAACCCCCCTTCTCTTCCCTTCATCAAGCGGCTTTGCTTTCTTATTCATGTTTGTTTGAAAGTGTCACCATGTTGTGGTAAATGCATGCCTATATTTAGGATTCGTTTGAAGCATATTTTGAAGTTGTGTGTGTGTGTGTGTTTTTTTTTATTTAAGCCTTGTTTGGACCTCTTTTGCATTGCTGCCAAGAATGCTATGCACGCTTCTCCTCCTTATCACCTCATGCATACACCCCATGGACATGTCTATGTACAAGAGCACACACATCATGAGCCATCTCCTTTTTTTTCTCTCACTATTTTAAGCCTTTATAACCTGATCCCTCTTTCCATTAGTTGTGGTCTTGAGCATGATTTGGAAGGATGTTTTTTCGAAAGAAGGATTTTGGATGGGTTTTAGAGTCGTGATGTGGAGTAGGTTAGATTAATTTCGAGTCGTGTTTAAATGTCTTTTGGGAATGGTAGAAACACTGGGAAAGTGTTACGGAGGATGGAAATCAAGACAGTCATTGAGTTTTCGGTTTAACAGAGAGTCATTTTTCATAAAAAGGGTGTCCGCTGAGCTTGCCGACCTGTTTCACCCAGCGGCAGCTCGGCGCGAGTGTTTTTTTTGGTCCACCGTGCTGGAGCTGAGCTCGCGCTGAGCGATTTTTGGTTCCCCCGAGTTGGCACTGAGCTCGCGCCGATCGTTTTTCACGCCCGCCGAGTTGGCACTGACCTCGCGCTGAGACCCTTAAGTCAGCGCAACCACTAAAATGTTAAGTGGGTTGCGGTCGACCAATCCAGCCCCATTTTTTATGCTTTGAGGCTTCAACCTCTTAGCTCAAGACTAGATTAGGATGCTAAAATTATTTTATCTGCTCAAATCAATTGGAGATCGTTAAGTGAACCAATCTCCCCCGAAAAATACCATTTTTTGTATATTCTGTGATTTTTGCTGGACGTGGGTGACATTTTCAAACCAACTAAGTGAACCAATAGGGTTTCCGGGTCACCCTATTGGTTTGGCTGGGTGAACCATTTTTGACTATGATGCCTGGTTTGGAAACCCAACATGGGACTTGGACCGCCGGTCCAACTCGGAACATTAGTGGGCCTTTCAATGGGGCCCACCTAGCCGAACCATTCAATTATGCTTAAATAAGATAATTAAAAGAATCGAGTGGGCCAAACCCACTGGAGGCCCACCAAAGCCCATCTTGGGGCATGCATGTTTAGTTTAAGATTGTGGTTTGGCCGAGACCAAGGGCGAGGCCTGTCGGGCCCACTAAGCCCTTTGAACCCAACAAAGGGTAGGGTTTCCAAAACCTAACCCAGGAAGTCTTGGGCTTTCAAGCCCAAGCCTAGGTAAAAGGCCCCAAGCCCAAAGCCTGGCCCATTTTGGCATAACTAATCAAGATAATCTCAAATCATTTGGCAACCAACTGTGGGTCCCACTCAGGGGCCCACAAAGCAATCCCGGCTCACTTGTGCATGTAAATCACTTAAACCTTCAATTTGAACCATTAAATAAAATCAATTCATTTGAACCAAGCCCGAAGGGCCTCTCAGGCTAGTCTGAGGCCTACCAGGGGCATGTGGGCTTAACCAAGCCCATCAAGGATTATGTGGGCCTTCCAACAGGGCCCACCCCACCAGACCCAGATCACTTTAACTTAAGAAGATAAAATCAAGTAAAGGGACCCACACCACTTGGGCGGTGACGCAAGACTCAATCAAATGTGCATGCTGGAATAGGAATCGGGTCAGAAACCAAATTGACTCAGAACCAGGGTGGGACCCGTCATTCAATGGGGAGAACCAGGGTGTCTACGGACTTCCCCGGACCGTAAATGAGACCTTACTTAGAATCTTTAGCCGCAGACTGCCTAATAAAAAAACATAGGCACCCAGGTTTTTGCTTGCACCCCATCAGACAGTGGCGACTCCAATTTCCCATTTTTACCTGTGCGACCATGTGCACACGGTGGGTTCACCACTTTTTCAGAAAACCTTTGGCCAAGGATTGTTTCAATTTCTTCAATGGTAGGAGTCATCTCTTTGTCATCAAAGCGAAAAAGATTTAGTTGAGGTTCCCAATGTCCAATCATGGCTTCAATGATTTCCCATTTAAAGGGGATTTTAGGGATGTGTAGGATATGACCTAAGTGGGTGGAATCCCAACGAATCTCCTCTTCAAGGGTCATAGAGTTAACCCACCTATCATAGAAAGAGTCTACAACATTATACCGGGTGAGATTATGAGGTTTTGATCTAACAGGTTGTCTTGCGAGAGGAGCTTCATCGGCAGAAGAGGACAGTGCAAAAGATGCCATGGAATCACCAAGGAAGTCAAGGGAAGCACAAAATGGAGTGCCTAGGGTGTTTTTGAGCTATTAAAAACTTTACGGTGATGTTTCCCATGTGTTTATATAGAAAAAGCGAAAACACAGTAAAACCCATATTTATATTACGGGCACCGCATTATCACGGTCTAGAAGCTTAGTAACTCCCTAGACCTGCGTGGCACTTGCCCAAGCAACCGATGCCCTGCGAGTCAGCCAAAAAAGTAACAATCGAGGCAAATTTAGTGATTGAGGCAACCAAGTGTGGCACGAGTTAGGCAACCAAAGTTAACATTCAAGGCAACAATGAGGGAGTTAAACGCAAGCCAACGAAAGAATGTATTGCATTGAATGTAAATTATAGGGGCTACAAAGTGTTTGGGGCTTTAGCACACCACTATGCTTTTGGCACCCATGTACTACCTACTTCCCCTCAAAGAGGATGCTAAGACTTTGACACTATTCCAGAAGGAAACATCGCATCTGCCGGTACAATCATACTGGGTGTTTTTGGACTTATACATTGAATTTTGACGAACCGTCAGATGCGTTAGACTCCTTTTGGCTCCTACTTGACTCTCAGGTACCCACAGTAAGAACACAACACTCCTCGTGGGCCCCACACAATAAAACACTCTGATACAAGGCTATACAAAACCCGCCCTTACAAGCATTCCACGAACACTTAGACAACTTTAATAGACTCTTTACAACATATTTACATAGATACACAAGTCACGGGTCATTGGTCACGCGCATATTTACGCTGAACGAAATGACCGTGACAGACTCCCCCACTTATGCGGTCGACGTCCTCGTAGACTTTGATGCTCGATATTCTTCAATCTTGTCCACGAAGAGCTACAAGTCTTCCGCTAGCTCCCAACTTGCTTCTTCATCTCCAAGCCCTTTCCACTTCACTAGGTATTCTTTTTGGCCTGACCTTGACGACGTGGCTATACGATCTGACTATAATCTCTTCCACTGCACGTTCACTTGGTAACTTGAGATTTTGCACTTTGTGTGTAGAGATGTTGCATGTTGGGTCTTCAACATCGGCATGATAGGGCTTAAGATGACAGGTATGGAACACTGGATGCATCTTCAACCATGGAGGGAGCTCTAGTTTATATGATGTCTTGCCCACTTGAGCTAGGATTGTGAACGGGCCTTCATACTTGCGAACAAGACGGTTGTCCACCCTTCGGAAAGATCGAAGTTGCTCAAGATTTAGCTTCATCATGACTTTGTCCCCTACCTTGAAGGAGGTTGGTCTTCTGCCTTGGTCTGCCCATTTCTTCATTCTTTTGGCTGCTTTGTCAAGATAGGCTCGTGCTACTTCTGTGTTTTGCTTCCATTCCCTAGTGAAACTGAATGCTTTGGGACTCTTTCCGTCATATGTGTCCCCAATAGTGAAGGGGATTAAGGGTTGCTGTCCCATCACGATTTCAAAGGGGCTTTTGTTGGTTGAGGAGCTCTTCTGGGAGTTGAAGCAGAATTGGGCTACATCGAGTAAACTCACCCAATTTTTCCGGCTAGAATTCACAAAATGTCTTAAGTATTCTTCAAGTAAGGCATTGAACCGCTCCGTTTGCCCATCTGTTTCTGGATGCCCACTTGAAGAGAAATTAAGTTGCGAACCGAGTAAATTAAACAGTTTTGACCAGAACTTCCCAGTGAATTTTGAGTCTCGGTCGCTGACAATATTTTGGGGTATCCCCCAATACTTCACCACATTTTTGAAAAATAAGTATGTTGCCTCTTCTGCCGAGCAATGTTTTGGGGCAGCGATGAAGGTTGCATATTTGAAGAACCGATCAACAACAACCAAAATGCTTCCATAGTCCCCAACTTTCGACAAGCTGCTAATGAAGTCAAGACTTACACTTTCCCATGGTCGCTTTGGGATTGGTAGTGGCTCCAACTGGCCTGCTGGCTTCTTCCGCTAGACTTTGTCTTGCTGGCAGATTAGACAGGTCTTAGTGTAATCAATTGCATCTTCTTTCATATATGGCCAATAGTAACCCTGTTTCAACAAGGCGAGGGTTCGTTGCCATCCTGGGTGGCCAGCCATTAAATAATCATGGCATTCCTTCAGCAACTTCCGTCGCAGATTACCGGATCTTGGGACATATAGGCACCCCCGCTTAGTTCGAATAAGGCCATCTTCTACCCAAAATTGCCGCGTTTTGCCTTCCACAGCCATCGGCATAATTGTCTTGGCTAATGGATCATTTGCGAGGTGCTCGCGTATGCTATCGCGCATGTCAGTGGTAATCTGACTCATACTCAAATTGGCCACAAGTGCTAATGCTACCAACTCCGTTTTTCGGCTGAGCGCATCAGCAACTTGATTCTGACGGCCAGCTCGACACTCCAATACAAAGTTGAACTCCACTAAAAATTGCTGCCATCTTGCTTGCTTGGGAGTTCACTTTTTCTGAGCAAGGAAGTGGCTCACAGCCACATTGTCCGTCTTCACCACGAACTAAGAGTCCAATAAGTAATGCCTCCAAACTCGAAGGCAATGTACTACAGCAAGTAGTTCTTTTTCTTGAGCCGTGTAGCGTCTCTCAGCATCATTGAGTTTGCGGCTCTCATAGGCAACGGGATGATGGTCTTGAATCAGCACTCCACCGAGAGCAAAGTCTGAGGCATCCACTTGCACCTCAAAAGGTTTACTTATGTCTGGCAGGGCCAAGACTGGGTCTTGCATGACTTCTTGCTTCAAATCATCGAACGCCTCTTGACAAACTCTTGTCCAATACCAAGATTGCTATTTCTTCAAAAGGTCAGTAAGCGGGGAGGCTCTTCTCAAATATCCTTCGATGAAGCGCCTATAGTAGTTCGCAAGGCCAAGGAAGGATCGCAATTCACTAACACAAGTTGGTGCCTTCCACTCTTGGATAGCGCGCACCTTTTCCATATCCATGCGAATGTGGCTGCTTCCCACAATGTGTTCGAGGAATTTGATCTCTTCCTGGGCAAAGGCACATTTCTCCATCCTGACATATAGGTGGTTTTCCCGCAGCCTTTGGAAGACAGGCTTCAAGTGTCCAACGTTCTCCTCCAATGTTGAACTATATACCACAATGTCATCCAAGTATACCACCACGAATTTGTCAAGATATTCGCGAAAGATCTGGTTCATCAAAGTGCAGAAAGTGGTTGGAGCATTAGTTAATCCAAAAGGCATCACTAGAAACTCGAATGCTCCATACCGAGTCACACATGCTGTTTTAGGCTCGTCCCCTTCAGCAATGCGCACTTGGTAGTACCCCGATCGAAGATCTAGCTTGGTGAAATACCGTGCTCCGCCAAGTTGATCGAACAAGTCTGCAATAAGAGGAATGGGGGTACTTGTTCCAAACAGTGACCTTATTGAGGGCGCGATAGTCCACGCACAACCGCAGCCCACCATCATGTTTTTTCTGAAAGAGTACAGGTGCTCCAAAGGGGGCCTTTGAAGGCCTAACAAATCCGGACTCCAATAGCTCCTCAAGTTGCTTTCTCAATTCTGCAAGTTCAACTGGGACCATACAATAAGGGCTCCTAGCAGGAGGTTTAGACCCCTGTAGCAACTCGATCTCATGGTCAATATCCCTGCGAGGTGGCAATGTCTTGGGAAGTTCCTTCGGCATCACATCTTTGAACTCCTCAAGCACATCCTTGATAGGCAACGGGACTGAAGCTTGTGGCAACTCATTAACTTCTTTAAGGGTAGCCACATAAGTAGGTTCTCCTCTTTTAAGGCCCTTCTTTAGCTGGAGGGCCGATAGGAACTTCTGCTCGCTTCTTTTAGTTCCAGCCATCACCAAGCAAGGGGTATCACCCATTAGAAACATTGAGCCCGAGAAAGGCATTGGCATTGCCTTCGCATCATGCAAGAACTCCATTCCAAGAATAACTTGGAAGTCATCAAGGGGAGCCGTGGTCAAGTTCACGTTGCCTTCCCACTCTCCCAGCTTCAAGGGCATTGCTTTAGCAATGCCGTGTATTGGTTGGGCTTGTGAGTTCACCGCCTTCAAGCGACTAGCGTCTTTCTCTAGCACCAAGCCTAATCATTGCGCTTCAGGTCCTGCTACAAAGTTGTGAGTAGCTCCTGTATCCACCATGGCCCGAGTGGCCTTTCCATTGATAAGCACATCAACATACATCAAGCCTTTGGCAGTGGGCTTCTTTGCTTCACTGGGTTGTTTCTTCAGGGCATTCACTAGCCTGAGGGCTCCCATCCTTGGAGCACTTTCTTCTTCAATTTGCTCCTCAGGACTCTCCTGAGGTAATGCTGCTTGCAGCGCACTAAGTGCTTGCCTGTGTGGATAATTGGCAACTCGATGAGGTCCATTGCACAGAAAACACTTAAGGGTCTTGTTTGTGCCAGAGGAGCTTGCATGACTTGATCCTCGAGACTCAGAAGAGCTTGAGCTCCGATAGGTCTTCTCCACCCTTTCTCCCCTGCTTCTAGCCTTATAGGTTGGCTTTGATGACCTGCTACTCGAGCTGGGATGGGGGTCGCCATTCTTCTTGGTGGTATCTTTCGCAGCATAATCAGTCAAACGCTCCGCTGCAGCCAAGGCCGAAGACAAGTCATGTACTCGTTGCCTTTGAAGCTTAGCAAGAGCCCAAGGCTTTAAACCCTCCATGAAATAGAAGAGTTTGTCTTTCCCAGACATATCCCGAATATCCAACATTAAGGCTGAGAATTGCTTAACATACTCCCGCACCGTGTTGGTGTGTCTTAATTGCCTCAACTTGCGTCAGGTCATGTACTCGACGTTTTCTGGTAAGAATTGAGACTTCAATTCTCGCTTAAGATCCTCCCATGTGTCAATGGTGCATCGTCCATCAACAATCTCTGCATACTTTGTGCGCCACCAGAGTTTGGCATCACCTTTGAGGTACATCATGGCCATAGAGACCTTCGTCTCTTCAGAGTCTGGCCTAATGGCCCTGAAGTATTGCTCCATATCGAACAAGAAGTTCTCCAGTTCCTTAGCATCTCGCGCTTCTCCATAAGCACGAGGTTTTGGGACACGCACCTTAGCAACATCAAGTGCCCCAGCGGGTGTATTCCCAACAGACCGTACAACAAGGTTCACTTTGGTTGTCAATTTGCCAATTTCATTGCGTAGGGCCTCCACTGTGACCCTAAAATCCTCCACAAGGTCCGTCACCAAGCCATCCATGTCCCGATGTCCCACTTTGAGCACCGCAACGCGATCGGCTATTTGTGTTGCACCTTCCACAATGTCCAACATATGCGCCGTCTGTGACTCTAAGTCATCGAGACGCTCTTTGTTAGTGCGTTGTGAGGTACCACCCACCGTCTAGAGTCCCCTGGAGTGTCTGCTCTGATACCAAATATCATGGTCTAGAAGCTTAGTAACTCCCTAGACCTGCGTGGCACTTGCCCAAGCAACCGATGCCCTGCGAATCAGCCAAAAAAGTAACAATCGAGGCAAATTTAGTGATTGAGGCAACCAAGTGTGGCACGAGTTAGGCAACCAAAGTTAACATTCACAATGAGGGAGTTAAACGCAAGCCAACGAAAGAATGTATTGCATTGAATGTAAATTATAGGGGCTACAAAGTGTTTGGGGCTTTAGCACACCACTATGCTTTTGGCACCCATGTACTACCTACTTCCCCTCAAAGAGGATGCTAAGACTTTGACACTATTCCAGAAGGAAACATCGCATCTGCCGGTACAATCATACTGGGTGTTTTTGGACTTATACATTGAATTTTGACGAACCGTCAGATGCGTTAGACTCCTTTTGGCTCCTACTTGACTCTCAGGTACCCACGGTAAGAACACAACACTCCTCGTGGGCCCCACACAATAAAACACTCCGATACAAGGCTATACAAAACCCGCCCTTACAAGCATTCCACGAACACTTAGACAACTTTAATAGACTCTTTACAACATATTTACATAGATACACAAGTCACGGGTCATTGGTCACGTGCATATTTACGCTGAAAGAAATGACCGTGACAGCGTGCCCACATTAAAAATACGGGCACTGCTTGTTTGCAATATAAATACGGTTTTTTTAGAAAAAATGCAAAAAAATGAAGAATTTCAATTTTAATGCTTTCCCAAGCTTCACCTGTCCTTGCTTAAACATATATTATGCAATAGAAGCAAGAAATAAAAGAGAAAAGATGCATAAATGAAGAAAAATGAATCAAATTTCTTTATATATATATGAAAATGTACATTAGTTTGTCAAATACAAGTGTACATGTAATATCCTAATCTAATCTGCCTCTCTAGGTCCATCCCCACGGCCACATCTTCTACCACGTCCGCTACCTTGAGATCGTCAGAGCTCGAAGACATGTGCCACAAGACAACGGGCGGTACTACGGGTCATCTTGCCCAAAATACACTGAATATCATACATCATATATAAAGGCACAAGGCCGGCAGTTGGATGATCAGGAGGAATGTACCCCGAGGTATCTACATCTCCGATAGGTTCCGCATCAGGGTCGGCAGGGACGAGCTCAGTCACAGGCTTGGCGGTAGGCTCTGCACTCCCCCTGGCAGCAGGCTCGGAGGCAGGTTGCAGACGCCTCAGGAGCATCAGCATCAGACCTCGGCTCCACAAGCTTAATAGAGGCCTCCTCTATCACCATAGCCTCCTCGGTAGGCTCCATCACAGTGGCATCCCTAGCCAACTCCATATCCATCTCAGCAGGTGCATCAGGAACAGTCTCTGATGCTGGGGCAAACTCTGGAATGTCCTCAGTAGTGGGAGCAACATCAGATGCAGTGTCAACCTCTGCTGCTGGCACCTCTGTGATTCGAGGAGAAGTCACGAGCTGCATCAGTGACACTGAAAAGATCTTGCTGCGGGGATGTGTAAAATAAGGTGAAGAAGGACCGACTGTGTCATCCTAAAAATAAGAAGAAGAATTCTAATCAGAACAGGATAAGCAAACATAAGAAGTAGAAATTGAAAGGGGTGAAAGAATTAACCCGAGTATGAGATGGACCTGCCTGGTCCTGTACACTAGAAGGACTCGCCTGGCCCTGTGCCCTAGCAAGCTGTTCCCTGAGGTTGGCAACGGTGACAAGGAGGGCATCCCGCTCAGTAATAGCGGCATCTTGCTGGCGCTATATGTCAGCATACCGAGCTCGAATCTCTGCCAACTGAGCCTCCTGAAATAGAAGAAAGGATGTCAGAAATACCAAGTCAAAATTGAATATAAGAAACGAAGACCAAAGAGGGAAAGGCATACCGTGGTATCGTAAGCTCTAATCACTACCCCTCCTATCTCCGTGACTCCGCCACGGACAGGCATGGGTGGCATAAGGCACCCAACTGAAGTCTACCTAAACCAGGCATCATAGTCACCCTCCTCTAACAAAGTCTCTGCCTCTGTCCAATCTAAGAACTGATCAGGATCAACAGGCATAGGAGGAAAGGAAGGGGTAGTATCGATAGGGATGACAGGAATCCGAGGCTCTCCAGTGTTCTAATAAAAGAAGCGCTCACCGCAATACCAGATGCTGCCCATCTGACCGATGAAGAACTGATAGCGCTGACGGCTCTGGTCAGGGGCATATGCATCATCCCTAGTAGCATGCAAGGCGAGTACCTCATGAATGTCCTCTAATTGAGGAATGAATAGCTGAGAAACAAAAAAGGAATATTAGGCATGTGATTCAGGAAAGAAAAAAGGAAGAACTAAAGAGGTTTACCTCAGCCCTATACCACCAGTCCAGATGAGCCCGGGTAGACCTAGGCTGACTCTTTTCAGAGTCGTACTCAACATGGCACCATCTACGAGCGATAGGATACATCTCCTCTGGCATCGTAGAGGTAGGGCGGAAGTAGGGTATATACACCTTAGCAAAAAACTGCAAAAGAAGAAAAAAGGATCAGAAGAATAAAAAAGAGAAGAAGACTAAGAAAGAATAGTGAAAAAAGTATTTCACCTGAAAGAAGGGCTAGAAGAATTTGCACCCGCCTCCGGCACCCCGGGAAGTAGAAAGGCCACTAACAGCTCACCGCAGGCCAGCCAAAATAGTGCCAAAAATAAGAGGACCCCAAGCATACCTCCTCGCCCATTGTAAATCTCTCAATAAGCTCAAAAAATGCTGGCTGATAGAGGTCGTGTCCTCTGGGAAAAAGCAAGAGCCCATCATGTAGAGGAAGATGAAATGGAATGCAAAAGGAAAATTTGCATGGCTAGCGGCAAGCTGGCTGGACTCTCTCTCCCGGAAGGCCTCTCTCAACCAGGTCAAAGACAATCTAGGTCTCCCTCTATCCCAGGCCTCTGGGGGTACCGCCCCATATCCAAGAAGAGCAGCAATCTCCGCATCATCGGGCATCAGCATCTCAGGAATAATATCTCCAATCATCCTAATCCCGGTGATGAGCGTGAAGTCGGATGGCCAAATCCCAATCTCTATATTTGGGAAATGAAAGCTCAGCGTCTCTGGGAAAAACCTCTCGAGCATCACCGCAATAAGAGCTCGATCCAAGCACACGCCCGGGATGGTGATGAAGAGGCCGAAACCAAATAGGCCTAACTCCTGGCGGAAGGATGAACTACAACCTCCAAGAAATCGGGTGAAGCTAGCCCAGCTCCCTCAGTAATGAGACATAGGATACTCCAAAGGGATATCCGCCCTAATACAAGCTGAGGGATGAGTCCTCAAGCCATGTAGAAGGTCAGTATCCCTAATCTGTGCCGCGATCGCCTTAGGGACCTCAACTCTAGTCTCCCATTCCTCGTTGCCTCGGCCTCTGCTACAGCCTCCTCTATGGCCTCCTCTACGGCTCCCATCACGGCCTCCATCTCTGCCTCTAGCTCGTCGCTCGCCATGGCCCCTGCCTCGACCAAGAGCCTCAATCACCGGCTAAGGAAACAAGTTGAAAGAAGAAGGATCAGGGTGATGAATTTTGAGAGAGAATTTGAAATTCATAAGGGTTAGGGTATACCTCTGGGGTCGCCTCACGCGAATCCCCAGATGGAAGATCAAGGACGTCCAAATCAGAGTCCCTCTCGGTTCTCGAAGATGAGGCCACATCAGCATGATCCCTTCGAACCATAGAAGAAGAGGGCTCATTTGCGGGATCCCTGGGAGCTGATCGAATATGAGCCATATGCGGGTTCAAATTAGGGAGATAATTTATTATTATTAAATTTGTTTTGTTTG
Organism: Buxus sempervirens; assembly: GCA_947561395.2. NCBI lineage: Eukaryota > Viridiplantae > Streptophyta > Magnoliopsida > Buxales > Buxaceae > Buxus > Buxus sempervirens. Next base: position 39,458,228 of record OX387187.1, read on the forward strand.
GTTTTCATTTTAATGGAGTTTAATTATTTGCAGGAATGCTTCAAAAGTTCCCAACTAAATCAGGAGTCAATTAAAGAAGTTTATCCTTTTGATCTCAAGAAAATTTTTAGGAAGCTCAATTATTTTCTAGTGGCTTATTTCTTTTCTCTAGTTGCTTATGCTTAATCATCCCTTTTCGTTTTGGTTTCAGGAAAGTCAAGGTAGGTGGTAACAAGGAAAAGGCATGAGGAATTCAGCTTTCAAACAGTTGGATGGGATAGTTCAATATGGATTGGGTCCTAAATCATCCCTGTTAAAGCAATGTGAAGAAGCAAAAGGGGTTTTCAAACAAGCTTAGAACACTAAGTTCTTAAGCCATGCAAAAGGAGTTTTCACAGAAGTAACATTCAATATAAAGAAAAATCACCATGCTAGCATTGTATCCAATTTCAGATATAAAAAAACATAGCAGCACCTCATGCATAAAGCTAGAGTCTGAGATATCACAGGATTATGCAAAATCAGCAACTCAACATCTCAAGCTAAAAGTATTCAGTTGGCAAGAAATTCAGTCAAGGCATACCCAAACTGGTGTGAAGTGTGTACAAAAGCTCTAAAGCCTATGCATGCAAAAGTCGGGGTAACAAGGAAAATACCCGACAAGGTTTGAGTTGATTCAGTTCATAGCAGTCATTAAAGTATTCAGCTCAAGATCATGTGGAATCATTAACATGGCAACATATCAAGATTGGATTTAGACAGGAACTATCAACATTCAAAGATGGAAAACCAGACACCCGAATCAAATGGATTCAAGAACAAGTGGACATCTGGAGTTTCTAACAGTAGATATTCAAAGAGATTTGCAGAAGCAAAGTTTCATTGAAATATAGATTGAAGTTCTGAATGTGCGCGCGTCGGAAACGCATGGCGGGGCACACGGATTCGCATGCGTGCCTCTGGGAGGGTAAAATGGGAAGGTTTGGAGTCGCCACCGCCTGATGAGGTGCAGGGGACACCTGGGAGTTTGTTGAATAAGGCTGGTTTGCGGCTTGAGATTCTAGGTAGGGTCTCAGTTGCGGTCTGGGGAAGTCCGTAGACACCCCGGTCCACCTCATCAGTTGATGGGTCCCATAGAGTTCTCCTAGGTTTGAGTCAACTCACTTTGGTTCTCACCCGATTCCTAATCTGATATGCAATTTAGTTAAGTCTTGTGGGACCACCTGAGTGGTGTGGGTCCCTTTTAATTTGATTTTATCTTGCTTAAGTTAGGTAATCTGAGTCTGATTGGGTAGGCCCTGTAGGAAGGCCCACGGTCCCCTTGGTGGGCTTTGGTCAAGCCCACATGCCCCTTAGTAGACCTCAGCCTAAACCTGGAAGGCCCTTTGGGCTTTGGTTAAGTGCATTGATTTTATTTATTTATTCAAATTGGAGCTTTAGTGACTTTTCTGGAAAAGTGGGTCGGCATTGGTTTGTGGGCCCCTAGGTGGGCCCCCATGATAGTTGCCAAATTATTTTTAGATTATCTTGTTTAACTTTGCCAAAGTGTACTGGACATTTAGGCTTGGGGCCCGTGGTCCAGTTTTGGGCTTGAAAGCCCGGATTCCTTGAAGCTTAGGGTTTACACCCTTACTTGGTTAGGTTAATGGGCTTTGGTGGGCCCGAAAGGCCCTAGCCCTGGGTTTCAGCCAAACCACGCAATTTAAACACATCATTCCACAAATCAAGTTTGGGTGGCCGCATTGGGTTTGGCTCGGCCGATTTGGTTAGATTGCTTAAGTTGCTTATTTTCATGCTTTAGGGTTTATTAGGCTTGGTGGGCCACTTTGGAAGGCCCACTAATGTTCCGAATTGGACTGGTGGCCCAAGTCCCATATTGGGTTTCCGAGTAACCCGGAAACCCTATTAGTTCAATTGGTTTTGTTGAAAATAACATAAAAATTCGGCAAGACAAAGGACAAACAAAAATGGCATTTATGCCATGTAGCTGACCTTCATGGTCGGCTACACTCTTATTTTAATGTATCCGACCATCATGGTCGGATACAAACTGGCCATGGGTGATCCGACCTGAGTTGTCGGATCACCCTCAACTGGCTTTTTTCGGGGTTTCGGCCTTGGGGTGGCTCTCATGGATTACCTAGGAACTTCTACAAGTTGTGTGGGCCCTTGGGAGGCCCCCATTGGTTCAGGTGAAGCCATATTGCTTCTCCTTTGGGACTTTCAAAACTAAACCCAAAGGGGGATGGATGGAGACCTCCTCTTCCCTTTCTCCTGTACTAAGACCAGCACATAAACAAGGATCAAGCATCCCTGTTTTGGGTATCTTACGATAAAAAAGAAACAACAATCAAAACATAAAGGAAATAGAGTAGAGAAACATGCCTTTTTGGATGAGTTTCTTATCAAGATGCATGTGTGTGTTTTGTCTTTAAGGGTAAAAAAACCTCATCTATATTTAAAAATCACATCAAGGAATGACACACATGAAGAGCCTAGACATGCTTCTAATGGATTAAGAAATAAGGGAAAATTAATTTTTAGTGGTACTTTATCAAATTATTTAAGATTTAGTCAGCAAAGTTTTGAGTTTTAACTTTTAGTGCACCTTTATCAAAATAATTAATTTTTAGTGCTATTTCACTGTTACACATAAATTCTTCCAAAAATACCCTTATACAACTTACTTTCAGGACTTGTACAAGCAATAAATTGACTTGTACAAGCCATTTTAGACTTGTACAAGCAATAAAATGACTTGTACAAGTCAATAAATTAGCTTGTACAACTCAATAAAATGACTTGTACAAGTCATTTGGATGAGTGATATAAGGGCATTCTTGGAATATGGGATTTGTAATAGTAAAATGATACTAAAAATTAATTATTTTGATAAAGATACACTAAAAGTTAAAACTCAAAACTTTGCTGACTAAATCTTAAATAATTTGATAAAGCACCACTAAAAATTAATTTTCTCAAGAAATAAACATGTTGTAGAACATGCACAAAAATAAGTAAAAGTGACCTCATGAGGCCATAATTGGTGGCTTGAAAGAGGTAAAAACCATAGCAAATCAATCATGCAAGACGGTGGATGAGGCATAATCATATAGTAACATCACATATGCCTTAAATGATGAAGAATGAGGGGATAGTTATATGCATGTTTACAACAAATCATGCTCATGCAAGTTAGAATAACAAGACAAAAATTCAGCATGCTCCACACCTTAATCTAACCTATTTAATTAACAAGAAAGTGATCTAAAGAAAGGATGGGAAGGGGGATCACATGAGGGTTACATGAGATAAAATTAAAGGGAAACACCCTCCCCTATCAAATAAGAGAAAAATACCATTTATATTAGATGAAAGCAGTAATCTTAGAATGCCTAAAACCAACTAAAAAAAGGCTCACATCCTCCCTTTAGTTCAACCGAAATACCCATCTTACCTTAGGGGAACAACACCCTTGTGATGGTGTAAAACAAATGATGAAAATAAGGAAAGCAAGCATGAATCTACCCCCAACAGCAGGTATACAACATGCATGAAATCTAATATACTTCAAATCATGTCATATTCATATATGCTAAACAAAACAACATGAAGAGCTCACCTTGGGGTTCCAAACCTTTTATAGAATGTGTGTGAAGCCTCCTTGGAGCTTGGACGGCTGGTGGAGCATCAACCTTGAAGCACCACTAGCAACAGCAAGTTCTTCCTCCTTGATTGAGTGAGAATGGGGGAGAAGAAGGCAAGAAATGGTGGAGAGCTCTTGCGAGAGATGGGAGAGTGAGATCAAGAGAGCTTGGGAGAGAGGGGAGAGAGGTTGGACAGAATGGGAGAATGGAGAGACAAAAATGAGCTCTTCTCTACGTATGGGGTGGGATGGGGTTTTTATAATGGGGGGTGATGCATGGGAGGTGCTCATGGGGGATGCATGCATGGGGGGGGGGGGGAGGAGAGAGAGAGAGAGAGAGAGATGCATGCATGGTGAGATGATGATGCATGAAGTAGAGAGAGAGAGAGAGAGAGAGGCTTATGCATGAAGGGTGCCCATGGGGGACATCAATCATGAGAGGGGGAGAGAGACAGAAAGATGCTTATGCATGATGCATGCAGGAAGGATGCCCATGGGGGACATCAATCATGAGAGAGAGAGAGAGAAAGATGCTTATGCATGATACATGCATGAAGGGTGCCCATGGGGGACATCAATCATGAGAGAGAGAAAGAGAGCTTATGCATGATGCATACATGAAGGATGCCCATGGGGGACATCAATCATGAGAGAGAGGTAGCAAATCTTAATATCAGCAGATTAGCCCTTGAAACTTTTGGATATTTATAGATGTGCTCCCTACTACTTTTGGATATTTACAGAGTAGTCCTGATACTTTTAGATATTTACAGATTTGGTCCCTGATACTTTTGGATATTTTCATATTAGGTCCCTGATACTTTTGGATATTTGCAGATTAGTCCCTGATACTTTTGGATATCTGCAAATTCACCCTTAGGATATTTTTCACTGACTTGGATAATTACAGATTTAATCCCTAAGACCTTTTGCTTTGCTGCTTGCCACGTGTGCAGACTTTTGCCACATGTGTAGTTTTTCGACACTGTTGCCCTAGAATTTCAACTGCTCATATCTTCGTTATCCGGACTCTGATTCAGGCAAACTCAGTTGCGTTAGAATCATATCAGAGCCCTCTATCCATTGGGATAAGGCTAAGCAGTTGATTTGGGGTTTAGCAGAGAGTCAACTTTCGACTCCCCCTCAAGTTTGACCAGCTGATACATCCTTCATCCGGACTCCGATTCCAGCAAACTCAATTGCGTTGGAACCGTGTCGAGATTCTCTATCCATTAAGATAAGGCTAAGCAGTTTATTTGGGGTTTAGCAGAAAGTCAACTTTCGGCTCCCCCTCAAGTTTGATCAGCTGATAAATCCTTCATCCGGACCCCGATTCCAGCAAATTCAGTTGCATTGGAACCGTGTCGAGATTCTCTATCCATCGGGATATAGCAAGGTGGTCAATTATCATTTGATCAAAAAGTCAACTTTTCACCCTTAGGGTTTGACTTTCCGTCTAGGGTTTGCATTTCCGGGGGCGCAAAAATAAGGTTCATACACTGAAGTTGCAGAAGTCTAAGGCAATAAAATAATCATCAGCAAATACTGCCATAAGACAAATTAGAGTTTGGGAGCTTTATCAATCAGAACAGAAGATTTAAAAGTCCCAAACATTCAGATAAGGGCCAAAACAGATATATCTTGCATGAGGCAGAGTGATTGAAAGTATCATATGGCCAATTGAATATCAAAGTTCAAAATCAATATTTCAGGTCAATCAAGAAAGATGCAATCGGGATTTTAATTGCATACAGGTATCGTGCATCTAAAAATTTTACAATCGAGAGTTGTGGGGAACATACCCAGTTGTCGCTGGAAGTAGGGGGTTTCAAAGAGAGAAATCAAATCGTGCCTCACCGAATGACAAAACACAGTGAACTGCGAAAGCTCACTGTCGCCAAGGGATGTTTGAATTGCCGGAGAACTCGAGTCGCCGGAGAAGACGAGAGTTGCCAGAGAAGATGAAGTTGCCGCCGGAGAAGACAGGTGCTGTCGGAGATTGAAGATGGGAAATCGTAAGAGGAGGTACGGTGGTAGAAGATCTAGGTTTGAAATGCGAGCAGAAATGAAAAACGCATTCGCAGTCGCGCGAATAAGTAAGCCCTTAAAACTCGTAGAAGAAACACGGGCAAAACAAGCCCGTAAGCATAATACGGTCATCGCAGGACCATGTTTAAATTACGGTTATCACTTGCCTGCAATATGAATACGGGCAAACATAAATTTTTTTTTTTTTCATTTTTCATCATTTTCTCCATACTTTTCAGAAGATTAATGTCTATATTAATTGTAAATTGCAAGAATTGCCACTTTATCCACTTTTGTTTTAAAATTTGTCTCAAATCTCACTTCATAGCCATGAGTGTTCAGTGAGACTAGAGAGGAGGATTTGCCCCTTAAGGTTAGGGACTTTTTAGCAAATCCTCCATACAAATTCTTTTTCCAAAATTACCCTCTTAATCCTTGAAAATTACAATTAGTTGGACAGATCTCAAAAAAGTGCAGTTTGTGGGTCTTGTTGCTCTCTGTTGGTAATTGGTTCCAATTATCAGCAAAGAGGGGGTAGTTGTAGACACCTCAAATTGCACTACAAAATGAGAAAATAATTGAAAGTATGGAATTGAGATTTAAAACAGGTCAAAAAAGTGTAAAATTTGGTCAAACATGCAGTGCCCGCATTTTATCTACGGGCTGGTCATGCTCGCAATTGATATACGGGCATGCCGTGCCCGTATTAACATTGCGGGCAAGATACGCCGATAATGTATATACAGGCACGGGGGTTTTTGTGTGAATTTATCCTTTTTCGATTTCTGAGCCTTATTTTCACCCAAATCTCTCTCTGGGAGATTCGAATCCTCTTGTTTATCCATTTGAATCCTCTTGTTTATCCTCTTTGGTTCAATGGATTTGCATTATCTATGTTTTTAATTCAATCTAGAACTCTATCCTGGCAAACCCTGGACCAACCATGCCCCTGGGTTTGCCTATAAATAGAGGGCCTCTCCTCAAGCAAATGGCCAATAATCTGAAGCTTGAAGAGCTCCAAGTTAAGAAGGGAATCCTTGCTTTTCTGCTTTCTCAATCCAGGTAAGTCCCTTTTCTCTTTTATTTTCTGTAGAATAAGGCCTAGCTTATATTTGTATCCCCAAACCTGCCTCCAAGTAGCTCAAGACTCCTCTCTAGTCGTAAAACATGAAGAGACAGCTAGGGGAAAGGGGAACAGGTGGATCCATAGAATAGAACCTTATAATCTGTTCTTCTTTCTCTTTTTTGTAAAATAAGGGCTCTTGTTTGTGTTTGTATCCCCAAACCTACCTCCAAGTACCTCAAGACTCCTCTCTAGCCGTAAAACCTGAAGAGAGAGCTAGGGGAAAAGAGAATAGGTGGATCCGTAGGACAGACCCCCATGTGCTATAATCTGTAAGATATGGTTGCTTTTAATATCCTGTTAATGTTTTAAGTGTTTTATTCTGAATCTGGATTAATCCTCTGAATCCATGATGTTTATAGCATGAGATCCCCACTTCTTTCTGTAGTTTGGATTTTTCACACCATTGCACCCACATCACAGTTTTCTTGATTTTGGTGATATTTGGCTAGGATTCTGGATTTACCATGATCTATATGGTAGATCTAAAACCAAAAGCCTGAAAGTAACCTATAAGGTTTCATAATGTGATTTTGAAATCGTTTTAATCTTGGAGAAAGGATCCTATGGTCTAAACTCTCCCTTTTGATTTTTTTTTCATCAACATGGGTTGAGTGGGAGTTCTATTTCTCCACTATTGAGAGATCCGGATCAGATCTGTAATCCAAGTAACTTTATTCTTCAATGTTTTAATCAAGAGATTTATCTGGTTTTTCAACTTTTTTTGGTTTAACCTAAAGCTAGTTTTTTAGGTTTCTCTTTAGATTGGTTTTATTTGATTTTTATCTTAATTTTATTTTCAATCATGAAACCCTAGAGATGGCACATTCATATGGAGGATCTAGAATTAATTGGGTCATTCAAATATAAAATGCCATACATGTTTTTATCACTTTTCTTTACTTTTGAGTTGATCTTCATTAGCAAGCCTTCTTTATTTTTAACATTAACAATACCTGGCAACCACATTGTGTGGATGAATAGGAGTGCCTAACACCTTCCCCTGTTCATAACCTAATCCCCTTACCCATCTCTGGTTGTTTTTTTTTGTTTTGAGTTATTTTTACTCTAATTTAACTTTTTTATTTGATTTGATATTTTGGTGTCCATTCACACTTAAATAGAATGGTGGCGACTCTTTGTTTTAACGAATCCCATGTGAGGATTAACAAGTCATTAAATTGATTTTCCATGTCTTATAGGGGGTCTGCCCTACGGATCCATTCCTGTCCTCCTTTCCCCTAGAACTCTCTTCACGTTTTACGACTAGAGAAGATACTCAAAGTACTTGGATTCAGGTTTGGGGTTACAATCACACATAGGCCTTATACTACAAAAAAGGAGAAGATTAGCTATAAATTAAAACTAGAAAATAAAGAGGTTGAGAAGCTTACCTGGACTTGAGAAAGCAAAGAGGCAAGAGTTCTCTTCTACACTTAGAGTTCTCTTCTTAGCAATTCTTAGTCACAATTCCACAGCAATTTCATACACACAATCTTCTGCCATTTGCTTGAGGAGAAGCCTCCTATTTATAAGCAAGAGCAGGGGCAAGGGTGGTCCTAAGAGGTTCTAGAATGTTCCAATCCCATTTTAGAAACATGAATTAGGGCAAAAACGGCCGCACGAAACCCTAGAGAGAAGATCAAAATAGTAACAAGGCTCAAAAATTGAGATTTTAGAAATTCACTCAAAATATGCGTGTCCGCATTTTAAATGCGGACACCTAATGTCCGCAAATCAAATGCGGACACGGCTTGTCCACATACTTTATGCAGACAAAACAGTTTTGGCCAAATTTTCATCTTTTTTGACCTATTTCAAAACCAATTAAATATTTTTCCTTATTTTCTTATTTTGTAGTGTAATTTGGGGTGTCTACAACTGCCCCCTCTCTGCTGGAATTAGAACCAATTAGCAGCAGAGAGCAAAAAGACCCAAAAATTGCACTTTTCATGAGATTTGTTGAGATAATTGCAACTTGCAAGGATTAAAAGGGTGATTTTGAAAAAGAAGCATTTGTGTAGAGGATTTGCTGAAAAGTCCCTAACTTTAAGGAGCAAATCCTCCTCTCTAGTCTCACTAAGCACTCGTGGCTATGAAGTGAGATTTGAGAAAATCTTCAGAACAAAAGTGGATAAATTGCAATCCTTACAACTTACAATCAAAATGGGCATTAATTCTTTGAAAAATGTGGAGAAAATCACGAAAAATCATTTTTTGGCTGTTGTCTGCATTTGCATTCCGGAACTACTTTGTCCGCATTTTGAATGCGGACTTACCATGTCCGCATTTTAAATGCAGACTTACCATGTCCGCATTTCTTTTGCGGATTTCAAGGGCTTTAATAGCCGCAAGCGCGAACAATGTTCTGTTCGCATTTCTTTCCCCAATCTCTTGCAACCGCACTTGCTTCTCCGGTCTTCACTCTCCCTTCGACCATGCACGTCTTCCAACATCTTCTTCTTCTCCAGTGACGGCAAATTTCGCTGGTGAGTTGTCATTCCTCCGATGACTGCGAGTTTCTTGGCATTCTCACTTACCGATTTTTTCTTTACTTGGAACGCATCAACCACTGCTGTGGAGTGGATTTTGCTTGTTTTTACTCATCCTCTGGTGACCACACTGCCTTTGGTGGGCACAACTAACAGCAAAGGTCCGATTTTTCCTTTGGTTCGACCTTCTCCTGTTCTGCCGCAAACATGTATGTTGTCTTTCAAGCTTTGATTTTTCTTGTTCTCTGATTCATTCCATTTGTGACTTATGTTTCTCAAATGCCTTGTATTTACCTTTTTCTTACAACCATGACATGTGAACCTCTTGAATTCATGTGGTAAGAACTTCTAGATGTTTGTATTTGCTGATATTGATTAAATGCTAATCTTCTGATTTTGAGCATCCATGTTCTGATTGATGAAGTCCCCGCTGAATTTTTTTTCTCTTGAGGCATTTAGACCCTGCTGAAGCTGATTTTATTGCTTTAGACTTCTTGTGTAACGTCCTCGGATCTTCTTATGACCAACTTCAGGACCTCATTTTTGCAGATTTCCTTGAATAGCTACTGTTAGGAACCTCGGATGCCCACATGTTCTTGAATCCATTTGATTTGGATACTTGGAATTCTATGTTGAATGTTGATAGTCCCTGCCTAGATCTGATCTTGATATATTTCCATGTTAATGATTCCACATGATCTTGAGTTGAATAATTGATTTCTGAACAAACTTGGATTTGTTAGGCCTAATCCCCACACGAAGGAGATTGAACTCTTGTTTAGTTCTTCATGCTAGCTTGAATAGGCCTTGGCCTTCCTGAAACCAAACATCAACCAGAATTGAGAATTAATACATAATTCTTAAAATTCAATCCTTTTTCTTTCTTTTTTTATTTTCTTTCCCTTTTTATTTTCTTTTTTCCTTTTTTCTTTTTTTATTGGTCATATAAATAGAATATATAAGAAGCCTGTACTTCCTATATATAATTTTTATATATTTTCTTGGTTAAAGCAAAGACAGCTAAATAGAACAATAAAATTTTTCAAAATATTTTGGAAAACAGGAAAATAAACTCCTTCAGTTGACTCTTGATTTCGTCGGGAACTTCTGAAGCATTTCTTTTTCTTTTTCCTGCATACAATTAAACTCAATTAAAATAAAATAAAACAATAAAAATTTACAACAAAAATAATGAACCATCTCCCTGATTTGATCCGCAGATGGCCCGTATTTGATCAGCTTCCAGGGATCCTGCAGATGAGCTCTCTTCCTCTAGGGTTCGGAGGGATCCGGCTGATGTGGCTTCTTCCTCGAAAGCTGAGAGGGACTTTGATTCGGATGTCCTTGATCTCCCTTCTAGGGATTCGCGGGAGGCGACCCTAGAGGTATACTCTAACCCTTCTGAAATTCCGCTTCTTTCAAAATCCTTCACCCTGATCATTTACTCTTTCAATTTGTTTCTTTAGCCGGTGGTTGAGGCTCCTGGCTGAGGTAGGCATCGTGGCGAGCGGCGAGGCAGAGGCAGAGGCCGTGGTGGAGGTAGAGGTTGAGGCAGAGAGGGGTCTGAGACTAGAGTGGAGGTGCCTGTGGCGATTACGACGCAGATCAGGGACATCAACCTTATTCATGGCTTGAGGACTCATCCCTCAGCCTGTATTAGGGCGGATGTCCCTCTGGAGTATCCTCTGTCCCATTACAGAGGGAGTTGGGCCAGCTTCACTAGATTCCTTGGAGGTTGCAGTTCGTCCTTCCGCCGGGAGTTGGGGTTATTCAGATTCTGCCACTTCATCACCATCGCTGCCATACGATTGGATCAAGCACTGATCACAGTGATGCTCGAGAGATTTTTCCTAGAGATGCTGAGCTTCCATTTTCCAGATATAGAGATCGGGATTCGGCCGTCGGATTTCGCACTTATTACTAGGATCAGGATGTCTAGAGATATCATCCCCAAGATGGTGAGGCCGGATGAGGCTGAGATTGCTGCTCTTCTTGGATATGAGGTGGTGCCTCCGGAGGCCTGGGATGGAGGGAGGCCTAAATTATCTGTGACTTGGTTGAGTGATTCCTTCCGAGAGAGGGAGTTTAGTCAGGTGGCTATGGGCCATGCAAGCTTCCCTGTAGCATTCCACTTCGTATTCCTCTATATGATGGGTTCCTGCTTTTGCCCAGAGGATACGACCTCCGTCAGCTCTCACTTTTTGAGCTTGTTGAGGGATCTGCAGCGGGCGAGGAGGTAAGCTTGGGGCTCGCTCATTTTTGGTACTATCTTGGCTGGCCTGTGTCGAGTCTCCAGAGGCCTTTCTACCTCCCAAGGTGTTGGAGTTTGTAGACACCCTAAATTGCACAGTGAAAATGATTAATAATTGACAAAAATCATTCTTTCCTTTGTAACCAGCACCAAAATTCAGATTTAAGCATTTTCCCTTGTATTCGACACATGTCATCGGATACAAGCGAGGGTATTTATATCCGACAGAAGCCAACGGATACAAGCAAACATAAGTGTATCCAACGACATATGTCGGATACAAATATGTGCCCTTGTATCCGATCTGAGTTGTCGGATAAAAGGTTTTTGCTCAAAATTAGGGTTTTCCGAGAGTTTTCACTTTTTACCATCATATCCTTTGTTTAAAGAGTGGAAATCTCGGAAATAGCCTTAGGGTTAAGTATGGGGGATTCTAGACATGTGTTTGTGTCTACCATTAGGGTTCTCCCTAACCCTAGCCTTTGCCTATAAATAGGAGGCCTCTCCTCAAGCAAATGGCCAAGAATTTTTTAGAAGAGTTGGAGATTGAAGAGCTCCAAGTGAAGAAGGGAACCGCTGCCCCATTGCTTCCAGCACCCCCAGGTAAGCCTAAAGCCCATTTTATTTTATGTTCTTAAATTCTAGAAATAGTTCTCTTCTTCTGCCTTTCTGTAGAATAATGGCCTAATCTGTGTGCTTGAAACCCCTTTCCCTACTCAAAGTACCTCGAGACTCCCTCTAGCCGTAAAACATGGAGGGGGATCTAGGGGAAACGAGACTGGGAATTAATCCTTAGTCTTAGAACCCTCTTGAATGGCCTTTTGATTCTATGAAAACCGTTTCATACTCAAAGTACCCCAAGACTATCTCGAAACCGTAAAACGGGAAGAGAGAATTAAGGGAAACGAGAATGGAACGGAACCCTAGGTTTTTTAGAACCCCATTTGAATGATATGCTTTGAATACTATATGTTGTTATGTATGTGAGTGAAGAGATAATTTGTACACATGCAACATTGCACTCGCTTTGTCAGAATTGGCTTGTATTTTGGGACCTATTGCCTTCATTGTGATAGATCCAAAATAAATAGTCCCAAGCATTTTTGGGATATTTCTTATTGATTTCAAACAAGTTTATCTCAAGTACTGGAGACCTCATGGTCTAACCTCTCGGATTTGGGCATTTTTGCTCCATTTTAGGGTTTTGGCATATTCTCTCCAATTGAAGAGAATGGTGAGCCAAAATTGTGCCCTATTTCTTTCTAGAGGTTTTTCAAACACTTTTTTTTAATGATTTTGATTTAGATTGCAAGGATCACACACACTTGATCACCGTTTTGGGTATATTTTACTTAAAAATGGCAAAACTGGACAGCATCTGTACCCTAACTTCGGACACTCATAAATTCATCATCCGTATGAGTTTTGGAGTGATTTTAAGGCCATGGGAAAGATGAGGCAGTCTAGTACATGTCTGTAAAATTTCATTAATTTTTATGGAGTGGATTTTTGACACCATTCAGTTGAAGTTGACAGGTCAATTCAGGCCGGATTGCTGAACCTGTCACTTCGTATGAGCACCATGTGTTTGTGTTAAGTCCGATTTGAGTGATTTTTATTTCTGTATTTTCCTTCAGGAGTCTACTTTCAAATCCAGTTGGTTTCACAATTTTTTGATTTCATTTGTGTCGTGGGTAACTGATTTACTCAGAATTGCTCAACAACACATTTCTGGGTTAATCTATGATCCTCGGGGCCTGTTCGAGAGGTCACCCAAGGCACATCTGGATGAAGTTTTGTCTGGGGCTAGTTTCATTTGAAATATGGCCCTACAGAATTCATTCATGCAAAAATTCACGGATTTACATGGAGTCAATTTTCGTAAATGAATTTTCAAAGTTGCCCACTTGTTATTTTTACCGATTTCCAACAGCAGATTTCAAAGGAGAGTGACTCCTAGGGTTTTAACCGGATTTGATTGAAAATTTGCATGAGTCTTCTATTTATCATAATCTTTTAAATGGATTTGGTTTGATTCAATTTAAATTTGATTTGAAAGATTTCAAGACAAATGGCTCTATCTTTTACCAAATTTTCCAGATTGATCTCAACTTGGTTTCGTTCAAGTTTTGCTTTGATTTCCATTTAATGGTGATGTCCCAGAAGTGATACTGACATAAAAGAGGATCTGGAATTCATTGGATTTCTCATGAGGAAATATCATACATTTGTTTAATCCTTTTTCAAGGTTTTTGATTATTTTAGCAAGCTTTCTTATTTTTGGACATGAACAACACTTGGCAACCACCTTGTGTGGGTGAATGGGGGTGCCTAACACCTTCCCCCGTTCATAATCTAATCCCCTTACCCATCTCTGGATTTTATTTTCAAGTAGGGTTATTTTTACTCTAGATTTGCCCTTTTTGTTTATTTTAATGATTTTTGGTGCCCATTCACACCTAAAAAGAATGGTGGTAACTCTCCCATTTTTGTTGAGCCCGTGTGACGATAAAGGGAATCATCTAGGTGATTTTTCCATGCCTCACAGAGTTGGATGCAGATTTTTCTAGCCATTCTTGCAGGTGAAATACATATCTCTTTTTCATTATTTTGACCTTCTTTCCTTTCTCTACAGTTTTTTTCTAGGGTGTATATACCCATTTCTGTTCCACCTCTACGCTGCCAGAGGAGACATTTCTGATGGCTCGTAGATGGAGTCTTATGGAGGCTGACTCTGAGAAGAGTCGACCCAGGTCGGCTCGGGCTCATTTCGATCGGCTTTACAGGACCGAGGTAAGCATTCTTCAGTTTTTTCTTTCTTCTTGTTTTTCCCTGTAGGCGATTACAGATGACGCATTTAGCCCTGACCCGAGGCGTTAGCGATACCAGTTTTTTATTGGTTAGTTCGGCAGCATCTGGTATCTGGGCGAGCGCTTCTACTATTAGCATACTGGCGAGCCTCAGATCCCTATCCTTCCTGTGGATACTACCCCTTCTTTTCCTCCCGGGCTTGTTGATCCCGCTCTGTTCCTAGAGTGGACGGAGGCGGATACCCTGTTGGTGGAGGGTGACTATGATGCCTGGTTTAGGCAGGTTTCAGTCGGGTGCCTCATGCCACCCATGCCTGTCCGAGGCAGAGTCACTGAGATTGAAGGGGTAGTGATTAGAGCCTACGACACCACTGTATGTTCTTCCTTCCTTTGATTTTCATTTCTTATCTTCACTTTGGCTTAGACTTTTTGACATTTTTTCTTTTGTTTCAAGAGGCTCAGTTGGCAGAGGTCGGGGCTCAATATACTGATTTAGAGCGCCAGCGAGATGTTGCTATCACCGAGTGGGATACCCTCCTTGTCACAATTGCCGACCTTAGAGTGTAGCTAGCTAGGGCACAGGACCAGGCGGGTCCATCTCATACACAGGATGTAAAACCCCGACCCGGATTATATCTTAATTATTAAGATTAATTATCTAAAGTGTGATTATTAGACTAATTAAGTATTTGTGTTATGAAGATGAGGTAGATGTGGATTATTCTTAAGGATTCAGAGGAATCAATTGAATGATATGAAAGTTATTAAGGTAAGTTTAATTAATGCTATTTCTCAATTCCAATTGTTTAAGATACTCTCCAATTAGCTTTAATGAATTGGAAATCAAATTCTGAAAATTTGGACTTATGTGTACCTAGAGTAATTCCCAAGTATACCCATGGTACCCCAAAATATACCCAAGGTACCCTCCCAAATACCACTAAAGTACCTCTTGTATTAGGTACTCCCATTGTATACCCAAAGTACATCCATGTACTACTCAAGGTACCATCTAAGTATACCTAGAGTACACCAAAGTATTTCCCCAAAGTACCGCTCAAAATGCCTAGGGTACACCCATGTATTACCCAAAGTACCCGAATGTATTACTCAAAGTATATCCAAGTGTTACCCAAAGTACCACTCAAGTATACCTAAAGTATCCCCTAATTATCCCTAAGGTACCCTCTTATATTGCCCAAGGTACCTCGCTCACATTTCCTAAGATACCCCATTTATATCCCTAAGGTACCCTCTTATATTGCCCAAGGTACCTCTCAAGTGTACCTTAAGTATCTTCCAAGAATGCCCAAATAACCTCTTAAGTATACCCCAGGTAACCCACTTTTATACCCAAGGTACACCCAAGTATTACCCAAGGTACCACCCAAGTGTTACTTAAAGTCCCCCCCAGTTATACCTAAGGTACCCCGCTTGTATCCCTAAGGTACCCTACCTTAATTGCCTAAGGTACCCCTGTGTTCACCTAAGGTATCCCCTTGTGTTTGCCTATAGGTACCCCTGTGTTTACCTAAGGTATCCCCTTGCATTGCCTAAGGTACCTCACATGTATACCTAAAGTACCCCCTTATATTACCTAAGGCACCTCACTCATATTGGCTAAGGTACCCCCCTTGTTTTATCTAAGGTACCACATTTGAATACCTAAAGTACCCCCTAATTATACCTAAGATACCTCATTGGTATTGCCTAAGGTACCTCTTTATTTTAACTAAGGTACCCTACTATCTTACTTGAAGTACCCCTTGTTTAGCTAAGGAACATTCCCTTATACAGCTAAAGGTACCCCATTTATATAACTAAAGTACCTCCAACATACCTAAGGTACATCCCCTATATTACCTAGGGTACACCCCTTGAATTTCCTAGAGGTACTCCACTCACATAAGTAAGGTACCCCCACTGTTTTACCTAGGGTACACCCCCTATATAACCAAAGTACCCCCTTTGTCTCACTAAAGTAACCCCTATATAAGTAAGGTAACCCCTCATTGTTTTCCCTAAGGTATAGCCCCTTATATAGCTAAGGTACCCCCTCTTGTAGCTAAGGTACACCCATTCTATAACTCAGGTAACCCTCTTATATTACTATGGTACACCCCTCATGCTACCAAGGGTACACTTCCTTGTATTTCTTAAAGGTATCCCCTGTATAACTAAAGTACACCCCTCAATAATCAAGGTACCCCTCCTCAATATAACTGAGGTACACCCTCCTAAGCTTATTCAAAGTTTATGCCTTAGAATGACTAAGGTAAATCCCTTGAAACATCAAGGTACCTCCTCAAATAACTAAAGTACCCCTCATATAACTGAGGTACCCTTCTGTGTTAACTGAGGTACACCTCCCAAGCATCCCTAAAGCATGCCTTTTGAAGTGGCTAAGGCAAACACCCCATTTAACACTAAGGTACCCCACTTAATACCAAGGTACCCCACTCAAATAACACTAAGGTACCCCTGGTATGCCTTAGGTACACCTTAGGGTTTTAGTTTGAACAAAAGCCTTGTTTAGGGGCAGATTTGAAAGACCCAAAACTTGGGCATATAAAAGGATGCCCTAATTTCTAATTAAGGGTTTGAAAACCCATTTCTCTTGTCTTGGACGTATAAAACAAGAGAGAGAGTTGTGGGAGCTTGCTTCAAAGCCTCAAGAAGAAGGAGAAGAAGAGGAGAGCTAGGAGAGGAGGTTGCTTCTCCATTAACAAGTAGCAAACCCTTCCAAACAAAATGAATTACCAAAATTCGTATTCTCTCTCTAGGGTTTGAGTTATTTGAAGAAATGACCTTGCATGTTGCTATTTGTTAATAAAATTCGTAGGTTTTGCTTGTATAATGCTCTTGCTTAGTTTCCTAATGATTTGCCATGGATTTACAACCTCTATTGATTATATTTTAGATTAGGGTTTGAGATTTGTGTCTTGAATGAGGTTTCATGCGTTTGATTTGTGTTCATGTAGATTTGAGATGAATATTTGTTTCAGAAGATGTTTTTAAGTGTGTTGGGATGTTTTTTGATCATCTACTTTGATGTTGGAAAGGTTGAGAATGATTTCTATGAGTTGTGTGTTGAAAATACCCAAAATTTTGTAAGAGCCCGAGCCGGCGATTAATCCTATAGATTGGTGATTAATCCTGAGCCAAGACCCCAAAAAATCAGGTTCTGTTAAAATAAATCGCGAAACAGGATTAATCGCCTAGGGGTAATCGCGACCTTAGCGCGCGAGTGTCCAACCTTAGCGCGCGCGCGTCAACCTTGTTATAAACCTGAGCGTGCGCACCTTAACCCTCAACGCCCGAACATTGAACTAATCGCCCCTGGGCGATCAATCCAGGGGCTAATCATGGACCCTGTTTCTGGAGTTTTTCATCCTTTTTCTCTCCAACCCTTTGTCAAACAACTCAAGCTTCTCCAAGTAAATGTCCTGTGTATTTATTGCTCCATTTACTTAAGTCTTTACATGTAAATAAGGTTTTACCCCCCATTTGGAACCAATAAAAATACTCTCAAGGCCCAATTCCCAACCAATAAAAAGTCAACTTTTTAGTTTGTGCCTAAATTTCCAGATTTCCCGATTTGCAAAAATGGCCACTTTTTGAGTTTGATATCCAAATGAGTGATTCAGAAGCCCAGAAAATTCTAGATGATTTGTATACCCGCCAATAGACTACAACCAGAAATTGAGCCCCAAACTCCTTGTAGATTTGTCTAGAAAAATTCGACACTGAAAGTCAACGTTTTCAACCAGACTTGGAATATTTTTGAGGTCCAAAACTTTTTGTCTCGGAATCCGTTGAATTTTGGTATGGTGACTTATTTAGGATTTCTAAGATCAATCCACTCATCGAAAATGTGTTTTGAGGATTTTATGACCTTCGTTTTGATTTGGCTTGGATTTATGCAAGCGATGTTGAAAAACTCTTATATGATTTGGCAAGGCTTTGGCCTATGGTTTTATTGGCAGTGGATGGGGAATTCCACTTGCCCTTGGTATGGACTGGTAGTGGATGGGGAATTCAACTTGGCCTCAGTTGATTTAATAGTGGATGGGGAATTCCACTTGGCCTCGGTTGATTTAATAGTGGATGGGGAATTCCACTTGGCTTTGGTTTAAGCATTGGTTTTATTCCTCGATTCGATTGGTTTGGTTTGAATTTGTGAGTCGTCTAATTGGACGTTGTTCTTGGTGTGGATCCACAGTGAGTCTAATTAGTGTGTTGGTATTGGCTTGTTAGCTTTAATTGCCTTATCCATATAGCATTCCACTGTGGGGAATCAGTGAGGCCTTCTCGGGGAACAGAGGGCTGCGGCAACCCCCCGTCACGGGGAACCGGCGGGAGTCCATGCGATTCATCGAGCAGTGGGTGGGGAATCCCACTTTGTCTGGATCCTTGGTTAGGTTGACTACTTGCCAGCCCATACATGGGTACTCCGCTTGCTGAGATGTCCCTAGCTAGGCTTCTCTCTGTAAGTCGTGTAGGTGGCAATGGATACTGGTCATTAATCTAATTTACAGACATGCTAACCACGAGTCCTAACAAGACATGTTTACAGTATTTGATCGTATTTGTTGATTTGATCACCCGAGTTACTTTAATTGAGATATTTGAATTGGAATTTCTTTAATATCCGATTGAACTGTTTTGGTTGCATTTAGTACTATATAATTGTGAATATCATCATGATGTTATAAAAACTGCATAAACTGCTTCTATCCATGCATGTTTGCTGCTTACTGGGACTTTAAGTCTCACGCATGTTTTGTTTTACCGGATTTGTTTTCAGATCCACTTGGTGAGCCGCGTGCCGGGTAGTTATTGAGGGTGAGCTTGAGTAAAGGCTAGAGGGCTACCATTTCTACCCGTAGTAGGGTTCTTATTATGATGATGTATTTTGTCTTGGGAATTGTATATGGGATGTAAATATCATCTTTGGACCTATACTCTTGGAAGAATCTTTTGTACCTATCTGTATATTTTGGGAAGATCATTGTGAATGGTTAGTTGCCTTAGTTGTATTTTGTTCACATGTATATCATGTTTTGGAGATTATAGTACAGATGATCTTTTGATTATATGGAAAATTTTTATTCCATGCTTCTTTAGTCCTGAACTCTGATAGTTACATTGTAATTGCCCAGGAAATTGTGTTTATCAGGTTCTATTGGGCCCATAAGTAGGTCTCGGGTACGGGTTGGTGCTGTGATAGGGCAGACCCGGATCTAAGGCGCTACACAGGACCAGGCGGGTCCATCTCATGTTTAGGTTGATTCTTCTCTTCTTTCAATTTCTACTTCTTGCATTTGTTTATTCTATTCTGATTAGAATTCTTTTTCTTATTTTCAGGATGACACGGCTGGTCATTCCTCCCGCTCTTCTGCCTATTATACACATCCTGGCTGCGAGGTATTTTCGGTGTCGCTGTTGGAGCTTGTGACGTCCCCTCGAGCCACAGAGATGTCAGCAGCAAAGCAGGAGATAGAGGTTGGCACTTCATCTGACGCTGCTCCTACAGCAAAGGAGGTTCCTGAGTCTGTCCCAGTATTTAAGACTGCTCCAAATGCTACTACTGAGGTGGATATCGAGATGGAGCCTGCTAGGGATGCTATTGTGATAGAGGAGGCACCCATTGAGCCCATGGTGGACCCGAGGCATGACGTTGCTGCTCCTGAGGCGTCTGTTCCTACCTCCGAGCCTGCGGCTAGTGGGAGTGCAGAGCCTGCTACCAAGCCTGTAGGAGATGTGGATACCTCGGGGTACGTTCCTCCTGATCATCCAACTGCCGGCCTTGTGCCTTTGTATATGATGTATGATGTTCAGTGTATTTTGGGCAGGATGACCTGTAGTACCGCTTGCCGTATTGTGGCACATGTCTTCGGGAACCGATGATCTCGAGGCAGCAGACATGGCAGAGGATGTGGCCATGGGGATGGATCTGCTGAGAGAGAGTAGATTAGGATATCAGATGTATATTGTATAAAAATGATGTATACTATCATTTATATATGAAAGGAGAATTTGATTCATCTAGTCTCTTATTCTGCATTTTATTGACTCATTCATGTACAAACAGGAACAGGTGAAGCTTAAAACAGCATCCAAATGCAATTGCATATTTTTTTCACTTTTTGTGCCGAAACTGCACTTAATATGCAGACAAGGTGTATTTGCATTTGATTTACGGACATGCCATGTCCGCATTTGATTTTTGGACATGCCGTGTTCGCATTAGATCTGCGGACATGCCTTGTCCGCATTTTAAATACTGTTTTTGCCCCTGCGCGATTTTATTATAAAAAACCCTGAGGACCATCTCTATGGCATTCTTCCTGCTTCTAAAAACCATCTAGGCAGCCGCCCATTGCTTCTTGTGCATCCTTTGAAGGTTCCATGGCTTCTCTTGCCCCATTTTCCTCTGTCGACGAAATCCCTCTTGCAAGACAACCTTTTAGATCAAAACCACCCAATCTTACAAGATATAACATTGTGGATTCGTTCTACAACAGGTGGGTTAACTCCATAACCCCAGAAGATGATGTCTTATGGGATTCTACCAACTTATGCCATATCTTGCTCATCCCTACCATCCCCTTTAAATGGGAAATTTTCAAGGCTTCGATTGGACATTGGGAACCTCAATTAAATCTCCTTCTATTTGGCAATAAAGAGATGACCCCTACAGTTGAGGAGATTGAAAAAAATTCTTAACCTGAGATTTTCAGAAAAAGTGGTGAACCCGCCCCTAAAGCCTAGCTTCAAGAAAGAAGGTTCTACTTTTTTGGGCATGGGGAAGAAGGACCTAGGGGAATTTGACTCCCTACTGACCCTATCCAAGCCTTTTTTGTCTGAAAAACTTCTAAGGAGTGAAAACACCCAAGCCCAGTTTAATGCCTTGACATTGATGGTGGTTAATCAACTACTTTTTCCATGGGATGATGATGAGGTGGACTTGGCTCTTATCTCAGTTATATGCCAGGTTAGGGAGCGGGAGAGATTGACCCCTATGATCCTGGCAGGGATGTATCAAGCATTAACTGACTGCTATTTCAGGAAGAAGAAACGCTTTCTTGCATGTGTCCCCATCTTACAGGTAAGATCTGGCTCCCTCTATATGTTTTTTTTTCTTTTTTTTTTCCTTCTTTTTTTCTTTTTCTTTACAACCTTGAAGCTAAAATACATTGAAATATTCCCTCTTTTTGCAGCTTTGGTTACTTGACCACTTGAGTCAGATTGAGATGATTGATCGCCACTTTTCTACAAGAATGAAAGTTCTTGTTCTGATGAGTCAGGGATGCCCCAACATCCAGGGCGGCAAGCAGGGGTGGTTCACCTTCTTGGGCACTCTCCAGGATGACTAGGTGAGATGGCCTGGTACTTATCAGCCAAACCCCGAGACGGTGATCAGCTTTAGAGACAAAAACTTCATGGTTCTAGTAGGCTTGAAATCTGCTATTCTTTATCTTCCTTTGAGGGTCCTTCGGTAGCTTGGAGGAACTCAGGGAATTATGATCCCAGATGGATATGAGGACTTCCTGGGGCCACTTACACCAACCACCATGGGGATATGTGCTCAGTTGATGAAGGAATGGTCCTATGTAAGCTTCATGAGGGGCCCAGTCTTTTCTAAGTCACATGTGAAAGACTATCTTTTCTGAATCAAAGAGCAGGTTCAGAGTCATGCCTCAATACCAGAGGATCCTTCTGCTATTCCTGCACCCACTTATGAAGACATATTGACCTCTGAGAGAGCATCCCACAAACGGCTTCAACAAATTTGAATATGAGAGGCCCAAGAGCTCAGAATACGAGGCCTTGATCTGGAGAGGCAAATTGAAGAGCAGGTGTCTCGTCATGTTGCTTTGGAAAAGAAGCTTGAGGAGCAGAGGCTGGCCCGCCGCTTTGAAGTCCGAGTGGTACAGCAAAAGTACCAGGATGCCTTAGCTAGCCTAAGAGGTATGAGGATCAAGCAAGCACTTTTAGATGAAATCATCTCCTTTTTTTAGCGATCCAGATGCAGAAGGAGCTTCTAAGATTATTTCAGATTAGGCAGCTTGGATCCAGAAGCTTGAGGAGCGGTTAGGGGATAGGGATTAGCGCCTTTTATTGCATTTTTTTTCTTTTCTTTTTTTTCATACATTTGTATCAAAGCAAACTCCAATAGTGGAAAGACAAAGGGTTTTATTCAAAAATAAATTTTTATACTATTGGCCTCAAAATTCTCAAATGCTTGTAAAAACCAAGGTTTTATAAAAAGTATTTGATTTCTCATCACTGGCCAAAATATATATATATTTTTTTTGAAGTTTGGTCCAAACACTTAATCACACATAATTAAAAGAATTAAAATCAAGTTGAATAATGGAAAGGATGATTCAAGTAATAGGGAGAGATCAACTCTGTCTATCCTAGGACCACTAGAGTCATCCCCAAATGCCTTTTCTTCTAGAATTGACCCAGTTATTCCCAGTCTGTTCCATCTCCTGTGCTCATACTGATTTCACTTCAAGCTTGGACAATATGATCAACTCAACCCTTGAAAATATTTTTTTCTCCTCCTTTCTTTTTTCTTTTCTTTTTTTTTTTCTTGCCAATGTTGCTCCTAGCACCAGTTACGGTTTTCACTAGGGCCGGCTTTTGTATTCGGTCATCACCAATCTTTTACTTTGAAAATTGAAAGAATATACTAAAATCACCGAGGGCTTATAAATAGGAAGAAACGAAAGCTAGGCTCAGTTTATGAAAGAAAGGATATTAAAGGCTCAAAATTTTCCAAACATGGAAATAGGTCAACTGGACTTACAGTCATGATGAATATAATCCCCATTGCCCCAAACTTTGTTTATTCCTTTTCTTTTTGCACTTGGCTTTCGTTTGCCACTATTCCTTGCTCTCTTTTTTTTCATTTTCTTTCCCTTTTTCTTTTTTTTTTTTTTTGCCCCAATTTGTTTTGCCCCAGTATAAAACTATAACTCCCAGTTTAGGTTTATCAAAGAAACAAATAGGCTCGACTTGGCTAGACTAGGGATTAAAAATTTTGGGAAATAAAGAAAGATGGCCTCAAATCATTTTATAGTAATATTAAATCAAGGAAAATACATTTTTACCGCATCAGAGTTAATTGGCTCAGGAAAATCTTTTCTATCCATTTCTATTAAGATGAGTGCACCCCTTGATAGGACCTTCCTGACAACATAAGGCCCTTCCCAATTTGGCTTGAATGTCCCGTTAGGATCTTCCAAAAATGGTAAGATTTTCTTTAGAACCAAATTTCCTTCTTGGAAAGTTCTGGGCTTCACTTTCTTATTGTAAGCCCTGGACATTCTCTTCTAGTACAACTGGCCATGACAAAGCGCCTTCAAACGCTTTTCCTCTATCAGATTGAGTTGATCATGTCTTGACTATATCCATTCAGATTCCTCCAATTCTACTTCCATTAGCACTCTTAGTGATGGGATTTCTACTTCGACTGGTAAGATTGCTTCCATTCCATAGACTAGGGAATACGGGGTTGCCCCAGTAGAAGTCTGGATTGAGGTTCTGTAAGCATGCAGAGCAAGTGGTAGCATTTCGTTCCAATCTCTGTAACTTACTACCATCTTCTGAATTATTTTCTTTATATTCTTGTTTGCTGCTTCTACTGCCCCATTCATCTTTAGTCTGTACAGAGCTGACTTGTGATGAATGATATGAAACTGCTCACATATCTTCTTCATATCCTTGTTCTTAATATTTGGAGCATTGTCTGATACTATGGCATTTGGCAGACCATAGCGACAAATGATATTGTGCTTAAAAAACTTAAGAACATGGTTGCTTGTGATGTTTGCATATGAAGCTGCTTCGACCCACTTGGTGAAATAATCGATTGCTACCAAAATGAATCTGTGCCCATTTGATGCCTTTGGGGAGATCATGCCAATGACATCTATGCCCTACATGGAGAAAGGCCATGGTGAGGTCATATTATGCAGCTCAGTTGGTGGTGCATGTTTGTTATCCGCATATATTTGGCACAGATGACACCTCTTAACATGTATACAGCAATCATGTTCCATCATTGACCAATAGTATCTCAATTGCAGAATCTTCTTCGCAAGCATGTGTCCATTCATATGAGGTCCACAAACTCCTGCATGTACAGTCTCAATCAACCTTCAGCTTTAGCAACACATCTAAGTAGGATGTCATTATGTGATCTCTTGTATAACTGCCCACCACTTAGTAAGAATTCCCTTGCTAATCTCTGTATTGCCCTTTTCTCAGTAGAGGTAGCACCTTCTGGCAGACTCCGATCATTCAGAAATTTTCGAATATCATGGAACCATGGTTTTTCTTATTTTGGTACTTCTAGAACAAGACAGTAAGCTGGTTCATCTCTGACCTCGACTTCCAGTGGTTTGATGTCTACTCCTTCTGGAACACTGATCATTGAATCCAACGTTGCTAAAGCACTGCAAACAAATTCTTGGCCCTTGGCATATAGCTGAAGGAAATTCGAGTAAATTTGGTGCTTATTTCTTCCGAATACTGGTGATATGGGATCAACTTGTGATCTTTTGTTTTCCATTCACCAGTTGTTTGGAAGATGATAAGACTCGAATCTCCGTATATGTCAAGTTCCTCCACTTCATGGTCTAGAGCAGCCTGCAACCCAATCATACATGCCTCATACTCTGTAATATTTTCTGTGCACTGGAACCTCAACTTCACTGCGATTGGGATATGTGAACCATCCGGCTTTACCAAAACTGCCCCAATTCCATTTCCATTCATGTTGGCGGCCCTGTCGAAGAAAATCTGCCAGGAGCTTTCACTGTCCTCTTCTTCAGTAAATAAAACTGCCTCATCAGGAAAATTAGTCTTTAATGGCCGATAGTCTGGCAAGGGATACTCAGCTAAGTGATCAGCAATTACTTGACCTTTAATTGCCTTTTGAGTGACATATTTGAGGTCAAATTCAGAAAGCAATAGCTGCCACTTAGCCGTTATGTTAGTTAGTGCTGGCTTCTCAAATAGGTACTTCAGTGGGTCCATTCGAGATATCAATAATGTGGAATGGCTGAGGAAGTAATGCCTCAGTCTTTGAGTAGCCCACACTAAAGCACAACAGGTCTTTTCCAAAGGAGAATACTTGGCTTCATATTCTGTGAACTTCTTACTCAGGTAGTAGATTGCCATTTCCTTTCTGCCCGTTGTAAGCACCTCATTTTTGCACCTCCCAAGATGCAGAAAATGAAATTTTAATTGAAAAGTCAAACCTGAGAAAGTCAAAAAGTTGACTTTTTTATCTGGTGCAAATCAGTCACCATACTTCTCACCATTGAAAAAAGGATTTTGATACGATTCTAATGGAACTGAGTTTGCTCAAATCGGAGTCCAAATGAAGAAGTTATGGGCTGGTCAAATTTGAGAAAAGCATAAATTGACTTTCTGCTAAACCCAATATCAGCTACTCCATTTGGTACCAGTAGAAAGAGCATCTAGACCCGGATAAGGAAATATGAGCAAAATTGGCTCCAGAACGCGACTCGGCACTTCTGCTAAAAAACCCGAATTTGCTACTAAACTCTAGCTCAGTGGATAGAGGATGTCGACCCGGTTCCAACGCAATCAAGTTTTCTAGAATCGGAGCTCAAATGAGAGAGTTATGGGCAATCCTTGGTAAAAAATAAACTGTCCACGTGGCAAACTGTGCCACATGGACGTCCCCCTTTCTTAACCCTTAAGTAAACAAAAATATTAACAAAAAGAGTCTTTCTTAACCCTAAGTAAAAAATATTAACAAAAGAGTCTTTCTTAACCATTAAGTAAAAAGTAATAAGTCACAAGTAAGAAATAATAATAAAAAAGTCATTTTTGATAAAAATATTTAAAAATTAGTCTTTCTTCACCCTTAAGCAACCTCTCCTATAAAAGGGGAGGGGGTGGGATGCATTAGGGGGGACACTTTATCTCCCACCATTTTTCTTCTCCAAGAGCTCTAACCTCTCTCCCATCTTCCCCAAGCACCCAAAACCTCCTCTCAAGCCTGCTAAACCTTTCCCACTCTCTTCTTGTAAAACCCCGAAATTTTTGGTATTTATTTTGAGAAATAATTAAAATAAATTATTTATTTATGTGGTGGACTTTCAGGTGAACAATGCACAAGGGCAAGTTGGTAAATTTCTTAAAGGATGGATTTAGCTAAACTAAGGTAAGTCAAGTTAGGATACAATTTTTAATATTCAATAAGTAATATGTAATAATTTGTTAACTATTAGTGGTACTAATATTTCATTTAAAATTTGATAAATCAAAGTATTAAAAGAGAATAGGTTGTTGGTGTAGGTGATATGGTGGTAAGGCACCACACTTGATCAAAAATAGCATGCAAACAGTTTTTAAAAACGTATGGTTTTGTTTTGCTGTTTGCTGAAACGTAGCATATGGTTTATCTCCGGGCGTTACCAACGGTTACAGCTTTGGGAGAAGGCAAAACAAATGGATGCAACTCAGATCTAAGAATCTAGAGAGAGTGGAGAGATTTGTTGGAGAAGAAAGAGGTGGTCGCCCACTGCTGTTGGAGAAGAAAGAAGAAGAGAAAAACCCAGATTTTTAATCCAGTTCGTGAGGACTTCTGGGCGTGGGATACATTGGGTTTCATTGCTGGTTTTTGCAGAAGTTGAACTCCAGCAATCAAGAGGCAAGTAGCCTTTAAAAATATCATGATTTTCGTGTAAATTGTGAGCATCTCAATGCTTAGTTTTGAATGGAACAAATATGTTATATTCTGTTCATGTTTGGACGTTTATGATAGTAAGTTCTGTTCTGTTCATGTTTGGACGAATATGATAGTTATTTAGAGGGTGTTAATAATGTTAGACATGTTTAGAATGGAAGCATTTGGTTCAGATATAAAGAACTAGAATCTGCCGAAAGTGGAAGAGAAAACAAACCTGGTGCCAAGTGCTGCTGACCTCTTAGAGGTCAGCGTTGGTTTAAAAATATAGGGGAGGCTAGCCAACCCATGTTGACCTGGAGAGGTTGTGGTTTTGAACATGGGCAGCATTAGTTCAGCACTAGTTATTGTGTATAGGTATAGTACGGCTGTGGGGTTTGAGTGAAACCTTGTTCCATCTTAGAAAATCTGGTTCCAATGAACCTACAGAAGTGGGCAGCTACTGTTGGGAATAAAAAAAATATATATATATGAGGTTTCTATTCTGTTATTTGAACAAGGGGGAACTGATTTGAATGAATGAGGATTGCTGTACATGAACAAGGTGTTTATCTTATGATTCAAGTGGAGCTTAGTTATAGTAAATTAGAGATAGTTTAATTCTGTTCTGTGGATGATTTTAAAGAGGTTAAAAGGTGTTTATTTCAGTGGTAGTTCAAATTAAATGGGTTAGGTGACTGATGCCAAGGGCTGCTGACTTTGGTGAGGTTGGCGCCAGCTCCAATTTAGTAGTATATGTGGCTGTTGTGGTATTAGAATATAACCATATTTTTAGCTTCTTAAACATTATCAAATGTATTTATTTAAGATCAAAGTAACATCTAGAGATATTAGATTTAGGTGAAGATCAGATTTCTAAGGTGGATTAGAGATTTATTGGGAGACAATACTAAATGCATGCTAAAAATATTCTGCAACAGTTTTCTCTTAAGCTTATCTTGAGTTCATTGTTTTTAGTTGTTTCACTTGAGTGATTCAATAATTAATCAGGGATTTCAGAACTGTTAGAAGTCCATGCAATATATTTTGACAAGAAAATCTGGGGAGTAATATATATTTAAATCAATTAGAACAAGATAGAAGAAAAATCTGAATTCCTTTACAATATAGGATTAGCTAATGGGAGATGGGATTCCAGCATTGATAATACCTATAGCAAGGAGCATTAGCAATAATAATTTGGGCATAAGTGGTCTTGGTATTAAATAGTAAAAGTATTAGCAGAAATTAAATTTTTATCTAAGAGGAATAGACATTTGAGAATTATGGAACTAATTTAACATTACAATGATTTTGCTGAATGTTCATTATGATCTGAATTGTTTTTGATTATGGATTCTCTGCATGTTCGTTGTCCCCGTTTTGATGAAATTATAAGTACTTCCAGGGTATGTGCAACTTCTGGAAATTTTTACTGTTGGATGTCTTTGGTGATTTATTGAACCTGAATTTGATATTGTTAATCTAAGAAATCTTATTTCACTATAAACAAGGTTTCAAGTTAAATTTACATAGTATATGATAATTTTTGCCAAATTAGTAAGGGCGAGACTTAGTGTGGATCCACAGTCGAGTTATAATTGAATTTTGTAGATTTTGTCTGGATTTAAGTCTGGAGTTCCTTCATGCGTTTCCTCCATGATGGAGAGGCCTTCCATGAGGGAAGCGCTGCAGCAACTCCGTTTCCACCATGATGGTGAGGTCACTTGAGTTTTTCCGCCATGAGGGCGACGATATTGGATGTTCGAGCTGTTGCAGTGTTAGACTGGATTGTCTGGAACTCTAGTGCTTAGCCACACAAAATAGACAAACTTCACGAGTCCCAATATATAATGTTTTTCCGAAATTGTAATTGTCGATGTATTTCCGAGATTAGTCGGATTAACCGAGATTAATCGTAACTTAATTGATTATAACTTGTGCATGTTTAGAATTGTTATAACTGTATTTTTGTGCATGCATTGCTACTTGCTGAGATAGTCGTATCTCACTGCTTTGTTTTGTTTTCAGATTTCAGCGAGGACGATACCGTGGGGGTTGATATTCCGGTGGACTATCCGGAGTATCGTGAGGAGGATTATTTTATTGAGTAGATCTTAGTAGTTGGTTTTACTTACTCTAGTGAGTTTTTATTATGAACACTGTATTACTTTTGAATAGTGTTTCGGGAAA
Organism: Buxus sempervirens; assembly: GCA_947561395.2. Lineage (NCBI taxonomy): Eukaryota > Viridiplantae > Streptophyta > Magnoliopsida > Buxales > Buxaceae > Buxus > Buxus sempervirens. The sequence continues at coordinate 39,487,468 of OX387187.1, forward strand.
TTAGTGAACCTTGATTTCTTGCATTTGAATCTTTATATTATTTTATTTCATGTTTTCCCTTACTCTGTTGATCCTGTGAAATTTTTAATTAACCTTCGGGTACGAGTTACGGTTATTTTACGTAACCCGGATCCGGGGCGTTACACTTCTTCTCCCATTTTTGCTCAAGGAGGAGGCCTAGGAGATTCCTTGGAGCGAAGGAGGTGCTGCTCCAGCAGCCACTCATACTCCAAGGAGGCTTAGCACCCATTCCCCAAGGGTTTGAAACCCAAGGTGAGTTCCTTTAGGTAATTTTTTTTCACATATATGAATATTGACTCATTTGAAGCATGAAGGATGTTAATCATGTTATGAGGTTTCTGTTATGAATATGTGTGCACGTTTTTCTCTGCTCGTCGCTCTCTTTTCATGGTTTCCTAAGAGTGGTTACCATTCAAAGGTAAAAATGAAGGTTTGGTTGGATTAAGGAGAGGATGAGAGGTCTTAAGCTTGGTTTAAAGTGTTCATGGCCACTGTTTTACGTAAATATTATGCTGTTCCTTCTTTGTTTCTAATGGGGGAGCATGTTCCCTCTTGGCTTTTCCATCTTTTGTACCCCTGTGTAATCCCCATTATCCTTTCTTTTGTATTCTTTTTGTGTGTGCTTTCCTTCCCAGATCCTTGGTGTTTCCATGATGTATGCTTCTTGTATGTAGCTGGTTTGATGTCAATATGCCCTCCATTTTGCATGGTTTAAAGTAATCTAGCATGAGATTGTGTGTGGGCATCTTCATGCCAATATTCATGTACCTATAGCTCCACAGCCCTGCTCCCCATTCCATTTTACTGTTGTGTTATTGTTTTGGAACTAGCAAGCATGCTCCCCTTACCCGTAGCCCCCATGTTTTAGTTTGCATGAGCTGTTGCCAGGAAGGGCAGCAGGCCCTCTCGCCCTTTCTTCTATTATATTGCATCCTCCAGCATGTTTACCCAAGTGTTTATACACTTCCTAAGACCAACCCACCAACCATGCACATGTAAGCTACCCCTCCTTTCCTCGTTGTAAAAATCTCAAAAGAGATTGAAATGGGGTCTTCCCAATCTCCCTGAACCATTGTGGGCCCACACAGGGGCCCACACAACTGCTAAAACACCCTAAGAGGCCCAGGAATCCAAGCCCAATGCAAGGACCCGAAAAAACCAAAAGTTTGGTTGATCCGACAACTCAGGTCGGATCAACAGGACCTTGTTCGTAACCGGCCAAAGATGCCGGATACACTAACCCGTATGTGTAACCAGCATCTCAGGCTGGCTACACAGCCAGATTGTCTTTTATGCTATTTCATGATCTTGTACTGTTTTCTTGATTTGTTTGATCAATCCGAATGAACCAAGAGGGTTTCCGGGTGACCTTGGACACCCGGCCCAATTTGATTTCCAGTGGGCCTTCCAACGGGACCCGCTAAGCCCGACAAACCTACTTTTGTTAAAATAAAGGTAATTAAATTGATTGAGTGTGCTAAACCCATTGAGGCCCACCAAAGCCCAATTCGGGGCATGCATGCTTAAATTATGTTGTGGTTTGGTCGAGACCAAGGGCAAGGCCTGTCAGGCCCACTAAGCCCATTGAGCAAAACAAGGTTAGGGTTTCCAAACCCTAACTTAAGAAGCCTTGGGCTTTCAAACCCAAGCCCAGGTAAAGGGCCCAAGCCTAAAGCCTGGCCCATTTTGGCTCAGTTAATCAAGATAATCTCAAAATAACTTGGCAACCAACTGTGTGGCCCACTCAAGGGCCCACAAAGCAATCCCAACCCACTTTGGCATGAAATCCACTTAAATAATCAAACTTTAATTTCAAAATAAAATCAATTCATTGAACCAAAGCCCAAAGGGCTTCTCAGGCTAGACTGAGGCCCACCAGGGGACATGCGGGCTTAACCAAGCCCACCAAGGAATCCGTGGGCCTTCCAACGGGGCCCGCCCACGCAGACTCATCTCACTTTAAGCTAAAAAAGATAAAATCAAGTAAAGGGACCCACACCACTTTTGGCGGTCCCGGCAGACTTAACCAAATTTGAATGTTAGATTAGGAATCGAGTGAGTGAGAGACCAAAAGTTGACTCAAACTAGGGAATCCTATGGGACCTGTCTTTTGACGGGGCGGACCGGGGTGTCTACGGACTTCCCCGGACCGTAACCATGAACTTGCTTGGAATCTCAAGCCGCAGACCAAGCCTTAATAGACAAACTTAGGCACCCAGGTGTCTGCCTACATCCCATCAAGCAGTGGCGACTCCAAACAATCCCGAGGCACGCATCGTTTTGCATGCGCCTTGTCGTGCGACCGAAATCAGGTGCGCACACTGGTTTGATCATGCTGTCCTAAGACACACCCCATTGATGTTTCAAAAACTGACAAGTACAGAATCAGTTGTCTTCCCGGAGTTGGTGGCACTAGCACAGGTGGATTCAGCAAATATTCTTTTATCTTGTCAAAGGCCTGTTGGCAATCATCATTCCAGACTGTTGGATTGCTCTTTCTTAGCAACTTGAATATTGGTTCACAGGTGGCAGTGAGTTGTGCTATGAATCGGCTGATGATTAAATTCTTCCAAGGAAACCACAAACTTCCTTCTCTGTTCTGGGTGGTGGCATTTCAATAATCGCTTTTGCTTTGGCCCGGTCAATCTCAATTCCCCTTCTGCTTACTATGAATCCCAACAATTTTCCTGATGTAGCCCCAAAGACACACTTTGCTGGGTTAAGCCGTAAACTGTACTTCCTGAGTCGATCAAACACCTTCTTCATGTTGATCAAGTGGTATTCTTCTTTACAGGATTTGGCAATCATATCATCTACATAGACTTCCATCTCCTTGTGGATCATATCATGGAACAATGCTATCATGGCCCGCTGGTAGGTTGCCCCAGCATTCTTAAGCCCAAATGGCATGACAGTGTAGTGGAAGGTACCCCATGGTGTAATAAAAGCTGTTTTTTCCTGATCTTCCTTTGCCATTTTGATTTGATTATACCCAGAGAAACCGTCCATGAATGAGAACAGGTTATGTACAGCAGTATTGTCGACTAGAAGGTCGATGTGTGGAAGTGGAAAATCATCCTTTGGGCTTGCCTTGTTTAGATCTCTATAATCCACGCACATCCTGACTTTTCCGTCCTTCTTTGGTGTGCACGCGTCGGAAATGCGGCATGGGAAAATTCGGAGTCGCCACCGCCTGATGGGGTGTAGGCGGACACCTGGGTGCCTAATCTTTGTCTATTAGGGCTTTTGGTCTACGGCTTTGAGATTCTAAGTAGGGTTTCGGTTGCGGTCCGGGGAAGTCCGTAGACACCCCGGTCCACCCCGTCGGGTGACGGGTCCCTTAGGTTTGTCCTGGTTTGAGTCAGCTTACATTGGTCTCACCCGATTCCTAATCTGATATGCAGTTTGGTTAAGTCTGGGGGGACCACCTAAGTGGTGTGGGCCCCTTTAATTGCTTTTATCTTGATTAATTAGGTAATCTGAGTCTGGTTCGGTGGGCCCCGTTGGAAGGCCCACGGTGTCCTTGGTGGGCTTAGGCAAGCCCATGTACCCTTGTGGGCCTCAGTCTAGCCTGAGAGGCCCTTTGGGCTTTGGTTAGTTCAATTGATTTTACTTTAGGTTCAGATTTAAAGTTTAAGTGTTTTTCATGAAAAGGTGGGCCGGATTGGTTTATGGTCCCCTAAGGTGGGCCCACATGGTGGCCAAGTATTTTTATTGGATTTATCCTTTTTTATTTGCCAAAGTGAGTTGGACACTGGGCTTGGGGCCCGTAGTCCAAATTTGGGCCTGTAAGCCCAAGTTACCAGAAGTTAGGGTTTGCACCCTTCCTTGGTTTGGTTGGTGGGCTTTGGCGGGCCCGGTAGGCCCTTACCCTTGGTCTCGACCAGACCACGCAATTCATGCATCAATTTCACAAGTCTGATTCGGATGGACAGCCTTAGGTTTGGCCCGCCCGATTTAATCGGTTAATTTTGCTTATCTTGATTAAGTTGCATGCATACATGTTTATTGGGCCGGGTGGGCCCTGTTGGAAGGCCCACTGGAAATCAGGTTGGACCGGGGGTCCAAGTCCCATGTCGGGTTTCCGGGTTACCCTGTTGGTTTATCCAGTTCGGTTCGGAAATGCCACCCATATCTAGCAAAAGTTACAACATATAAGTTATAGGAACATATCAAAATCAACATTTATTAAGGAGAGACTAGCTCATTATGCTGGGTCCAAGGGGAGGTACCCAGGGCCCCTGTGGGCAGAGCGAAGCGGAGCCCACGGGGTGGGGTACCTCCTCGCACCAAGGAACTAGTTGGACGCGCAGCGAACAAAGGGGGTGGGGGTGCGGGGGGCTTCGCCCCCCACGGTACAGTAAAGGGTATTTTTGGAAAATTTCAAAAATCTAGCAATTTGGCATGTTTTAGGGGTATGCGCTCACTTCCTGAAGTGAGCGCCAGGTGAGCGCCAGTAGGCGGCTAAGAACCAGGCAAAATTCGGACCTGGCGCTCACTCGATACTAAGTGAGCGCGAGCTGGGCGGGAAGTGAGCGCGAGCTGAGCGCCAAGGGGCCACGAGATGGGTGCCAGAATTGCGCATGGTTTTAAGTGAGCGCGAGCTGAGCGCCAAGTGGGCGCCAGCTCGGCGGGTAGTGAGATAAAAGGGGCGCTGCTTCCTAAGTGGGCGCAAGTGAGCGCCAAGTGGGTGGCTACTCACTGCGATTTTCAACTCTCTGTTACTTCGAGATATCCATCTCTAGCCGATCTTTTTTGGCCTGTAATTGTTCCACTAGTCTCCTAATATGCCCAGGACACTTCCCAACTAGTTTTGGATTTAATCTAAACACATTTTATCTCAAGTTGTAAATCACTTTCATGCTCGGACTCATGATATTCCAAAAAAAACAGAAAGCTCACAATACCACCATGCAATCAAAATACATCACGAATAATATGCCCAGAGCACTTCCCCGGACTCCGACCCCTCCCCAGAAGGCACTTAAACTTGTATTGAAATTAACCTAAGCTATTTAAAGACACAACTCCATATCACTTAAAAAAAGGAAAACCAAACCCGATTATCACAAAACAACACAGGCCTAGCTACAGACAGTTAATGGGGTGATGGGAGCATGCTTACAGGGACACAACAAGGAGCAAGCAGCATATGGCAGGGGGGGGGGGGTTGGGGGAGCATGTTAGCAAGTATAGCAAGCAATAAAACAACAAGAGAAAAAAACACTAATAAACAGAGATTGCCTATGCGACATGGAAACCTAATTTTTTTCATCTACACATGTCCCCAACCTCTATGCATGCATGCAGACATTCGGAGAAGGGAAGGAGGAGGGGGTTTACAGGGGTACATTAGATGACGGGAACTTGGGGAACATGCTCCCTTTTCGATGCAAACAAAGCATGCCTCTTCCTCTTCCTCGCTGGGTGGTCTTCATCGGATGGAAGTGAAAAAGAGAAAAAAAAAAAAAGCATGGCAAGCTTTCATGCCAATGGTCTTATACCACCAAAGAAGACCGGCTTTAAAAAAATACCACATATTCATATATGTAAACCCAAAGTAACGGGGGTCCTTACCTGGTGGTTTTTGAGTTCTGGAGCTGAGTGGGGGAGCCTCCTCGAAGCCGGACAGTAGCTGGAGCCTCCACTTTACCGCACCGACGGTGGCAAGCTTCCACTTGCTTAGGTGGAAATGGAGGAGACCCAAAGAAGGGTGAGGCGCTTAGGGTTTTTTGGGAGGCAAGCAGGGATGAAGAGAGGGGGGCTTCGGGTGAGGGAAGAAGAAGGAGAAGGGAGTCAGTTGAGGAAAAACCCAAAACCCGACGAAGAACAAACCAAAAACCATTCGAACCCTCCAAAATCCGAACACTTAGCTTTTTTTTATAGAAAAATTCCAACCCTCTGTGCGAAAAGTCGCGCGGCTTATATAAGGGAAGAAAAAGAAGGGGGCGCCCACTTGCTTACCACGTCCGCTCGAGCGACCGCATGATGAAAAATCATTAAATGCGGTCGCTCGTTTGTCTAAAAAATTCGGAAATTAAGATTTAATCCCTGGTAATTTTTAATTCAATCCGATATTCTTGGACTTTTACAGATTTCGTCCCTGGGATATTTCGTATATTTGGATATTTACGGATTTGATCCCTGAGATATTTTCCTGCGCAACTCGCCACGTGTGCAGCTTTTTGCCACGCGCGCGGATTGCCGGTTTTGCTGCTCGGGAATTTCGTCAGCTTATATTTCCTTCATCCGGGCTCCGATCTGGGCAAACTTAGTTGCGTTAGAATCGTATTGGCGCCCTCTATCCAATGACCTAGGGGTAGGCCTCTGGATCGGATTTTAGTAGAAAGACAACTTTTGGCTCTGCTCAGGTTTGACCGCCCGCAGAACCTTCATCCGGACCCCGATTCCTGCAAACTCAGTTGCATTGGAACGGTGTCGAGATTCTCTATCCAATGGCCTAGGGGTAGGCCTCTGGATTGGATTTTAGCAGAAAGTCAACTTTTGGCCCTGCTCAGGTTTGACCGCCGCAGAACCTTCATCCGGACCCCGATTCCTACAAACTCAGTTGCGTTGGGCCCGTGTCGAGATTCTCTATCCAATGACCTAGGGGTAGGCCTCTGGATCGGATTTTAGCAGAAAGTCAACTTTTGGCCCTGCTCAGGTTGGACCGCCCGCAGAACCTTTATCCGGACCCCAATTCCTGCAAACTCAGTTGCTTTGGAACCGTGTCGAGATTCTCTATCCAATGACCTAGGGGTAGGCCTCTGGATCGGATTTTAGCAGAAAGTCAACTTTTGGCTCTGCTCAGGTTTGACCGCCCACAGAACCTTCATCCGGACCCCGATTCCTGCAAACTCAGTTGCGTTGGAACCGTGTCGAGGTTCTCTACCCAATGGCATAAAGCAAGGTGGCCAATTTTCACTTGATCAAAAAGTCAACTTTTCACCCCTTAGGGTTTGACTTTCTGTCCAGGGTTTGCATTTTTGGTTTTTCAGGGAGCGCAAAAATGAGGTGCTTACATTTTGTACTGGCACTATATTCACAAGCCACTCGGGTACATGGAGACAGCCAAAAATCCCGCTTGTAATTGCTTGACCACTTCATCTTTGACCTTCAGTGTCCATTCAGGTTTCAATCTTCTCAACGTTTGCTTAATCAGCTTAACCCCTGGCAGAATTGGTAATCTGTTCACAACTATGTCAGTATCCAACCCTGGCATATCCCAATACGACCATGCAAATACATCTTTATAATCAGCCAAGAACCGTGTCATTTCATCACGCTACACATCAGACAGAGATGCCCCAACCTTCACTATCTTTGGTCCCTAGATTTATTCAAATGGTCTCCTCAATATTAGGTTGAATACCATTTTCATGACGCTTCAATTGATATTCAATTTCTTAAGGAGGGTCATCTTCTTCGACCTCAGTCTCTTCTTCGATCCCCATTAGGTCAAAGTCGAGCTCAAGGTCGAAGTCATATTTAGCATGATTTAATTCCGTTTGCTTATATGGTTCATAAATGGTTTGGACATTTTTGGAAAAATTTAAATTTTCTAGAAAAAATGGGAAAATCTTTTTGGGTTTTCTGTGAGCCTTCTAAAAAGGCTTTTCCTGAAGACGAAGGCTCATTATAACTTTCAGGAAAAGGGCCTTTCACTAATGGAGTTTTTTTTGGAAGCCGCGTCTGTTTGCCAATCAAATGCCGCTTCAAAGGTAAAGGGAGTTTCCTCCCAATTTTTTAGAATAAATTTTTCTGGAGCAAGGGAGATAGTGCAAGCCTACCCCTCAAGCTCAAAATCCGATGCCATCATCACCGGATAAATTATACTGCCCTTTTCTGTTGTGGGGCCCAATCTAGATAAAACCTCATTTGGAATCCTCACTGTGTCCCAATCAATGCAAGGCAGCTCATTTGCTTATTCAGTTTTTTCGCCTTTAGTCATGGCGAAGAAAGCCCCAATATCTTCAGAGAAATTCTGCTGCTTTTCTGGCTGTGGCCTAGGCTCACCCATTGTTTCATTTGAAAAAGGTGGGATATAGGGTTGTAAGGTGGGGATATATGGCTTCAAGAAAGGGTTGGTGTTACGGTATGGAGGTTTTGATTGATATGTGGGAGGACATATCTAAATCTTGTGGGAAGACTTTGGGAAATTTTCCCTTAGATGGGGGAATCTTTCTTTGCTTTCTTGCTCTGAATTCTAATTCTTCCTTCTCCAACCTCTTGGTTTAAACCCTAATCCTACTTTAGGGGTAAGCTTCTTGGCCCTTATTGGCTCCAACCTCCCTTGTAAGTTGATACCTAAACCTTTCCCTGGATGGAAATTGTATTTTCTCAGCACTTTCTCCACCATTTTTTCAGCATAGGTCCTCTTTCCTTCCTCATCTTAATACCCCCCAGGTATAAAATTGACAGTCTCAAATTGAAATGAATGAAATACAATTTTGTCGACAGTCATCTAGACATTAATGAAGGGTACATCAGGTGGCACTATTGGAGGTATCAAATTATCAGCTAGGACAGTCATCACCCTTTGTCCTCTTATATACTTCACCCTTTGGTGAAGAGTAGATTGTATTGCCCAAGCCGAGTGTATCCACGGTCTTCCTAGGAGCAGATTGAAAGCTGCTGGAATATCCATCACTTCAAATGTGATGTTAAAGATATTGAGTCTAATAGTGACCGGCAGTTCAATCTCCCCTAGGGAGTGTGTCTTAGAGCTATCAAATGCCCTTACAATCCTCCCATTTTGTTTGATCTTGGATTGATCCAGACCAAGCTTGGCAAAAGTGATTAATGGGCAGACCTTTAAGGCTGACCCATTGTCAATTAAAACTCGTGCTATCATACTGCCCTTACAAAGCACCAAGGCTTATCTCACTATTTGAAAAACTTATCACATTATGAGATAAGATTTGGCCAAACATTTTGCCTAGCTGGTTTGGATCAATAGCTTTGGGCACATGTGCACTCTAAAGCACCTTCAATAATGAATCCCTATGCTTTTCAAAATTCAGCAAAAGTCCCAGTATTGAAATCTGGGCAGGGACTTATTTAATTGATCGACAATATTGAATTCACTTTTTTTTTTATTATTTTTATAAGATCAGCTATCTCATTTTCAGCCACCTGGGGAGTGCCTTCCTCTGTTTTTGCTTTTCCTTTCAGTTTGGTCTTCTCTTCGGCTTCTTTTCTTTCCTTTTCAACTTCCGATTCTTTTTCTTTTCCCTCTTCTCTTACACACCTTCCAGATTTCATCATGAGGTTCACCTCCTCCTAGCTCTGTTTCTCGACCACTGGAACTATGGTGGTGAATCCTTCACTATAATTCCATGGCACAGTTGATTCTGAATAACTAGGCTTTGGGACATTTATCACAAGGGGAGGAAGTTTGGACTTGGATGAAAGAACCTGGGTAGAAGGAACATCTATAACCAAGGATGGGAGTTGCTTTGGTTGAAGTGATTTTGAAGGTAAAGGAAATGAAGTGGTAAGGTGGTCACAGTTGATGACCAAGGGTGGCTTTGATGGATTGGAGGGAGAAAAAGCAGATGGATTGCAATTTATAACCAGAGAAGGCCTTGCAATACTTACTTGGGCCATGAGAGAGGAAGCCCAGTCCAATGAAGAGTTAATACGCTCAGCAGCACAATCATTTCTTTTGGAAACGACATTAATTTCATCTCCTTTTTTTCCTTGGTAGAAATGGACTTTGACCGAAGTCCCTATGGTAGCAATCAGCTGGTATGGGTCAAAAGTTCTTTGAAAGGAAGAGATGGCTGCAACTAAGTTGGACAGGCCTGCCCCATTATGATAAGGCAATGGATTCTGCCCAATGTCATTTCCGGAAGGGGTGGATGCAACTGTATTGAAGGACAAGGCTTTCTGATCAAACAAGTCCTGAATAGCATGCTTTAAAGGCTAGCAGTTGTCAGTAGGGTGTCCTGGTGCACCCATATGAAAATCACAGGTGACCGAGGGATCAAAATTCCTCCCCTTAGATGCATTTGGGTTCGGCTCCTTCAGGGTTACATAACCCGCCTTCAGTAATGTTGGTAATAGCTGGGACAGTGTTAGGGGAATAGGTGTGAAGACTATATTCCTTCTTGTTACCATCTAGGCATCTCTTTCTTCCCTAGTAAAATCCCTCTTCTGATTTGTAGGCACAGATGGAGAGAAATTAACGTTGAGTGGGGTTTGATGGGTGGTTTGTGGTTGTTGGGTCTGCTGGGTTGTCTGGGAGGAGGAGCTTGTACCAGGTTTACTTCTCCTTCTTTCTTGTTCCCATTCTTTTTCATCCCATTCCCCTTCTTCTGTGCAATAGAGTTAGCAGAGTAATCAACTATCTTTCCTGATCTGACCCCGTCCTCAATCCGGTCGGCCACTTGTACTAGGGTTGTAAAGTTGGTGGTAGTCTGACCCACCAGATGATTGTAAAAAGGTTGCCCCAGTGTGCTAATGAAGGTTGAAATCATCTCTGGCTCTAACATAGGCGGCCTGACCTGAGAAGCAGTCTCCCTCCACCTCTTGGCATATTGCCTCACAGATTCGTCTTTATTTTTGCTCATCCTCATCACATTGTACCTATCTGGCACGATCTCATAATTGAATTTGTATTGGGCCAAAAAGGCGTCAGCCGAATCCCTCCATCTTCTGATCTTCCCATGGTCCAGTGTGGCAAACAATCTCAGAGCAGATCCAGTCAAACTCCTCTGGAAGAGTTGAATCAGAATGTCGTCATCCCAGCCAAATTGACATGGAGCCCCACAATAGAACTTCAGATGGCTCATAGGGCAGCCAGTGCCATCGTATTTTTCAAAGTCTGGGCACTTGAATTTGGTTGGTAGGCATATATCTGGGTATAGACACAGGTCTTCAACGTTTGTGCCCCCATAACTGTTCACCCCTTTCACTTCTCTTAGTTCTTGAATCATCTCCAGCTTATGCAAGAATTTCCTTTCCATTTCCTCCCTTACTCCTTCTTTTTCCTTCTCCTTCTCAGATTCAACACTGTCCTCCATGATCAATATAGGTTCAGGGACAGGTTCAAAAACGGGTTCAGGGATAGGTTAAGCTGGAGGTGGAATGTTGGTTTGAGGTGGAGGTACTTGGTGAGAAGTGGAGGCTTGGTTTTGGGCTTAGGCTTGCTGGGCCTGAATAGCCAGTAAGTTTTCCAGCATTTGGGCGAGCCCCACCACTTGCGCTTGCAGTTGAGCAAAGTCCTGAGTAGGAACATCAGTTTGATTCTCAGTAGGATCCATTGTGCGAGCCCTTGATTTGGTTACAGGAACAATGGTTGCAATTATGATGGTACCTGGTAAAGGAAAAATAAGAAAATGTCAACCCCAATTTATGCCTCATTCACCTACCTATGAATGCATGTATGCAGGTTATGTGAACATGAGTTTGTAATTTATTATTATTTATTTTATTTTATTTTATTTTTTTGTTTATTTTGAAGAATTGTTGGAATATTTTAGGGCTTCCAACATGTCTCACAAGATATGAATTGGGTGGTACAAAAAGACCATCCCAAGAGTTGTTGGAATATTTTAGGGCTTCCAACATCCCACAAGATGTGAATTGGGTGGCATGAAAAAGGCCATCCAGAAAGTTGTTGGAATATTTTAGGGCTTCCAACCTCCCACAAGATACAATTTGGTTGGCACGGAAAAGGCCATCCAAAAAGTTGTTGAAATATTTTAGGGCTTCCAACCTCTCATAAGATATGATTTGGTTGGCACGAAAAAGACCATCCAAAAAGTTGTTGGAATATTTTAGGGCTTCCAACCTCCTACGAGATACGATTTTGTTGGAATGAAAAGGGCCATCCAAAAAGTTGTTGGAATATTTTAGGGCTTCCAACATGTCCCACAAGATATGAATTTGAGTGAGTTTATAAGGGTTTGTATGTTTTTTACTCTTATTGAAGTGTTTATCATTTTTATATCACTAAAGAGGTTAAAAGAACTAGGTTTGTTGGCAAAAGTTGCATTGGAATAGCAATTAATCCGTAAAACCGCATATATAGTGCGGACTAGCCATGTCCGCATTTAAAATGCGCTTAGGGTATGTCCGTAAATAAAATGTGGACGACTTATGTCCACAAATATAATGCGGACATGCCGTGTCCGCAAATGAAATGGGGTTTACGGACGGAATTTCACCGTTTTTTTTTTTTCAAGTGATTTTAATGATTTTGATTGCTCATCCAAACATATGGTTCACCATTGACAAGCTTCTAGACTATCCCAAAGTGGACTTTGACACTATATTTTCAAAAAACATGAGGGCACATGTTCCTTTCAAAATTGGACACCATATTTATAGATTTTGGGACTTTTGAGTAGGATGACTTCTGAGTAGAGTTCAAAACTCTTCCTATAGGCTAAACCAAACTTAGGATACAAACCTCTTTGGGAAAAATTCCATCCCAAACACATGGGCACCGTGGTACTTGCCTTACATGACAAGAAGATAATTCTAAAAGAAAACCATGATATCACCTTGTTACCTTGTGTTTACCTTCAATATGGCATTCATATCATACCTTGGCCTTGTGACCCATGCAACCGGCCTTCCCTCAATTACAAACCCATTTCCCCATCGTAGTTGTTTACTTTAGCTCAAAAACGTGTATCTCCACCTTCAAGCGTATGGGCTTTGGGTTTTGGTTTAATGGCAACTTAGATCTCAAGCCTAGTGATGACCAAAATCAAAGATCAACAATGTCATCACATCATTAGCCCAAAGTTCTAAGGTGAATGTTTTCACTTTCGATTTCCGAAGTAACGACTTCGTTGTGCCAAGCTACACACATTCGGGTTCAACTTCCTATAGGTAATGGGTAGGCTGTGCAAAAGATTTAAAAAGTTCAAGTGCATTTGAAATATAAGGACACATTCACAACGTCCCAGCCCCTTGCCACTCTTTTTCGTAGCCAAGCACACTTTTTTCACAAACCAAGGCATATATGAAATCATATTGGAAATAAATAAACACAAGCAAACAAGATACCAAAACACCCAAATATGTTTATGACTATTATATACCCAAATATGTTTATGACTATTATATACCCAAAAATATCACACAAGCATGTTATCATAATGTACAAAAACAATTAATCATGCAATCATGCTTGAACACCCAAAATACCCACTAAATTCTTAGATTTCATGCTCATAGCTTTCATGTTCAAAACATAGCATTAAACCCCCCAAATTAAAGCATGCTATAGCAAAATCATGGTTTAGCAAAAGCAAGCCCCCCATATATGTTTCTAGAAACAATCCTAAAAATCAAATTTAAACGTGTTTCTACCCCATGAACTTTTAACCAATAAATCAGATTTTAAAGCACTTCAAGCATGCCCAAAAAAAGAACAAACAAAATAGCAAGCATTCCAAATAAAGCAAAGACATGAACAAATACACAAATCCAGGCTTAAATCCACATACTCCCTAGCAGAGTCGCCAGTTGTGAGACATGGAAAAATCAATCTAGTGACTTTCCTATCATGACACGGACTCAATTAAAAAAAACAAGGAATCGCCACCATTCCTTTTTAAGGTGTGAATGGACACCCAAAATAATGAAATAAAAGAAATAACAAAAGAAAACAAATTAGAGTAAAAATAACTCTAATTCAAAAAGTAAACCAGAGATGGGTAAGGAGATTAGGTTATGAACAGGGAAAGGTATTAGGCACCCCCATTCATCCACACAAGGTGGTTGCCAAGTATTGCTCATGTTTTGGAAAAGGCTTGCTAAATAGAAATCAAAATAAAAGTAAAAGAAAAGAAAGAATGTATGGCTTTTTTCCCATGTGAATGATCCAATTAATTATGGATCCTTCTTATGAAAACAAGAGGCATTTCTTGGGCTTCATGATTGACTGAAATCAAGAAAAAGAAAACATTTCTAAAGTAAAAACTTCAAAATCTGACTTAAAGTTAAATCCTTGAAATCTAGGAATAAATAGAAAAAATATAAATTTTACAAAATATTGAAAAATTGAATCTAAACAATTCAGATCATAGATATAGCCCATATTTCTTATTAGATAAAAGAAACAAAACAATAAATACCCACGTTGATGAAAAACATCAAAAGGGGAGAGCTGAGACCGTAGGGTCTTCTCTCAAGAATGAAAAATGACTCAAAAACCAACTCATGAAACCATAGAGATTACTGGAAGGCTCCTGAATCCAAATCTACCACATCGACAATGGTAGATCCAAAATCTTAGCCTAAATGACTAAAAACATCAAAAACATAAAAAAAGGTGAAAACAATGTAAAAAATCAGAGTACATGAAGAAAATGAGATCTAATGCTATGAATAGCATAGATCTATAGTATTCCTCCATATTTCATCACCAAATCATGACACAACCTAAACGAAATACTACAACCACATATTTCTAAGGTTACACCATATGGGGGGTCTGCCCTACGGATCCATTCCTATCCTCCTTTCCCCTAGAACTCTCTTCACGTTTTACGGCTAAAGAAGATACTTGTGGTACTTGGATTCAGGTTTGGGGTTACAATCACACACAGGCCTTATACTACAGAAATGGAGAAGATTAGAACTATCTTATAAATTAAAACTAGAAAATAAAGAGGTTGAAAAGCTTACCTGGTCTTGAGAAAGCAAAGAGGTAGGGGTTCTCTTCTTCACTTGGAGTTCTCTTTTCAGCAATTCCTAGCCACAATTCCATAGAAATTTGACACACACAACCTTCTGCCATTTGCTTGAGGAGAGGCCTCCTATTGATAAGCAAGAACAGGGGCAAGGGTGGTCCTAAGAGGTTCTAGAATGTTCCAATCCCATTTTAGAAACATGAATTAGGGCAAAAACAGCCGCACGAAACCCTAGAGAGAAGATCAAAATAGTAACAAGGCTCAAAAATCGAGATTTTAGAAATTTGCTCAAAATACGCATGTCCGCAAATCAAATGCGTACACGGCTTGTCCGCATAACTTATGTGGATAGAACAGTTTTGGCCAAATTTTCATCTTTTTTGACCTGTTTCAAATCCAATTAAATATTTTCTCATTTTGTAGTGCAATTTGGGGTGTCTACACAACCCAAACTCACCTTCGGGCTTAAAATTAAGGTTGGTTTTGACCCAAACCCAAACTAAAGTCTTAGTTCGGGCTATTATTCGGGTTGGGTTGGGTTGGGCAGGCTTTGGGTAGGTTGGGCAAAACTTACAGCTTTACTTTTAACCTTTTTAAGCTTCCACATATAAGTAGCCAAATGAAATCAGCATAAAGTCACTGCAAATAACTAAAACATAGAAAATAATTTGATTTAATTATTATTCTTTACTAATAATGTATTTAAAAACTCAGGAACCAAAATAGAAACTTCATTTAATAGCCTAAATATTGTGGACTTATATTTTCAGACTTCCAAGCGGTCCAAACACATCAAATCCCAACCAAGCAGAAAGTGAAACGATAAATAAGCAATTTACCATATTTTTTTCTTCTTATCTTTTTTCTCTCAAATCATACAAAATTTGAGCCAATAATGGACCAGTGACAATCTCAAACTCTTCTAACTTTTCTCAATTCTTTCTGTAGTGCATCTAGTTGTTAGTTGTCGATAACTCATAATCCCCAGTCACTATCTAAATCTCAATACTTTCTTAACCCATAGCAACATAGGAATGGAATGCTTCCATGACATCAGATTTACTACCTTGAAAGGTGTCCACACTATCTATATATCACCTGCTAGTCAAAAAATGGAAATCCACACCTTTGTTGGTGCATACATCATGAAGAAAAGGTATTGATGCATCCTTCAATTTGGTTTCTTGCAAGAAAATGCCATCTAGCTTCTAGAAACTTCCGAAGCAGCCATAATGACACCTTTATTCTTTGTTGTTAAGCCTTATCAAATTTCAAGAAATTAAGCCTTATCAAATTTAAAGAAATAATATACTTATCAATGATGAATTTATTTCAGGCCCTTTGTCCATCCCATCTACTTCTTCCTCTGTTGCCACTCAAAGGAAAATATTTCAAGAAATAATATACTTACCATGTAAGCTTCAAAAGCTACATTTTTTTTTGTATTTCTGAGGCTTTCCTTGTATTGGTTTTCAACATCTATGAACAGTGCTTTTGGATCATCTTCAAAGCCCTTAAGGGACACACCTATTGATTTGCTGAAATCTTTGATTTCTTGAGTACTCATTCAAACTCCATCTCCTCGTCTGTACTCCATTATCATCTAGCAATTTATTGATGTCAAAGTCAAACCATGACCCCCATATTGTCTTTGCCCATAGTCCCACATCCTAGGTACAATGAACTCTCTGATCATATTTTAAGCATCATTGCATATGCAGCCACATCTTAATTCCAGCACTCTCCATGCTTCAGATTGTGAATTTGTGCAGTAACAGCTATATCAAAGTTGTGATTGTTTTTTTGCCATAACCCCACCCACCATACTGGTCATGATCTCCACTTTAATCCTTGATGAATGATACTACCAGAAGGCTTCTGTACATACTGGCATTGTACCCATTGCACCATATAGAGTCACCACAATAGGATTAACAGGTCTTGTTGACCTCTAACTTCTAAAGCTATCATTCATAGAAATAAAAGGAATAAAGGAAACTGATGAGGGAAAGATGAGTAGGGGACATGAATTAAAAGAATCAAAAGTTTGGACTCACTGGTGTGGATAACTGAGGAGGTGAATGATGTCCACTGAAATACGCCTAACCTCTCCATGGACTTACCCAGCAGCTGAAATACCTCTTCAGTTAGTAATCAATGGGTGAATGCCCAAATCAGGTCTAGACCATTGTATTTTCTTTGTTGTTCCAATCTGCGTCCTTCCACTGGGAAAATGATCAACCACCGTTCGTGACTTGATGATCTCTTTGACAATATCAGGAAGTGACCTCCTTTTTTGTTGGCTTCCAGCATAGAAAATTGGGTCTCTGCTTTGGTTGCAACCTTATCACCCCTCATGGATCTGTACTTTGATGCAGAATTCAAAAAACTTGAAAAGATGATGTGATTGAGCGTAATTTGTGGCATAAAGCTCTCTCCCATCAGTTGTCCTATGAATGATTTTGGTTATTCTTTAGTGATTAAATATGATAGAACCAAACCTCCAAGCTGAAAATTTAGTTAGATCCGTAGATTCTGAACAGAGAAAGTGAGGACTTGTTAGCTGTCAAATAATGTTCTTTGTGAGCTTGTTCTAGGAATGGGCTTTGATGAGGAAATAATTTAACAAAAATAAAAAAATTAGTCGGTAGAAATTGAACAGAGAGTCTAAGTGTGAGGGTAGGATAATATCATGCTTGGAAGTTGACATCTTGTGAATTTTTTAGCAAGATTGTGGCTTACAATTAATTATTAGTGGGATAGATATTTGCAGTCAACAAGGATAGATGTCTAAATTGTAACGCCCTGGAACCGGGTTACATGAAATAAACCGTAATTCGTATCCCGAGGTGTTAGCTTCCCACACAGAATCGCTATCAGAGTGAAGGAAAACATGAAATAAACAATAATATATAAACGAATTCAACTACAATCCCCAACTCACCTGAACCAAGCATAAACCCGCCAGTAACATCCTTTCCAAGATCTGAAAAACAAAACAAAAACAAAACAAGTGAGATACAAATATCTCAGCAAGCAGCAATGCATGCACAAAATACAGTTATAACAGTTCTAAAGCATGCATAAGTTGTAATCAATTAAGTTTATGGTTAGCCTCGATTAATCCAACTAATCTCAATAATCATACTCGATAACAAAATCAGATTCTAGATAAAATATATATATATATATATATATATATATATATATATATATATATATATATATATATATATATTGGGACTCGTGAAGTTTGTCTATTTTGTGTAGCTAATCACTAGTGTTCCAAACAATCCAGTCGAAATACTGCAACAGCTCAAACAAACCAATTCATCGCCTTCATGGCGGAAATACTCGTATGACCTCACCCTCATGGTGGAAAGGGAGTTGCTGCAGCACTTCCCTCATGGAAGGCCTCTCCATCATGGAGGAAATGCACTAAGGAACCCTAAACTTAATCCAAACAAAATGTACAAAATTCACTTACAACTCGACTGTGGATCCACACTAAGTCTCGCCCTTATTACTTTGGCAAACTTATCAAATTATTTACTAATTCAGCATAAAGTCATGCTCAATGAAAACCAAGTCATTTATATATGGTAATACCAAATTCAGTTCCAAAGAAACACTAAACCATCCAATAATAAAAGTTTACAGCAATGGTACATACAGTGAAAATATTTTTCACTTAAAACCAAAAATGATAACCAGCAAATATTCAAAGAAACAACATCAATTTCTATTCAGGTCATAATAGAAACCAACTAATTTCATTGGTATTAAAATCTGTCCCAGAAATTTCTGATAGTCAACTCTTTATTAGCTTCAACAAAATTTCAGATTTGCTACTCCCTTTACTTATTAATTCTAATACTAATTGCTTCCTATATTTTTACTGTTAAGAGAGTTCCCAAAAGTTACTAACAACTCTTGAACCTCATTTAATCCTTGATTAACTCAAATGAAATAAAAAATCATGCTTGACACCATGATAACTAAGAAAAGACCACATGCTGCAAAAAACCAGTTCATACACTTGCTTCCATGCTTCATAACAAACCTCTCAATCCCTTTTATTTATTTATCCAAAATAAATTACTAATAACACTTGAGAATCTAATGACCCTAGATTGAAAATGATGAAAGAACTTAAAACTCCACTAATTAATCTACTGCACCTAGTATGAAAGAAGTGCCAAACCTCTAATCATAGAAATTCAGATTTGTTAACTTCCTCTAGATGATCCCAATACCATTTACTCCATAAAATTTGTTATCAAAACTAATTACCATGGGTTTCTAATAGGTCTAAAATATTTCTCAAATTAATTAAGTGCAATAACCAAAAAGACTTGACCCAAAACTTAAGTTTAGAACATCCACCATGGATGTTGCAGAATTTTTATCTTGTATTTCCAACTTGCATCACCTCCAATTTCTCTAGGACTGAACCAATACCAAGCCTCTAGACCACTTTAGCACAACACATAAATATAAATAGCTCAATCAACACCTCCGAAATTAATCTAAACAGGTTTTATCACTCTCCTAGCTTACACACCCAACATGGTTTCCCACAAACCTGTAACTTGCTGCAGATGAAAAATGCTTTAGGACTAAGCTAACTCCATGTAACCAACCTTCTTCTAGTACCATGGAAAACATCCATATAACATAATCAAATTTATTGAGATTAAACGAATATGCCCAGATATGAGTTCAAATTTAATATAAATCTGAACTTATCTGAGTTTAAGTTATAGCTCATAGCTGAACTTATATAACCTGAACTAATTCTGAACTTGGAAAATCTGTACTCATGACAATCAGAATTTAATGAAATCTGCAACACAACTTTACACCCATTTCTAAGAACTCCAATAATTTTGAACTTAGTAAATTTTGCAACTTCTTAATATCTGAACCAATCTTCTCCATTGCAACCATTTCTAACCACTTGAACATTATTCAAATAACACAATCATACTAACTTGAATTAAATCAAAACATGCTAAATCTGAATCTTGAAACATATCTCAGAACAATTTCTGGTTTCCTTAAACCTGAATCCATAATACACATTCCATGCAAGCAAAGGTATTTGGAAAAACTACTTGAAACAATTCAGAATTCTTAATGTCTAAAACAAAATTTAACCCATCCAATCACTTCTAACTTGCTGAGAATCAATCTAATAATATAACTATACTATTTCTGATTTGATCTAATTAAGCAAAGAATAAATCACAGATCTAACATAATCATACAAACAAAGTTCTGAAATTTTCTGGGTTCTTCAAATCTAAAATCTGTAGAGGCACAAATCATGCTATCATTGAATAGAACTGAGCTAATTTAATCCACCCAAAACACTTTTAACATTATGAGAAACATACTAAGAACCCCACTAAAACAGCTTGGATTTAATCGAACTAAGCCAACATTGCATCATAAATTAAACGCCCAAAACATGCACAGATTCTATCAATTTCGTTCAATTCAAATCTAGGTTTTAGGATGTCCACAAAACACACGAAAATCATGACATTTGAAAGGGCTACTTGCCTTATATTTGCTGGCCTCCCAACTTCAATAACCCAGCAATGAAACTCAGATATTCTCCATGGCTAAAACCACTTCACAATCTAAAAATGGTTGCAGAAAAATTCCAGATCTAAGTTCTGATCGTCAAGCTCATAATTTCTCATGAGACTTGTTATAACCTAACAAAAAATAAGTTCTTGCCTGATCTGGACGTCTGGAACACTCTACCACTTGAACTTGCAACAGAAAATTTTTCCAGAACTCCAAAAGAATCTCTGGTTCTCCACCTTCTGCTGCTCTCTTTTTTTTTTTTTTTTTCTCCAGCAACAATGAAGCTCTAGAAGCCCCTTCCTTCTGCTGCTCCTCTTTTTTTCCAGCAACAAGAACTCCAAGAGTCCTTTCTCCAGAAACCCTTGGAAGCTCAAGAGTCTACAGCAACCTTTGGAAGCTCAAGAGTCTATTTCTCCAGCACTTCTCCAGCAGCCCACCTCTTCAGCTTCCTCATGATTCACTGCATCTTCACTCCACCTAATGCCTACCCCACTAGTCCATCAACCCCTGATAATTTAATTTTTTTGATTAGCCACTCAACAAATACAATATCACTACTTATTTATATTTAATAGCATTTCCCAATTAATATTTATTGACCATTGAAATTATAATATACCCTCACTTAATTGAACCTAATACAATTTACCTTAATAATTTATTAAATTATTACTATACAATATAATTACCACTTACCCAAATTTTACATAACCTCTGAATTTCTGAATTCCCAAATTGCCCTTGTGACACTCCAACAATAATTTCCAGCAATTTCTCATATCTATTTATTTATAGTTATCCCATCCGGTTAGACCAAGAGTCCCCGGTTTAACTCCTTGATCTCCTTCCTCTATGAAATTTTAATTAGCCTTAAATTAATTACCAAACTAATAATTTTTAATTTCATTAAAAATTTGGGATTTTACATAAATAATGGGTAATAGTATGAGGTTATGGTATGGGGACTTCCTCCTTCAGATGCTTATTTAATATGCTTTGATTGTTAGTTTGAAATTGATGAAATAAACTAAGCAACAACCATCTTGTCTCATGCTTGTCATAATCTCATAGGCTTTCTATTCAAAGTGGGTTAGGTATGAATTAAGATATTAATGTAAGCTTTCTTTTCCTTTTTCAGGAGCATTTCCAAAAGTTGTGGATGGAAAATGCAATGGGTTCATCAGCTGCTACAACTAAACAAGCAGGCAATTTACACTGTTTATTGTTTTAATCCTTATGATTACCTGAACATATGATGTATACCTTCTAAAAATTAATTTGGTACCTACTTTGCATGTGGGAGGAGCCACTATTGTAGCCTATGTTTTATTGATATGATGTGTACAGATGTCCTTATTTCAAACCCTGAAATTTTTGGCTTTTAATATGTTGTTTGAAGTGTTATGAATTAAGCTGGCAATGGGTTGGGTGATAATTGGGTTTGGTTGACCAGTGCAAGCTATAATGCTACAAAAGCCAATGAACCTCCTAATTAATGTTCAGGTTGGTGGTACCCTGCCATTTAAATCAGGGCTGGTTGGTCTGAGTCATAAATTTCCAATTGTAGTAGTACTGCAATTTGTAATCAGTTGACCACAATTTTACATGTATTTCTTATTGTATGCTAGTCTGGGTGCTTTAATTGTACATTGTTGATGCATTCTGTGTTTTGTGCGTTCCTTACAAATATTTCATGTGCATAAACCAAACAATAATCATATTATTTGCTTGGGAGAAAAAACATTGTTTTGGTTTCTGTAAAACCCCAGTTTTGAGAAGAAAAAAATAAAATAAAATAAAATAAAATAACAATAACAGTAATAAAAATAAACAAATAATAATAGTAGATAAAAATAAAAATATATGCAAGAGTATGAACATATGGATTTATGGACAAGTTTAATCAAATTTATTTTTGCTAGAAATTGGTGGTCATTAGTTGTCAAAGAGAATGAGGTGGAATATTAATATGTAAGTCATATTCGAACTTAAAATACGGCAGTAAGTAAAAAAAAATTAGTCAATACGTAAAACCCGGGAAAGCCCTACCTTAATGAGGGGTAGAAAGGGGGATTCCGAGGGTAAAGGGTGAATTAGGTTAAACCCTCGCGGTGCCTATAAATAGGTAACTGATATAAAATTTTCGAGGATTTGGGGAAAGGTTGCTGCTCTAGAGAAAAATTAGGGCGGCGGCCAAAACAACTTAGGTCTCAAGATGAAATCCATCAAGGATGGCCGGAAGCTTGAAGAAGGTCTTCAATACTGTGAGTAGCATTGATTTACAACTGAGGTTTTGTGTTTATTCGCGAGTTTATTCTGTTGCATGAGTGATTTCTGAGTTTTCTGGGTTTTCTGGAATACCATGAGTCCGAACGTGAGATTGAAATTCAACTTGAAATTAAAGGTGTTTAGATTAAATCCAAAACTGGTTGGGAAGTATTCTGGGAACATTGGGAGTGTATTGGAACAATTACAGACCGAAACAAATCAGCCAGACATAGAGATCTCGAAATAATAGAGACTCGAAAATCGCAGTGGGTATCCGCCGAGTTGGCGCCCTCTCACTCTCACTTAGGAGGTAGGCGCCCTATTGAAACTTTACTATCCGCCGAGCTGGCGCCCTTCTCTCGCTCAGCTCGCGCGCACTTAAAAACCATGCGCAAGTCTCGCGCGAAGCCGGTGCCCATCTCGCGCCCTTTTCTCGCTCAGCTCGCGCTCACTTAGCATCGAGTGAGCGCATAGTCAAATTTTGTCTGTTTCCTATCCGCCGACTGAAGTGAGCGCATACCAAATTTAATCTTGCCGAAATTGATTCTTGAATGAACCAAGGGGGATTTTGATGTCTTGAGGTTTATACCACTTAACCAATCACTTGTTTGGGAACCTTGGAACCTGCATTTCTTATTAAATTCCTAGGGGAATTCTAGTGGCAAATTCTTAAAGGCTTCTAAGGTTGAGTTTAGGTTATTTGTATATGTTGTGCTGGATACCAAAACACTAGGAGTTCCTAGTTTGTTTTCTCCTCGAATTTATACACTGTTCTGATTGAGAAATTATTGACTTCTGGTTTCACTTGTTTGGAAAATTCTGAATGTATTGTCTTGGTATAAATACCTGTGTTTTGTATTCAAATGGCATGGGTTGCGGAAATGAGAAAATACTGAAAGTATTGAGATACTGCTTGGTCCAGAGGGACAGGTGATGAACTGTGATGAGATATACATGATGTGGAATGAATGGTTTTACTTTGATGTTGGAATTGAGATTATATGATGTTTTACTGTTTTGGTTTAGCTTGTTCTGGATCCAGAGTCTAAGCTTAGTAATGGGATGCTTTTATTTTATTGGAGTAATGGCATGGCCATGGAGTGTTGCCACGACTGGTGTAGAGCAGCCAGAAACCCCGAGTAGGCCTGGTTGTCAATGTCAAAACCCTGAGTAGGCCGGCATTGGATGACGAAACCCTGAGTAGGCCGTCATTTCAGAGTATCCGAAACCCTGAGTAGGCCGGAACTATGTACATGGAGGTGTGGAGGTCGCTCTGGCATATTGATTAACCAATCAAATATTTGTATGACATTGACCATGTGGATTTATTATTCATTTGTTTGTTTTAGATACTATGGAATAAATAGTGGAATTTGTCTTTCTTGGAGCATGGTTATAATGATATAGTTTCTGGAACTGATCGGAGTTTTGTTGACGAAGGAATTACCGATGTTAATTTCGTATAGTTTAAATTGCTTCCTAGACCCTTGGGTCAAACAAATTTTAAAAGGGTTTACGCAGATTTCACCGGGTTATTCTTGTTTTCTCGTGTGATTATTCGATCATAAATTTACAACTAGAAGATGTGTATTGCTGCATGCATGTGCTACTCACTGAGATATTCATATCTCACTCTTTTATTTCTGTTTGTTTTTCAGATACGTATGGAGAGCCGGTAATTGCGGGTAGTGAAATTGGGTCATGTGAGTTTTACTTTGGGATTATTTTAGCGCACTCTGTTACATAGCATTATTTAATTCATGTTTTCCTTACTCTGGTAGTGCGATCCTGTTATTTATATTAACCTCTGGATACGAGTTACGGATTTTCATGTGACTCGGATCCGGGGCGTTACAGTTTCACATAGATGCTTCGGTTGCAGAGCCAAGCAAAGTTCACTAGTCCCTCAAATTGGTAAAATTTAAGATTGTTCAAGTCTGAGAATCTCTTCAAAAGCAGAATACCTTTGATGACTATGGAAGCTTTGCACATAACCTTTGATTCTCAATTGGGGAAGAAAGAAGAGAACTCACTTGGTAGACTATGCTATCAAAACATCCTACGGCACAAGTTGCATTATAACATAAGCTTAGTTGTTTTCCCTACCTTTCCCTTATATGATTATATTTGTGAAAAATTAATTTATTTTACTTAATTATAGGTTTTACTCCAATATTAGTCGCTAATTTTGGTTTCTAAGTTTCGATGTTATCACTGATGATTCGTCTGTAGTAACCTCTGAACAAGACTATAAATATTTCCCAACACCCCCACCTTCTTTTACCGGTCTTATTTATTTATTTTTATTGCAAATTGCTTATCTTCAGAGTTTGGGATGCACTGTTGTTCCTACATCACGTCTGCTTGCTTCTCGGTTGATTTAGCAGTACAAGTCTATTTGAGGAAGGACGTGTGTTGATTAGAAACGTTTGGTTATTGGGACACTTGATGTTTGTCCGTTTCATCACTTATATCTATATCATGTAAAGGTATATCAAATTCACTTCTAAGAGCTTGTAATCTAATCATGTTCTTTTTGTCATCTCCTTCATTATACGAGGATTAAAAGTGTATATATATTATGATTGCTTAATTTGTAGTCAGGTCTAGTTTCTTTCCAAAATAACCTCACATCTACAGCTTGATAAATGAAAAACAATGCATTATTAGACTCTATTAAGATTTTTTTTTAAATCTTTGAGTTGTTATTGGATTAGAGATGTTGGAACAAAAAGTCTAGAAATCCAATCTGAACAATGTCCCATAAATCTTGAGATCCATGCAACACTTTGTTTGAACACTCAATTGACTTTAATTCTTCCCATTTAAACGATATTTGGAGCCATCATTGTCTATCATCAATGGCCCTGATACCACTTTGTTGTTAGGATGGAGTTAAACCAAGAGAATGGAGGAACAAGGACAAAAAATCAACATAAAAGTGTGCTCTCGATGTAAGAAACACTTAACAAAAAAGTTGAGCTTATATCACAATTACTCTAATAACTTCATTCTTTGTTGTAAATATTTTGGTGCAAATTTTGGATGACTTTTGATTGATTTTAAGAGTTTTATATTCCCAAACTCATTAAACTAATAATGCATAAACACGATACACAGAAGATTTCAAAACAGAAATAAAGAGCAATGTTACGTGCCCAACCGTTGCTCCATAAGCCCGAAGGCTTATAGAGACTTCGTTAGTTAAGCACTTAACATTTAGAACCACAACACTCCACCATGCTTCCATAGCCGATGTCTCTCATTCCATCGACACTGACTCGGTGGTAGCTCTTTCTTTTTGGCTGGATTCACTCATTTATCAGTATTCAATGACTTTATCACAATGCGCATATATAATACCGAAGCATTTTAATTTAGCCTATAAGTCACCCCGTTCATGAATTGATCCAAGGACATGGTGGTTGACTCTGATGCAATTTGTTACGTGTGTAAGTGTTGCTCCAAAAGCCCCATGGCTTATGGAGACCTCGTTAGTTAACATCTAAATAGGCAAGCTAACTACCCCGTACAAAGATTAATTGTAGGCGAACACATGTATTGAACAAAATCGTTTTCTATTCCACGTAGAGAATCCCGCATTTACTATATATTTAAGTGGGTCCCAAATAAAACAATAGGGTAGCAAACTTTATCTTCTCTTTTTTTGCTGCAAAAAGGCTTGGAGCTTGGTTGCAGTTACATAGCTTGATATAATATGTATATAGCTTTTCAAAACAGGATTTCTTAATCACTTAGAAGGTATTGATGCCTTGCTTACAAATAGGAGGGAGCATTAATTGGTATTGGGGAGTTCTTAGATTACTCTTTTTGCATATTTTTGTGTAAAACGTGCATGCAAGGATAGGTAGCCAATTTGGTGGTAGATCCGAAATAGAAAAGAAACATCCAAGAAGAGAGGCAAACAATATCCTCTCGACCCTTTTTAGCAAATTGGTTCATTTTTGTTTTTTTGGTCTTTTAGTCCATTTTCAAATTTTGTCTCTTTACTTTAAAAGAGTCTCTCTTGGGAATGGGGCAAGTTAACGCGGACTGTATTATAAGATACAAAATAAATGTTTAAAATGTAATATATATGTTAATAAAGTGTTTGGTTTGAGGAAACATAATACTTCGTAACTATAGGGTAGAGAGAGACAATGTTTTTCACTATTATATAACTAAGGCATGTGGTGTGGTGAAGTTTTAACTCTTAAATCTTACACAAATAACCACAATCAGGGTTAACGCATTTATGCATAAAATCTTATTATTGAGTTTTGTTGGAAATGATGGCTCATATTCTGGGTCCAAGGGGAGGGACCTGGGTTGTATATATATATTGATGTAACCCTAATCGTTTTCATATAGTGGAAATTTTGTCGTACCCAGTGGATGTAGGCAAATCGCCGAACCACTTAAATTCTATGTGTTCTTCTTCTGTCCCTTTTCTTTACTATTTTGATTACATGATTCTCAACAAGTTTTATAAATCCCACTGTTACTGAGATCTTACTGTTGAACAAAATGTTCTTGCTGCATGCTAATTGGCGGTTACCCATAAAAAACTGTCTAAGATTATTAATTGCATTTTATTTTGTTATTTCTTGGGGTATTAATTTGGTATCAGATACTAATCTCACATATATATATAAGCTTATAACAACAACTCAACATATTACAAAATGAACTTGCTATAAGATAGCCCGACCAATTAGTAAGGTATATATATAACCGATGATCGGGATAACGAGTTGCTGGTTACAGGCATGTTTAGTGTCGCACATGGTATGTGACATCTAGATCCCACATTGGAAACGGATTAATTTCTAATAAGGCATAAGAGTCAGGAAAAACACTCTAACTAGCAAGACACCTTTTGGGAACAAAACCTTAGGCCCAAAGCTGACAATTACCTCGCTAGGTTGGATCGTTACATAATAGTTATCATAGCTAGAGTTTACCATTTTCAATTCTTGTAAGTATTTGAATTCAATTTGAAGTTTTGAATGGCTCTTCGTCTAAGTATTCACATCCTTTGGAATTGCCGGATGCGATCAGCATCTCGTGTGATGAGAGAGAATGGGTTACCTGTCACCTTTGTCTCTGGTTGTAAGGAGTTCTCTCTACTAACCCTGATATTTTTGTGTGGTAGTTCAAGGAGAAGTCTCGGAAAAACTTGTCTTAATTTATGTTTTAAATTTTAATTTTCAATTCATGAGACGATATATATTGAGCTTTTTAATTTTGATTGAATTGTAGAATCCTCAATGCCCAAGTCGTCGTCCAAGATAGGATGTGATCGAAACAGTAATTCCAGGACTTTCTTTGTTAATTAAGCTATAATCTCCACTAAAAATAGTTTTCACCATAAAACCAAAGGCTTACTTATGTGTTACGACTCAATCTAGTATCAATTTTACAGCACAAACCGAATGCTTATGCTACTTTGCTTGGTTTTTCTTGGATGGCAACTGTCTCATTGTAATTATTGTGGACTGGTATGGGGTGTTAATTGGTTAGGCCCATCGGATGTGGACCTAATCTTGGGTAGAGGGATTTGGTTGCCGGCCGCCCCCAACTAGTCATGAACAGGTAACATGTATTAAAATATATCAAGGTCTTTATGAGCTTGTGTGGAATAATCCGTGCTTTTTATTCTTTGTTCTCCTTCTTTGGCACTTGAGCTTAGTAGTGATATGTTACTTTTGTGCTGGTAAGTTGTGGTATGTCAATTGGGCTAATCACTTGGAAAATCTTTCCAATTACTTGCTAATATAATGATTTTATGACAAGTTTGTCAACCTTGAGAAACTACATTCACTTGCTACCTCAGTCAATTTGTGCTCATCCCATCTCTACAGTTCCCATGGTCACACCTGCAATTGTTCTCAAGTAGGTTCCAGAAAAAAAAAAACAGTGGCTTTGCTTTTCATAGCTTCATCATCTTTGGCTATGATCATTCTCTTCATAGTCCTTTATTGAAAGCAACCTGTGTGTATGGGATTTTGGGTGGACTTCTAGGTAACTTGGGGATAGAGATGACATCGGGGTTAGGGTGGAACTTGTTCCACTGATCATAAGGTTAATTTACATTACACCTGCATTTGGATTTTGGCTCACTGTAATTGTTTCTGAGATGAGTTGTGAACAACTGGAAACCTCTCCAAGCTTGGTTGGTAAGGGGGTGATCATGTATAGCTTTTGTCTCTTTCCACCACTAAGTGTTAACCCTTACTCCCTGAAGCTCGCAGGTGGAGGGATTAGACAATAAGTTAGTCGCAAGTGGGATACATATTTCCTCCGTGTCTTTGTGTCACATCGTGTTGTGATCTTCAGTCCACTGGTTCTATGATAATTGATGATCCACTTCTTGGTGAATCTTTATGCAATATTCAACCAATGACCCATCATCACTGCTTCTGCTATGCCACGTGGCATGGCTGGAAGATCAGACGGCCAGGATTGGTTGGTAACCACCCAGTTGTGGCTCCGTTCACATGGTTCATGCACGAAGATCATTATGGTAACTAGTCATGGATATTGTATTCGTGCTTGTGCGCCTAATTCTAGGTCCACTTGTGCAAATCCATGACACAAAAGGGTGAGGTGGTGAAGGATAAGAACATATGCAGCTAGCACACCATCCTACCTGGTTGAATCTCAGTGATACAACACCAAATTAAACAACTTGTTTTGCAGATTAATCCCATTGTAATTAATGAGCTAGCCCATAGCTTTAGCTTTTGATTCAAAAACACATATGGGTTAAGATATGTATATCAATAATAGAGAGTGAATGTAAGTGGGGGAATTTTCCTTATGTCAGGCGTTGTGGGTGTATGACTAAAAGTGAAACAAGAGAACGAAAAGTTGGGCAAGTCAGGGTTAATGGGGTTTGTTGCTCTTAATATATTTAATTTTCTTCTAATCAAATGGTCTTATGGAGTCAATTTGGGCCCCTCAGGGATGAAAGTATTGTGACTCCCTCAGCTATAAATATGGCTTCAGTTTGTATGTTCCCTCAACCACAACCTTCCTCGATCTCCATCAGTAGTTTTAGAGGATTTTGTCATTAAACGACTTGTAAAGACCTATTAGACATGGGTCTGGAACATAGCTTTGTCTCCTCTTGTGTTCTGTGTTTTCTTGTTCTCTTTCCTATGTTATGTAGCTCTCAGGACCCCTTTGAGTACTCTAGAGCTACTTACTACGGTAGCCATGATAGCTATGGAACCCCAAGTACGCTCTCTCTCTCTCATCTCTGTTATGTATTATGTCAATGTATTTTTACATATGCCGGTTAAGATTGAATAGATATAACGTTTTGAAATGAATCAGCCGGGGCATGTGGATATGGAAACTTTGGAAGAAACGTTAATGGTGGACAAGTTTCTGGCGTTTCAAGGCTGTACAAGAATGGCACAGGCTGCGGTGCATGCTACCTGGTGAATATATGTCCCTTACGAAGCTATATAAGCTACTGTTTGAAGTTACCAAAAAAAAAAAAAGCTACTGTTTGAAACTTTCAAAGCAACAATGATGAAAGCCATGAAGCCTCCCTCATGTTTCAATCATTTGTCATTATTCATAATCAGGTGAGGTGCAACATACCGAAATTATGCACTGAAGAGGGGGCGAGCATCGTGGTTACAGACCAGTGCCAAGGTGACCGCACCGACTTCATCCTAAGCGTCCGAGCCTACGCAAAGTTGGCGCTTCCTAACTTGGCCTCAGAACTCATGGCTTACGGTGTAGTTGACGTTGAGTATAAGAGGTAACATCTTCTTCTTCATACATTCACATTTATAACAGGCAGATTCTGGAGTGAAACCCAACATAGAGGAGCATTAACATCCTTTAATTTTTGACTGGTTCTTGTTGGTGCCATGCAGGGTCCCATGCCAGTACCCAAGTTACAACCTTCTGCTAAAGGTCCATGAACACAGTAGGTATCCTGAATATCTAGCCCTTGTTATACTGTTTCAAGCTGGCCAGAAGGAGATCACAGCGGTTGAACTGTGGCAGGTAAGAACAAGCTAGCCCATGAGACCTTCTCCAGTTCTCTCTGAGTTTGTCATTAATGGCGTAAATAAGTTTGCTTTGTTTGTGTTTGGGTTGCTGTTTTCTGGTGCAGGAGGAATATCAACAATGGAGGCCAATGCGCAGGGCCTATGGTGCAGTCTGGGACACGCATAATACACAAAGGGGTGCACTCAGCGTCAGACTCCTAGTGAGCGGTTATGCTGAAGGAGAAAAGTGGGTGCAGCTGAGGAGTGTGATCCCTGGTTATTGGAAGGCCGGGGTTGCCTATGACTCATCCTTTCAGCTTGATTAAGTTCATGACATCCAACTTCTACAGCTCTTCTATAGAAGAATAAAACCTTCTTATATATTAATCAGTTCTTGTTAGTATGTCATTTTAAGTATAGTTTTTTTCACATAGAGCAAGTGCTAGCTGTAGCTTTTGCTCAATAAATAATGAGTTTGTGTACTTTGTTTGCTCATATATTGAGAATAAAATAAAGTTTCCCTTTTGCATATGGTTTCATTAAATACAAGTCATACACTTTTTTTTTTTGAAAATACAAGTCATACACTCAGAACAGTGCAAGAACACCAAACAGTTATTATATATAAACACACACACATATACAATGGAAAATTAAAGTTGCACCATCAAAACTGGCATGGCTGCCATTAAATTTCTAAGACTGATCATACGTTTCTCATCACAGATACATCAAAATGACTTTTCCCAGATCCCCAACCATTTGATGTTCCTAATTGAATCTTTCAAATTCAAATTTGTCTTAAATCCTAACGGATACCACTATTTGAGCTGTAAACGAAGATGACTGGTATCTGATTCAAATACCACTATTTTCTACATGCACCAATTGTTCCCGTAATTAAATATAGTGAACAAGTTCATTAACTTGTCTTTCACATTTATTAGAAGACGACAAATTATCAACAAGTGAACTTCAAATTGAAATAGGGTAGTGAAGAATCTTCACCAATTATGTATAACAGAAGCTAACAGTTAGAAAAACTTGATAACAATTCAGATAAAATTTAGATCCTCAAGATTTGGCAAACTACCATGATGTAAGCTGAAAGGATTTACAACCTTTGGCTTGTCTAAATTTCAGTTCATGGACACCACTCGTACACCACTCATTTGAAAACAATATATCACATAATTCCTAGGGAATATCAAATTAAAACGACTCAAACTAAACAGGAACTTACAAAATCCTCAACAAACTTTAACCATCCGCATTAGAGACTCCGGGAATCACAACTATAAGGAGAAATTCAAGCAAGACAACGAAATAAAGAGAGGAGGAGAAGAAGTAGAGGACAACATGGAAAAATGTAAACAAATAAAATAAATCACCTCCATCAATGCATACTCATGGGCAAAAGACAACTTTTTTGTCGCATAAAGTAAAGAAAAGAAAGGAGGGAGGAGAATCTTCATAGATAATAAGAACTGCAAATCACGTTTAAACCTAGCATACCGTTGTATAAACATGAAATGAAAAGGTGCACCGATGTGAAACAATTGTGTAACATACATCTGTGGGTCTCTGTGTGTAAAATTTATTATTTTCCATAATATTCACAACAGAAAAATATATTGCGATGATATGATTCCTATAGTGGCTTAATATCAAAAAAGATAGCCAACACAACAAATAAAAACCCTAATGAAATAACAAGTAAAGCTAAAAGCAACCTGGGATGTAGACATGTAGGGCGTAGTTACCCTCAACATGTGGAAAGCTCTTGACTCGACTTCCCTCACCAGTTGACAAGTACTCTGGAACACAACCCCACACAGAAAGTCATTTCATTATCACCTGAGAAATATATAATAGCATGTGTGCAGGGTTATAAAGTTGAGGAGAACGTGCAAAGATCGTTTTTGATGAGATAAAGAGACGGGAAATTAAGTTGGGAGCCAATTCGACTGAAGAAAAAGAGTGCCGAAAGGATTAGGCAGATCAAGATGAGCAAGAGGCGGTGGCGGCAAATGGCCTAGTTCCTGCGAGTTTGGAGTTCGGCCCAGTTCCTGTGAGTCTGGAGTCCGGAGGGACTAGATTTTCTTAGGAGGCGATGAAGAGTCGGATTCGGAGGGAGAATCACCATAAGAGGATCTCAGAGCCTCCATTCCCTCCTCTCAATTCTCTGGACCTTGTGTTTCCCCTTCCTCTCCTGTCGCTTGCATCGCAGGTACGGTCATGCCGGCCAATATGTTGAAGGTGCGCTCAGATCCTCTGTGAAGCACATCCTCTGTGAAACAACGAATCATCTGTGAAGCGCAATCCAACAGACCAAAATAAGCAAAGGCGATAATAGTAATTTTGAGCACAATACTTAAAAAAGTATTAAAATTCTCCTGGGCTCTCTCCTCGACAAGACGAAAACGCACGAAACAAATACATTATTTAACTTATAATCTTCTCGACGTCCAAACTTTCTCTTTTTACTCAGACATTTCTGTGTTTACTCAGACATTGGCGAGAAAGGACAGGTGTTGTATTTACTCTCACTTTGAAGAAAGGGAAGGGAACTTCCACTTCCAAGTGTTAAAGAAGAAGGGACCACCACTCACTCCACCATTATTTGTTTCTATTTAAGGCTGCAACAACCAATCTAAACTAGGTACATAAAAAGCTTTATGGCTTTTTCCATTAATGTCAACCCCCGAAGATGGTGGAACCTTAAATAAATGCAAATAATGGTCAGGCGAATTACGCCACACCGCCACACATCTATAGAGGACCATGTGGTATCCTCAAAATGAGACCTTAGGTAACCAAATGATACACCTGGGGTAGTTAAAAAAAATTCAGAAGTAAAGGGAGATAATAAATTTGTAATTATGATTCAACCAATTAAGTAATAGGTACCTCCCGAAGTAAGCCGTAGGTTGGGTGTACTTAAGCCATAGGTTGGGTGTACTTAAGCCGTAGGTACCCCCAATTAAGCCTAAGGTACACCCCCGTTAAGACTAAGGTACCCGCATATTTAGCCTTAGGTACACCCGAGGACAACCCTTAGGTACCTGTAAAAAAAAACCCCTCCCAAATAATCCTTGGGTAACCCCATTTAGCACTCATAACGCCCACAAAAAGGCTTGTCAAATAAGAATTAGGTACCCTCGAAATTAACAATTAAGCACAATAACCTTAGGTACCCCTAGAAATAAACAGCCGTCAAATAAGCCATTACCACCATCGAACAAGCCTTAGGTACCCATCGAGTAAATGTAAGGTACACCCCAATTAAGCCTTAGGTACACACCATAAGAACCTGTAGGTACCCACCAAAAAACCGCAAATTATGCCCTAGGTACCCCCAATTAATCCTTAGGTATCCCCAAAATAAGGCGTAGGTACCCCCAGAAATTTTCGTAGGTACTCCAAATCACCTGGCACCGATTAATCCTTGGTTGTAATCGTGATGAAACAGAGACTTCACATTCTCTAGAAAGTTAATTGAGAAGGTTGCGATTAATCTTTGGATTAATCGTGAGTCCTAATCTCGACTTGGCGATTAGTCATGGGTCATAATCATGGAAAATCCGTCTCTTAGAATTCTAATCGCAGATCTCACGATTAATCGCAGGGCTAATCGCACGGACATGTTTGGTCTTTTTATTGACTTTATTTTTTCCCAGTATATTCTATCTTATTTTAACCAAACCTATGGAGATGAAGAAGGTCCAAAACTTATGTACCACCTTTGTACCCTTGGCGTATCGTAAAAATAATTCGTAGGTACCATGTATCTAAGGTACTAAGAAATTATTCCGACGTAATCAAGTTTTGTAATAAGCCCTCCAAATACACCAACTTGGCACATGGTTGAAGAGAATGGTTACCCTGTGATGTTCATGGGTACTATATATTATTATTAGTATGATATTCTAAGTGGAATATTTGTTTTATGTTGTAGGGACAAATAGATCAAGTCATTTCTACAAGTGGAAGTGAGCAATTAAGTGGAGATGAGGTCAGTGATGATATAGCGGATATAAATACAGTGCCTGGAGTTGCAAGAGTGCTAAGATTCGATGACGGTGAAGGGCATACTCAAAATTTGAGGCCATCTGTAGGAATGGAGTTCACATCTGTAACGCCCCGAACCCGGGTCAGTGCAAACCGGCACCCAACCCGAACTCGGTTCGCTACTATAACAACTCAAATTTAGTTCAACAACCAAATCCGAGGTGTTATTGGCCCATATCAAATACATCATCAATAATATACCAGACCAAAGAAATAAAATCCATTCACTTTATTATACTATCAGAGTTGCGAACACAAGTATGTGCAGAAGTGTAGTCTAAAATCCTCAAATAAACATTTAAGTTGATCACCAATCATTAATATCAAAGTCTGGTAAAATAAAATGGTTACTATCTCTTTCATCTCTCTAGTACATCAAATCCAAATGAAAAATAGTCTATCAAATATGACTAAGTCTAAATCAATCATCCACCTCAAACAAGATCCGGATAAAAGTAATCCTCCGGGGTATACTCAACTACCTCTCCCTGGAAATCACTAAGATCCCCCTCTCGCGTATCAGCTGAAAAATGAAATAAAAATAGGGTGAGATACGAATATCCCAGTAGGTAACACATTCATGATTAAACAGTTCATATAAGTAAAATAACAGTTCATGCACGATTAAGAAATATCGACTAAGCAGGCTTGTATAATCATTCGTACCATTCATGAATACAAAACAGTATGATAAACAGTTCTAGAGATGAATTTCAGCAAGTTCTATTATAAGAATCCAATATCAAAATCTATAACATAATTCATACTTTGCTAAAATGCAATAAATAGTCACATCCAATTAATCTCTCAATTACATTCCCCCAGCATGTATACAATAATAATAACAAGTGTTGTGATTTCAGTGTCATTTGTAGGACTCACAAAGATAGATAAACCTTTTGAGATGATTCTCAACCAATTGCTATACCACCGTGCGGCTTAGGAGCAATGCTACTAATGATACTCAAGTCCCATGCAGCACAGCTTAGACAAGAGCCGTAGTCACCGACTTATTGCACACGTACCCATCAAAGTTGGCATGTATCACCAGCATGCAACATCAGAATCAATTCATGGAGATGGTCGCTTATCCACATGTATAGGGAATCACTAGTGACTCACCGGGGTGTCCCTCCAAACATAGGACCTTCCCAGACAAACTAACTTGCAAAGGAAGCGTGTCGCATATAGGAGTAACTCAACCCAAATGACATATCCCTCAGCTATCTAGCAACAACTATGGATCCATAACCAGCTATGCCCACTAGACTCCAAAATTCCCTAAAATATAATATTTCTATAAGGGTTGGTGCCTAGCGGCATATAAAGGTTAAATCTGTCAATTACTTCAATATTCGGTCATCTGAGTTCTGAATTCTCTTTATAAAGTTTTCTGGTTTATAGTGTCATTTAGAAGATGTTCTAGTAATTAAATACTAGTTAGGTTTTCCAAAAACTAGGTTTCTCCATTTCTTTTAAAGTTTGGCAACTAATGTCCTAAATATCTTCCTAATTTATTTTTCTGTAAAACAGGGAATTAGATAATTTATTTTAGTCTTAAAACATCTTATTTAATCATTAAAATTGTCTAAAAATAGTTTGGAATTGAATCAGGGTGTGAAATTACGAAAATATGCAAAATCTGAACAGAGCGCCTAGGATCGCTCAGGATCGCCCCGGCGGTCTGTGGTCGGCGGTGGTTCAAAATCGAACGCCGACGGTACATCTTCCAGCGGTCTTCGGCGGTCTACAGTTTATAACTAGCGCCGATGATCACCGACGATCGCCGAGCACAGTCGAGGTCGGCAGTCGTTCGAAAACGAACAGAATCAGTTCCAAAACGTGATTTTTCTCGTCTAAACTCATTCTATCATATTTATAACATGATTATCTAACTATATACATCATCACATATCATAAAAACATGCTTTTGCGATTAAACGAATGTAAATCCAAATCAATCGAAAAAAACAGTGTCACCTACCTCTTTCGTGCGTATTTCTCCTTCTCTTCTCTAAACAGTGATACTCACGACCGCGAGTACTCCCTAGGTGATGAAAAATGAAGCCAACACCCTTCCTTCTTCCTCTTCTTCTCTTCTTCCTCAATCGTTCACGGTCATTCAAGCTTGTCGCTTGCGGCTGTCGAATACAAGCGAAATACTAAACGTGTATGATTTAGGTTATTAAACTAATATTTATACTCATTGATCCCATGTAGCGCACATGCAATCTTTCCTATACACACTGCCCAATTAGAACACATACCTCGATATCTCATGATTGGACGGTCAGATCTGCATCTAATTCTGGATCTCCACTAATTAGATCATCCCTAAAATAATAAAATATTTCAATCAATTATAACTCTCAATAATATTATTTATTATTTAAGGAAAATTCGGGGTTTTACATCCTCCCCTCCTAAAAGAAAAATTTCGTCCTTGAAATTTACCTTGTGGTTCTGGAAATAAGTTAGGATACTTTCTCTGCATTTCCGTTTCCAATTCCCAAGTAGCTTCCTTAGTTGTGTGATTCTACCAAAGTACTTTCACAAGTGGAATCACCTTAGTACGAAGAACCTTCTCCTTCCTGTCCAAAATCTCAACTGGATGCTCCTCATAAGTCAAGTCCCCTCACACTACTATCGACTCATGTTGAATGATATGAGTAGGGTCATGCACGTACTTCCTCAACATAGAAACATGGAATACATCATGAACTCCTTCCAACTATGTAGGCAAAGCCAATCTGTATGCGACTAGTCCGACTGTACCCTTAATCTCAAACGGACCTATATATCGTGGAGCCAACTTGCCTTTCTTTCCAGACCTCTTAATCCCACGAGATGGTGATATCTTCAGAAATACCAAATCACCAACTTCAAAATGGAAGTCTCTTCTTCTGGTATCTGCATAGCTCTTCTGATGACTCTAGGCTGTAAGCATATTCTGCCTAATCTGATTCACCTTCTCAATGCTATCCTGTACAATCTGCAGCCCAATAAGTTGTCTTTCTCCAACTTTCACCCAGCACATTGGGGATCTACACGGTCTACCATAAAGTGCCTCAAATGGTGCCATCTGAATACTCACCTGATAGCTGTTATTATAGGCAAACTCCACCAATGGTAGGTACTAATTCCAACTGCCTTCCCAATCCAGAACACAACATCTCAGCATGTCTTACAACGTTTGAATGGTACGCTCAGACTGTCTATCTATCTGAGGATGATAGCTGGTGCTGAAATTAAGCTTAGTTCCTAAGGCTGCTTGAAATGCAAGCCAAAAGCGTGCCGAGAATCGTGCATCTCTGTCAGACGCTATGGAAACTATTACTCCATGAAGTCTCACTATCTCCTTGACATATAACTTAGCTAAGGACTTCAACTGCTGCGTAGTGCTCATAGGCAAGAAATGTGCTGACTTAGTCAGTCTATCTACAACAACCCAAATAACATCTTCTTTCTTTGCTGTCAATGGTAACCCAGATACAAAATCCATGGTCACATGCTCCCACTTCCATTCTGGAATAGAAAGTGACTGAAGTAAACCAGGTGGTTTCCGATGTTCGGCCTTCACTTGCTGGCATATCAAGCACTTTGCCACATACTCTGCAATCTCTCTCTTCATTCCTGACTACCAATAGATTTCTTTCAAATTCTTGTACATCTTCGTACTTCCTGGGTGAACTGCATACCTCGATCTATGACCCTCTGTCAATATTTTCTCCTTAATCTCCTCATCAGCTAGAACACAAATACGGCCTCTATATCTCAATAGCCCATCTCTATCTGAAAAATCTACAGCTGCCTCAGATTCTCTACTCATCACCTCCCTAGTCTGAATCAACTATGGGTCAATCAACTGTCTCTCCCGAATCAACTGAACCAAATCTGGCTCAATCTGAACACGAGCAACTCGGATCACTCCATCCTGTGGCATGCTAAACTCTTCCTGCCAATCTCTGACTGAATCAACCAATCTACACTAGCTCATCATGAAAGCTGCTAAAGTGGCTACCTGATTATCAACTGCACTTTTTCTAATCAAAGCATCAACCACTACGTTTGCTTTACCAGGGTGGTATTGCAAAGTGAACTTGAAATCCTTTAGTAAATCCATCCACCTTCGCTGCCTCATATTCAAATCTCTCTGTGAAAACAGATACCTCAAGCTCTTATGATCAGAAAAGATCTCAAACTCTACCCCATAAAGATAATGCCTCCATAGCTTTAGTGCAAAGACTATGGCTGCTAACTCTAGATCGTGAATAGGGTAGTTCTTCTCATGCGGCCTCAACAATCTCGAAGCATACGCTATAACTCTGCCCTGCTGCATCAATACACATCCCAAGCCTATCCTAGAAGCATCACAATTTACTGCAAATGCCTCATCCATGGATGGCACAATCAAAACTGGTGCAGTAGTCAATCTCTGCTTCAATTCCTGGAAACTCTACTCACATTTCTCATCCCATTGGAATTTCACTACCTTCTTGGTTAGGTTAGACAAAGGTGCAGCTATACGTGAAAATCCCGCGATGAATCTCCTATACCAAGGAAACTCCTGACCTCTGTCACTGTAGTAAGTCTAGGCCATTCTGCTACTGCCTTAAGCTTCTCAGGG
This sequence comes from Buxus sempervirens, assembly GCA_947561395.2. Classification (NCBI taxonomy): domain Eukaryota; kingdom Viridiplantae; phylum Streptophyta; class Magnoliopsida; order Buxales; family Buxaceae; genus Buxus; species Buxus sempervirens. The sequence continues at coordinate 39,526,719 of OX387187.1, forward strand.
TCCACAGATATACCCTCACCTGAGATAACATGACCTAAGAATGAAATTTGTCTCAGCCAAAACTGACACTTGCTGAATTTCCCATACAATCCGTGGTCTCTCAAGGTGTGCAATACTGCTTTCAAATGCCCAACATGTGCTTCTCGGGTCTTAGAGTATACTAGAATGTCATCAATGAACACCACTACAAAACTGTCCAAGTATGCATGAAAAATCCTGTTCACGAGGTCCATGAAAACAGTTGGGGCATTGGTCAGCCCAAAAGGCATAACCAAGAACTCATAATGCCCATAGCGTGTTCGGAAAGCTGTTTTCTCTATGTCCTCCTCTGCCACTCTCAACTGATGATATCCTGACCTCAAGTCTATCTTGGAGAACCAAGTTGCACCTCCTAACTGGTCAAACAGGTCATCAATCCTAGGCAATGGATACTTGTTCTTCACTGTCACTTGATTCAGTTGCCTATAATCGATACACATTCTCAAACTACCATCTTTCTTCTGTACAAACAGAACTGGTGCGCCCCATGGCGATATATTCGGTCTGATGAATCCTTTCTCCTGAAGCTCATCTAACTGCTTCTTAAGTTCCTCCTGTTTTGGTTTCGCAAGCCTATAGTCTCCTGGCGAAACTTCTGCAAATGATAGTCCTCCTCGAGATTTTAGCTAGACAGACATGCATTCTTATTATTTGAGGTGAGTAACACAAGATAGCTTCGGTTCTATATATATATATATATATATATATATATATATATATATATATATATATATATATATATATATATATATATTAATTTTTTTTGGCTAAATTGATTTGTCTACTTATAATTTTACTGACGCATGATTCATTGTTATTTTCATGTAGGGCTATTAAATTGATACCAGTTGCAATTTCACTTGTTAACGGAAACCATTAATTTACTGTTCTTTAGTTTAATTTATATGACATGAATGTTCAGAGTATTTTAATTTTATTAGAATTTCTTTTAATTCACTTTCTTTTTTGTAATTGTTTTGTTCTATTTGTTATACAATTTGCTACGATATGAGATATTTTACAGGTATTTTACAGGATTTTCGATACACCTAATTATAGTTTTTGTATATGCAGGTAAAGGCTTTTAGCAGCGGTAATTACCGCCGCTAAAAGCCAATGGTTTTAAGCGGCGGTAATTACCGCCGCTTAAAACCACAGTCGCTTTCCCTATCCAAATTATTAGCGGCGGTACTTACCGCCGCTAAAGGAATATAAAAGCACGTGAGTATATTAGCGACGGTAAATACCGCCGCTAATGGAAGGTATTGCCGGCGGTACATGTTACCGCCGTTAAACATTTCATATTAAGCGGCGGTAATACCCGCCGGTAACAAGGCAATTTAACGGCGGTAATGACCGCCGTTAAATTCCCGCCGCCTATTTATCAGAAATAGCGGCGGTAATTTTGCTACCGCCGTTGCTACCGTCGCTGATTCGTTTAGCGGCTCGATATTCAGCGGCGGTAGGGTTTACCGCCGTTAAAGTTTTTGTAGTGACTGGATCCTGAACTCTACTCCTCTAGCAAGTGGTAATCCAGGTAAATCCTCTGGAAACACATTTGCAAACTCCTGCACTATAGGTACATCGGAGATGACAAGAGTATCACTCCTAAGCTCCTCTGCTATCACAGATGCTACCAGACCGATCTGTGACTTCAACCCCTCACATTTGAAACAATGAGTGGTTTGATCTGGCCCTCTAACTATCACTGTCCCCACATAGCAATCCAACGTCACATGGTGTCTACATAACCAGTCCATCCCCAATATCACATCAAAACCTCCAATGTCTAAGGCAATAAAATCGCCAGACAACTCCAATCTACCCAATCTAATCATGCAGTCTTTATACATATGTTCGACTCTAGTAGACTCTCCCAAAAGTGTGTGTACAGACAATGCAACATCCAATTCAGTGGGTGACAAACCAATCCATCGTGCACAAGCAGGTGATATAAATGAATGGGAAGCACCAGAATCAAACAGAACACATGCTGATCTACCACAGATGAAAAGAATACCTCTGATCAGCTCAGGTGCCTCGTGATCAGCCTCGATATCCTCCATACAATCGGGCTCATGCTCCTCATGTGCCTTCACTACATATACCCTCGCTGGCTGCAGCTGCTGAGCAGGTACTACCTGCCTCTGGCCTCCTCTCTGAACTGGTCCTCTGCCCTGGGGCTTCTGCCCAACCGGTGCTCTCTGAGTTGGCTGCTGAAACTGTGGCCTCTGTGGGAAAGCAGGCGCGGTCTCTGGCTGTGGTAATGCTGGTCATGGCATTGCTAAAGATTGATAGCTCGGAGAGAATCAATAGTCGGTGATCCTGTGACCCGCTTTTCTGCATCTGTAACAAGTGCCCGGTGCTGCGACACACGGACCAGGTACATGATATTTGCCACAACTGGCACATCCCCTCTGAGCTGGCCTATACTGTCCTCCTGCAGGCTCCGCCCTAGTCCAGTCTCTGGGCCTCTTGTTTCCACCAAGGAAACCTCTCTGATCTGTCGGCCTCATAGGTGGTCTATCTCTGCTCTGGCTCACTCTAGCCTTTATGTCACTCTCAGCTCTGGTGGTTCTACGTACCACATCCTTAAGTTCGGTGCACAAGATTACTGTCAACATACACTTAATCTCAGGCTTCAGACCCCGCTCAAAGTGTGAAGTCAGCCTCCTCTCATCCTGTGTCATGTGGGGTGCAAATCGGGACAAGGCTGTAAATCTAGCCTCGTACTGAGCCACTGTCTGGCTTCCCTGAGTAATCTCCATGAATTCCCGCTCCTTCTTGAGTCGGACCTCCTCAGAAAAGTATTGGTCATAGAAGACCTCTCGGAATCTATCCACGTAATGTACGTAGCCTGTGGATCCTGCCTTTCCTTGGTTGTCCATCAGTGCACTGCCTCTCCCTCAAACAAGAATGCTGCCAAGCGCACACTCCGGTCCATCGGGCATCCCATAGCCTCAAAAATCCACTCGACTCGCATCAGCCATCTCTCAGCCTCCATAGGATCTGGACGTCCATTGAAGATAGGTGGATCCAATTTCCTGAACTGCTCTAGATCCTTGGCCGTATGTATGGCCCTCTCATGTACAGGCTCATCCCCGTGACCATTGCCACCGTTTCCACCATTGCCGTGCTGGCTCAATCTCTCCTCCCTTTCCTTGGCAAGAAGCTCTGCCAAACTGCTAACAACAGCCCACACATCACCCCCTGGAGGTGGTGGAGGTAATGGAACATCCTGCTGCTCCTCCTCAATAGGATTAGCTCTAGCACGTCTCCCTTTACCAGCCATCTGCAAAATACAAATTTCACTTGTTAGAATCCAATAATTCTAGGGGTTCTATCTAGCATACTCACAATCCCATTCCCCTAAAGCTAGCTATCTAAGGTTAGGACCATTGCTCTGATATCATCTCTGTAACGCCCAGAACCCGGGTCAGTGCAAACCGGCACCCAACTCGAACCCAGTTTGCTACTGTAACAACCCAAATTTAGTTTAACAACCAAATCCGAGGTGTTACTGGCCCATATCAAATACATCATCAATAATATACCAGACCAAAGAAATAAAATCCATTCACTTTATTATACTATCAGAGCTGCGGAAACAAGTATATGCGGAAATGTAGTCTAAAATCCTCAAATAAACATTTAAGTTGATTATCAATCATTAATATCAAAGTCTCGTAAAATAAAATGGTTACTATCTCTCTCATCTCTATAGTCCAACAAATCCAAATGAAAAATAGTCTATCAAATATGACTAAGTAAAATATGACTACGAATATCCCAGTAGGTAACACATGCATGATTAAACAGTTCATATAAGTAAAATAACAGTTCATGCACGATTAAGCAATATCGACTAAGCAGGCTCGTATAATCATTCGTATCATTCATGAATACAAAACAGTATGATAAACAGTTCTAGAGATGAATTTCAGCAAGTTCTATTATAAGAATCCAATATCAAAATCCATAACATAATTCATACTTTGCTAGCATGCACTAAACAGTCACATCTGATTAATATCTCAATTACATGCCTCCAGCATGTATACAATAATAATAACAAGTGTTGTGATTTCAATGTCATTTGTAGGACTCACAAAAATAGATAAACCTTTTGAGATGATTCTCAACCAATTGTTATACCACCGTGCGGCTTAGGAGCAATGCTACTAATGATACTCAAGTCTCATGCAGCGCAGCTTAGACAAGAGCCGTAGTCATCGACTTATTGCACACGTACCCATCAGAGTTGGCATGTATCACCAACATGCAGCACCAGATTCAATACATGGAGATGGTAGCTTATCCACATGTACAGGGAATTACCAGAGGCTCACCGGGGTGTCCCTCTAGACATAGGACCTTCCCAGACAAACTAAATTGCAAAGGAAGCGCGTCGCATATAGGAGTAACTCAACCCAAATGACATATCCATCAGCTATCTAGCAACAACTATGGATCCTGTAACGCCCCGGAACTGGGTTACGTGAAATAAACCGTAACTCATTCCCAAGGAGTTAGCTTTTCACACAGGATCGCTATATCAGAGTAAGGAAAACATGAAATGGCAACAACATAATCAGAGTCAACTAAAATTTTCCCCAACTCACCTAAACATAGCATATACCCGCCTGAATCATCCTCTCTGAGATCTGAAAACAAAACAAAATAGTGAGATACGACTATCTCAGCAAGTAGCAATGCATGCCTAAAATATAGTTGTAACAATACTAAAACATGTACGATTAAAAATACACGACGATTAACCACGGTAATCCGTCTAATCTCGGAAATACATCGTCAATCACATTCGGAAAATCTTATGTATTGGGACTCGTGAAGTCTGTCTATTTTGTGTGACTAAGCACTAGTGTTCCAAACAATCCAGTCGAAATACTGCAACAGCTCAAACAACCAATTCATCGCCCTCATGGCGGAAATACCCGTGTGACCTCACCCTCATGGTGGAAACGGAGTTGCTGCAGCACTTCCCTCATGGAAGGCCTCTCCATCATGGAGGAAACGCATGAAGGAACCCTATACTTAAATCCAAACAAAATATACAAAATTCACTACAACTCGACTGTGGATCCACACTAAGTCTCGCCCTAGTACTTTGGCAAAAGATATCGTATGCCGTGTAAGATTATCATAAAACATGCCTTTATTAAAAGAAACCAACATATATAGTTAAGAATACCAAATTCAATTTCAAATACACACTAAAAGCATCCAACAGTAAAAGTGTATAAAAATTGCCACAATCGGTAAAAGTCTATATCTTTCCTCAAAAGAATTCAACGATATGTCAAGAAACCATTTCTCCTACTTTTCGGGTCAAAACAGAATTTAGGTTATTTCAAAAATATGATAAACAAAATTTATATGAGTCAACAAGAGCCTTAAGTTCATATCCATGGACAATTCGATAATCCCCTTTGATTTACCACACTTATTTCCAAATCCACATTTGATAACCAGGTCTTAAAAAAAACAGAAATTATAACAGAGACCAATAGTTTGATACAAAAATCAGAAACACCACCTCAAAGCACTAACAGATTTCCTCAGCCTCTATTCTGGCATTTACCACTGTTACACTCAATTTGTTTCCAATGTTTGAATTATTCTCTAAGGCAAATTCATAATTTACTTCACCAAAAATCTACCTATGTTTACTAGAATGCTAAACATCTTTAATCCAATCATTTAAACTTGTTTTAGATGTTAAAAAATAAGTTTATACAAGAAAAATTACAGCAACCCCACTTCTGTTAATATTTTGATCTGGTGCTAACCTATTTGAGGTGGGCACCAGGTCCATTAGGTTGGAACCAGGTCCAAGCACTAGGCGGCAGTGTTATTTTGGGTCTGGTGCTAACCTCTTTGAGGTTGGCGCCAGGTCCATTAGGTTGGCACCAGGCTATTTCTCTCTTCGACATTTCTTCCCACTTGCAGAAATTTCATATTCTTCAATTCCAACCCAAAACCTTCCATCCGAAATGGGTCTCGCATAATAAAAATCATCTAACTGACCATCTATAATTGCTTTAAAGTTATTCTAACCAGACTTCATTAGAGCAAAAAGATTAAACGCCAAAAATAGAACCTGAATATGGTATTTCATTTAATCAAATTCTACAGATCTATATGTTCATAAAACCACATGAAATCATGAAATTATTGTAGATGCTACTTGCTATTCCATTCTCCAAATTTGCGGCAGGTTCTAGTTCTTCATTTCTGAACCAAATGCTTCCGTTCTAAACACGTCTAACATGATTAACACCCTCTAAATAACATCTCTAAACTAACTAGAATTTAATCTAATGAAGAATAATAACACTCAGAGATTGGACGTCCAAACATGAACAAAACCTGGCATTTGTTACAGTCAAATCTAATTTCTACATGATCATAAACACGATGAAAAACATGATATTTTGAAAGGCTACTTACCTCTTGTTTGCTGGAGTTCGACTTCTGCAAAAACAGCAGTGAAACCCGATGTTTCCCACTACCAGAAATCCTCACAAACTGGTTTACAAATCTGGGTTTTTCTTTTGAACGAAATCCACTCTCTAATCTGAATAGGACGCCCACTCTCCAACAGCACCAATGTTTCTTCTTTCTTCTCCAACAGCAATCCTCTCCACTCACCTCAACTCCCAGATCTAATTTGCATCTTTTTTTTCTTCTCTAACGGTGGAGTTTATTGCATCCGTTTTGCCTTCTCTAATTTGCAAAGGTTACGACCAGCAAAAACCCATACGTTAAAAAAAAACTGTTTGTCTTCAAATTTTTATCAAGTGTAGTGTCCTACCACTATATCACCTACACCAACAGCCTATCATCCCTTAATAATTTATTTAGCCACTTAAATGCAATATCAACACCATCTAAATAGCTAACAAAAATTATTAATTAAAACTTATTACATACTGAAATTATATCCTAACTTTACTTAAATCTATTTAATTCATCTTACATTATCTATTTAAATATTACAATTATAATATAAGAATCATTCACTTTAATTCACCTAAGCTGACCTTTATGAAATTCCTAACTTGTCCTTGCGACACAACTACTTGAATTATCCCACATTATTTATTTTTAATAATATTAACAAATTCCTTATATTAGGCTAATAAAAATCCGGGGTCTTACAGATCCATAACCAGCTATGCCCACTAGACTCCAAAATTCCCTAAAATATAATATTTCTATAAGGATTGGTGTCTAGCGGCATATAAAGGTTAAATCTGTCAATTACTTCAATATTCGGTCATCTGAGTTCTGAATTCTCTTTATAAAGTTTTCTGGTTTATAGTGTCATTTAGAAGATGTTCTAGTAATTAAATACTAGTTAGGTTTTCTAAAAACTAGGTTTCTCCATTTCTTTCAAAGTTTGGTAACTAATGTCCTAAATATCTTCCAAATTTATTTTTCTGTAAAACAGGGAATTAGATAATTTATTTTAGTCTTAAAACATCTTATTTAATCATTAAAATTGTCTAAAAATAGTTTGGAATTGACTCAGGGTGTGAAATTACGAAAATCTGCAAAATCTGAACAGAGTGCCTAGGATCGCTCAGGATCGCCCCAGCGGTCTGTGTTCGGCGGTAGTTCAAAATCAAACGCTGACGGTATGTCTTCCAGCGGTCTACAGTTTATAACTAGCGCCGATGATCGCCGACGATCGCCGAGCACAGTCGAGGTCGGCGGTCGTTCGAAAACAAACAGAATCAGTTCCAAAACGTGATTTTTCTCGTCTAAACTCATTCTAACATATTTATAACATGATTATCTAACTATATACATCATCACATATCATAAAAACATGCTTTTGCGATTAAACGAATGCAAATCCAAATCAATCGAAAAAACAGTGTCACCTACCTCTTTCGTGCGTATTTCTCCTTCTCTTCTCTAAACAGTGATACTCACGACCGCGAGTACTCCCTTGGTGATGAAAAACGAAGCCAACAGCCTTCCTTCTTCCTCTTCTTCTCTTCCTCCTCAATCGTTCACGGTCGTTCAAGCTTGTTGCTTGCGGCTGTCGAATACAAGCGAAATACTAAACGTGTATGATTTAGGTTATTAAACTAATATTTATACTCATTGATCCCATGTAGCGCACATGCAATCTTTTCTATACACACTGCCCAATCAGAACACATACCTCGATATCTCATGATCGAACGGTCAAATCTGCGTCTAATTCTGGATCTGCACTAATTAGATCATCCCTACAATAATAAAATATTTCCATCAATTATAACTCTCAATAATATTATTTATTAATTTAATTTATTATTTAAGGAAAATTTGGGGTTTTACAACATCTATTTGAAGAAGCATATAAATTTTACAACACTTATGCAGCACACAAGGGCTTCAGTATTCGAAAGAGTTGGAGATGTAAAAGTCAGAAAGATGGTAAGGAGTTGTCTAGGAAGTTTTGTTGCTATAAAGAAGGGAAGAAGGGAACAGACAAACGGGATAAAGATGTGAAGAACCCTAGAAAGGAAACACGTACGGGTTGTTTGGCACACATGAGTGTGAAAGCTAAAGACAATGGCATGTATTTTATACTGAGCTTTGAAGACGAGCATAATCACAAGGTTGTTACCCCAGTAAGGCCCACATGCTACCGTCACAGAGGAAAGTTATAGAGGCGCAATTAGCAGAAATTCTATTAGCCAAAAGCAGTGGCATACGACCAAAGCATGCTTTTGAGTTCATGGGTAGAGAAGCCTGTAACGCCCTGGATTCGTGTTGTTCAATAAAGGTATAACACGTCTCACGGAGTATTAGGTAAGGATCTTAATTAATTATGATCGCTAGATAATCACCTAAACTAAACCATATCAGAGTGCACAAACATTTATTATCTAAGAATTCAATATTTAGCTTTATTAAAATCAAATGATTTAACCTCGAACTACTTTATTACACTTCCAACATTCAAATAAATCAAAAGTCCAATTCAAAAGAACCTACAAGTCTATGGAATGTAATAGTAATCTTCCTCCCTATATGTCTCAGTCAGATCTACCCCAATAGTCGTCTCACCTCGAGTATCTGAAAACAAAACAAAAACAAAAGAGTGAGATATGAATATCTTAGCGAGTAGCATATGCATGCAGAAATAGTTAACAACAGTTCAAAGTTATGCATCGATGAATAACCATTACGATTAAACCAACCAAGACAATTTCCAAGTGTAAATCCAAAACCAAAATTATTATCAAATCATATTCAACCCAATACCAACAACACATCGAGTGGTCAATGTCATGATTATTGTTAAGTTGATTAATTAACATGCCAAGTAGACACTCCACACCTCCATGTACACAGTTCCGGCCTACTCAGGGTTTCGGAACTCTGAAATGACGGCCTACTCAAGGTTTGGTCATCCAATGTCGGCCTACTCCCCGGGTGTAAGCACCTCATTTTTGCGCTCCCAAAAAAAAAACCAAAAATGCAAACCCTGGACAGAAAGTCAAACCCTAAGGGGTGAAAAGTTGACTTTTTGATCAAGTGAAAATTGGCCATCCCGCTTTATGTCATTGGGTAGAGAATCTCGACACGGTTCCAACGCAACTGAGTTTGCAGGAATCGGGGTCCGGATGAAGGTTCTGCGGGCGGTCAAACCTTAGCAGAGCCAAAAGTTGACTTTCTGCTAAAATTCGATCCGGAGGCCTACCCCTAGGTCATTGGATAGAGAATCTCGACACGGTTCCAACGCAACTGAGTTTGCAGGAATTGGGTTCGGATGAAGGTTCTGCGGGCGGTCAAACCTTAGCAGAGCCAAAAGTTGACTTTCTGCTAAAATCCGATCCGGAGGCCTACCCCTAGGTCATTGTATAGAGAATCTCGACACGGTTCCAACGCAACTGAGTTTACAGGAATCGGGGTCCGGATAAAGGTTCTGCGGGCAGTCAAACTCGAGCAGAGCCAAAAGTTGACTTTCTGCTAAAATCTGATCCGGAGGCCTACCCCTAGGTCATGGGATGGAAGGCTCCGATACGATTCTAATGAAACTAAGTTTGCCCAGATCGGAGTCCGGATGAGGAAAATATGAGCTGACAAAATTCTCAAGCAGCAAAACCGGCAATCTGCACACGTGGAAAAAAGCTGCACACGTGGCGAGTTGCGCAGGAAAATATCTCGGGGATCAAATCCGTAAATATCCAAACATTCGAAATATCCTAGGGACTAAATCTGTAAAAATCCGAGAATATCGGATTAAACCAAAAATTGGCAGGGACTAAATCCGAATTTTTTAGATTTTTACGTCCGGCGAGCGTCGGCATTAAATGATTTTCATCATTATGGCGCTCGCGCGGACGTGGCAAGCAAGTGGGCGCCCCCTTTTGTTTTTTCCTTATATAAGCCGCGCGAAATCTCGCGCAAGAGGGTTGGAAGATTTTGAAAAAAAGCTAAGTGTTGGAAAAAATTTCGGGGAGAGGTTTTTTAGGTTAGAAAATCTCAGTTGAAAATTTTGAAGGTGCAGTGCCCAAGATTCTTCCCCATCCGAGCCCTACCTGTCTCGCTCACTTTTGCCACCCCAAGCCCCCCACCTTGATCCGACACTCCCCTGTTCTTGCTCCTCCTTCACTCCCACACAAACTAGCGGAGGCCGGTTGCTGTTGGAACACGAAGGAAGGGGCTCCAGCTCTTGCTTCGTTGCAAGGAGAAGCCCAAACAACTCAAGCAGGTCTTAGGATCCCCAGGTATTATTACCCACCATGCTTGATATACATATATTGAAATGAAATGAGAAGTTTCTAATAAGTTTGCTAAGCTTGTTTTCGTCCCTGGGCACGTGTCTGTTCCCATGGTAGTTTAATATGCACTTGCTTCACTTTGCCGTATGGAGGGTCTCTAAGTGAGGAAGAGATCCACCGGGAGCTTAAGGTATGTTGAGAGAGAGTTCCCCACAAACTATTCGGGCATGCTTAATGCTATGGCCGGGCCTGTTTTCGTTGCTTTAAAAGGGAGTTTGTTCCCTCATGTTAAGTGATCCATTGTATCCCTGTAAACCCCCCCTCCTCATTCCCTTCTTCGGATGTTAGTATGCCGGCTTGAAGGTCCAGTCGGGGGAGGAAAGTGCATGTAATGTCTGCATGCTGTTTTTTTGTTTTTATTATGCTGAACTTGCTAACATGCTATTTGCTGCTTGTGCACCCTTGAGCATGCTCCCATCACCCCCTTTTTTTAAGCTGTTAATGCATCTGTACCTGTTTCTTTATCGGGTTTGTTTTTTCTTCTTCTTTTAAGAGATTTTGGGTTGTAGGATGAAGCATGAAGCATGTTTAGATTAATTTGAATGCCAGTTTAAGTGTCTTCTGGGGGGTGGCCGAAGCCCTGGGAGGGCTTACAGAGCCTAAAAAACGAGTTACAGAGCTTAAAATCAGCTAAGAAATGGAGTTTGAAAGAAAACCGAGAGCATCGAGTGTCCGCTGAGTTCGCGCGAAGCTCGCGCGTACCCTTCGCGCGAACCTCGCGCCCACTTCATTTTTTTGTGTGTTTTTTTTTTTTCGCTGTTTTCGGTCCGCCCATTTCGTGCCGACCTCGCGCCTACTACCTGAGGTTGGCGCCAACCCCTAAAACATGCCAAATTGATATATTTTTGAAAAATTCCAAAATGAGCCAGTTTTTTTTCTCTGACAGAGTGGCTATTTTGTGTTTTTTTCTGTGATTATTGCTAAATGTGAATGATATTTCCGAACCAAACCGGATAAACCGAAAGGGTTTCTGGGCCACTCGGAAACCCAACATGGGACTTGGACTCTCGGTCCAACTTGACTTCCAATGGGCCTTCCAACGGGGCCCACAAAGCCCAATAAACACCAAAGCATGCCATTAAAATAACTTAAGTAAAATGAACAATTTGAACCGGGTGGCCCAAACCCAATGCGGCCCACCCGAGCCTTGTTATGTGAAATTGATGCGTGAATTGCGTGGTTTGGCCGAGACCAAGGGCAAGGGCCTACCGGGCCCGCCAAAGCCCACCAACCAAACCAAGGAAGGGTGCAAACCCTAACTTCTGGTAACTTGGGCTTACAAGCCCAGATTTGGACTACGGGCCCCAAGCCCAGTGTCCAACTCACTTTGGCAGATTAAAAAGATAAATCCAACAAAAATACTTGGCCACCATGTGGGCCCACCTTAGGGGCCCACAAACCAGTCCGGCCCACTTGTGCATGAAAAAACACTTAATCTTCAAATCTAAACTTAAAGTAAAATCAATTGAACTAACCAAAGCCCAAAGGACCTCTCAGGATAGACTGAGGTCCACAAGGGTACACGGGCTTCACTAAGCCCACCAAGGATACCGTGGGCCTTCCAACAGGGCCCACCCAACCAGACCCAGATCACCTAATTAAACAAGATAAAAGCAATTAAAGGAACCCACACCACTCAGGTGGTCCCGCCAGACTTAACCAAACTGCATATCGGATTAGGAATCGGGTGAGACCAATGGAAGTTGACTCAAACCAGGGAACCCACGGGACCCGTCATCCGACGGGGTGGACCGGGGTGTATACGAACTTCCCCGGACCACAACCGAGAACAGACTTAGAATCTCAAGCCGCAGACCAAAAGCCCTAATAGACAGGATTAGGCACCCAGGTGTCCGCCTGCACCCCATCAGGCGGTGGCGACTCCGAATTACCACGTGCCGCGTTTCCGACGCGCGCACACCGGGTTTCGGCATTGACAACTAGGCCTACTCAGGGTTTCTGGCTACTCTACACCGGTCGTGGCAACACACAAAGCCATGCAATTACACCAAACAACAATACCATCACATTACTAAGCTTAAGCATGGATCCAGGACAAGCTAAACCAAAACAGAAAACCATCATATAAACTCAACTCTGGCATCACATTAAATCAACATGTTCATCATCATGTATAACACAACACAGCTCAACACAGGTCACCCTGGACCAGAACAATACCTCATATACTTTCAGTAAATACTCCAATTCCAGAACACAAGACTATTGGTAATAAAACCCATTTACTCACACCAAGATAAACTTTACAAATACAATTCAAAACTTTAAATCAAGTAAAGTAAAAATAGGTTAAATACTTTCTCAATCAAGAACAAGTGTGGAAACATAAGATAAACTAAATCATTAATCCCTAGTGTCAGGAATAGTAACATAACATACCGATAGCTCTTCAAAATTTATTTCGGAACTCCTAATATTTACCAATAATTCGACTTAATAATCTCCCGGTGTTTTGAACAGGTAAAAGTATTCCTAAGATCCTAAACAAGTCATTGGCTAAGAGATTGGAACCCCAAAATATCGAACTCTGGCTTCATTTGGTCAAATTCCCATTTCGGCTAATTCTTAGGGTTTGCGCTGACCTCTGGCGCGAGGTCAGCAGAACTCGGCGTAAACCCAAAACTCTGTCGCGCTAACTACAAATAGACTAAGCGAGAGATGGGCGCGAACTCAGCGGTAACGAAAATAGATCTCGCGCTTAACTAAAACACTCGGCGCGAGATGAGCGCAAGCTCAGCGATAACTAAAACTTATTCTCGCGCTGACTAAAATTGTTGGCGCTAGGTAGGCGCCAACCCGGCAAACACCACCTACGAGTTGTGACTCTATAACTCCCAGAAATCCATGACTGACCCATTTTCTCACATCTGTAACAACTCTTCTACACTTCTACCATCCTCCAAAGACCATTAGACACGATTCAAATTAAATCTATCAACTTATAATTTTTTGCTCTAAAATTTTACCAACAACATACGCTAAATCGATATTCTCTGAAAATATGCATACGGCTAAAAGCCAATATACAGAACCCAGAAAAACTCAGATTAAAACGATGCTACTCACCTCTTGCAAGCTCAAATCCTTGCAACAACAACTACTCAAACAGCAAAACTCACGATCAATCCTCTTGTTCACAAGCCCAACAGTCGACCCTTTGAACTTTCTTCGTAAGGACGATCTTCCAAACTTCTCTTAGCGACAAGGAAAACCCACAAGTTGGCTCCTCTCCCAAAAGCCTAAAACAACATCCGTGATCTCCTTCCTTCTCAATGTGCGAAAACGAAACCTACGAAGCAACTACCTTAAGTATTTATACTTACCATACATACTTGCTGCTCAACGAGTTTTTTTTTTAAAACCCATGATTCAGTGCATGCTCACCCACCGAGATTCCCTACATACATACAACTTATTAAGTTTATTTTTCCAATATAAAAAAAAATCATGTAGGAAAATTCGGGGTTTTACAAAGCCGGCGGAAGAGAGAATTTGGGCTTCCTACCTATTGACTATAAGAACCAGATGCGTGACAGACAGAGAGCAATGAAAGTAGGAGACATATCAAGCTTATTAATTTATTTTGAAGGACAACTGAAGGATGATCCGTCTTTCTTTTATGCTGTACAAGTTGATGAAAACAATGAAATAATAAACTTCTTCTGGGCTGATCAGGAGATGCAAGAAGACTACAATAATTTTGGAGATATCTTTTGCTTTGATACCACTTATAGGACAAACAAAGTCCAAAGGCCATTTGCGCCATTAATTGGAGTGAACCATCACAAATGTATGGTAGTGTTCGGAGCTGCATTGCTTTATGATGAGACGAAGGTATCCTTTGTGTGGTTGTTCCAAACATTGATTCTCGTGCGTGCCTCTAGGAGGGTAAAACAGGAATGTTTGGAGTCGCCACCGCCTGATGGGGTGCAGGCGAACACCTGGGTGCCTAAGTTTGTCTATTGGGTGGGTCTGCGGCTTGAGATTCTAAGTAGGGTCTCGGTTACGGTCTGGGGAAGTTCATAGACACCCCGGTCCACCCCGTTGGGTGACGTGTCCTGTAGGTTCCTCCTGGTTTGAATCAACTCACTGATTTCTCACCCGATTCCTAATCCAGCATGCTATTTGGTTAAGTCCGGCGGGACCACCTGAGTGGTGTGGATCCCTTTAATTGCTTTTATTTTGCTTACTTAAGTGATCTGAGTCTGATTGGGTGGGCCCCATTGGAAGGCCCACGGTGTCCTTGGTGGGCTTGTTTAAGCCCACATGCCTTTGGTGGGCCTCTGTCTAGCCTAGGAGGCCCTTTGGGCTTTGGTTAAGTTTGTTGATTTTACTTATTTGTTCAAATTTGGAGTTTTACTTGGCTTTCATGAAAAAGCGTGCCTGTATTGGTTTGTGGGCCCCTGGGTGGGCCTCGCAGTGGTGATTGAGTATTTTAAGTTATCTTGTTAGGTTTGCAAGAATGGTCTGGTCACAGGGCTTGGGGCCCGTGGTCCAGATTTGGGCTTGAAAGCCCAAGTTATTCGTAGTTAAGGTTTCAAACCCTAACTTTCCAGGTTAATGGGCTTGGTGGGCCCGATAGGCCCTTGCTCTTGGTCTTGGCCAAACCATGCTACTTATCACATATCACACTGCACAAAAATGGGTTCGGGTGGGCCACATTGGGCTTGGCCCACTTGGTTCAGTTACTTGCTTAAGTTGCTTAATTGCAAGTTCAAGGGTTTATTGGGCTTGGTGGGCCCCGTTGGAAGGCCCACGGTATATTTATTTGGACCGGCGGTCCATGTGCCATGTTGGGTTTCCAGATGACCCGGAAACCGTATTGGTTCACTTGGTTTACTCGAAAATATCATAGAATATGCAACAACAATCAAGAGAGCACCCAAAATGGCATTTCTTTCATGTAGCCGACCTTCTTTGTCGGCTACACACAAGCCATAGGTGATCCAACCTGAGTTGCCAGATCACCTTAAAATTACACTTTTTCAGGGTTTTGCAATTGGGGTGGTTTCATGGGCTTCCTAGGGAGTTTCTACAAAGCGTGTGGGCCCATGAGAGGGCCCACATTGGTTCAAATATGGGGGGAGGATCCCCTTTGGTCCCTTTTGGAGATTTTTGCAGCAAAGAAAAGGAGGGAGAGGCATCAAGGTTGCCTCTTCTATTTTGGATCATGTATATCAATAAAGCAGGGACCAAGGTGTCCCTATTTTGGTTTATGAGGCTCCACAACAGCACACACAACAAAGGTCCATAAAGAATCCCTTAGATAAAGAACTTGAAGCATGCTTCAATAAATGACCAAGACATGCATACTAAATACTTTAACCAGGGGGCAGTTGTCACGCCCCGAACCCGGGTCAGTCCAAACCGGCACCCGACCCGAACCCGGTTCGCTACTGTAACAACCTGAATTTAGTTCAACAACCAAATCCGAGGTGTTACTGGCCCATATCAATTACAACATCAATAACATACCAGACCAAAGAAAGTAAATCCAATCCATATATTAAACTATCAGAGTTGCGGAAACAAGTATGTGTGGAAGTGTAGATTAAAATCATCAAACAAGCATGAAGCTTGACCATCAATCAATAGTATCAAAGTCTGGTAGAATGAACTGGTTACTAACTCTCTCTTGCCTCTCTCATACATCAAATCCAATTAATGATAATAAACCAATTAAAATGCTAAGTCTATAACATCAATCCACCTCAGACAAGATCTGGATAATAATAATCCTCCGGCGAATACTCGGCTATCTCTCCCTGGAAGTCTAAAAGATCCCCCTCTCGCGTATCAGCTGAAAAAATGGAATAGAAGTAGGGTGAGATACGAATATCTCAGTAGGTAACACATGCATGATTAAACAGTTAATATACGGAAAGTAACAGTTCATGCACGATAAAGCAACATCGATAAATCAGGCTCGCATAATCATTTATACTATTCATGAACACAAAACAGTTTGATAAACAGTTCTAGAAATGATTTTCAACAAGTTTTAATATAAGATCTCAATAGACAAATCAATAGCATAATCCATGCATTGCCAGGATGTACTAAGCAGTCACATCCAATCAATATCCCAATCACATGCATCCCGCACGTGCACAATAGTAATCATATCAAGTGTTATGTTTTCAGTGTCATTGTAGGACTCACAAAGTTAGATAAACCTTTTGAGATGATTCTCAACCAATTGCTATACCACCGTGCGACTTAGGAGCGATGCTACTAATGATACTCAAGCCCCATGCAGCGCAGCTTAGACAAGAGCCGTAGTCACCGACTTATTACACACGTACCCATCAAAGTTGGTATGTACCACCAGCATGCAGCACCAGAATCAATACATGGAGGTGGTTGCTTATCCACATGTACAGGGAATCACCAGCGGCTCACCGGGGTGTCCCTCCAGACATAGGACCTTCCCAGACAAACTAACTTGCAAAGGAAGCGCGTCGCATATAGGAGTAACTCAACCCAAATGACATATCCCTCAGCTATCTAGCTACTACTATGGATCCATAACCAGCTATGCCCACTAGACTCCAAAATTCCCTAAAGTATCATATTTCTATAAGGGTTGGTGCCTAGCGGCATATAATGGTTATATCTGTACATTCACTTCATTATTTAGTCATGCGGATTATGAACTCTCTTTATAATGTCTTATGATTTATAATGCCATTTAAAAGTGTTTAGATAGTCAAATGGTAGTTAGGCTTTTCCAAAATCACATTTCTCGTTTACCTTCAAAACTGGGCAACTAATGTCCTAAATATCTCCCTAATTTGTTTTTCTGTAAAACAGGGATTTAGGTAGTTTATTTTGGTCTTAAAACACCTTAATTAATCATTAAAATTGTCTAAAAATAGTTTAGAATTGAATTAGGTTCGAAATTATGAAAAATTGGAAATTCTGCTGAGAGCGCCTGGGATCGCTCAGGATCACTCCGGGCGGTCATCAGTCGGCGGTAGTGCAAATTCGAGCTCCCACGGTCCGTCGTCCCGCGGTCCACGGCGTCCTCGAGTATTTAACCAGCGCCTAAGATCGCCGATGAGCGCCTCGCACAGTCGAGGTCGGCGGTCTCACCAAATCGAACAGAAACAGTTCTAAATCACGATTTTTCACGTCTAAACTCATTCTAATGTATTTATAACATGCTTAGCTAACTAAATACAACTTTACATATCATAGAAACAAGCTTTTGCGATTAAACAGAGATAAATCCGAATTTTAAACCCAAACGGTGTCACCTACCTCTCTACGCTGATTCCTCCTTCTCTATTATGCACAATGACGAACTCTTGCACTGAAGAATCCTCTGGACGATGAACGCACGCCCAGCCCTTCCTTCTTCTTCTCCTTCTTCTTCCCTTGGTCGCTTGAACAACTCGTCGCTTGCGGCTCTTCAATACGAGCGACAATACACGTATATGAATTAGGTTAATTCTTTATACATATTTATACCCCCTGATCCTATGCATCTCCCATGCAACTCTTCTATACACCTTGCCCACTCAGAATACATACCTCGATATCTCACGATCGGACGGTTAGATCTGCGTCTACTTCTGGATCTCCGCTAAGTTGATCACCCCTACAATATTAAAATGTTTCTATCAATCATAACTCTGGGTAATATTATTTACTAATTTAATTTATTATTTAAGGGAAATTCGGGGTTTTACAGCAGTGTAACGCCCCGGTTCCGGGTCCAATTCCCAAGACCCGAGGTGTTATGATAAGCAACAAAAGCAACTAAATATGGAATAATTTAAAACTTTTTCTAACTTTATAATCAGAGTAAAAGCGGAAACTGGAATTCAAATTCTCTTTATTAATCAACAATTATAATATAAAAGGATTTCAATTATATGAGCAATCCTACATCTATATAGACTACCCAGCTACAACTAACCCACAGCTTGACGTCATCACCAAGAGTACCTGAAAAATTGGAGAAACTGGAGTGAGAATAAATCTCAACAAGTAGCAAGGTGCATGCATGAAATTAGTCCATGTTTACAAAATAAGTCATGAGGTGTACGATTAAACCAATAACATCAACAAGGATAATTCCAAAGTTTAAATCAAATCCCATTATTATTATCAACTCATTTTTCAATAACAATACCGATAAAACATCAAATGGTCAATGTCATGTAGTTGCTTAGCTTGGTTAATCAATCATGCCAGAGTGACATCCACACCTCCATGTACACAGTTCCGGCCTACTCAGGGTATCAGACACTCTGAAATGACGGCCTACTTAGGGTAATGTCATCCAATGCCGGCCTACTCTGCGTATCGGCATCGACAACCAGGCGTACTCAGTGTTTCTGGCTGCTCTACACTGGTCGTGGCAACACTCCATGGCCATGCCATTACGCCAATAAAGCATATACATCACATTACTAAGCTTAGACTCTGGATCCAAGACAAGCTAAACCAAAACCGATAAATAACCAAATAAAACTCCGCATTCGGTACACACATCACAAGTTGTTCCAACCAGAACAGTAATTCCTCACAAGTGTTCCAACCAGAACCTCAACTTACACAAGTGTTCCAACCAGAATAGTAATTCCTCACAAGTGTTCCAACCAGAACATCAACTCACACAAGTGTTCCAACCAGAACAGTAATTCCTCACAAGTGTTCCAACTAGAACATCAACTCACATAAGTGTTCCAACCAGAACAGTAATTCCTCACAAGTAAATAATCTTTACAACACATTTCAAAAATTGCCATTAAGAAAAACAGGATTTAATAAAATCTCAACCAAGTACAGTGTTTAACCAAAGAGAACTAAAATAGAATCTCCTAGTGTTTGGTATCCAGAACATCCCCTACAATTAGCCCTACATTTGCCTTGGAAGCTCCTAAGAATTTCTAGAATTTAGCTTTAATATTCTCATAGGTAATATTGTCTCTAGAGTCCTAAACAAGTAATTTGTTTAGTGCTTGAAACCTCGTATCATCAAAATCCAACTTAGTTTACTCAAACAGGCAATTCGGCAAAGAAAAGGGACTATGCGCTCACCTCCTGAGGTAGGCGCGAGGTGGGCAGATAGTCAATGGGCTAAATTTTTGGGTATGCGCCTACTCGACTTCGAGTGGGCGCGAGGTGAGCGGGAAGTGGGCGTGAGGTGGGCAAATCGATTTTAAGTGAGCGGCAAGTGAGCGCGAGCTCGGCGGATAGTAAAATTTGTCCTTGCGCCCCTACCCGAAGTGAGCGCCAAGTGGGCGCCAAGTGGGCGGATACCTACTGTATTTTTCAAGTCTTTGTTAAATCCAGATCTCCAACTCTGGCCGAACTTTTTCGGTCTGTAACCATTCCTTTAGTCTCCTAATACTGTCAGAACACATTTAAACTAGTTTTGGAATTAATCCAACACACTTTTTTTTTATCCTCATTCAGTTCTAAATAAAACCATCCTTCGGACTATCTCCGTCCAGAAAACAACTTAATCTCTCATTCAACAAACATATGCATTCGAAGTAAAACTACGAATAATACGAAACCCAGGTTTTAAAACAGTGCCACTCACATCTTGGTAATTAAAACTTAACTAGGGTTTCTTTCTAATTCAACCCACCCATGAACAACATTTTTCTTGATTCTTAAAAAAAGATTCAAATCACCCAAATCGAAACTTTATAACCATCTAACTTTTCCAATGAAGTCCAATTTAAGAACCAATACGATCAATCATAAAAACACAAGAAAATATGCAATTCCTCCAGTTTCAAGTGTTTGCTACTTGCCTTTTTGATGACCCCAGATTTTTCAGAACATCTTCGGTGCCTGTTTTTGGAGCTCAACTGGACCTCTTTAAACTTCTCAAATTTAGATCTCCACTGTTCAGTTTGAAGTCCTCCATGAGTAGAACAAAACCCTAAAATTGTAGCCCATTCCAACAGTTGGATCTTTCTATCTCACCGTTCGAAGTTGACTAGTCGGCCATCTCTGCAACTCCTTTTTCTTCCAAAATCCGATTTTCCACCAACTCCTGGGTTAATTCGCACCACCTTAGACTCATCCAAATCCAATCTCCACCGTTCAGATTAAAGCATCTCATGTATAGAGCATACCCTCCAAATTTCATGACGATCCAACGAATAGATATCCAGGGATCGTTGCTCAAAGTTTGCTGATCGGACCTCTGCAGCACCTCCCTTTTTCCTTTCTTCCCTCTCTTTTCTCTCTTCTCTTCTTTCCTTTATTCTTCTCCCAAACCCATGCACGAATTTTCCCTTCTTTCCTCTTTATTTTTGGACTTGCTAAAAACCCTAAACCTTTCCTAGACTTCTCCTTTTATAAGCTCTCTTAATTAGAAAATCCTATTAGGTTTAGGACACCTTCTAAATAGACTTCTCACTCTTAATCGGAAACCTCCCCGCCTTAACCCTCCTTCTAATTCCTCTTTTAAGTATCTTATATAAGAGAAGGATTTATTTTAATTTATTTTCGTGCTAATTAAATTTCTTATTTTAAATATTACTAAAACACCATAAAGCTACCTCTTATCCTCAAACTTAAGGCTCCTTATCAACCATAATCACCAATATACCCTTTTTCCTACTTTTAAGCAATAATTTGCTATTTAAAACCAAACCTAACCCAAATTAAGTCTAGCTAAATATTTTAAGTCTAATAATTATTTATTTAATCAATATCTTAATTTGGCTAATTGGGAAATGACTAAAATACCCTTTCCTTGGAATTCCATACTTAACCTTTGAATCTTTTTTCCAAAAATTCTCCTCTTTATTCTTCACATCAATCTTAATCATATAATGTACTTGGATTAATACCTATCTTCTCAATATTTAGGCTTATTTAATTTACTTTATTTTAGGAAAATCCGGGGTTTTACAAGTAGCCACTCATGCATGAATTCAAGCAGGTAAGACCCGAGTGAAAAGTCACTTGGTTTGTTCCCCAAAGCAAGGAAACTCATGCATACACTTACGACAACCAAACAACAAAGCATATCATGTATACACCGATAAAAAGTGATTAAAAAATATCTGTTGTAGGTGCTGGGAATAGCCACTGTTTGGAGGGGATTAACATGCTTCCATGGGCTGGAACTAGTGGACAAGTGGGGTGGAGGAGCAGGGCAATATGGTCCTTCCTTCATGGTACAAACATCATAGGCATGGCATAGAAATCAAACCCACTAAGACAAGGGAGAGGGGTGCTGCTGCTGCTGCCAACAGCAACTCTAAAGCAACTCTGAAGACCTTGCATGCTTACTAATTTAATCATAAAAACAATAACAAGGAGACCCCTTGGTGTGAGTGTTAGGAGCAACATCCACCAAGAAGGGGGAAAGGGATCATGCTAATGTACCTACGAAATCATAGCATTTAGATGGACCAAACAGCAACATAAATGGGGGGTTAAGCATGTTACAAGGGCTGGGAACAGTGTAGAGAAAGGGAGGGGGGACCGCCTGTAAAATCCCTAATTTTCTGGAAAATTTAAAAACTTATTTTTCTTAGGGATTAAATTTAGGAAAATTTGTGTTTTGCAAAAAAAGGGATTATGGGTAAATTCGGAAATGTTGCTTGAGCATGTTGGAATATTTAAAAGTCAAAAAGGTATGAGAAATTCCATAATTGTAATTAGTAATATTATGCTTGGATGAGGTGGCAAGGAAATAAATAAAGAAATAAATAAATTAGTGGAGCTAACTTAATTTGAGCTGCTCATGTAGGGAGTTTGGTGTGGTGGCATATCAGCGGAAGATGTTTAAGTTGCTGCTGGAGCGGCAACTATAAAAGCAGTCTTTAGAAGCTGCTGTTGTTTTGGCATTGTTGGAGTCGAGCCTGGAAATTCAGAGAGGAGTAGTGGAAGCTGGGGAATTGCTGGAGCAGATCTGGAGGTGTGGAGTAACCTGAGTTTTGGTGCTGCCGAAGTCCTGTTCGAGAGAGAGAGCTGAGGAGATCAATTCGGCAGGCATGGAATTCCTCTAGATGCTGCAAAAATCTGGAGAGGTTAATCTAGAGTTCAGGTAAGGAAGGGTTCAAGTGATGCTCATATGGTTAATTTTATCAAGCAAATATTTCATTGGAAGAGATCTGATCCAATTCAATAAAATTTCAGATCTCTGTTGGTCGTCAGTTCTGGAGACAAAGAAGTGGTCGAATGCAATTGAGGAATTGAGGAATTATTGGAGATTTGGCCTGAGAATTTAAGGTAAGTAGCAGTTTTTCCTCTTCTGATTTTCGTATGGTTGGAGTTGAAGTATAACATTGATAGATAATTAAGTTTGATTGGATCGAAGGAGATGAGGTGTTTCTGTTTGTGTAATGTGCTGAATGAATTAGTGAAACCTAAAGTAGATTAAAAATTATGAGTGGAGACTCATAATTTTCTGGAATTAAATTGTAAGTAGAACTTGATTAGTGAAGAGTTGGTTGCAGAAAATTTAGAATAAAATTTCAGACCTGCAGAGATAGATCGAGTGTAACATTATAAATTTTACTTTAGATTTTTAGTTCAGTAAAAACAAATTTCCAGAAACTTATAAAACTGATTTCCAGGTTAGTAGCACCATTAGGTTTGTTTTGCACCACTAGATCTGAAGGACCCTCTGTTTTGGTTGTTCTTGACGTCTAGACCTGAATAATATGCATTCATGATCCAATTAAGTTTAGCTGTGCACTATTGATCTATTTATTGTTTAGAAGGCTGTAGGAAGTGAAGAATATAAGAACAATGATGCTTAGTTCGTTTAGAAATATTTATTTTACAACTGAACATTGTTGACATCTTGATGAAGAAGAATGATGGGCGGCTGTTGGATATAGGTTAATTTTCTGTTTTGGTTAAATCCAAAGGTGTAGTAAATGGTTGTTTAAGTGGTTAAAGAGATGTGGGAAATATTATTAAAATAAATCATTAGATCAGTCATGGTGGAATGTGATTGCTGCATTGATTAGATATTAAAAATGCATTGGTGTTGAGGATGGCTGATGGGTGCCAACCTTCTAAGTGGTTAACACCAACCATTTTTTGTCGCAGCCATATACGGCTGATTAACCAATTAACTAGATGTTGCATTTAAATTCAGAGGTACTAGTTTAACTGTTTTGAGTAAATAAAATTGTGGCTGTATGAGTAGAGAATTTAATGGAGGAATGGAGTGAGTGTGGGTGCTGCTATCTGGTGCGAACCTCATTAGAGGTCAGCACCAGCTCCTTTATTTTGGCGACTAGGTCTGGAGCATTAGCAACATTGGCTCAATTAAATTCACAATCACGTTGCTGTTTAGTTGGGTGGTTATTGTTTTGCTGAAGATGAATATAATGTGGAAAAGAATCAGATGAGGTCTATACATAAAGTGAATTAAGTTGAGTATGCTAATCTTTGTTTGAGAACTGTTTTGGGCGTCTAGTATCATATTGAATTATGTTGATCCAGTGAAAATAGTTGCTGGATTGGTAGGTAGATGAGGTGTTAGTTTTATTAAAATAGGTGTATACCTTACAGGTGATATATGTTTTATAGAGCTATGGGATTCCAAGGTACAATTTATATGAATGTTTTCTTTTAGGTTCTGGTTTCATTTGGGGATGCTTGGAGAAATTATAGAGGAAGCTACAGCAACTATGTTAGTGTAGGAGAAGAAATCAATGGAAAGGGCATTCGAATGAAATATAAGTACATCAAATATAAAGTAGAAGGTTCTGAATTGAGTTGTACGAGCTGAACTGAAAAATCTGGTATGGCATGAGTAGGAATTACATCCAATTCCCTGTTCTGGACTGTTTACCTATCTAGACTGAAATTTCTTGAATCTTATGATATAATTATGTTCACTGACATGATAAATGTTTTATTATTTGTGTATGGGTCTGCTGTAGAGGAGTGCCATTGTGGATTGATCAAGTTCTAAATTTACTATAGTAGTTACATTGGTTGCTGAAATTTGAGAGAAAGAACCACAAGAACAACTTCAGAAATTGGTACTGAGTTTAGTGATTAAATTAAACCTGAATGAGTGGTTAAAGTAAGGTGAATTCCATTGCAGAAACTGTTTTCTGTTAGATCATTATACAGGTTTGCTGTAGAAGATTGAGAAGGTGAACACCTGAATTTCTTAACTAGAGAATTATGTTGGCAATAAATTTAGAAAACTACACCAGGAAAATTGTAGTGCATGGCCGAAGGGTGACGGTGCAGATTATTACACAGTTTTAGTTAGTGCTGAGTGGTTTTTAATCCCTAGGACCGGATGTCCAGCACTTTTCATTTTTATATGTTGAATTTAGAACCACTTATGGGGAAAGGTTAAATGGAGGATTATTGAGGGAATTGGGGGCTCTTCGGGCTATGGAGCTTGGAGTACATGCTGGTATTCAGATTTTAAAACAATACCTGTTTAGTATATCTATATTAATCATTTTATTGATTGCTGAAATATTCTCAGCACTAGTATGTGTTAATTGTGAGACTTAAGAAAGGGAGTTACTTACAGCACTAAAGGGGAAATGATGATGAGGGAGTGTGGTGAACTCAAGTTACTTAAGGGAAAACCTATATGGAAAAGTAAATTGCTGAAACAGAGTTCTTAAGAAGTGGTAAGTTAGAGAAACCAAAAGTGTTAAAGAAGAAATTGAAAATGTAGGCCAAATAAGAGGGATTTGAGTATAAATTCTACTTGTCACTTACTACTTAGGAGGTAAGCAAACTCTATAAGACAAATTTAAGTAGCATAGTTGGATTTTTGGTTGTAATATTCAGATTTGCCGGTTTAACCACGTTTTGACAGTTTTACCAAATTTTGACTATAAAAGAGGATTTTAAGCACTATGTTGGAAAGGACTTTCTAAACTAATTTGTTATGGTCAAATCTGATTTTTGAGAATTTTTATACACTTGGAGAATGTTCTTATGAGTTGTGATGGCTTGATGATTTCCTTACCTCCGTGTACTCGGGGATGCCCATGGACTTGGGATGGTGTTCCTCTGTGTACTCAGAGATGGCTGTGTGCTCGAGATAGCATGTTTGGGTTCTGAAACACGTTGATATTAGTAATATTTCTGTTTTTGGCTTTAAGTCGGGTCTAGATGGCATAGCTCGGTGTGGATCCACATTTGTCAATCTAAGAGCTAGGTAATGGAATAGTTTGTTTTCCTTGCTAGTAGTAATGAGTTGTTCACGTACGCGTTTCCACCGTGTACTCGGTGAGGCTTGATCGTGTACTCGGCTGGCTGCGGCTATCCCTCACTTTGTCGTGTACTCGGACTGTGACTGGACTAGTACATGCCAACTCATCACTGGACTAGATGGGTTCTCCCGCAATAAGACGATGACCGTGTACTCGGCTTCGCACCTAAGCCGGGAGGTGGCATAGTGAACTTCGGCATTACCTAGTTAAGGGCAATCTTATTTCATGAGTCCACCGTGGACTTGTTTTATGATTTCACTTTTGTCTCGCAGTTATTGTACTGATGGTGGAGATGACTCTTATTAGTATAAGTTGTAAATTGGATTTTTCAGATTTCTATTAAATGTTGGCTATCATTTTCGATGCATAGATTTTTACTGAAGCATGTTTTAGAAACTAATATAAATATTTTGGGCATGCATATGCTACTTGCTGAGATATACGTATCTCATTCCTTTTGATTTGTTTTGTTTTCAGATCCTGGTGAGGGCGATATACGTGGGGTTGAGCCAGGCGCAGATTACCCAGAGTATAGGGGAGAGGATTACTTTGTCGAGTGATCCGGAGATACTTTTGTTGTTATTTCCATTTGAGATAGTGAGTTACTTTTTGAATTGTAATTCTTTCCATTCATGGAGGTTGGGTGATTGGGATTTTTAGCAAACTCTGATATTGTGGTTGTTAATAATAATTGAATGTCATGTTTCTTTCACTCTGATATAGATCCTGCGGTTTGTTATCTAACCCTCGGGTACGAGTTACGGTTCCATTACGTAACCCAGATCTGGGGCGTTACACCGCCCTCATGCATGGCTCTAATAGGCTACTGCTAGAGATGGTTTAGGGTTCCTAAACCTGCTGGGACAGCAGACACTAAAGGGTATTGGGGTCATGACCACAACTGGAGGGGGTGCATCTCATGACACAAAAAAACAGCAAATTAAAAGGGCATGAGAGGGGTATTGGAAAGGCTTAAAACAGAAAAGTTAAAGGGGCTAAGTATGCATGCTAATGCATGAAAATTACTGTAATGTAGATAGGTGGAACAGAAACCAAAAAATGGGTGGGGGAGCATGACAATGGCTGATTAGGCAACTTGCTAACACAAGAAAATAAAAGTAACAAGCAGCAGCAGATCTATCAAAAAAAATACCATGAACTAAGCTTGTAGGTGCTTCCTTAATACTCAAAAATGCATGCACAAACCTAGGCATGATCCCAAGGCCTGACTTTTGCAATGGAAAATAGTAGCTAGCACGCCCAAAAACTTGATCAAACATGAGAGAACAGCAAGAAATAGATGCTCACCAAATCCTAGCACGTATGACATTAAGACAAGGGGAACCTCATGCATACACACAACAACAATCATTTGCACATGAGCAACCATATACGAGCTAACATACTTCATCATCATGAATCATGCTCAAAACAGCAACCTATTTAACAGGAAAACAAACCAACAAGAAGGGTAGAGAAGGGGGGTTTATAGGGGGTACATGGGATGAAAATTGAGAAGGAACATGCTCCTTCTTAAAATGACACTCATAAGCCCAAAACAGTAGCTCAAGTGACTCAAGTGAAGCCACAAAACTTCTCATCCTCCCATGGGGTCGTGCATGGGGTCTCCCTTACCTTTGGAGACCTCCATGTCACCAAAATGAAAGAATACATGCAAATGGACGCCCAAAACCAAATTCATGCTAGGGGAGAAGACAAACTTAGAAAATTTTTTAGAAAATTCCCATTTTAATATATGTGTAACATAATGTGGCAAGGAAACTCACCTGGTGTAACGCCCCAGATCCAAGTCACATGAAAACCCGTAACTCGTATCCAGAGGTTAATATAAATAACAGGATCGCACTACCAGAGTAAGGAAAACATGAATTAAATAATGCTATGTAACAGAGTGCGCTAAAATAATCCCAAAGTAAAACTCACATGACCCAATTTCACTACCCACAATTTCCGGCTCTCCATACGTATCTGAAAAACAAACAGAAATAAAAGAGTGAGATACGAATATCTCAGCGAGAAGCACATGCATGCAGCAATACACATCTTCTAGTTGTAAGTTTATGATCGAATAATCACACGAGAAAACAAGAATAACCCGGTGAAATCTGTGTAAACCCTTTTAAAATTTTGTTTGACCCCAGGGGTCTAGGAAGCAATTTAAACTATACGAAATTAACATCGGTAATTCCTTCGTCAACAAAACTCCGATCAGTTCCAGAAATTATATCATTATAACCATGCTCCAAGAAGGATAAATTCCACTATTTATTCCATAGTATCTAAAACAGATAAATGAACAATAAATCCACATGGTCAATGTCATACAAATATTTGATTGGTAAATCAACATGCCAGAGCGACCTCCACACCTCCATGTACACAGTTCCGGCCTACTCAGGGTTTCGGATACTCTGAAATGACGGCCTACTCAGGGTTTCGTCATCCAATGCCGGCCTACTCAGGGTTTCGACATTGACAACCAGGCCTACTTAGGGTTTCTGGCTGCTCTACACCAGTCGTGGCAACACTCCA
This sequence comes from Buxus sempervirens, assembly GCA_947561395.2. Taxonomy (NCBI): domain Eukaryota; kingdom Viridiplantae; phylum Streptophyta; class Magnoliopsida; order Buxales; family Buxaceae; genus Buxus; species Buxus sempervirens. The sequence goes on from OX387187.1 coordinate 39,555,337, forward strand.
TGGCCATGCCATTACTCCAATAAAATAAAAACATCCCATTACTAAGCTTAGACTTTGGATCCAGGACAAGCTAAACCAAAACAGTAAAACATCGTATAATCTCAATTCCAACATTAAAGTAAAACCATTCATTCCACATCATGTATATCTCATCACAGTTCATCACCTATCCCTCTGGACCAAACAGTATCTCAATACTTTCAGTATTTCTCATTTCCACAAACCATGCCATTTGAATACCAAACACAGTTATTTATAACAAGACAATACATTCGGAATTTACCAAACAAATGAAACCAGAAGTCAATAATTTTCTCAGTTAGAACAGTGTATAAATTCGAGGAGAAAACAAACTAAGAACTCCTAGGGTTTTGGTATCCGGCACAACATGTATAAAATAACCTAAACTCAACCTTAGAAGCCTTTAAGAATTTGCCACTAGAATTCTCCTAGGAATTAAATAAGAAATGCAGGTTCCAAGGTTACCAAACAAGTAATTGGTGAAGTGGTATAAGCCCCAAGACATCAAAATCCCCCTTGGTTCAGTCAAGAATCAATTTCGGTAAGTTAAATTGGGTATGCGCTCACTTCCTGAAGTGAGGGCCAGGTGAGCGCCAGTCGGCGGATAGAAAACAGGTTAAAAACGACTATGCGCTCACTCGACGCTAAGTGAGCGCGAGCTGAGCGAGAGAAGGGCGCGGGATAGGCGCATCTATTTTAAGTGGGCGCGAGCTGAGCACCAAGTGGGCACGAGCTCGGTGCCAAGTGGGCGCGAGCTCGGCGCCAGGTCAATATTTCTATGCGCCTACTTCCCGAAGTGGGCGCAAGTGGGCGCCAAGTGGGCGGATACCCACTGCGATTTTCAAGTCTTTGTCATTTCGAGATCTCCATGTCTGGCTGGTTTGTTTCGGTCTGTAATTGCTCCAATACACTCCCAATGTTCCCAGAATACTTCCCAACCAAATTTGGATTTAATCTAAACATCTTTAATTTCAAATTAAATTTCAATCTGACATTCGGACTCACGGTATTCCAGAAAACCCAGAACTCACAATACAACCATGACATTCGAAATATGTCACGAAGAAAACTAAAACCTCGGTTGTAAATAAGTGCTACTCACAGTATTGAAGACCCTCCTTTGGTGTTGTTAAGAAAGTGAAGAAGAAGAAGAGAACCAAGGGATGAGAGATCTTGGGGTGGTATGGGGGGTGTGGGGGCAAAGAAGGCTGAGAAGAAGGGGATTCGGAGGGGTGAAGGAGGAGGAAAAGGGTGCAAGGCCAGCAATCCTCGGCCAGGGGGTTGCTGGCCCCTTTTATAAAAAAAAATTTGTATCCGGCCTTGGGGGCCTGATACACTAGCTACTATGTGTATCCGGCCTACATGGCCAAATACACTATCAACTTCTTGTATCCGACATTAAATGTCAGATACAAGACACAATTATTTGAAAAATTAAATTTTGCCGCGAATCTGTGGGGGAATCGGCGCGGATCTCACGAGCGAATCCCCTGTATCCGACATTCAAGTGCGGATATGAAGAAAAATGTGTGTATCCCATATATAAGGTCGGATACAAAAAGGATATTTACAGATTTGCACTTAGATATTTGTAGATTCTCCTGATACTCTTGGATATTCATAGATTTAGTCCCTGTGCATTTTTGGTTTAGTCCCTGAGATATTTTGCAAGTTTTTGATATTTAAGTATTGCCTCCTGAAATATTTTCCTGCGTTGGCTGCCACGTGTGCTGTTTCCTTGCCACGTGTGCAGTTTTTGGTTTTGCTGCTTGGAAACTTCAACTGCTCATATCTTCTTCATCCGGATTCCGATTTGGGCAAATTCAGTTGTGTTAGAACCGTATCGGAGCCCTCTATCCATTGGCATAGGGCTGAGCACCTGGTCTGGGGTTTAGCAGAAAGTCAACTTTCGGCTCCCCCTCAAGTTTGACTGGCTCATAGATTCTTCATCCGGACTCCGATTCCTGCAAACTCAGTTGCGTTGGAACTGTGTCGAGATTCTCTATCCATTGAGATAAAGAAAGGTGACCAATTATCATTTGATCAAAAATTCAACTTTTGACCCCTCAAGGTTTGACTTTTCAGCTAGGGTTTGCATTTCTGGCACTTCCAATGGCGCAAAAATGAGGTGCTTACACTGACATGAAGAGCACCCAACTGAGTGAAAGCTTCAACAGCCAGTTAAAGAAATACACGAAGTACAAATTAGACATCTCGTGTTTTTTCTAGCATTTTTCAAGGCTTTTGGATGATATTTGTTACAAGGAACAGGAAGACAATTATAATATGAGCCAACGGATTCCAAGAATGACGGCTGAAATCATCATATTGAAGCATGCAAGGGAGGTATACACATCGAAGCTGTTTGAGATGTTTCAATCGGAATATGCAAAAGCTCAGAATCTTGTTGTTAATGAGACTTCACAGACTGAGACATCCATAATGTATAAAGTTAGCTTATTTGATCATCCTTGAGGGAATGTTATTACAATTAACACTAAAGATGATATGTTGAAATGCAGTTGCAATAAGTTTGAATTTGTTGGGATTTTGTGTAGCCATGCACTCAAAGTACTTAACATGCGAAATATTAAGAGGATCCCAAGTCAATACATATTAAAGAGGTGGACAAAGTTTTCAATGGTTAAACGGTACAAAGAACTTTGCCATAATGCTGTTAAATTATCAGCAACTGCCACCGAAATTGTTGAGGCATATGAATGCACTGCACAAGGGCTGGCCATTTTAATGACCGAAGTTGGAAATGTGCTGAAGAACAAGCCTCCGGTCACAGTGGATGGGAATGAAGGAGAGAATTTATCTGAAAATATTCCAATTAATGTTGCTGGACTTAAGAGGAAGCCAGGTTGATGTCGTATTGGACGTTGACCAAAACATTTTTCAGAAAGGGCTCCAAAGAGGAAGAAGAACCATGATGTACCACCTCAAACAGCAAATACACTTCACACTCAAACTCCACCACAAACACAATATGCAAGTCAAAGCTCTGGATGGAGTGAGTCGATGGTATAATACTTACCTCATACTAATGTATTTGTTTTATCATATCATGTTTATTGGTTTTATGGGTGATTTTCTGATCTTTTATGAATTATATTTATTCCATAGGCCTCTCATCAGTTTTGAATAGATGGATTGGCGACGAAAATGCAATCAAGAACATATCCTATGGGTCAATTTGCAATTTTATCTCCATTCCAACAACCTGGTACTTACACACAGCTACTGCAGATATATTTTTACAAGATTCAACTCTTTAATACTTTGTGAAGAATTTCAATGCTTTGCAGTGACATTCCATTAATTGCAGGGAGCAATCAATCCAAACATATTCCAAGAATCCAACTCAAGAAATACTGTTGGCCAAAATCAATTTGCCTCCTGTTCAAACGCTACTGTAGGGAGATCTCCAGGAGTTTATAGTGGAGATGAGAGCTTAATTCGTGAAGAAGGAGATTTAGGTCATTTCCTCGGAGTTTTGTGATTCTTTTGTATATAGCTATGACAAAAAAGGGGGAGTGAATTGTGTATATTGAATGCGATGACAGTGTTAGTCCTATAATTATATTGATTTTGTAATGCAATGTAAGTGTTCATTTTTTGTAATTATACATGGATGTGTATGTACCGAATGTATACTTCCGGTGGAATAAGAATCTCAAATTTGAGTTAATTATTTAGTTCCATTAATTGGTTAATATTTTCAGAGCTTCTTGCTAGTCACTGTTGCATGTGTTTTTTTAAATGTGCATGAGTAATTCATAAATAGTGTTGTTCCTCTTGCAAGTCACAGCCCTTCTCCTCTTATGGGCCACGCTAGTATTCTTTGTTCTAGGCATGATTTTAAAAAATAAATAAACAAAAAAAAAAACAAGTCGGCAGAAGAGAGCGGCAATATCTCTTGCTTGGAATTGAGGAATAGTAACACAAGTAGAAAGGTCAGTAGAAACAACAATGGGAAAAGTCCACTCTTATAACTTTGACAAGGGTTGGATTGGAACACAAGGGTATTTGTGTCAAATATAAACGACAAATGAATAATTTCAGAGCTTACCAATGGTCATGAAGCGCAGTGGAAACTTGGTGGAGCCAAACCGTTTATTTGGCCGTGAGTTGGAGAGGATATTGACTTGGAGAACCCTGGAAGAAGGGTAGATCTGTATAAGATACCGTAGATTAATCGTTATTTGGAGGCGATAGGCAGCAGGAGAACAGTGGAATAAGGGGACCCATGCATAGGAAACCCTAGATTAATCGTGAGTACGAAGTGGAGCGAAACCCTCTATTTATACCCCCAAACAAAAACCCTCGCGTGTGCGAATACAAATAATACATACGACCGCACGATTAGTCGCAAAAATCTGTAGATTAATCGCTTGCTTAATCGCCATGTTCCAATTACTCATGGGACCTAACCCTGATGAAACAACGACTTGCTGTATTATAATATGTATATTATTATGATATAATAATGTGTCTACAAATCATGGGAACGGGATTGAATGATGTGAGAGTTTATAATATTCATGTCACTTTATGAATGTGATTCATGTAACATATGCAAATTAATTTTTGAAGCTTCAATATATATAAATCTGAGTACCCCGAAAATAAGGCCAAGGTACCCCACTCTTAAGCCCAAGGTACCGCACAAAGTTTTCTGAAACGTAACCCTACGAAGAGAGCACCAATACCCCCATGTTTGACTGAGGTACCCCAAAGTTTGACAGAGGATCCCCATACACAATCCGAAGGTACCCCCATGAAAAACCTTAATAAGGAAACATTTCAAATACAAAACCGCACACGTTAACGTGAACACCCGACCGTCAGAGGCAAATGTGGACTCTGGGCTTAACGTGCGTACATCAGCATGGAAGTTTGGGCATTTCATGTATTTATATTAAGTTTTATTGCTATTAATCTAAACATCTCTATACATATATAATGCACATATGTATTTTATATATGCTATACATTTGGTACTCCACCCAAATAAGCCTAAGGTAAATCAGCAAATAAGCCAAAGGTACCCCACAATGATGCGTTATGGTAGCCACAAGTATGATGCAAAATAATGGAAGGGTACCCCAACTTCAACGAAGGTATTCCCAAAAATAATACAAAGGTACCCCATAGGTAAGGCGAAGGTACCCACAAGAAGTTAAAAATAAACAAACGAAAATGCGCAGACGTTGATCTCCAACGCGCGAACGTTTCAGCTAAAGAAGACAAATAACGCACGAGCGTTTAAAAGGAACGTTCACGCGTTGAAGTATATTAAGAATTTTTACCTGTGGTACCTTCAGTATAAGAGGGTGTACCTTCATCTTCCATTGTGGGGTACCTCCGTTTTACAGGGGGTACCCTTACCATATTTTTGGGCATTTTTTTGGGGGGTGTACCTTAATCTTCCATGTGTGTGTTTGTGTATATACATACACACACTATGCATATATGTACATATAAAAGTGGTACACAAATATATATAGATATACAATGATGTTGTGTATTAATAATGTTAAATATTTGTATATGTCTATGCATAAAAAATACACACATATATAAAATATATATTTGTGTATATATATAAAAAAATGTCCATATGTGTACCCAAGTACATGTATGTTGTGTACACATGTACATGTATGTACATGGACATGTGTGTACAGATGGATGTACATGTGTGCACATGTGTACACGTGCACATGTCCACACATGTGCTCACGTCTACACACAATGTATATCTGTGTACATGTGTATGTACACATGTACACGTACAACTGCATATACGTGTGTGCATATAAATGTACATGTGTGCATGTGTACACGTGTGCATGTGCATCAACATGTGTACTTGAACCTTTACATATGCACATGTATGTGCATACACATGTATACCTATGTATACATGTGTGTACTTGTGTACACATATTTGTATGTGTGTACACATGTACATGTGTGTACACATGTATGTATATGTACACGTACAACAACATATACGTGTGTACATGTAGGTATACAACAGGTACCCCCAAATAAAACGAAGCTACCCACAAAATAATACTAAGGTACCTCATACGTAAGGCGAAGGTACCCACAAGAAGGAACTACTTAAAAACTATAACGCGCGGACGTTCATCGCCAATGCGCGAAAGTTTCAGCTAAAGAAGACAAATAACATGCAAGCATTTAAAAGGAACGTTTGCGCGTTGAAGTCTATTAAAAAGTTTTACTTGTGGTACCTTCGGTATAAGGGGGTGTACCTACATCTTCCATTGTGGGGTACCTCCGTTTTACAAGGGGTACCCTTACCATATTTTGGGGCATTTTTTTGGGGGCTACCTTAATCTTCCATGTGTGTGTTTGTGTGTCAATACATACACACACTATGTATATATGAATGGGGGGTACATTGCGCTGATCTGGGGGATATCCCTCCCCCCCCCCCCCCCCCCCGGTTTACTGGATGGTACCCTGCCTTACATATGCATATATGTGTCACATAATCTTTAATATATATATATATATATATATATA